>JBAIAC010000035.1:34987500-35587500 GCA_037349315.1 Chelydra serpentina | reverse complement strand
ACATTGTTTGGGTAATCCAGTAAGTAAGAAACAACATTTGTATGTCCACCCTTTGCAGCTTCAATGAGCATCGTTGAGCCATCCTGGGATGAGAATTTGGAGACAGAAAATGCAACAGTAAGGTGAGTTCTTCTATCCTCTGTGCTATATAAAAATGAAGGCTTTTTCTGTTAAATTAAGTTTAAAGTTGTCCAGCCTTGCCTTTTAATCAAAGTCAACTCTGCAGTACTTTAGTTTCAAGTAATGTATAAGGATAAGCAATTATGAAAGGTGAGTATATTAAAATCACAATGAGTAATTTAAATTGAATACCTTAAGTCGATGAGTAGGGTCTGCACCATGAGCCAGGAGGAGCTCAACAACCGCAAGGTGGCCCCCCGCACATGCCAATGACACCACTGTGTGGTCATTATTAGCAGTAGCTCTATTAACATTGGCACCTATGAAGAAAACAGCTCATGCAGAATTAGCAGGAATTTCTTCACGTTTAAATTCTAAACAACAAACCTGGTGTATTTTCTGATTTTGTGTGTGTATCTATTATAGAATTTCAGGTCTAGGATGCAAGTTAATTACAATAAAAAAATCAGAATGAGGATAACATAATGGCAAAGACATTTCAAAATTGAAAATAGGATGATTTCTTAGATAAACTGAGTTTGCAGCTAGATTCCTAATCCTTTTGTAAAAAGATGTCCAATACTATTACAGTGGAAGTGAACAAAGGGAGGGTATTCACACACTTAAAATAACTGTTAGAAGATTTATTTTTATATTCCAAGGAAGAATCACAATCCTTTCATAATAAAGGGTTATTTATTTATTTTTTAAACAAGAAGTACTCGCAGGCAACAGTTGACTGCAAAACATTTTTAGAATAAAATGCTAGAAATACTATCTAACCATGTACTGACTGACATTTTTGCCTTACTAATCTGCACAATTCGGTGGAAAGTATTTTCAGTAAAAGTAATTCCGTACTCAAAAGTGAGCAATCACCTGTATAATGTGAGTTAACTGAAATTAAAATCATCCCACCACAAATGAGCACTTATCACATACCTCCGTAAACCAATACATGACATAAGGAAAAATTCTATTCTAGTAGGTTAAAGCAATAAACACAAAAGTTTAATAGAACTGATACGTAACATTTCAGACACTGAAGTTGGTATTAATATTTTACCTTTGCTAATAAGAAACTGTACAGTGCATAAATGACCAGCTCTTGCAGCCTTCATTAGCGGTGTCCTTCCACCTTCAGATTCATGCTCCTGTTATAAAAAAGGGTATTTAAAAAAAAGTGTTATACACACTGGCAAAACATATCAACCAAGAGTTTAGTGGCTGAAATTTTCAGTTTAGGGATTTAGACTGCTCTATTAATTTGAATGAATATTCTATATAAATCCCCACCAGTGTATTTTCAGCTAATTTCTCAAAAAGGTCCCAATGAATCTACTTGGTCAGTGAATTACATTGGAAAAGGTCACTAAGACCACATCACCACTCTCACAATTTCATAGATCTCACCGGAAAGTTTCCTGATTTCTAGCTTCATTCAGTTTCATTACCTCCAAACAAATCATTTGCACCAAATTTTCTCCAATACACACTGTTCAAAAGGCTGCCATTTATCAGCAAAAGAATGTTGAGAACACAATCATATGGTGATATAAGAATGGAGAAATCTTAGCTAAACCACCATGTGGTGCATAGCCAACATCTGAATCTTCTGAATTGTAACATGTTGAAATGGGATTCTTATCACCCACAAATCAGACAAAAAGCAATTATATGCAATAAATATTGCATCAAATAGCCTTATGTGCCATAATGAGAGGGTAACTGGTCTCTGAAAAGAAGAATTGGAGAACATGGAGTTGAAAAGACAGAGGAACAATCTGAATGTCAATGGTGAGACATTCTCTAAAGAGCTATCAGACGCGGTCTCCAAAAACTTAAGTTTAACATGAGCAGCGCAAGTTAAAGCATGAATGACATGAAAATTTTTGGAAAAGAGACACTGTAGATACTCAGAAAACTGACAAGAGAGGTGAATGTGGAAATTAGTAATCAACCGTTTCTACCCTTGAGATAATACAAGCCATGCGGGAAAAGAAGCAGCCAGTTACACAGGAATGACTGACACCACATAAAGAGTGCTGGCAAGTGAAGGGGACCCACCCCACACTGCAAGGGAATTAAGTGTCCTGTCCATGATAGCATGTACATGTGCCCTTCAAAATAAAACTCAGTAATGTGTTAGGGACTTTATTTAAAAAGTGTATAGGGAAATAATCTCTAATTCACTGTTTAACTTCATTATTCTCTGAATATCTGATAGCGGAGATGATTAAAAACAATAGGAATATCTTCCCTTTCTTGTTCTATTTACTGAGATTGAGAAGACTTAATGCTGCCTATTTCCTTCAATTGACCGAAAATCCTGTACATCCTCATTGCTAGGTTGCAGGAGTCTAGTGAAAGTTAACCATTTGGTTATGCATTTGAGAAGGGGAATCTTTAATGATGGCAAATCCAAACTTGTTGAAACGTTTAGTGGTTCAAATCAATCATATGCTATTATGAAGAGTCTAAACTGATTTTGTCTCCTCTCACCACTTGAAAAAGGGCATAATCTGGCACAGATTTTTCTTATAAAACAATAAGTTTTATTGTACATAGCTTTAAGATGCATATTTGTTCTCTGTGCACTGGGTCTTGATCCTCTAACTTATTTTGCATGACACTATTGCTACATACATAGAATCCATGTGCATATGCAATACTGTGCAGCAAGAGAGGAAGCCGCAGAGATTTGATCCTCAAATCAGAAAACACCTGAACTCCCTCCAACTACCAGAGTCAATTTATAAACAGATTTACTCAGTCCTTCATTATTCAGACAGAGACACTGAGTTCTACAGAGTTTATTGTGGAAGGCTCTTTCCATGAGACCATAACAATCAAGGTAATTTGATTTGTACTGTGTGAAGATATTTTAAAATGCACTTTGGGATGCAGTGCACTATGCATTAAATAAAATACACAAAACTTCAATATATGAGCAGAAACTGTGCTGCAGAAACTGTGCTGTCCAAACTCAATTCCTGATGCAAGGTTTCAAAATTCCCATACTACGAGAATCAAATAACTTAGGCCTGGTCTACACTAAGAGTTTATATCGAATTTAGCAGCGTTAAATCGAATTAACCCTGCACCTGTCCACACAACGAAGCCATTTATTTCGATATAAAGGGCTCTTAAAATCGATTTCTGTACTCCTCCCCAACGAGGGGATTAGCGTTAAAATTGATATTGCCGTGTCGAATTAGGGTTAGTGTGGACGGAATTCGACGCTAATAGCTCCAGGAGCTATCCCACAGTGCACCACTGCGACCTCTCTGGACAGCAGTCCCAGCTCGGATGCTCTGGCCAGGCAAAGTCCCAGGTAAAGCCCCGGGAACATTTGAATTTCATTTCCTGTTTGGACAGCGTGGCGAGCTCAGCAGTACAGGTAATGATGCAGAGCTCTTCAGCAGAGGTGACCATGCAATCCCAGAATAGAAAGAGGGCTCCAGACAGAACAGGAGGTGTTAGACCTGAAACACCTCAGCAGTCTGGGGTGATGAATCCGCGCTAGCAGAGCTACAATCTAAAAGACATAATGCAAAAATCTATGAAAAAATCACCAAGGCCATGACGGAAAGAGGATACAGGAGGGATGCAATGCAGTGCCACGTTAAAATTAAGGAGCTGAGACAAGCGTACCAGAAGACCAAAGAGTCAAACGGACGCTCCGGGTCAGATCCCCAGACATGCCGCTTCTACGCTGCATGCCATACTAGGGGGGGACGCCACCACTACCCCACCCATGTCCATGGACTCCGAGGATGGGGTATTCTCATCACTCGCTTCCTCTGAGGTTTTTGCAGACGGGGAAGATGATGACAGGGATGATGAGGACGAGGTAGTCGACAGCGCTCTGCAGGCGATTTCCCCGAAAGCAAGGAACTTTTCCTCACCCTGACACAGATCCCCTCCCAAGACAGTATCCCAGACCGTGAAGCCGGAGAAGGCACATCAGGTGAGTGTATCTTTCAATCGAAAAGACATGGTTGTAAAGCAATTGGTTTTTAATGGTTACTTTGCCCTGAGGACTTGGGAAGCTATTTCTGTTAACATGTCTGGGGATGGAGCGGAAATCCTCCAGGGACATCTCCATGAAGCTCTCCTGGAAGTACTCTAAAAGCCTTTGCAGAAGATTTCTGGGGAGAGCAGCCTTATTGCGTCCTCCATGGTAGGAAACTTTACCACGCCAGGCCAGTAGCAAGTAATCTGGTATTGCATGACAAAGCCTGGCAGCATACGGCCCTGGAGTTTGCCGACATTCAAGCAACATCCGTTCTTTCTCTGTCTGTGTTATCCTCATCAGAGTGATATTATTCATGGTGACCTGTTTGAAATACGGGAATTTAATTACGGGGACCGTCAGAGGTGGCCGTTTCTACTGGGCTGTTTGCTTGTGCCTGAAAAGAAATCCTCCCCGCAGTTTCCAGTCACGCGGTGGGGGAGAGGAAGGTGATCGTTCATGCTGGGCAGTTGGCGTTCAGCTAGCAGGGAGCTTCCCTGATACCAGCCATGCGGTGGGAACGGGAAGGGGGATCGTTCATACTGGGCTGTTGGCATTCGGCTAGCAGGGATCTTCCCTGATACCAGCCACGCTTTTGGGTGACAGCGAAAGCTAGCATCCCAGAGAATGGGATGGCTGGAGTTACTTTGTTTTGAGTTACTTGGCTTTGAGCGTGAAAGGAGGGTGCTGCTGTTAATTAAGGTTTCCGAAGCCAAAAGTCTACGGCTTACCATGGCCGCCCGCTAGCCGAATTCCGTTGCCCAGCCCTCCGTGTGTGATCTGTACACCAAAGCCCCCAGGCACTCAATATAAACATGCAAAATGCAACCTTGTACTGAAAGTATATTTGGTAGGTACTGTGAATGGTGCTGTTCACCGCGAAAGAGTATATGCATTGTTCTGTAAAATGTATCTATTTAAAAAATTCACTCCCTTTTTTCCATCCCACAGCTGCAACTGTCCCTAGGCGTCCCCCAGCATCTCCCTCCCAAAGGCTGTCACAGATAAGGCGGAGAAAAACGCACACGTGACGAGATGTTCTCTGAGCTGTGGCAGTGCTCCCGCACTGAAGTAGCTCAGCAGAATGTGTGGAGGGAGACAGTTTCCCAATACAAGCAAGAGGGCAGCGCTCGAGCTGAGAGGTGGCAGCAGAAAGACCAGAGGGTGACAGAGGCGATGCTTGGACTACTGCGGGAGCAAACCGACACGCTCCGGCATCTGGTGGATGTTCTGCAGGAACGCAGGCAGGATGACAGACCGCCACTGCAGCACATCTGTAACCGCCCTCACCCCTCCCCAAGTCCCATAGCCTCCTCACCCAGAGTCCCCAAAACTCGGGGAGGGGAAGGCAACATGCGAACAACCTCTCCACCCCTTCTTGCTCAAGCAGCAGAAGGCTGTCATTCCCAAAGTTTTGAAACGGCCTTTCCTTCCCTCCTTCCTCCACCCCTCTGCCCACACTCCACCTTGGCCACCGTCCCAGTTCTCTCCCTGTCTTCCCAAATCTTGAATAAAAAATTGTTGTTTGTGAAATGGTGCCTTTATTTCCTTTCAAAGCAAGGTGTGCTGGAAGGGGGGAAGAGGGGCTGGACGGGGGTTGGTGATTAGAGAGGATAGGCAATATAAACAGAGTAAACAAACGGGGGCAGGTTCTCATCAAGGAGAATCAAACGTAAGTCACTGGTTACTCTGGTCAGTCTGGAAGCTAGTTTTCAAAGCTTCCCTGATACGCACTGCGTCCTGTTGTGCTCTTCTAATCGTCCTGGTGTCTGGCTGCGCGTAAGGTGCGGCCAGGCGATTTGCTTCAACCTCCCACCCCGCCATAAATGTCTCCCCCTTACTCTCACAGAGATTGTGGAGCACATGGCAAGCAGCAACAACAATGGGTATATTGGTTTCGCTGAGATCTGAGCGAGTCAGTAAGCTTCTCCAGCGCCCTTTCAAACGTCCAAATGCACACTCCACCATTCTGCACTTGCTCAGCCTGTAGTTGAACAGCTCCTTACTACTGTCCAGGGCGCCCATGTATTACTTCATGAGCCAGGGCATTAAGGGGTAGGCTGGGTTCCCAAGAATCACAATAGGCATCTCCACATCCCCAACTGTTATCTTCTGGTCCGGGAAGTAAATACCTTCCTGCAGCCGTCTAAACAGACCAGAGTTCCTGAAGACGCGCGCGTCATGAACCTTTCCTGGCCATCCGACGTTGATGTTGGTGAAACGTCCCTTGTGATCCACCAGTGCTTGCAGCACCATTGAAAAGTAGCCCTTTCGGTTAATGTACTGGCTGCCCTGGTGGTCCAGTCCCAAGCTAGGGATGTGAGTTCCGTCTATAGCCCCACCACAATTAGGGAATCCCATCTCAGCGAAGCCATCTACTATCGCCTGCACATTTCCCAGGGTCACTACCTTTGACAGCAGAAGCTCAACGATTGCGTTGACTACTTGCATCACAACCACCCCCACAGTAGATTTGCCCACTCCAAATTGATTCGCGACTGACTGGTAGCTGTCAGGCGTAGCAAGCTTCCAGAGGGCTATCACCACTCGCTTCTCAACTGTCAGGGCTGCTCTCATCCTGGTATCCTGGCGCTTCAGTGCAGGGGACAGCAAGTCAAAGTTCCAGGAAAGTGCCCTTACACATGCGAAAGTTTCGCAGCCACTGGGATTCATCCCAGACCCGCAGCACTATGCCGTCCCACCAGTCTGTGCTTGTTTCCCGGGCCCAGAATCGGCATGAGCCTGCCCCATTGCCACCAGGATGTCTAATTTGCGGGGTCCCGTTCTCTGACAGAGGTCTGTGTCCATGTCCTCGTCACTCTCCTCACCACGCTGACTACTCTCCTGATTTCTCAAGTTCCGGTTCTGGATAAAGCGCACGAAAATGCGCAAGGTGTTGACAACGGCCATAACTGCTGCGATGATCTCCCTGGGCCCCATGCTCGCCGCGCTATGGTGTCCGCGCTTTCAATCCAGAGAAAAGGGCGCGAAACCATTGTCTGCCATTGCTTTCCCGGAGGAGAGGGGGAGTGACCGTTGAATGACGACATGTACCCATAACCACCCACTACAAATGTCTTGGCCCATCAGGCATCGGGAGCTCGACCCGTAATTCCAATGGGCAGCAGGGACTGTGGGAACTGTGGGATAGCTACCCACAGTGCACCGCGTGGAATGTCGACGCTTGCCACGATACTGTGGACTCAACGCCGATTTAATGTACTTCGTATGGACACACGTTCGACTTCATAATATCGGTTCACAAAAATCGATTTTGGTAAAATCGGACTACAGTCCGAGTGTAGACATACCTTTAGAAATAAACAAGTTGAGTTAAAAAATTCCAGTTAACTCCAAGTGCAAGTCTGTGTCCTATAGTATATTCAAGTGTTTTGTTTAGCTTTAGATGGCTAGCAATAGGACTATTAGTCCTTTGCTTGGGAGTCTAAGAGATCTCACTGCTGGGGAAACATCTTGATGTCCATGCTAAGTTTTCCTTTACTTAAATTTCATGCAATTATTCTATATATCATAGAATCATAGAATCAAAGCGTTGGAAGGGACCTCAGGAGGTCATCTAGTCCAACCCCCTGCTCAAAGCAGGACCAACCCCAACTAAATCATCCCAGGCAGGGCTTTGTCAAGCCTGACCTTAAAAACCTCTAAGGAAGGAGATTCCACCACCTCCCTAGGTAACCCATTCCAGTTCTTCACCACCCTACTAGTGAAAACGTTTTTCCTAATATCCAACCTAAATCTCCCCCTCTGCAACTTGAGACCATTACTCCTTGTTCTGTCGTCTTCTACCACTGAGAACAGTCTAGATCCATCCTCTTTGGAACCCCCTTTCAGGTAGTTGAAAGCAGCTATCAAATCCCCCCTCATTCTTCTTTTCTGCAGGCTAAACAATCCCAGTTCCCTCAGCCTCTCCTCATAAGTCATGTGCTCCAGCCCCCTAATCATTTTTGTTGCCCTCCGCTGGACTCTTTCCAATTTATCCACATCCTTCTTGTAGTGTGGGGCCCAAAACTGGACACACTACTCCAAATGAGGCCTCACCAGTGCCAAACAGAGGGGGAATGATGACGTCCCTCGATCTGCTGGAAATGTCCCACCTATACAACCCAAAATGCTATTAGCCTTCTTGGCAACAAGGGCACACTGACTCATATTCAGCTTTTCATTCACCGTAACCCCTAGGTCCTTTTCTGCAGAACTGCTGCCCAGCCATTCGGTCCCTAGTCTGTAGCAGTGCATGGGATTCTTCCGTCCCAAGTGCAGGACTCTGCACTTGTCCTTGTTGAACCTCATCAGATTTCTTTTGGCCCAATCCTCTAATGTGTCTAGGTCCCTCTGTATCCTATCCCTACCCTCCAGCGTATCAACCACTCCTCCCAGTTTAGTGTCATCTGCAAACTTGCTAAGGGTGCAGTCCACACCATCCTCCAGATCGTTAATGAAGATATTGAACAAAACCGGCCCCAGCACCGACCCTTGGGGCACTCCACTTGATACTGGCTGCCAACTAGACAAGGAACCATTGATCACTACCCGTTGAGCTCGACCAACTAGCCAGTTTTCTATCCACCTTACCGTTCATTCATCCAGCCCATACTACTTTAACTTGCTGGCAAGAACCCTGTGGGAGACTGTATCAAAAGCTTTGCTAAAGTCAAGAAATAGCACATCCACTGCTTTCCCCTCATCCACAGAGCCAGTTATCTCCTCATAGAAGGCAATTAGGTTAGTCAGGCATGACTTGCCCTTGGTGAATCCATGCTGACAGTTCCTGATCACTTTCCCCTCCTTTACGTGGTTCAGAATTGAACCATACAATTGAATATACAATGGTTTGATTAATCCCCACTTCCTCAAGCAATCAAATCCTGATCCTCCTTGGTGTTTACAAACTTCAAATACTTGTAGCACCAAAGAAACACCTTCCACCTGGCCAAACTACTCATTTTATCTATTGTATTTCTTCAATAGTCTCTCCTTACTCATTTTGGTCGCTCTTCCCATTTGACTCCACTTTGACAACATCTTTTCGACCACAAAACCCAACACTGCATGCACTATTTTATTTTTTAACTTAAATTTAATGCAGTTATAAGATGCCAGCCATCTGTACAGCTGCAATCCTCTATTTAGCCATAGCAAAGGTATAGCAGCAGCAGAAGCGTTGCCCACATGATCCCCAACATATGGGTCAAGCCAGAACAGAGCATGGTCATCTCCAGGGGAGAGAAGGCAGTCTACATTGTGTGCCCATTCAGTCCCTAGTCTTACTTCTTAAGACTGCCAAATGTGTGTGTCTGATTGCTGTGGTTTGTGATAGACACCCATCCAGAAATGGAAGAGCTCTGTGTAGCTTGAAAGCTTGTCTATCACCAACAGGAGTTGGTCCAATAAAAGATATTACCTCATGCACAATGATTCACTAATATCCTGGCACCAACACGGCTACAATGCTGCATTCTATTTGGAGTAACAGACATGGGCTATCAGGGAGCTTTCATAAAACTATAACAGTTTCAATAACAATAGCCTGTTTATTTTGATACAAGGCTTCAAATATTGAAGCCCAAAGTAACTGTCTAAAGAATGAATCCTAATTTCAAAGGGAGGTGAATTTGTATAGGCTACAACTAACTATCAGATAACAGCTCCAATATGTAATTACTCCCACTGGACAAATCCATACTTTGGTGAGTAAAGAAAAAGAGGGATGCAATCAGAAGTGTCTTATCGGAACCTTAAGCAACATACAATGGACTAAAACAAATGGGTAAAATCACATAAATATCCTACTGGAAAGGCAAAACAGGTATTTTTAAAATGAGAAAAGTAACAAGAATTGAAACAGAACAAAATAGCATAACAAGATACAGAGCATGAGGAGGCTAGGGTTCTCACATGTGCTAGAAATAACAGACTTACATTAGTTTTATCCCACAAAACTAGCTCAAAGGATGTAAAAAAGCCCTCATGAAATTGATTATAACACACAGCATTTACAATAGCTTTTCCATCTTGAGGCATCCCAGTGATAAATAGAAGACAAAGTAATGCCAAAGATGACGCTCCTTAAGAGAATCCTCTCAGAAAGGCATTGCAGAATTGCCAATGCAGCACCTAGACAGCGGGCCAAACCTCAAGAGTCAGCTCACACTGATGCTTGGTAAATCTACAGTGAGACTCCTGTAGCTAGATTTATAGATTTCAAACCGCAACACTGGCTTTCATTACCAATGTCTATTAACAGAACAGGCTTTAGCATGCATGACCAGACAAAAAGAGAAATTAGGAGTTATTTTTTTTTGTAGATTCTCAACCTACTTTTGTCAAGAGAAGTTATACAACTGAATTAGTCAGAAAATCCATCTTATAAAATTCATTTTAATATTAATGGAGCATGGGGATAGACATGAAGGTAGGTGAAAATATTAACCAAGATAGAAGCCAGATAGCACCTCTGGAAGGAATTTTAGGTGCACATTCAAAAATCACCTCATTTCTTTATAATCTGTTGTAAAAGGATCAGTAATGAGCAGCTGAAACACACAGCTTCTACAAGTAAAGCTACTGCCACAAACAGACAGTCTCTGAAAAATGCAAGGTCCTAAGAATCAATTTAGAACAGGGCAGGGATGTGGGTTTTTTTATAAAATCATCTCAGCACATTGCTCCATTATGGGCTGGGATGTGAAGTATTATCAAACCACTTCACTGGTGACTGAGCTGTCATTTCATACTTCAGAAAAGCCAACACAGCATTTTATGTGAACTCTACAGGACATGATCTACTGAGCAATAAAACCTTGTCTACACCAGATACTTCTTAGGGCTGGTCCACACTACCCCCCAAGTTCGAACTAAGATACGCGACTTCAGCTACGTGAATAACGTAGCTGAAGTCGAAGTATCTTATTTCGAACTTAAAAATACTTACCGCTGGTCCACACGGCAGTGCACAGGCTCCCCCGTCGACTCCGCCTGCTCCGTTCGTGGAGCAGGATTACCGGCGTCGACGGGGAGCACTTCCTGGTTCAATTTATCGCGTCTAGACAAGACGCGATAAATCGAACCCAGAAGATCGATTGGACGCCTCCGATGCAGCAGGTAAGTGTAGATCTACCCTTAGAGTCATCTAGATATAGGTTGAGAAACTGTGGTGTATTCGGAGTAAACTCCAAGGACTTGGAAACAATAAGCCCAATATTTATTATTGTTGCTGATATCACCCTTATCCTTGATACTTCATCCTCAATTTCTTAGGCTCTTATGAGAGAGGTTTTATATCAAGTGTCTAACAGGGCCAATATAAATTCTAAACCAAGACTTTGTGATTTTAATAATTTTGTAACATGACTATCCAATCATGAAATTAACAGCACACATCCACATTTAGACTTTAGCTATCTTACAACAGATTACAACACCAGCAGGGACCAATGTGATAAACCAGTCTGACCTCCCACATAATAAAGGCCGTGACTTCCTTGAATTAATTCCTGTTTGAACTAGAACATTTATTTTAGAAAAACAGCCAATCTTAATTCAAAAATTGCCTGGTAAATTACCTACACTTAAAAATGTGCACACTGATTTAACTTCCAGCCATTGGATCTTCTTATATCTTTTTGTTCCCCATGTAGATACTTATAGACTGATTAAGTCACCCTTTCATCTTCTCTTTATTAAGCTAAATAGACCATAGTCTATCACTATAAGACATTATCTTGACTCTTACTTGAACTCTCTACAATTTAATTATTCCTGGATAAATATGAAACAAATATTCTCTCAAGAGCTCAAATGGACTGCTGTGTTCAAACTTCAAAGAGATATACTATCCATCATTAGACATAACTACATAACATGCTTGTTACAATATTTGGATTTTATTCTGGATCTGATAAGGAATATAAACCAGATTTTTCTTGAATTCTTTTGTAAAAAGACCCTTTGATTTATGAGGGTTCTAATTCCCCTGAAAATGCTAAAAACTCAAGTCCTCTGAGGGCAAATTTTACACTGCACTGTTCTGAAGAATTTCTAAGTAAAACTATTTTGAATATTTTCTAGTCCTTTCCTACCCTGCCCCCACTGAAAATTTGGAGTGAGTTTTTTATTAAATTTTGTTCCCCTTTCTATAATATTCTCAAGACTAAACTCTGATCACAAGACTCAAAGTTATAAAAAAGTCAGTAACATGTCCTTTACAGACAAATTTCATGAGGTGGATACAAACAGATTAAAACCCAAATGGATTTCTGGTTAAGAGAACTGAAGACTATGAGACCCTAGAGAGATATGGTGATCCTATTATTTGTAAAGAGTTTATTGCAGCCACTATTTGTGAAAAGCTTGTTTAATAAGATGACTCTTTCCTATACAAGGCGGGAGTAGGGCAATAACTAAGAAAGGGATTAGAAATCAATCCAAAGGACTGCAGAGAAAGAAACCAAAAACGTAGAGCAATGATGGAGATTCAATATGCTACATAGCAAGTCTTTGAACCTATGATGAAATCTAGATGCCATAAGCCATGCTTGCTGTGAGCATCTATTTTTGAGGTTTTAGCTTACAAGCATCAAAGGCCAACCTCACCTGATGCTTGGCCGTCTCTATGCCCTCCAAAATAGTCGTCTTTAAGTCCTCCTGCTTGTCCTGCGGAAGGAAAAAGAAGAACTCACGGATCTTATTCTACAAATAAAATTAATACTTGGCCGTGAAGACCTGGTGATTACAATTTCAGTTGGTCAGCATCACCAGCTGAATTAGCCTGAGGAGGACAAAACTAGTCTTTAAACCAAGTAATGCAATTCTTCACCATCATAGCCTCAACCTAAGCCACCCGGACTCATGTGGATAGTGGAAGTTACACACGATATCCACTGGTGCAAAATACCACATGCTTTCTTGGTCACACCCAGTGAGGAAAAGGGGGATTTCACCACATATTCTGCACCATTTGAATAAGGACAGCTTGACCTAGCACAACCAAAAATATGACTGCAATAATTCAGTTTCAGTGTTTTGGGCGCACTCTTGTAGTTCTTTTGTTAAAGAGAGACAACATGAACATTCTTACTAATAACCTTGGATCCTCCATCTTCCCCAGATAGTCTAGAACCAGCACCAAGAAAACACGATTACTTTTCAGTCCCTCACACGGAGAGCAACATAATGCAAAACCTAATGCATAATGCAAAGCCTTACTTACAACCTACACAACGTTAGCAAGAATTCAGGTTGAATATATACAAAGGTTAAGTGTGCAGTGCGACGTATATAAGGAAAACATAAGATTTATATTAAGGATTTGCTTTATGGTGTGAGGGAAATTAATGTGTAGTATGTTCTCTTATTAATTGGAAGCAAAAAGAATTTCCCTGTGATGCTGTAGAATCTGTCAGTGAAAACTTGTGTAAGCACTAGGGTATGATTAAGAGGTGTCCTTTAATTTGGCATTTCCTTACCCTTTAGGGTTTGAGTTGAGTGGCTATCAGTTAACCAACCATACTTTTAAACATGGTGTTTATAGAATTTCCTAGGTTTTTAAATGCAAGTGTACCGTGGTTTGTGGGTGAGGAAGTGTGGGTGTTTGAGATGAAAAGGAAGGATGGATGTTATGCTACTGTATACGTGGGGGGCCCTTGCAGGTCACTCTTTACCCTCCTGAACTCCAGCACAAAAGTGCCCACATTTCTGGGGATCCTCCCCCAGTGCTGCACCTGTTCCCCTGGGCCAGCTGCAGCTCTTCAGAAAAATATAGTCTATGCTGAAGGCGCTGAACTACACAGGCTACAGAGACCACAGCAAGGCAGCTTGTATCTTCTCTGCCCCAGAAATCTTGGCAGCTGCTGCTCCCTAACTCTCCTTACTAAATCATAAAGAATATTGGCCAGCATCTTCCCTGAGGGCAACCTATGACTTCAGTCGCATTGGAAATGAGAGTCAAGTTGGGGTTGGTCCTGCTTTGAGCAGGGGATTGGACTAGATGACCTCGTGAGGTCTCTTCCAACTCTAATATTCTATGATTCAAGAGACTAGCTCAAGTGTACTGCATTTCAGCTAAATCAAGCTCTCAGTTTAGAGGGAGAAGAGATCTTCAACAAAATGCACTTTTAGCTTAGAGGAAGGTAAACTGAGTTAGGAGCCAGGAGATAAAAAAAAAATCTCATTTGCCACTATTGTTTGTAGTTCTGTGATTTTCAGTCCTTAATTTTGAATCAGCAGGCCTCACACACCCACCTCTCATGAAATACACAATCAAGCTGTGACACTGAGTACCTTTCCCAGACTTGAAGGAGCAGCTTTGCGTAAACTCAGAAGCTTGCCTCTCTCACCAACAGAAATTGGTACAAATAAAAGATTATCTCACCCACCGTGTCTTGCTAATATCCTGGGACGAAAATGGCTACAACACTGCAAGCAACAATGGAAGATATTCAATTCTGCCATTTGAAATGGAAACGCCACATGAAGAAAAAGGAAGCAAAACTTAACAGTGATGTCTACTTCCTGAGCAAATGCAAGAAACAAAACATCTCCATAGGACTCACCATCTATAATCCTCTAACCACTACATACAACTCCAAATATGGTGAACAGCTCTGTAGAAGGACTCCAAAAAAACCGATGAACCATCTCCTGCAACTCTCATACTCCATAAGATACCACCTCAAACAAGAAATCATCACATACTCCCACACACAGATGGGGGAGGAGGGGCGAAATTAGGAAACCTACCTGGAGATCACGCAAGAAATCAAAAACAAAAATCTGATGACAGCCATCCAACACAAAAGCAAAGTGGAAACAATTGCAACAACTTCACAAACCACAGAACACCACCTCTGGGAGAAACCACGGCACCAGGACCCATCACATGGACATCCCATCAGTTTATTGAGACTACCTGTAACCAGAGTCGAATTATCTGTACTCTCAAAGGGACCGAACTTGTACCCAATCACAAAAGCTAATATCATACTAACGTGGAGAACTAGAATTTTCACTGATTTCACCTCAAAGAATTATTTCACAACAATATCACCCAGAACTACCACATCCCCATCAACAGTCATAAGAAAAATGACTAGAATCATAGAATATC
This sequence comes from Chelydra serpentina, assembly GCA_037349315.1. Lineage (NCBI taxonomy): Eukaryota > Metazoa > Chordata > Testudines > Chelydridae > Chelydra > Chelydra serpentina. Next base: position 35,572,240 of record JBAIAC010000035.1, on the reverse strand, counting down.
AGGGTTGGAAGGGACCTTAGGAGGTCATCTAGTCCAACCCCCTGCTCAAAGCAGGACCAATCCCCAATTTTTGCCCCTAAATGGCCCCCTCAAGGATTGAACTCACAACCCTGGGTTTAGCAGGCCAATGCTCAAACCACTGAGCTATCCCTCCCCCCAAATAATCTGACAACACCCTACCAGTAGCGCAGCCAGGTCCGGAGCGCAGGGGGAGTGGCGCTATAAAAAGGCGCCTCCCCCTGTACTCACCCAGAGGCGACCTTCGGCGGCAGGTCCTCACTCACTCCGGGTCTTCGGTGGTACCCGCTGCCGAAATGCTGCCGAAGACCCGGAGTGCCGCCGGGTGAGTGCAAGAAGCCGCTTCTGCTCACAGGGGGAGCGGCCGCTCCCCTTGCTCCCCCACTGGCTACGCTACTGCACCCTACCACAGACAAAACCACACACATGATCATTACACTGATTGACTAAAATCTTTAAACATCACATCCAGCATATACTCCCACCACCACTGCCAAGAGGACAGCTATACAGTCCCTGAAATCCAACCACAAGATAGTAATTAAATCAGCAGACAATGGGGATGTCATCACAGTCCTCCACTGTGATGACTATGTTAACAAAGCCGACAACTCTTTGACGCCACCTACCATAAAGAACTCAGAGACAACCCAGGAATCTAAGGCTATCAAATCCTTCCCTGCTCAACTCCAAGAGAAGCTCTAACAACCCTGTCCCACACAAACTTTCTATATGCTTTCCAAGATACACAAACAAGGGAATCCAGGAGACCCATTATATCTAGCCATGGTGCTCTTAATGAAGCTCTCAATATCAGGACTCATAGAAACCATCCTCAAGCTACTGACCTCATAAAGGGTCAGCTTCCTCCAGCACACAACCAGCTTCCTCCAGAAACTCTACAACATTAACAACCTCCCTCAGAACACCATCCTTGCCACCATGGATGTCGCCTCCCTATATACTAACATCCCTCACAGTGCTGGTACTGCTGCCTGGCTTGAATATCTACAAGACAATGGACAATATCCATCTCAAACACATTGCCAAACTCAACCATTTCATCCTCACCTATAACATTTTTACATTCAACCAACATCTTGTCCAAACAATGATAAAAGCCATGGGTACCACAATGGCTCCCCAGCATGCCAACCTCTCTTCATGGGCCACCTTGAGGAAGAATTCCTGGACAAATGCTCCACAAAACCAATGCTATACTTGAAATACATCAATCATGTTTTTATCTTCTGGACAGATGAGCTAAACTTCCTTACAGATTTTCACCACCATTCCAGCCACCACTACCCATCCATTCATTCAGTTCTCTAGAGAGCACTCCCATATCAGCATAAAACTTCCTGGAAACCATGATCAGCTTCAACAATGGAACCTTGGAGACAGCTATTTACAAGAAACTCACAGATCAAGAAGCCACCCCAAACACACCAAGAAATCAGTTATCTACAGCGAAGCACTCTGATACCACAGAATATGCACCAAGGAGCAATTCCAGGATACACAGCTTACCGCGCTTAAAACACCCTCCAACAAAATAGGACATTCCACCAGAGAAGTAGATTGCAGCATGGAACAGGCCACTCAAATACCTCAGAGCACCTGCTTCAATATGAAAAAGGCCCTCCAACCACAGCCCCCTAGTTGTCACCTAACACCCCACACTGGAACCCATACGGTACACCATACGGTACATCATTAAGCAGTTACAACCCATACTCGATGCAGACCCATACCTGAAAAATCTCTCAAGCCACCCTTTTGGCCTTCAAACCACCCTCCGACTTTTCTAGCTTCATCAGAAGCAGCAGCAAGCTCCCCAAAAACTAGACCATATCAACTCAAAACAGCACCAAATCCTTTTGTAACAGAAGCAAAATCTGCGACGTATCTCTCCTGCTACGACAACCAATAACGTGCCCCAACACAGCTTTCAAGATCCATAGGTCCTACACATACCTACCACAACATGTGGTGTACCTCACCCAGTGCACTAAAGGTACATATCTATGCTGGAATAAAAGACCCATGGCAAGGCCACAGTTGGCCTGGGTGAGCTATCTCAGGCTTGCGGGGCTAAAAACTGCTGTGCAGACATTTGGGCTTGGCCTAGAGCCCAGGCTCTGGAGCCCTCCCTGCTTGTGGGGTCCCAGAGCCTGGTCACATACACTGCAATTTTACAGCTCTGCAAGCCCAAGTCAGCCACGGGTGTTTACTTGCTGTGTAGATGTACTCTTAATTCCCCAACAACAATTAAGTGGGCGAAACAGGACAATCACTATGAACTCACACAGAAAAATTATAAGAGACAATTACATCATATTACCTGTGGGTGAATATTTTTCACAAAACGATCACTCCATATCTGACCTCTCAATCCTCAGCCTCAAAGGAAATCTGCACACCTTCAAAACACAAGCCCGGGAGCTTGCTAGACACTAAATATCATGGACTTAAAGACACTGGATTTGTGGCTTATTACAACAATCTGTAACCCAACCAACCCCTCTTTTTGTCCTATGACTGCAGAGGTTTCAACTGGCCACTTCACCTCGAACGGTCTCTTCCAACACGGGTTAACTACTTATGCTAAATAGTCTGTTCCACCTTGTATTTTGCTCACACTGACTACCTTTCCCAGATCTGAAGAGCTGTGTGTAAGCTTGAAAGCTAGTCTTTCACCAACAGAAGTTGGTCCAATAAAAGATATTACCTCACCCACCTTGTTTCTCAAGTATCACACAGGTAATTTTACAAATAAGATAGAGGTTGCCAAAGGTCACTTTTAGCAGCATCAGGCATAGAACCCAATCTCATCCACAGAATTTTTCATGTGTCACATATTTGAAGATTGAGAAGAGTATGATTGTTTTAACAAAATAGTGGCTATGTTCTCATAGAATATCAGGGTTGGAAGGGACCTTAGGAGGTCATTTAGTCCAACCCCCTGCTCAAAGCAGGACCCAATCCCCAATTTTTGCCCCAGATCCCCCCAATTTTTGCCCCAGATCCCTAAATGGCCCCCTCAAGGATTGAACTCACAACCCTGGGTTTAGCAGGCCAATGCTCAAACCACTGAGCTATCCCTCCCCTCATGTTCCATGAGGGCATGCAGACACTGCTGCTCAGAATAAAATCTGCCAAATCTAAGTGCTTAGCTAGGCCATCTATAATCTCTAATTTAACCATTAGATCACACTCCTCACCTAGAGGTGGAAACAAAATCCAGGAGTCCTGATTTCCAGTATTCTATTACTTCCTGAGCTAACAACTGAAACCCACTGGGAAAGTGGGTATCGTTCCCTCTCCAGTGGCTGGTACAAAGAGAGAAGAACAGCTACTACTGTAGCTCAAGTGGTAGAGGTCTCAACTAGTGATCTGAAAGTCCAGATCTCAAACTCTGCTGATGATACATATGGGTTGGTTGCAAGTGACAAAAAACAAGAATTAATTTAAAAAAAAAAATATCGACTCCTTGGCAAGAAAATATCTTTACAGATGGCGTAACACTCAGCAAATAACAGGTATTACACATTTCAGTCATTTGTCACATTGTGTTTGCTTATGACAAACTAGCAAGTGTGTGGTCTGATCACTTTAGTGAAACATCTGTTGCTTCAGTAATGTACAGAGCCCTCATTTTTATTAGGGTCACCTTCCCTTCCCTCTCTCCCACCATGAAGTAGTGTCCTTTTTTACTGAGATCATGAGGAAGCTTCAATAACATTGGATAGTTTCAGATTCACTGTAAACTATGCAAAATGTCAGCTTTTTTAGTAAGGGCTGGTCCACACTGGCGGGGGGGGGGGGGGGGGGGGAAATCGATCTAAGATACGCAACTTCAGCTACGTGAATAACGTAGCTGAAGTCAAATATCTTAGATTGATTTCAAAAGGTACTTACCCCGGTCCACACCGCAGCAGGCAGGCTCCCCCGTCGACAGCGCTTCCTCCGCTCGCCGAGCTGGAGTTCCGGTGTCGACGGGGAGCGGCTCTGGGATTGATATATAGCGTCTAGACGAGATGCGATAAATCGATCCCAGAACATCGATAGCTACCTGCTGAATAGGGCGGGTTAGTGTAGACGTAGCCTAAGAGAAAACCGAATATACTGGAATAAGAAGCCAATATATTAATTTTTTCCTAATTAAAGCCTAATCTCTTCAAAGTTACATTCAAAATAGTGGTAATGAGTTAACTACATGGAAAACTTAAGGATAAATGGAGGTTACTTGTACCTGGAAGTTCTTTGAGATGTGTGGTCTTTATCTTTATTACACACGTGGGTAGAGCATGCGTAGAGGCTGCAAATTTGCAGCTATCTGCAGATATCTGTGGACCATGTTTGAGGATAACAGATGGATACGGATACAAGTTTTATATCTAGCGCCTTGCAAGTCTGCGGGTATGTGCTAGATATCTGCGGACCATAGATTGGAAGGGACCTTGAGAGGTCATCTAGTCCAGTCCTCTGCACTCACGGCAGGACTAAGTATTATCTAGACCATCCCTGACATGGGTTTGTCTAACCTGCGTTTAAAAATCTGATGGAGATTCCACAACCTCCCTAGGCAATTTATTCCAGTGCTTAACCACCCTGACAGGAAGTTTTTCCTAATGTTCAACCTAAACCTCTCTTGCTGCAATTGGTTCTTGTCCTGTCCTCAGAGGTTAAGAAGAACAATTCTTCTCCCTCCTACTTGTAACAACCTTTTATGTAACTGAAAACTTATGTCCCCTCTCAGTTCTTCTCTTTTCCGGATTAAACAAACCCAATTTTTTCAATTTTCCTCGCACAGGTCATGTTTTCTAGACCTTTAATCATTTTTGTTGCTCTTCTCTGGACTTTCTCCATTTTCTCCACATCTTTCCTGAAATGTGGCATGCAAAACTGGACACAATTCTCCAGTTGAGACCTAATCAGCGAGGAGTAGAGCAGAAGAATTACTTCTCATGTCCTGCTGACAACACTCCTGCTAATACATCCCAGAATCATGTTCGCTTTCCCCATCCCCAGCAGTTACACTGTTGAGTCATATTTAGCTTGTGGTCCACTATGACCCACAGATCCCTTTCTGCAGTACTCCTTTCTAGGCAGTAATTTCCCATTTTGTATGTGTTCAACTCATTGTTCCTTCCTAAGTGGAGTACTTTGCATTTGTCCTTCTTAAATTTCATCCTATTTACTTCAGACCATTTCTCCAGTTTGTCCAGATCATTTTGAATTTTAATCCTATCCGCCAAAGCACTTGCAACCCCTCCAGCTTGGCATCACCCTCAACCTTTATAAGTGTACTCTCTATGCCATTCTCTAAATCATTAATGAAGATATTGAACAGAACCGGACCCAGACTGAACCCTGTGGGAACCCGCTCGTTATGCCCTTCCAACAAGCCTGTGAATCACTGATAACTACTCTCTGGGAACGGTTTTCCAATCAGTTTTGCATCCACCTTATAGTAGCTCCATCTATGCTGCATTTCCCTAGTTTGTTTATGAGGTTATGCGAGACGGTATCAAAAACTTTACTAAAGTCAAGATATACCACATCTAACACTTTCCCCCCTATCCACAAGGCTTGTTACCCTGTCAAAGAAAGCTATCAGGTTGGTTTGACACAAGTTCTTCTTAACAAATCCATGCTGACTGTTCCTTATCACATTATCTTCTAGATAGTTGCAAATTGATTGCTTAATTATTTGCTCCATTATCTTTCCTGGTACTGAAGTTAAGATGACTGGTCTGTAATTTCCTGGGTTGTCCTTATTTCCCTTTTTATAGATTGGCACTATATTTGCCCTTTTCCAGTCTTCTGCAATCTCTCCAGTCTTCCATGATTTTTCAAAGATATTCGCTAATGGCTCAGATATCTCCTCAGTCAGCTCCATGAGTATTCTAGCATGCATTTGATCAGGCCCTGGTGACTTGAAGACTTCTAACTTGTCTAAGCCCTGGTCTACACTACGAGTTTAGGTTGAATTTAGCCGCATTAGATCGATTTAACCCTGCACCCATCCACACGACCAAGCCTGTTTTGTCGACTTAAAGGGCTCTTGAAATAGATTTCTGTACTCCTCCCCGGCGAGGGGATTAGCGTTAAAAATCATCCTCACTGGGTCGAATTTGGGGTCGTATGGATGCAATTCGACGGTATTGGCTTCCGGAAGCTATCCCACAGTGCTCCATTGTGACCGCTCTGGACAGCACTTTCAACTCAGATGCACTAGTCAGGTAGACAGGAAAAGCCTCGGGAACTTCTGAATTTCATTTCTTGTTTGGCCAGCATGGCGAGCTGATCAGCACAGGTGACCATGCAGAGCTGATCAGCACAAGTGACCATGCAGTCCCAGAATTGCAAAAGAGCTCCAGCATGGACTGAACGGAAGATAATGGATCTGATCGTTGTATGGGGAGAAGAATCCGTGCAGGCAGAACTCCATTCCAAAAGACGAAATGCCAATATATATATGCCAAAATCTCCAAGGGCATGATGGACAGAGGCTACAACAGGGACATACAGCAGTGTCGCGTGAAAATTAAGGAGCTCAGGCAAGCCTACCAAAATACAAAGGAGGCAAACTGTCAGAGCCCCATACATGCCACTTCTATGATGAGCTGCATGCAATTCTAGGGCGGCCCCTACCACTACCCCACCACTGTCCGTGGACACCGGGGGTGGGGGGGGGGGGAAAGAGTCTCACGCAACAGGGATGAGGATTTTGTGGAGGAGGAGGAGGGGGGACATTGCCGTGAAGCTCTCCTGGAGGTACTCTAAAAGCCTTTGCAGAAGGTTTCTGGGAACGGCTGCCTTATTCCGTCCTCCATGGTAGGACACTTTACCACTTAACCAAGCCAGTAGCAAGTAGTCTGGAATCACTGCAGCACAAAGCATGGGAGCGAATGGGCCCGGGCTTTGGTGGCATTCTAGCAACATCCGTTCTTTATCTCTCTGTGTTAGCCTCAGGAGAGTGATATCATTTACGGTCACCTGGTTGAAATACGGGAAATTTGTTTAAGGGGACATTCAGAGGTGTCCATTCCTGCTGGGCTGTTTGCCTTTGGCCGAAAAGAAATAATCTCCACTGTTAGCTACGCGGTGGGGGGAAGCCCGTTCATGCTGGGCTGTTCGGGGTTTCCTTGGTATGGGAAAGGAGGGCGCTGCTGTTTGAAACCATTCTCACGTTATGAAGATTGAAGGAGCCGAAACCCTTTGGCTTACCATGGCTGCCTGCAAGCCAAATTCTGTTGCCCAGCTGTGCGTGATGTCTCACACCAAACCGGCAGGCACTCAAAATAAGAGGCAAATTGAGGACCTTGTACCGAAAGCACATGTGCTATGTAATGTGAATCACTTGATTCACTGTGAAAGAGTCTCCCCTTTGTTCTCTAAAATGTATCTTTTTAAATACTACTCTCCCTTTTTTTCCTCCCGCAGCTGCAAATGTTTCTACGCTCCCCCTATCATCTCTGTCCCAGAGGCTATCGCAGATTAGAAGGCGAAAAAAACACTGGCGATGACATGTTCTCAGAGCTCATGCAGTCCTCTCACTCCAACAGAGCTCAGTAGAATGCATGGAGGACAGCGTTAAATGAACGGGATGAGAGGAGGGAGGAACGCGATGAGAGGCGGCAGGTGCATGATGATAGGAGGAAGGATGCAATGCTGAGACTAATGGGGGAGCAAATTGAAATGTTCAGGAATCTTGTGGATCTGATGTGGGAAAGGCAACAAGAGCACAGACTGCCGTTGCAGCCCCTGTATAACCACCTGCCCTCCTCCCCAAGTTCCGTATCCTGCTCACCCAGACGCCCAAGACTATGGGCGCGGGGGGGAAGAGAAGAGAGGCTCCGGGCACCCAACCACTCCACCCCAGAGGATTGCCCAAGCAACAGAAGGCTGGCATTCAATTAGTTTTGAACTGTAGTGTGTCCTTGTCCTTCCCTCCTCCCCTCATCCACCACCCCACCTGGTGCTTCCCTACTCCCCCACCCCTCCTGGGCTACCTTGCGAGTTATCCCCCTATTTGTGTAATGAATTAATAAAGAATGCATGATTTTGAAACAATTGTGACTTTATTGCCTCTGCAAGCTGTGATCAAAGGGGGGGAGGGCGGTTGGCTTACAGGGAAGTAGACTCAACCAAGGGGGCGGGTTTTCATCAAGGAGAAACAAACAGAACTGTCACACCGTAGCCTGGCCAGTCATGAAACTGGCTTTCAAAGCTTCTCTGATGCGCAGCGCACTCAGCTGTGCTCTTCTAATCACCCTGGTGTCTGGCTGCGTGAAATCAGCCACCAGGCGATTTGCCTCAACCTCCCACCCCGCCATAAACGTCTCCCCCTTACTCTCACAAATATTATGGAGCACACAGCAAGCGGCAATTAGAATTGGAATATTGGTTTAGCTGAGGTCTAACCTAGTCAATAAACTGGGCCAGCGAGCCTTTGAACGTCCAAATGCACATTGTACCACCATTCTGCACTTGCTCAGCCTACAGTTGAACTGCTCCTTACTACTGTCCAGGGTGCCTGTGTATGGGGCTTCATAAGCTATGGCATTAAGGGGTAGGCTGGGTCCCTAAGGATAACTATGGGCATTTCAACATCCCCAACAGTAATTTTCTGGTCTGGGAAATAAGTCCCTTCCTGCAGCTGTGCAAACAGACCAGAGTTCCTGAAGATGCGAGCATCATGCACCTTTACCATCCATCCCACGTTGATGTCGGTGAAACGTCCCTTGTGATCCACCAGTGCTTGCAGCACCATTGAAAAGTACCCCTTGCGGTTTACGTACTGGCTGCCAAGGTGGTCCGGTCCCAAGATAGGGATATGCGTTCCATCTATCGCCCCACCACAGTTAGTGCATGGCTTTGCTGCAATGGGATTCCCTATGACCTGCACATTTCCCAGAGTCACTACCCTTGATAGCAGCAGCTCAGTGACTGCATTAGCTACTTGGATACAGCAGCCCCCACAGTAGATTTGCCCACTCCAAATTGATTCCCGATTGACCGGTACCAAGCTGTCTGGTGTTGCAAGCTTCCAGAGGGCTATTGCCACTCGCTTCTCAACTGTCAGGGCTGCTCTCATCTTGGTATTCTTGCACTTCAGGGCAGGGGAAAGCAAGTTACAAAGTTCCAGGAAAGTGGCTTTATGCATGCGGAAGTTTCAGAGCCACTGGGAGTCATCCCATACCTGCAACACTATGCGGTCCCACCAATCTGTGCTTGTTTCCCGGGCCCAGAATCGGCGTTCCCCAGCATGAACCTGCCCCAATGATGTCCATACTGCCAAGGCCCGTGCTTTGAAAGAAGTGTGTGTCCATGTCCTCATCACACACATCATCGCACTGCCGTCTCCTCCTCGCCTGGTTTTGCAGGTTCTGCACAAACTGCAGGATAATGCGTGAGGTGTTTACAATGCTCACAACTACAGCGATGATCTGAACGGGCTCCATGCTTGCAGTGCTATGGCATCCACGCGGGCAATCCAGGAAAAAGGGTGACTGACAATATGTACCGAAAACCACCTGTGACATCAGGCATTGGGAGCTCACCCCAGAATTCCAATGGGCAGCGGAGACTGCGGGAACTGTGGGATAGCTACCCACAGTGCACCGCTCCGAAAGTCGACGGTACTGTGGACGTGCTCCGCTGACTTAATGCGCTTAGTGGGGGGACACACAAGCAACTGTATAAAATTGTTTCCAAAAATCAACTTCTATAAAATCGACCTAATTTCCTAGTGTAGACATACCCTAAAAGTAATTTTTAACTTGTTCTTTCCCTATTTTAGCCTCTGATCCTACCTCATTTTCACTGGCATTCACATGTTAGACATCCAATCACCACCAACCTTCTTTGTGAAAAATGAAACAGATGTCATTAAGCAACTCTGCCATTTCCATATTTTCTGTTATTGCCCCTCTGCGGCCCTCCCCCCCATATTGAGTAACGGGCCTACCCTGTCTTTAGTCTTCCTTTTGTAGAATGTATTTGTAGAATGTTTTCTTGTTACCCTTTGTCTCTAGCTAGTTTGATCTCATTTTGTGCCTTGGCCATTCTAATTTTGTCCCTACATACTTATTTGTTTATATTCATCCTTTGTAATTTGACCTGGTTTCCACTTTTGGTAGGACTCTTTTTTGAGTTTTAGATCATTGAAGATCTCCTGGGTAAGCCAGGGTGGTCTCTTGCCAGACTTCCCATCTTTCCTATGTAATGGGATAGTTTGCTCTTGTTCCCTTAATAATGTCTCTCTGGAAAACTGCCTACTGTCTTCAATTGTTTTTCCCCTTAGACTTGCTTCCCATAGGATCTTACCTACCAACTCCCCAAGTTTGCTAAAGTCTGCCTTCTTGAAAGCCATTGTCTTTATTTTGTTCTCCCCTCCTACCATGCCTTAAAATCATGAACTCTACCATTTCATGATCACTTTCACCCAAGCTGCCTTCCACTTTCAAATTCTCAACCAGTTCCTCCCTATCTGTCAAAATCAAATCTAGAACAGCCTCTCTCCTAATAGCTTTCTCCACCTTCTGAAATAAAAAAATGTCTCCAATACTTTCCAAGAACTTGTTTGATAATCTGTGCCTTGCCTGTGTTATTTTTCACAACAGATGTTTGAGTAGTTGAAGTTCCAATCACCACCAAGTCCTGTGCTTTGGAGGATTTTGTTAGCGGTTTAAAAAAGGCCTCATCCACCTCTTCTTCCTGGTTAGGTAGTCTGCAGTAGACCCCCTACCGTGACACTGCCCTTGTTTTTTACCCCTTTTAACCTTACCCAGATACTTTTAACAAGTCTGCCTCCTATTTCCATGACAACCTCAGTCCAAATCTATACATTTTTAATATACAAGGCAACATCTCCCTTTTTTCCCCTGCCTGTCCTTCCTGAGCCAGCTGTACCCTTCTATGCCAATTGGGTGCGATAAGACTAACCCTGGCCCTGTCATTGTGAATTCTGCAGAGAACCTGAGGTAGAAGGGGATGGGAGTACCTCAGACAGTCCATCCAAGGTAACAGAAGGCCATCGTCCCTAGAGTCTTGCCCTAATACTGTTCTGGAACAGCAGAGATTGAATTTCTTGTTTGGGAGGCAAATAGGTCTAAAGATGGTGCTCCCCACTGGGTGAAGATTTTGATCAAGACAGAATTATCTATTTCCCATTTGTGGTCTACGGAGAAGTGCCTGCTGAGAGAGTCCACCAGAGTATTTTGCACACCTGGTAGAGATGTCACCGAGAGTGTGATGTGGTTCTTCATGCACCAGGTCCATAAGCTCATTGTCTCCATACACGAAGAGCTCTCTCTCCACCCTTTTATTTATATTAAAAAAATATATTGTCCTGTTGTCTGACAGAACTGCAGGAGGGTGAGGAATGTGTTGCAGGCTACGGGAACTGCCCTCAACTCCAGGAGACCGATATATGTTCTGGCCTCCTGCGGGGACCATGTGCCTTGTGCAGTGATTCTCCATATGTGCTCCCCATCCTATGCATCCGTGATTATGGTTGTGTTGGAGGCAGATGGAAGAAAGAGGACTTGCACTTGGATCCAGTTTCATCCACCATACCAGAGAGGCTCTGGCTTGTGGTGGAATGTATTCACATTGTCCTTGTCCAGTGAGTACACAAAGCGAAGCCAGGCCTGCAGACAATGAACGTGGGGTCCGGTGAACAGCATTATGTATGTACATGGAGCCAAGTGGCCTAGCAGGGAAGGTGCAAGGTCTGACGGTGACTTGGTTTATCATAGCTGGAAAACTATCTGTAGGGAGGTAGGCTTTTCCTGATGATCAGTCTAGGGTCGATCCTATGAAATCTATAGCCCTCATGGGAGTCAAAGCGCTCTTTGTTCAAACAGAACCCCATTGATGCCAGAATGTGGAGTACGATAAGAGGGTTGCCAACTGGACCTCTTGGCTTGATCTGCCTCATTAGTAGCCAGTCATCCAGATACAGAAAGATGGTGTAGGCACTGTGTCTTATCTAGGCCGCCAGAGAAAAGACTAATGAAGACCCTGGGTGACACCGCCAGCCTAAATCAAACTACTGTGAATTGGACGTGCTCTTGTCCTACCACAAATTTAAGAACTCTTCTGTGGGTATGCTGAATATCCACATGAAAATGGCATCTTTCAAGTCGAGGGCCATAAACCATGTATTAAGAACGTAAGAATGGCCATACTGGGTCAGACCAAAAGGTCCATCTAGCCCAGTATCCTGTCTTCCAACAGTGGCCAGTGCCGGGTGCTTCAGAGGGAATGAACAGAACAGGTAATCAAGTGATCTATCCTGTCACCTATTCCCAGCGTCTGGCAAACAGAGGCTAGGGACACCTCCTATTCTCCAGGGATGGAATTACTACCATGCAAAATTCTGATTTGCTAATAAAAATGTTTAGCTAGTGTAGATCAAGAATTGGTCTCCATTCTCTTTTTTTTTTTTTTTTTAAACTATGAAGTAGGGGAAGTAGAACCCCATTCCTTGATGTTAGGGTGGCACCTGCTCTACAGCCCTTTTCTGGAAGACAGTTCACTTCTTGATGAAGGATCCCCTTGTGAAAATAGACCGTGAGAAGGGGTCAGGAAACGGGGTTTGTCGTGCAGAGATGAGAAATTCAACTGTGTAACTGGGGGGTAATATGGTATGGCATCAATAGCTGTATGCAGTCCTTGAATGTCCCATTAAAAGAAACCCTTGGACAGAGAGAGGGGCTGGGTAATGATCGTAGAGGTGAAGGAAACCATGTACCTGGGTCTTTGAATACTCTGTCGCTTGCATGGTGGTTCATAAGGGCACTAGTGATAGAATGACCTGCGGGGGAGTTCTGGGCCTCTGGGTTTGCTTGTGGTGTTTCTTTTGGGGGTTGGGGTGTAAGCACCTAGGGAGCAGAGGGTTGTCCTAGAATCCTTAAGAGTACAGTGACTCTGTCTTCTCACTGAAGAGATTAGACTCAAAGGGCAAAATTGTTGATGGTATTCTGGACCTCCCTGGGGAATCCTGAAGAGAACAGCCATGATTCACACCTCATGGACTATAGCTGTGGCAATTGCTCTAGATGCAGTGTCAGCGCATCCACTGCCACCTGAAGTCATGTCTTAGCCACCAGACTGCCCTTATCGGTGAGGGCTTGGAACTGAGCCCTGTCTTTTTAAGGAAGTTTGTCTCTGAATTTCAGCAATTTGGAGTAATTTCGGAAGTCATAATTTGCTAACTATACCTGGTAGTTAGCAACACTGACCTGGAGACTAGCTGATGAAAATACTTTCCTCCTCTAGAGGTCAAGGCGTTAGCGCTCTTGTCAGTTGGGGTAGACTTGTGTTACTGTAACCTGGACCTCTCTGCAGCCACCTGCACCACTAAGGAGTTGGGCACTGGGTAGGTAAATAAAAACTCTGCCTCCCTTTAGAAGGCACAAAATATCGTTTAAGGGTAGGGCTATAGGATGCAATAAACCCTATATTATTCATCCATAACTAAAGCAACCACAAAAAAAATTCAAATCCCTGAAAAAGGCCACAAAAATCCAACAATCAGTCTCCCTGTGCATCAGTTCACCATCTGTAAAATTGAGATATTTTACTTCCCTATCTCACATGGGTTTTGAGAAAATACATACATTACAAGGTTACAATGCTCTCAGATACTACAGTAATGAAGCGATATATGTAACTAAAACAGACAGCCTTTGTATTGGGTTTGAATTGATGTCAATACATTAGGATAAGCTACTAAAGATGAGTGAGTTTATTCACAAGCATATGTTATTTCCTTTGCTGGATACAGAACACCAAGCATAGTGGCATCCCAATTCTCATAAGAGTTAGGAGGGAGCAGTCTCCCTCTGCTGCTGAGAGAAAAATCCTGGGCCTGCCTATGAAAACTGAGGTGGTCTAAAACTAAAATTTTCTTTCTAAAAGAACAGCACTTTTGTAATTCACTAGTGCAGCATCATAGCCATAACTAAGTTTACCTTTTTTAAACAAATGTAATTTAAAAACTGCTGTTTCAAGTGTGGGCTTCAATAAGCATCTGAGGGCTGGTCTACACGGGGGGGTGGGGGAGAAATCAATCTAGGATACGTAACTTCAGCTACAAGAATAGTGTAGCTGAAGTCGACGTTTCCTAGATCGAAAGTGAAAGTACTTACATCGGGTCCACGCGGCGCAGGCTCGCTCCCCCGCCGACTGCGCTTCCTCCTCTCGCTGAGCAGGACTTCCGGAGTCGACGGGGAGCGCTTCTGGGATCGATTTATTGCATCTAGATGAGACGCGATAAATCGATCCCCGATAGATCGATTACTACCCGCCGATTTGGCGGGTAGTATAGACGTACCCTAAGTGATTGTTTAAGCAGCTTAATAAGGACACTGAAGACTGGTAGACACAAGTTATTGTAATGACATTCTTTACATATCTTTAAATGTAAGTAGCTCCCACAATCAGTGTGGCTGTGTTGTAGTGAGCAACAATTTAAGAAATTCAAGTTCAAAGTTTCAACAGGTTACTATAAATAAAGTTCAGAAACTGAGTGAAGTTCAGGCTTCTAATCCCCTGAACTACTTTTAAGTTAGTGAAAGAGCTATCGGCAGTGGGAGAGGGAGAAAGCTAATACCTTAAACCTATTGAAGAAATGCAAAGAAAGTACTAAGCAGTGCTGATGGACTCCAAAGACAGCCCCAGCCTAGAAGGATGTAGACTGAAAAAGGTTCAAGGGGGGAGGATCCACAAGAATGCTCTAGCGCTCCTCAGAAGGACTATTAAAAGCAAAATTAATAGTTAGATCCCTGTAGCTGGCAGGTACACTGAAGCAGCAATTTTAAGCTCCCAGCTGACTGGCAGCAGCAATCATCAATAAACCCAAAACAGCAACTTAACTTACTGTTTAATGGATATACTATGCAGAACACAACAAAACACAACCCAGGAGTAACATGGGAAAACCATGGAAGTGGCCTAAAAGGCAAACAGACATTTACTAGGATGTGGAAGCAGGGATATGGTATACAATTCCAATATACTCTGGACTTTGGGAAGGCATTTGTTGCACATTTAGTCTAAATTTTGAAAGCTGTGCTGCAAAAAGAATACCAAAGTGATAGAAAGTGTCCAAAAATCAATAAGATAAAAAACCAAATATAAATGGGCAGCAGCAATTAATGCCTGTGAAGTTTAAAATGGAGAGAGAAGTAGTCCCAAAAATTTCTAATCCAGTACTGGAAACTCAGGATTCTGGGACATGGATGAAAAATAAGACTGGTAGAACTAAAAGAATAGACAAAAACGATACCTTGCAGATTACTGAGCCCCGTGGTGCATTCTGCCAAGGGCAAGAGAGTGAACTATTACAAAATCCAAGAATTAGCTAAGTATTTAACTAATGGATGCATCAATATTTAGTGCTATTCCTCTTAAAGTAACTGGGACAGATGTTGCAGGCTTTCAATCCTCCTTTTGACTAGTACCACCAATGTATACATATATCTTAACACTTGCAAAGCATTCTTCTTGCTTTATATTAAGCACAACTTTTTTTCTGTAAGAAAGGTAAAAGTAAATGCTAAGTTTGCAGTTAAAATATTTTCATGCACAGGATACACATGAAAAGTCTTACTAAATCAGCACCAGCTTGAAGCAATACGTCTGCAACGTCAGTATGTCCATTTTCACAGGCATAGGTCAAAGCTGTGTCTCCTGTTGCTGTTGTAGCATGGACATTCGCTCCTATAAAAGCAACATAAGTTTTACTGGTTACTGTAGATGTCCTCTCACCCAAATATTTAATGTGAGTGAACCCACTAACAGTTAACCCTAAAAAAAAGCAACAGATCTTCCTTCCATGGCAACTGAAGCCATGTTCTACTTACTGCCAACAACACTGGGCCTAATAGGGAAAGAGACCTGAGAGACAGAAGTAGAGTTAGGAATTTGTGGCAAAGGAAGGTTGTGGCACATCTGACAGCAGTTAAAGTACTGAACAAAACCATTCAACTCACTCATTGCATTGCTGATTGGCAGCAGCATTCCCGCCCCCCGCTCACCACCACAGTGCTGAAGATTTCAGTTCCTAAATCCATGTCCAAATTCAGGCTGTGTTTCTTTTCTGAAGTCTGGAACCGTGGCCAATGGGAGCTGCAGGTGCAGTGCCTGCAGACGGGGCAGCACGCAGAGCCCTTCTGTGTAAGAGCCGGAGGAGGGACATGCCACTGCTTCCTGTAAGTGCTGCCTGGAACCTGCACCCCTGGCCCCCTCCTGCGCCCCAACCCCCTGCCCCAACCTTGATCCCCCTCCTGCCCTCCGAACCCTTCGGTCCCAGCCTGGAGCACCCTCTTGCACCCCAAACCCCTCGTCTCCAGCTCCACTCCAGAGTCCGCACCTCCAGCCAGAGCCCCTGCCCCAGCCCCCTCCCTCACCCTGAACGCCTCATTTCTGGCCCCACTGCAGAGCCTGCACCCTTCAGCTGGAGTCCTCACCCCAACCCCCAACTTCGTGAGCATTCATGGCCCACCATACAATTTCCATACCCAGATGTGGCCCTTGGGCCAAAAGGTTTGCCCACCCCTGACCTAGAGTATGAACCTATGCACATTATCCCAAAACCCAGTTACTACGATACTTTCCTGCAGTGTGAGACACCCATGTTCAAATCTTTTCTCCACATCAGGCAGAGGGAAGAATTGAACCACAGTTTCCCGCATCCCAAGAGAGTACCCTAACTACTGGACTAAAGGTTATAAGAGGTCCTCCTCCTCCTCCTCCCTCTAGGCTTTTTTTGAATTTACTCATTTGTTTTTGTCAAAATGCTCAAAATAAAAACAGGTGTTTGGGCTTTTTTAAGTCTGGTAAAACCAAAATGTTTTGATTTTGTCACTTTGGTCAAAAGCTATTCAGCAAACAACGCAAATTCACAAATAGTTTCAGGTTGAACAAAACCGCATTTTTCACAAAATAAATTATTTGCCCAAAACCACTTGGCTCTACTCAGTAGTATACAAAGGCAGAAGTAGTCACTGTTAATGTTGTGTGTTAGAGTGCAAGCTTAATGAAGATTGAGTACATATTTAGTTTTTGGCATCTACTGGATGGAAGCAAATGCCTCATGGATAGCTGGCCCGCATAGCTGATACTGTTCAATTTAGGCAATATAAAGATGGAAAAGAATGCAGAATGTCTTTTCTCTTAAGTTGTTTCCATTCTTTTAAGGTTTTGGGTAGATGGAGTGTGCCCTGCTGCAACTTTAATTGCCAGTAAGTGTAGTTATTTCCTAATTTATACTTTTTTTTTTTTTTTTTTTTTTTTAAAAGGCTAGCATTTTTTAAGCTAAATCTCCTGTAAATCAATCTGTCCGTCATTTATATCAACATACCTGATGCCAATAAATATTTCACCAATTCAAGGTGTCCCTCCTGAGCAGCTTCCATTAAAGGTGTAGAGCAACCAAGTTCTATATCAGCTCCTGCCTTAATAAGGAAATCAGCTACTTCAGAAAATCCTCCACAGCATGCCAGAGTAAGAGCTGTTTCTTGCGTTTCTTCTGTCTGTGCATTTATATTTGCTCCTAGGGAACAAATTATCTGTTAATTTGTCTGGCCAGACAAGTAAATCATATAGGCACTCATCTTCCCACTTTGCCCCTACCTCATAGCTCTTAGCAAGAGATCAGTCTATGACAGTTCTATGTTCATCCTATACAGTAACTGTCAAGTCACAGCCACGTGCTAAATCCTGAGCCATTACACACTAACTAGCAAGGTCAGTACTTAATCATTCAGAATAAGAGACTATAAAAGAATATGTAATTTGTATAACTACTAAAAAGATGTGATTTACAAGATAAAATTGTTTTCTTACCCTGTGCCAGTAACAGTGCTACCATCTCCTCATGCCCTTCACGCGCAGCTTCCATCAGTGGAGTATAACCTTCATCATTAACTTCCTCAAGATTTGCTCCCCTTTCTATCAGTAGTGCGGCTAGTTCCACATGTCCACCACAAGCAGCTAGTGTAAGTGGAGATTCAAATGAATCTGCAGGCATATTGACTTGAGCACCACTATCTAGAAGCAAACGAGCTACTTCCACATGTCCATCCTAAGAGCAAAGTTAAAAAGAAATGAAATCAGAAACATCTCAATTTAACAAGGACACAATTGTTACAAATGCTATCATGCAAGTCCATTTTCAGACCCTGGTAAGATCTACTTTCAAGAAGACATCTGAAAATTCAGTGTGTTTATCCTACTTTGAAAAAAATCTTATTTCTTTTTTTAACTAAAAACCTCATACAACATTAATAAAGGCAACACTTTTGCATAATAATCTGAAGACTACTATATTTCACCTCCAATCAACTAGAAATTGTGTAATTTAAAAACGAAAATAGACAGATCCTTTATTTTATATTAGAGCTTTGGGGCAAGGACCACACCTTTTGGGCACTATGATAATATAGCCAGTAAATAATAATTCAACACACAATTACCAGACAGAGTTTAGTACGGCGAGTAAATCCACCAAAATCAGTAATGGCTACTCCCAACAGTAAGCAATTAATCCAGTAAGAAATTTGCCTTTCCGTGACTGGCTTATCACCAGTATGGACAAACAACTAACTAGCAGCTTTCATACCAAGGAAAGAGAAGTCACTATGGAGAACTTAAAATGTGTTACAGCAAAGTGGCAAGAGGGGAGAAACTGGGAGAATGAAGGAAAGGAGACCAACAGCCGTTGGGATGAGCAGACCTCTTCATAAAGGTATAAGACCTAGGGTTGTCATAGAAGAACCTGAGAACTCGCCAACTGAAGGCTACGTCAGCCAATATATGCAAATACAGCTGGTAACATCTCAAAAATGTAACTGGGCTCAGGTGGTGGCCTGGAAGAACTCGTCCACCAAATATTTTTTTATGCCCTGAGGCGTGGCTTGAATAGAAAGCTCAAAGCTTCTCTGAGCAGGGCAGGCTAGCAAATGAGTACTAGCATTGGATAAAGAATCCGACTTAGCAAGACCTGGATGTTTTCTGATTTTGCAAGACCTTTAGAACAGGGACCAGCATTTGAGGAATGTTTGGGAAAGATAGGCATTGAGTATTTGGCAGAGAGTTCACAGATGGACCTGGAGTCTGGCCTCAGGGTTGGGGAGCAAGATATCCTGGTTAAGGTGAAAGACAGATTAAGGGAAGATGACTGGGGCACATTTAGATAACTTCTTTCTCTTTATGGAAAATGAGGCATGGGGGTTTCAAGATGGGGCTGTGAGCTCCTACAGAGTCTCTAACAAAGTTGAAGGCCACAGGAAACACTGTAATAACAAAAGTAGGTTCAAATGCGTCTGAGCAGAGGACACTTTGTATTTCACTTGGCTCCAGCAAACAGTGAGACTTACAGGGGGCCTAAGGTAAGAGACTACTTTAAGGAACCTGATTATGAGAAGGGAACCCCAGTCAGAACTCTCCTATGGAGCAGGAGGTTTGTCTCCACTAGCTGAAGTTCCTTTGGCTGACAAATGGTGTCAGCAAGGGGTGCAGCTGAAATCAGTCCTGAGTGTTCGTTACACTTGATATTAAACAGCAATTGTGTTTGATGCTGTTTCAGGAACTACAGCTAATAGTGTTCAACTCAGTTTATCACTGGCTACACTTGCAGCTGAACAGTATTCAAGCACTGGGAAACAGGTGCAGTTGTTTCCAGTACTTGGTGATAGCAACAAGCATTTTTGCTCATATCAACAAAGCATCTGGATACTAGCAGAGAACCCACGCTCAAACTCATTCTGGAAGAACTCCAGATGGAGATAATGGATCTCCGGGCTACGATCCCATGGAAACTAAGAGGCTTCACCCCATAGAAACCAAAGAGAGTACCCTTCTCTCAGTAACAAAAGAGGACCGAGTTGGTAATCCAGAATTTAGAACTGAGGGAGGTTTCATAAGCAAGGGCCTGAGACTAAGGAAGTTTTGGTCAGGATAAAGGATAAGTCTCCGGAACTACTGAAGACCCATGAACTAGACCAGTCTCAGATGCTCTACACCTACATGAATCGGCAGCTAAGTTCCCTCTAAGCTGCATGGCTGCGCAGCAGGCTATTAAGGGGAGGTGCAGCAGGGAGAGGTGTTTCTCCCCCGGTCGAGCTGCCACGCAGGTGCACAACGGTGAGAGGAGCCTCTCCCCCAGCTCCGGACTACTGTGGCGAGAGGGGGCTGGGGGAGTCCTCTCTCCCTGCTGCAGCCCCGGGGCAGCCTTCACCCCAAACCCCTCATCCCTGGCCCCACTCCAGAGCCTGCATTCCTAGCCAGAGCCCTCACCCCCCACACCCTAACCCTCTGCCTTAGCCCTGAACCCCCCCCACCTCAAACCCCTCATCCCCAGCCCCACCCCAGAGCCCACACCCCTAGCCAGAGCCTCATCCCCCGGCAGTCCAAATCTCTACCCCAGCCCTGAGCCCCCTCCCACACTCCAAATCCCTCAGCCCCACCCCCGCCACACATAACAAAATTCATTCCGCACATGGAAGTAAAAAATTAGAGGGAACATTGATCGACAAGCATCAATCCTATTTTACTTTCTGCAGATCCTGTTATCAGTAAGAGGCGAGGAAAAGGTGTGAACTCCCTTCCCCGCTAATGACAGAGAATGAATCCTGTATCCAGGCCTTAAGGTCCAAGTATATATGTTACAGTTTCTGGGAAAGTTGTAGCTCAAGGCAAAAAGGTCCAATGAGCGAGGCTGAGAACAAGTGACAACTTTTTTGAAGACCAATTAGTGTCTGGACCATTTTCTTGAATGAAAGTACTTCCAGCTCATCCAGACTGACATTCAGATGTTTGCATGTGCAGGGCACTGAGGGAAATTAGTTTTTTCTCCACCTGCGTGGAAGAGAACATTGGATTTTGTCTGGAAGGAATGCTCTGGGCTTGAGCTTGATGATTCAGCTAAGCCAATACAGTCGTGTGGGATTCACCTGATCAGGACATAACAGACAGCGGATCTCAGGGGCCTTAAAAGTAAGGGCAAGTAGACAAAGCTAGTAGGTGATCTCACCTCCCCAAGGATGGATTTACATTGCTCTCCGGGCCAAGGTGGAGATTTCCAAGACATTGACCTCAAGTGGGTGTAATCTTGGCCATATCATTGCAGGCATTAACACCAGTGAAGCACAGAGCGGTTCCTGTCTACCACAAATTCCAGCATGGAGCGAACGCTTTGTCTGGTTAGATCTGTGCACGAGCAGTTTGAATTATTGTATAGCACACCCCCTCCCCCCTTCTTCTACCTTCCTTCTGGGAGGCAGAGTCCCAGTGATTAGAAGGGAAGAGAATGAGTACCATTGGGGATAGCCAGAGGTCATGGAAGTCAGGATCCAGGCTGAAGAGCCCAAGGAGGTTCTTTGGTAGGTACTCCTGGGGGAATTCTGCACCAAAAAATTAAAAATTCTGAGCACAATATTTCCAAATTCTGCTAAATTCTGCATATTTTGTCAAAATAACACTTCACACCAGTTTCAATTATTTTTGGTCATTTCTTTCAAAATACCTGTCAGCAAGTATGTCTGTAAGAATACAGACAACAAAAAAGATTCAGGAAATGTTTTTTGACAAATAGATTCCTTACTAGGCATCTAGTACTCTAGTACTTACTAGGCATACAGAACTCTGAATAATAATTCATTTAAACTACAATAGTGAACTGTATTTCCCGCATCCCTCAGAAGCAGTGCAAAGACTTTGGGGAATCAGCGGTAACAGAGGAGCTGAGGGAGAGGGAAGTAATTGCTGGGAAGGAGTCTGGGTGTGAACTTGGAGGATGGTTGGGAAAAGTATGGAACAGGTTTTTTGGGGGGACGGGGAGGGATTGTTAGGGAGCTTCCCCCATGCAGACCCTGGCTGACCCCTAGCCTCTTCCATTCAGTCAGGCACATCTGCCCGTGTCCACATGTGGCCCTTCACCCACTTCCACCATCCCTCTGAGGCCCTGCACCCCCTTACCCATCCCCATGTCTCTGTGCCCCCACTCCCATTCAGCCCCTGTCCCACTCTTCCCTCCCACACTAGCCCTTATGAGCTACTGTCTATGACCCCCCAGCAACCCCATGCTGTCTGGCTCCTGACCTGGCCCAAAAGGCACTGTGAAGAAGGAAGGCACTCTCTCTCTTCCCTAGCTGGCGAGGAGCTGCTGCTCTGTTCTAGTGCCATAGTGCCCTCTGGTGAGCAAAAGGCGGAACTGAAGCAACTTTCCAGAAGAAGCTTTTTCTGTGCAAAAAATTAAAAATATGTGCAACTCATTAATTATGCACATGCACAGTGGCACAGAATTCTCCCAGGAGTGGATAGGGAGGACACTGAATCAGATGAGGACATGATCCACTTCACACAATATTTGCTATACAGCAGTGGATAGGCAGAATCAGCACTGAGGTTAAGCCCTAGAAGAAAATAAGGCGCTTCATCTCATTCGGATTTCTGTTCCTCCAGAGAGATTAAGGTTTTGTTAGATAGGAGACCAATTACCTTCACTGTTCCAAAATGTCCCTGAGGGTTTTTGGAGGAACACAAAAGTGAAAGGAAAAAGAAACCCAGGACACAGTGAGCAAGTCAATCAAATTCTTGCTCACCCTTTTCAGAAAACACCATACAGGAGGAAGGAAAGGATGAAGGATGATGTTCCTCTCCACTTCTAAGAGTAGGAAAGGGTCCAAGGAGTGTGCTTGCTGTGGACATGGAGCTTTGAGTAAGCTTTCTTGGAAGGAAGGTGTGACAAAGTGGGAATTTGTAAAAATACTTTTACGATGCATATGTGCGCTTCAGTTTCCTCCTACACCTTGCATGGTTATCCAGGGGGGGGGGGCGGGGGGGGGAAAGGATTAAGTCTGCTCAAGGCAGAATGAGACATAGGTGTCTCGCCTAGCTGTCCACACCATTAAAGAACAGGCTTAAAGTGATCCAAATCAACAGAGGATCCATGAAGACAGACACCTTAATGACTGAACAATCCACACCTATCATTAGGAAATCCTAGCCAATGAGATGTGTGAACAGAGATAGAGAACAAAAAGGAAAAGGTGCCAGGTGATGCGGAGAAGGACAGCTCTTTAGAGGGACTCAGGAGCTCACCTGGGTGGACAAAGGGACAAGAGATGGAGTCGAGCGGGAGTCCATCACAGCTTGGCTGGCTCATCATGACACTGGTTTGACTGGGATGGAGTATGGCTTAGCTTCTGCCTCTCGCTGATAACATAAGGAATTTCAGATACTGTAGGTCATGTGACTAACAAATTGTTACTTTTTTTTTAAAAGGCTGCTTGTGTCACTGTAAATACTGAGAGTAGTGTGCCCTGAAGGGCTACAGTACAAGCTTCCAGCAAGTCTGGCATGGCTGGATTCACTGGAAGGAGTCACGGAGAGAAACAGGGATTGCTGATGCCAAAGGCCCAATCTTGGAGGCCACAGGTCTGCCCATGGAACTGTGTGGGTTCTTGGGGCCTGTCACATTAAAGAGATCACTCCCAGGAGACTGGTTACAGGCAGGGGCATAGGCTAGACTTTGTGTCTCTGTGACAGAAGGCAAAAGGTAATTTGTTAGTGAGACAAGGGAGACTGCAAAGGCCTGATCAATCCAGGCTATAGGGCTCCTGGATTAATGGAATCCCTTGTGATGACAGAGTAGGGGGAAGACTTACCTTCAGCATAATGTCTTGTAAGCTCATAGTTGAGTCTAGGCCCTCCTAGAAATTTTTTTAAAGGGGTTTTTGGGAAAAGGGGGAAAACTTGAGAAGGGTTGTGAATATCCAAAGATCCCAAAAGGCAGTGGAAGCAGAGTGTTCACCTGGTTCAGAACTGCTCCTACTGTTGCTTGGATCTGGTGGCTGCAGCTTCATGTAAAGAGCACAGTGGAAATGGGCAAAAGGGGCCTACTGCCAAATACAAATTAAGGGCACAGAAGGGGTATTATTAGCACTTCCTAGGTATTACTAGAAAGAAGTTTCCTTTGTCCTCTTCTGTTCTATATTAGATCCAGAGCTTCAACGATGCCTGGAAAGATGGTGTCTCAGCAGAGGCAAGAGAACTAAGGAAGTCTGTCTGCGCACCACAAGAAACTAAGTGCAAACACCCTATATTTGGATTTGCTAGCACTTGCCTAACAGATGAGGACACATCCATTTATCAAAACTTGTGGCAGTCATACCGTAAAATAAAAATGTAAAGTTTGGTTTAGCAATATCCTGATATTTATATATAGACTGATATTTCCATTCTTATATTCCTTTTGTGAATCTTCTCTATCAGCCAGTTGTCACTCTGGCACCCTGTCTTACCAGATGATGACTAAGGCTGCGATTCTGTCATGGATTCCGTGATCTCCGTGACTTCTGCAGTGGCCGGTGCAGTTGGCAAGCAGCTCAGGCAGTCCCTAGGCCAGTCACACTG
The DNA here is from genome assembly GCA_037349315.1 of Chelydra serpentina. Lineage (NCBI taxonomy): Eukaryota > Metazoa > Chordata > Testudines > Chelydridae > Chelydra > Chelydra serpentina. The sequence goes on along the minus strand of JBAIAC010000035.1, from coordinate 35,547,784 downwards.
GCTGCTGCTGGGGCAGTCTCAGGCCACCGCCCCCAGCAGGAGAAGTTTGGGTGTGGGAGGTGGCTCAGGGCTGGGATACGGGAGGGAGTGAGGGCTCTCGGTGGTGCTTACCTTGGGGGTGCTCCCTGGAAGCGGCAACATGGCCACAGTTCCTGGCAAATGGGAGCTGTGAGCAGAGGCAGCGCGTGGAGCTAGGAGCTTAGGGAGGGACATATCACTGCTTCCAAGAATCCAGATAGGGAGCTGCCAGTCCCACCATTCCCCCCTGCCCCCAGCACGAACGGGGAGATCCCGGGCTGCACCCCCAATCCCTGAGCACCTGCCTCCTCCAGCACCTGTGGGGGTCCCAGGCCGCCGACCACCCCCCCCCCCCAAGCATCCGGGGCACCATCTGTGCCACCCTCCACACGAACACTCGTGGCACTCCCAAGATTTAATCAGGGGTACAGCACAAGTCATTTTTGTTTACTTCCCATGACCTGTCCATGACCTTTACTAAAAATACCCATGACTAAAACATAGCCTTAATGAGGACACTGCATCCTGAAAACCAAACTGCCGTGATTCTCTAAAGAGGTCCCTTTTTGGGTGGGGTGGGGTGGGGACTTTACCCTCCTTTCTCCATGGGAGTCACAACAGCTCCCATCCAGAGCAGGAAGTGACTTACCAAGGGTGGTGGGTGGCTCACATCTGGGGCAGCAGCAGGATGGCTGGCTCTATCACTGAAGGAGACCATGGCAGCTTGGAGTGAACCAGGGCTCCTCATCCTCCCTTTATCCTAGGTCCACAGCCTTTCACTCCCACAGGCTCTGGAGTATTTAAAATACATGGGGCTGCAGCCAGCCAGGTGTCCAGGCCAGGACAGCATGAAGGGGAGTCCCCAATGGTCAGAAAAGGAAGGTGGGTAGAGAAGCTGGCTGCTGTGGGGCTGGGCTGCACTCCTCCCCATCCCTCCCCCCCCCGATCACTGGGGACTCCCTGTGTGCCCTCCCCACTGCTGCCATGACCAAGACACCCACACTGCTGCAGCCCCACTTTGCCACCCCTCCACTTCTCCCACCCCCCCGCGCGGCATGCCTCACACTTTGAAAGCCAATGCTCTAGAGAAACCAACTATAAGTGATCCAGCAGTGATACAAAAATTATGCTTCTGCTCTTAAGATGCACATCCGTCAAGAACAGCCTCTCAGCATGAGAAGAGGACTTCAGTGTTGTTGTGCTTGTGCCCAATGTGACAAAGTTCCTCCTCTACCTCGGTGGGTCCTGCGCTTATTGGCGGATGTTTGTTTGCCTCAGAGATCTTCCCCTCTGGTAGAACCCATGGTCTAGATCAACTCCTCCTGTGTTTGATCAGGAGTTGGGAGGTTTGGGGGGAACCCGGGCCCGCCCTCTACTCCGGGTTCCTAGCCAGGGCCCTGTGGACTGCAGCTGTTTAGAGTGCCTCCTGGAACAACTGCACGACAGCTACAACTCCCTGGGCTACTTCCCCATGGACTCCTCCCAACACCTTCTTTATCCTCACCACAGGATCTTCAAGCAGTACGCCCTCTCAGCTCCTAGTGCCTCTTGCTCCCAGCTCCTCGCACGCAACCTCCTTCCACAGCTCCTGACATCGCCCCCCGTCACTGACTTTTGGAAGGCTTTTAACTAGTTCCAGCCAGTCCTTGATTGGCTTCAGGTGTCCCAATCAATCTAGCCATCTCCACTGCTTTTTCTAGAAGGATCTTAATTGGCCCCAGGTGTCTTGATTAACCTGGAGCAACTGCCATTTGGTTAACAAGGTAACAGGGATTTGTTTAGCCTGGGGCTAACATACTGGTTCCTCACCACTTTCCTATAGCCATCTGGCATTGTCCCGTCACACCAACATTACAGAAACACATTCAGCAAAAATTGTGACCAAATGGGGGCAAACAGACAAAAAACCCAACAAACCCATTTAGGCCTCAATTCAGAAAATTACTTATGCATGTTTAAAATTATGCACATGCATCTTGCTGAACTGGACTGTAGTGCAGATCATGTTCACAAAGACAGAATCATAGAATAGAATAGAATCATAGAATCTCAGGGTTGGAAGGGACCTCAGGAGGTCATCTAGTCCAACCCCCTGCTCAAAGCAGGACCAACCTCAACTAAATCATCCCAGCCAGGGCTTTGTCAAGCCTGACTGTAAAAACCTCTAAGGAAGGAGATTCCACCACCTCCCTAGGTAACCCATTCCAGTTCTTCACCACCCTACTAGTGAAAACGTTTTTCCTAATATCCAACCTAAACCTCCCCCTCTGCAACTTGAGACCATTACTCCTTGTTCTGTCATCTTCTACCACTGAGAACAGCATACAGGTTAGGAAATTCCTAGTATCTAGAATCCAATTTACAGTTAATCTTGGGTTTCCTGACTGAGACATCTGCCATGAGGCTACAAATGCGAACTTGCCTCCTTCCTCAGTGTCTATATAAATATCAAATAGCTGGAGAAATAGATGATTTTGGCTGCTCAGTCTTCTACTTGGTTAAATTCTTACTCTGGCACTAGAAGACAGTTGCACCAAAAGCACATTGTAGGGGCAGACTCCATATAACAAGAGAACTATTTTTCCCACACAGAGAACTAAATCTGAGAGCCGGGCTGCTGCCTTTTGACAAACCACTTTAAAAAGGTATTCTTAGCAAGACAATCCTAAAAGAAATTAGTATTTTTTCTGGGTCAATTAAAAAAATCTCATTAACCAAAAAAGGCTTGCTTTGTTCTACCAACCCCTTTTACGCCTCTCTCTCACACCCCCAAAAATTGATTCCCTAAATGCTATTTACCATGCAGGCCTCCATTAGGGCTGTGTGCATCTCATCTGTTTTATGTTCTTGATCAGCTCCAGCTTCAAGCAGAAAACGAACCATATCTAAATGGCCTTCAAACACAAAACAAAACAATTTGTTACAAACATTAAGAAAGGGTTTAGTCAAAATATCATAATTCAGGTTTTTGTAGTTTGCTTTTACAAGCCTATCCAATTATAATTTGTAAATACAGTGCTATTGTGGCAAAACACAAGATGGACATTCAACTTGAAACAGTGGTCTTACCTGAAAGATTTTATCTTCTGGCTATGCAAAGTTGATAGGGTTTTATTTAACATGGATTAGTTTAAAAAAAAAAAACCCCCTATCAAAATCCTGTCTTGAGACTTCAAACTATAAACAAAATAGCATTTATGTTTTACTTGCCCACATAGCTTAAGCATTGCATCCATTGGCAAAAAAACCCAAAAAACTTGTAGAGTTGCCACAACTGTTCTTAAAAGCTTTGTTCAACCTCACTCAAATTAGTTTTATTTCACTTTCATCTATGGAGCTTTTATATTTTTCTTCCGTGCAAAAAAAGGTCTATTTAGGTACTTGCACAATGTTCACGCTAATATCTGGATGCCTAATTTACTGATGGATTTTATCCTCTCAGTATGTAGGCAAGGCAAGGAATGTTTGCCCTATGTTAGAGAAGGGGAGGAGAAGGTGTAGGGTAGGTTAAGTGATTTCCCAAGAAGATCACACAGGAAGTCTGTGGTTGACCTGGGAATGAACACCCAGCCCAGAGTCCTATTATATCATTCTTTCCCGCACAAGTTTTACTTAATTATAAGGAGTGCTAAGGATATTATCCTTTACAGATATTCCAGGCTGAGTTCTTTATCATGCAGCATTTCATACTATTGTAATCTACCATTTAAAAAACCCTGATATCTGAATTTAAGTTCTTATTCTCTCTGTCCAACTACCATTAATATTGTTTGTTACCCTGACACAAAAATGTAGGGGGATATACTTAAGACAACACAACAGCATCTCCACAGTTAAGGAAAAGAGTTTCTAAGAGATATCAACACACTCTTCCCAACTTTAAGAAGAAAAGCAGCTGAAATTTTTGCCTGGAGTGTATTATGATTTTTCTTAGGTGAGAGGAAAATGTTTTGGAAAGTATGTCCTATTATCCTAATACAGAGTTATGGAACTTGTAACTTTGAAAATGAGCAAATTTACCTTTGATAAATCTAATTTTGTAAAAGATTCTCAAATACAGATGGTTAAAATTTTTAGTTTCAAATCCTCAATGGTGCACATAAAAACTCTTAAAATTCAGTTTGGGAGGAATTTTTTGGAGTTTAACACAAACATTTAAACTTTCAGGAGTTGCATGAAGGTCTCTGCTAAGATAATGACTGAGAGACCTTGAGTTTAAGGAAGTTAAGTGTCTGTAAAATTTGCAAACTGAATAAAAAATTGTTGGAATAGAAAATTAAACCCAAGATTTTAAAAAAGTCAGTACAACTTATTTAAGTGCCTGAACTTCCGAAGTGCTGTACTCATCCCACTTAGGTTAACAGGAGTTGCTGGATGTTGGGCAGTATGAAAATCAGGCAGCTTATTTAGGAGCTTAAATATGGACAATCTCAATTTATACACTGTTTCTGAACGTCCTGGCCTGAGAGTTACCACCATAATATCACTGTTAGCTCACGTAGCCACTTCTCCCAAAAATCTTTCAACTTTTAATAAAGTCTCTAATTTTACTTTTCCCTTGACAGAATGTTTATACCATCCAATGTATTAAAAAAATTAAGTAGACTTGGACTTCAGAAAAAGTAAAAACTACAGTAACAGTGGCTATTGGATCCCACTTATGGTGTGCAGGTGACTCACGTGCATGAGATCCGTATCTTTTGACCAGCAACATCCATTCAGACTCCAAATAAGGCTGGGATAGAGGGCAGGTCATGAGATCCACATGTACAAAACATTTAGAAGCTCCACAGTTACAACAACATAAGTAAATGTTCTCTGAGTCTTTGTCCATGTAGAGCTCACTTGTGATGACTCACTAGCAATTCCTTGAGTACTATGAGAGGGTCCATGGAGTCCTATCTATGTTTATCTAAATTAGGATTGAAGAATGTCTCTCTCAAATTTGGCATCTGATCTAGAGGCTAAATCCAGGGTATAACATATTGTAAAAAGTATGAGCTAAACTCCATGTAGCTGCTCTGCAGATTTCAGTAAGAAATATCATTAAGCAACCTGAAGAGACTACTTGAGCTCCAGCTGAGTGTGTCCTGATTCCTGAAAGGAGGGGCAGACTTGATAACTGGTAGGATACTTTAATGCACGGGATAACCAACCTGCATATCTGCGAAGAGATGGGTTGGCCCTTGTGAACCAAGAACCTCTTCGTGCCAACTGGCAGAGAGTACAGGGGGGCACAGAGTTTTACAGGGATCCCCTGGGTCAAGCATATGCATATTAAGTTTACCAAAACATGGCTCTTGGTAGAGACCTCACATGTCAGTAGCCCACTAGTCAGCATCATCATTTTGAAATCCATGTACAGATAACATTTAAGGACTTAAATATTTCTTCTGAAAATTAAGTTATTAATGTATGAGAGTTAAGGCAGGTCACCTAAAGGTGATAAACCTGCGCCTGTCAAGTCAGAGGGAAGAGACGTCTCTCTCTCTCTCTCTCTGGCTAGTCATATGTATACTGTCCACTTCCCAGTGGAGGTCTATTTGCATTACTGAGGCTGAAACTCATGGAGATTGGGAAATCACGAGAGCAAAACTGGAGGAAAACAAAAATTGCCGGGGTATCTTCTTTACAAGTAAAAAGCTTGTCTTATGAAAGGAGGGTCAAAGTCAACCCAGTTTGAAAATGCTGCAAAGACTTGGGTGAGCTAAACTTCATTAGACAGAAAACTATCTTGTTAATCATGTCTAGGTTCTAGAACAGGGGTTCTCAAACTTGGGGCCAGGACCCCTCAGGGGGTCACGAGGTTATTACATGGGGGTCGTGAGCAGTCAGCCTCCACTCCAAACCCCGCTTTGCCTCCAGCATGTATAATGGTGTTAAATATGTAAAAAAGTGTTTTTAATTTATATGGGGGGGGGGGGGGAGGGGAATCCACACACAGAGGCTTGCTATGTGAAAGGGGTCACCAATACTAAAGTTTGAGAATCACTGTTCTAGAACGTGTGTTCTGACTATTTTACATGTAATCATTTGTTTCTAACACTTCCACTTGCTGCTTCTCAATTCTCTATACTTTGTTAAATAAGCTTTTACTTATTTTCACTATAAACATACCTAAGTGCTATGTCTTAAATGGTGCAGTCATCCAAGGTTTAACTGGTAAGTTGGGGGTACTGTTCCTTTGGGAGCAGTGAAACTCGAATTCTGAGTGCGTCCGATGAACGAGGTTGATGGATACTTAGAGATACTCAGGGGGCTTGGAGCATAGCTATCACTAACCTGCAGAGGAAAAGTGGAGCCTGCGTGGACTAAGAGGAGAGTGCTTATGTTGCCCATGGCTGATGGAGTCAGGGAGCTGACAACTAGTAGCACAGACAAGGCTTCCTCACACTAAGGGGAAGTGGCAGCAAGATGCCTCAAAACCCTGGGAAGCGTAACAGCCTTAAAGTGTTTTTCCCAAGTGCCATGAACAAACAGGTGATTTTCTAAATGGTTTTGTTCTATCTAGGTAATGAAGAAGGGCTTGGGAAACATCTAAGGTGTGCAGTTTGGTTTCCCCCAAGTTTGAGTGTGGTTTGGGGAAGAAAGCTAGGAAACAGATGGTTCGGTTTAAGTGAAAGTCAGATACCACACATTTTTCGAAGAAATTTTATCCCTGCAGAATACCATACAAGGAGTATATGCCATTAGTGCTTGGACCTCACAAGTCCACCTGGCTGAGATGATAGCTACCAGAAAGGCTGTTTGAGACCTTATTAGAAATCACAGATCTCTTCCACTTTGATGTGTATACTGATTTTATAGAGGGTTTCCTGCTTTGTATTAGGATTTCTGTGGAACAATCCTTGTCTGATGCATGCAACTAGCCAACTTTCAAGCAGACAGATATAGAGATATGGGTACTGGGTGGAGAATCTGTCCCCTACAATGGCTGTTGTGGACAGATGCAGCAGAAATTTGAGTCAATACTGTCTTGCCTAACAAGGGGCTGTATGCATCACTATGGCCACATCCTGCCTGATGTTCCTTACGACTCTTGGCATCAGGGGAACAGAAGAAAATGCATAGACACTGAGACCTGGGAATGAGGAAAGAATCATGGAGGGATACTGGTCTGGTAGTTGCTCCGGGCCAGAAGAGAGGGCATGTGTCATTTTTGTTGAGGGAAAACCAGAACATATCATTTTGTCTGTTGACATAATACACTGAGGAGGTGGTGTCTGTCAGGATCTGTACTGTGATTCCTTTCAGAAGTGGTACAAATTTGCTGCAGATTACACAAATTGCTTTGAGTTTCAGCACTTTAGTATGTAGTGAGGACTCTTAACTAGATCAGAAATGAGTCTGTAGCTTGTTTGGGTTCCTCTCCACTAGCCACAGAGGCTTATGTAGTGTGTGTTGCTGTGGGAGGAGGGGTTCAGAATGATACCACTTGGCACACAATCTCTGGATTTGCCACTAGTCTGGGGAAAATAAAATGGGATTTGGGATCTTGAGGTAAGTATCCATATAGCGTTTGGTAAATTCGTAAACAGATCTCAGGAATCCTTGGAGAGGGCACAAGTGAAGTCTGGCACTTAAGTGGACAACATCATGTGACCTACATTTCTTGCTGTGATTGCAGATCAGGGATGCTATCGGCTGAAACCTGTTCATAGAGCGATGCTTTCATCATCTTGGAATATAAAAGGTCCTTATAAGTTCTACGGACTGAGTAGGAGTGACAGATGACTACTTTTATTTCACCTCAAGTCATGGAGAGTGCAACAGGTTGAGGTCTCTGGACAGGCCATTGGATAATTCCTGGGGGATTTCCCTCTCAGAAGCCAGTTACCCAAGTAGAGGTAAACATGCATTCCTTATGTTAGATGGGCTGCCACTACTGCCAGACATTTTGTGAATACTTTTAGGGCTAAAACAGGCCCCGTGCTAATAGAGGTCATATCCTACTGTGATCCGAAGATATTTTCTGAGGACCAGATGAATAGCTATGTGACAATAAGCATCCTGAAGGCCAAGAGCCATAAGCCAATCCTCAGCTTCTACAGACAGAATGATGGAAGCTAGCCTCACCATTCTGAATTAGAATGAATGAAATTCAAATGTATGAATTTCTTTAATCACCTCAGGTGCTTTCCCCTCTTCTGGAAATAAGAAAATAGCAAGAATAGAAACTTTGAATTCCTGGGTTACTACTTCTAATGGCTCCTAGCTGAAGTAAAGAATCTATCTTCTTCCTTTAGTTGTTTCTCAGGAGATGGGTCCCCCAAACAGAGACATAGAAGACAGATCAGCTGGGACCAAGGACTGAAATTGTAATCTCAAACACCCATTGGTCTGAAGTAATCCAAGTCTATGCCTGAGAAAAATGGGAAAGGTGGCAACCAAAAATGGGGATGAGAACAAGGAAGCTGTGGTGGAACAGGTACAGGGCTCTTGACTTGAAAGTCAGACTTGTTGATTGGATGATGACGCAGGGTGGCTGGGTGGGTAGCGGAAGAGGAGGGGGCTGTCTGATGGGTGACGAGAGACTAAGGGCACGTCTTCACTAGCAACGTTTATAACTATATGTCTACACTGACACTTTACAGCACTGAAACTTGCAGCGCTCGGGGTGTGTTTTTTTACACCCCTGAGCGAGAAAATTGCAGTGCTGTAAAGTGCCTATGTAGACAAGCTCTAAGCAACTGACTTCAAAACAAAGACAGTAGGCCTCTATTGTTCATAGGGGGAAATTCTCTGTCTTAACTGGCCCTAGTACCTTAATGATACTTAGTGACGTCAGCGCTGCTCTAGAATTCTTTAGGGTGTGTAATGATTCATCTGTACAGGGGCTGAAAGGGTCTGATCCTTCAAAGGGAAGATGTCCAATAGTAGTTTGGACTTTTTTGGGAATCTCTCCTCATGATAGGGGATTGGTCCTGCTTTGAGCAGAGGGTTGGACTAGATGATCTACTAAGGTCCCTTCCAACCCTGATATTCTAGGATTCTATTCTATGATTCTATGATAGCGGCTATCGCCACAGGTGTTTTTGCTTCCCATGAGAGCTTGTCAATAAAAGATGCTTTGTCCCAGTTCAGATGATCATACTATGTAAATAAAGCCTGAAGAACAGGATTTTCTGCCAACGAGACTGAGTCTTTTGAGATCTTTGTCCTTCAGAGTGGACCTACGCAGTCCCAACTGTTTAGATTTTTCCTGGATACTACTACAGGTACAACATTACTACGGAACCTGAAGCTGGATGAGTAGAAAAATGTATGGTCAGACCAAAGGTCCATTTAGCCCAGTATCCTGTCTTCTGACAGTGGGCAATGCCAGGTGCCCTGGAGGGAATGAACAGAACATAGGTAATCATCAGGTGATCCATCCTCTGTCGCCCATTCCCAGTCTCTGGCAAAACCCAAGGCTAGGGACACCATCCCTACCTATCCTGACTATTAGCCACTATTAGCCTCCATGAATTTATCTAGTTGTTTTTTGAGCCCTGTAATGCTTTTGGCCTTCACAAAATAGCAAGGAATTCCACAGGTTGACTCCACAGGTGAAGAAATACTTCCTTTTGTTTGTTTTAAACCTGCTGCCTATTAATTTCATTTGGTGACCCCTAGTTCTTGTGTTATGAGAAGGACTAAACACTTATTTACTTTCTCCACAACAGTCATGATTTTAATAGACCTCTATCATAACCCCCCTTAGTCTTCTCTTTTCCAAGTTGAAACGTCCCAGTCTTATTAATCTCTCTTCATATGGAAGCCGTTCCATATCCCTAATCATTTTTGTTCCCTTTTCTGAACCTTTTCCAATTCCAATATATCTTTTTTGAGATGGAGTGACCACATCTGCATGCAGTTTTCAAGATGTGGGCCTACCATGGATTTAGATAGAGGGAATATGATATTTTTGGTCTTATTATTTATTCCTTTCTTAATGATTCCCACCATTCTGTTCGCTTTTTTGACTGCCGTTGCACATTGAGTGGATGTTTTCAGAGAACTATCCATAAGGACTCCCAGATCTCTTTCTTGAGAGGTAACATAGTTGGGATTATGTTTTCCAATGTGCATTACTTTGTATTTATCAACATTGGGCAACAAAATGGCAGATGAAATTCAATCACCCAGTTTTGTGAAATCCTTTTGTAGCTTTTCGCAGTCTGCTTGGGACTTCACTATCTTAAGTAGTTTTGTATCTGCAAGTTTTGGCACCTCACTGTTTACCCCCTTTTCCAGATAATTTATGAATATGTTGAATAGGACTGGTCCCAGTACAGGCCTCTGGGGGACACCATTATTTACCTCTCTCCATTCTGAAAAGTGACCATTTATTCCTACTCTCTTTGTTTCCTATCTTTTAACCAGTTACCGATCCATGAGAGGACCTTCCCTCTTATCCCATGAGAGCTTATTTTGCTTAAGAGCCTTTGGTGAGGGACCTTGTTAAAGGCTTTCTGAAAATCTAAGTAAACTATATCCACTGGATCCCCCTTGTCCACATGCTTGTTGACCCCCTCAAAGAATTCTAGTAGATTGGTGAGGCATGATTTCCCTTTACAAAAACCATGTTGACTCTTCCCCAACAATTTATGTTCATTTATGGGTCTGATAATTTTGTTCTTTACTATACTTTCAACTAGTTTGCCAGGTACAGAAGTCAGGTTTACCGGCCTGCAATTGCCGGGATCACCTCTGGAGCCCTTTTTAAAAATTGACGTCACATTAGCTATCCTCCAGTCATTTGGTACAGAAGCTGATTTAAATGATAGGTTACAAACTACAGTTAGTAGTTCTGCAATTGCACATGTGAGTTCCTTCAGAACTCTTGGATGAATACCATCTGGTCCTGGTGACTTATTACTGTTTAGTTTGTCAATTTGTTCCAAAACCTCCTCTAATGACACCTTAATCTGGGGCAGTTCCTCAGATTTGTCACCGAAAAAGAATGGCTCAGACCGATGCAAAAAATTCATTTAGTTTCACCGCAATGGCCTTATCATCCTTGAGTGCTCCTTTAGCATCTTGATCATCCAGTGGCCCCACTGATTGTTTAGTACGCTTCCTGCTTCTAATGTACTACTGATGTACTCAATTTTTTTTTGCTATTACTTTGAGTCTTCGGCTAGCTATTCTTCAAATTCTTTTTTGGCCTTCATTTGCCAGAGTTTATGCTCCTTTCTATTTTCCTCACTAGGATTTAACTTCCACTTTTTAAAGGATGCCTTTGCATGTCTCACTGCTTCTTTTACATTGTTATTTAGCCATGGTGGCACTCTTTTGGCCCTCTTACTATGCTTTTTAATTTGGGGTATATATTTAAATTGAGCCTATATTATGGATATTGGAAAATTTATGTACCTTCTCTTGCACTTCAACATACAGAGTATTTTCTGTTCTCCCTAGCAACTCCTGAAAGGACTTGTAGTTTTCAATTAGTGGTAACATAGGGTAGGAGGTTTCCAGTGGATATTGTGACAAGTCACCTTCTTCCATTTCCTCAATGTACTCCTTTCCTTCCTGTTTTTCTTGATCTCTGTGAAGGTCTGCTTCCCTAACGAGGCTAGTAGGTAGTCTGACCAAGGAATAAAATCTGGTGTGCTCAAATGAGACAAGAGGAGAATAACTCTGTAGATGTCTCGATGGAGAAGACCATGGAGCCCAGGAGGCCCACGGTGGTGGACCAAAGGGATAGGATCTGAGTTTTAAGGTGATGTCTGTCAGAGTAATATGGGATATTTCAGAGAAGTACATCTGGATATTCTGCAGGGAGAAAATCTCAAGGTGGGCCCTAAATTGAATCTCCGGTGTCAGAGGGTGGGATATATATTTATTGGGGAATACTATGAATCTGTACATTTTATAAACTCCTTAAATCACATAAATCCAATTACAGAAACAGAAATGTTTAAAAGGTCTTCAAGCTCCATGACCAATCACCAGAGAATCCACACAATCTTTACATGGCTGGATCTGACTTCATAATGGACTCTGAATGCAAGCTGTCCCACACTAATTATTGCAATCCAGGAATTTACAGTGTCTACTGATATTTGGTAGAATTTAGTTTCTGAGAGCTAAGGTGTTTCTTTTCATTCAAGGAACTTACATACTCTACTGGCACAGTGGGTAGAGCTTTTAAAGCAGTTAAAGAAATAGAGTAATAAAATTAAATTCAGTGTTCATCTGCCATATCTCCCAGCAAGTAAAAAGGAACCCAACAGCAAATGTTTCCTGAGTCTCCTAGAGTTTGAATTAATAGCTCAGCTGCACCCATTTTGTTTTTTAAATACATATACATGTACAAAAAAGATTTTACTTGATTTTTCAGAAAGTTTAGGGAAATACTTATCAAAGAAAAACAGTGTTAAAACAGTAGAATACTTGAGAAGTTAGCGTTTAAAAATCTGACTAAAACATTCCTAAAACAAAATTTTGTAGGATTATGGTTGGAAACTTCATTTAAAACAAAGCATTTTAAGAAAGCTAAATGTCTGCAAGTCAGGAAATTGAGTTTTAAGTTCTACAACCAGCCTTAATTTTGAATATGTAACTTCATCCACTGTCTATCAGTAAAGCCACAAGTCCCCTTAATCCCAACTATTTGCCCCCATACTTAGATTTTCAAGATGAGCCAGGAAACACTCATTCTCCATCTTCTGACCTGCAGACCAACACGTGTTACTAGGAGAACCTAATCACATCCAAATCCATATTCCTGCTATGCTCCAGAGATATCTTACTTCTACCCTTACCATGGTATTAAATAAGCAACTCCGCTCCATGATTTGCTATATAATCCAATCGAAAACATCCACCCACTATACCAACTTCATTATGATTCCTAAAATGGTTTTGAGACCCTACCATTACAGATAAGCACTATTACTCGTCTTCTACCACATACTGACTGCAGATGCCTACGTATCACATTCACAACAATTGGGGTGTTAGCACTTTCTCTATAAAGAAGAGACAGACAGCATGTGTATAGAACACCATCATTTGCAACAAGATTCAGAGTTTAGAAAGATGCAGTTTTTGTTGCAATAGTGATGGCCACAACAAAACATACAGTTCTTCTTATGCTGTGTCAATGTCATTGGATGGAGGATAGGTGGGGTATGCTGAATATGAGAAAGTTGCAAACTCCTCCAGATTTCCTGACTTTTACATTTGGCTTACTTTAAACTCCAGCATTCTAATTAGGTTCCTGATGATATTTTTTGAACCTTAAAGATTGTCTGGGAATTTTAGTTAGATTCCAAGCACAAAATCTAACAATGTCATGTGTGTAATACAAGGATCCTCAAAAAAATACAGTCATCTAAAGTTTCTTCACAAATGAAGGTTTAAATACCATACCTTTATAGCATGCTAATGTAAGTGCACTTTCTTTAAACTCATTGGAATGAGTGTTGATTCCTGCACCATATTCCAGAAGTACTCTTGCAACCTCAACATGACCTGCACTGGCTGCTTCCATTAAGGGGGTATGTCCATTTTCATTATGATCTTCTATATTAGCACCTGCTTTCAATAGCACTTTCACTATGTCAACGAATCCCCCAGCGCAGGCATAAGTGAGTGCTGTGTTCCCTAAGAGAAGATAAAAAGAACATACAGTAAGTAACCCCCTCCTCTTTCACCCAACCCCAACTGTAAATAAATGAAACCAAAACCTATTTTAAACCTATAGAATTTTAATCTACCTAAGTATTTATACCATAAATCAATCTAGCAGACTTTTGCATTTCTCTCACCTATAATTTCGGATGAGGCAGAAGATTCAGAAACAGAATGACAATTAGACATAGCTATTTTACTGAAACATTGCCCTGGTCCTAGGATTCCTTTTATCAGCCTAAACCTTTCATTGGCCTACGTTATCGTCTCTAGGAACCCTAGAGACACTCAACAACCCTTTTATCTTTCATCTCATTCAAATGATATCATTCCTGCTTTGTTTGGCCTCTGCCTTAAGTAATTTATATGCTGGTAATCTCAGTCAATACAGTCAAGTTATGACAACTGGCTCACACTTCCCTCAGCATTTTTCACCACACATGCCTAGTATTTATGTAAATGATTTAACTGTTCATTATTTTCTGTCTTTGCCCCTAACCCATCATATTCTTCCTGTGTAGAATGTGTTAATAAGAAAGCTTCCTATATTTCTGGATGGCCTTGGTATCCCTGCATCACTTGGTTTAAAAAATTGGCCACATTTTGTCTATTAGCAGTATCTCTCAGTTACTGCCCAGATGAAGTTTAGCTTACTTTTAATACTACTCTTTCACCTTCCCTAACCTCCCAAAATTCCCGTTTTCTAAAATACCTTCACCAGAGGTATGAGTTAAGCCCTGGTTTACTTGCTCAAACTCACTATTTCTACCAGTGACTTATAGCATCCTTGAAAACTTCTGGATTTCATTTTCAGGAGAGCATCCTGGTTATCTCAAGCACCTGGAGTCCATTTCAGCAGACTACAGATTCAACTTCTGCTTTTCAAAACAACTCATTTTCCCTCTTCAGAACTCTTGCACCAGACAAGTAAATCACAGCTATAAATGCCTCTCTCCAATGATGGTATAAATTACTCATGGGACCACCAAATCACCTATTACTACAGTGAAACCCCCTTATAGCGCGCCCCGCCATAACGCGAATTCGGTTAAAACGCGATCATAAGGTGGTTCCTGCTGCCCCAAGCAAAAAAAAAAAGCGCCCAGAGCGTGCTTCCTCGCCTGGAGCCGACCCTGGCTCCATCTCCTCCCCATCTCCCCTGTTCCTTCCCCCGCTGCCCCTTCCCCGTGCCTCCGCTTCCCCTTTTGGCGAGACCGGCTTGAAACTCAAGCTAGTCAGTTTCAAGCCTTCTTTTCTCCCCAAAGGGGAGAAGTTTGATCAGCTTGAAACTGACCGGCTTGAAACTTCTCTGCTTTGGGGAGAAGAGAGAAGAGACCTGCTTGAAACTCAAGCTAGTCAGTTTCAAGCTGGTCAGTTTCAAGCCCTCTCTTCTCTTCTCCCCAAAGCAGAGAAGTTTCAAGCTGGTCAGTTTCAAGCTGGTCAAACTTCTCAGCTTTGGCCAGAAGAGAAGAGACCCGGCTTGAAACTTCTCGGCTTTGGCAAGAAGAGAAGAGACTGCTTGAAACGGTAATTTTTTTGTAACCCCCCTATAACGCGACCCCACATTTATCGCAATGGAATTTTTTGGACCCCAATTATCGCGTTATAGCGGGGTTTCACTGTACTTCCTTCCTCTGGACCACTAGTTCTCAACCAGTGGTACACAATACGGCTGAGGACGCACAGAGGTCTTCCATGGGGTACATCAACTCATCTAGATATTTGCCTAGTTTTACAACAGGCTACAGAAAAAACACTAGTGAAGTTCGTACTAACTAAAATTTCATACAGACAATGACTTGTTTATACTGCTCCATATACTATACAATGAAATGGAAGTACAATATTTATAAAATAAATCAACTGAAATATAATTATATGGCAAAAATGAGAAAGTAAGCAATTTTTTAGTAAGAGTGTGCTGTGACACTTTTGTATTTTTATGTCTGATTTTGTAAGCAAGCAGCTTTTAACTGAAGTGAAACTTGGGGTACACAGGAAATGTCTGACTCCTGAAAGTGGTAAAGTAGTTTGGAAAGGTTGAGAGCCACTGCTCTAGACCAGGGATACTCAGATCTTGGTGGTTCAGGAGCCAAATTAGCAATCAACATTACCCAAAAGAGTCATAGTAGTGGGAATTCATTGTTTCATTTACTACAATGACCAATGAAGTATTATTTTATCAGCTACAATTGATTAACATGGTAAAAGCATCCTGATTGGTTAATAATTAAATCATAATGTTTTAACATCATGTGCTTCAAAGAGCCACTTGCGACTCAAAGCCTCAGTCTGAGTATCACTGTACTAGACAACAGCAACTCCTTCCTTCAGTTCTACAATAACTGCATGCCTGAAGCTTATCTGAAATTGTCTTTCCTCTATTTATCCTGTAATGCAATGTTTACCACCCTTGTCAGTCTTCCATCAATAATTTGCCATAACACCATTTACTTTACATGTAATTCAAGTTTGGTTAATTCTCTATCATGCAAAATAGTGTGTTTTGCATTCCAAAAGTACAGTAACTCCTCACTTAACATTGTAGTTATGTTCCTGAAAAATGCAACTTTAAGTGAAACGATGTTAAACTAATCCAATTTTCCCATAAGATTTAATGTAAATGCAGGGGAGTTAGGTTCCAAGGAAATTTTTTGGGGGCAGACAGAAGGCATTATATACTGCACAGTACTCTACTGTACTGTGGTGGGGAGGTGCCCCTGGCTTATCTCACACAGGCACAGCCCACTGCAGACAATGAGGCAGTCAAGGACGCTAGGAAGCACCATGCGCAGCAGCAGCTTCCCCCAGAAGAACATGCCTCTTCCCATTCCCGCTCTACTCTAGGCCCGCCTCTTCCCACCACCCCCACTCCACCTCCTCCCCGGAGCACATCGCATGTGATTGCAGAGCCATTGGCCATTATCTTTGACAAATCATGGCAATCGGGGGAGGTCCCGGATGACTGGAAAAAAGCTAATGTAGTGCCCATCTTTAAAAAAGGGAAGAAGGAAGATCCGGGGAACTACAGGCCAGTCAGTCTCACCTCAATCCCTGGAAAAATCATGGAACAGGTCCTCAAGGAATCAATTCTGAACCACTTACAGGAGGGGAAAGTGATCAGGAACAGTCAGCATGGATTCACCAAGGGCAAGTCATGCCTGACTAACCTAATTGCCTTCTATGATGAGATAACTGGCTCTGTGGATGAGGGGAAAGCAGTGGATGTGCTGTTCCTTGACTTTAGCAAAGCTTTTGATACAGTCTCCCACAGGGTTCTTGCCAGCAAGTTAAAGAAGTGTGGGCTGGATGAATGGACGGTAAGGTGGAGAGAAAACTGGCTGGATGGTCACGCTCAACGGGTAGTGATCAATGGCTCCATGTCTAGTTGGCAGCCAGTATCAAGTGGAGTGCCCCAAGGGTCGGTGCTGGGGCCGGTTTTGTTCAATATCTTCATCAATGATCTGGAGGATGGTGTGGACTGCACCCTTAGCAAGTTTGCAGATGAAACTAAACTGGGAGGAGTGGTTGATACACTGGAGGGTAGGGATAGGATACAGAGGGACCTAGACAAATTAGAGGATTGGGCCAAAAGAAATCTGATGAGGTTCAACAAGGACAAGTGCAGTGTCCTGCACTTAGGACGGAAGAATCCCATGCACTGCTACAGACTATGGACCGAATGTCTGGGCAACAGTTCTGCAGAAAAGGACCTAGGGGTTACAGTGGACGAAAAGCTGAATATGAGTTAACAGTGTGCCCTTGTTGCCAAGAAGGCTAACGGCATTTTGGGCTGCATAAGTAGGGGCATTTCCAGCAGATCGATGGACGTGATTATTCCCCTCTATTCGGCACTGGTGAGGCCTCATTTGGAGTAGTGTCCAGTTTTGGGCCCCACACTACAAGAAGGATGTGGATAAATTGGAAAGAGACCAGCGGAGGGCAACAAAAATGATTAGGGGGCTGGAGCACATGACTTATGAGGAGAGGCTGAGGGAACTGGGATTGTTTAGCCTGCAGAAGAGAAGAATGAGGGGGGATTTGATAGCTGCTTTCAACTACCTGAAAGGGGGTTCCAAAGAGGATGGATCCAGACTGTTCTCAGTGGTAGAAGAAGATGACAGAACAAGGAGTAATGGTCTCAAGTTGCAGAGGGGGAGGTTTAGGTTGGATATTAGGAAAAACTTTTTCACTAGTAGGGTGGTGAAGCACTGGAATGGGTTACCTAGGGAGGTGGTGGAATCTCCTTCCTTAAAGGTTTTTAAGGTCAGGCTTGACAAATCCCTGGCTGGGATGATTTAGTTGAGGTTGGTCTTGCTTTGAGCAGGGGGTTGGACTAGATGATCTCCTGAGGTCCCTTCCAACCCTGAGATTCTATGATTCTATGATCCCCGCTCCTCCCCCTTCCTCCCAGCACTTCCCTGCCACCAAACAGCTGTTTGGCAGCACTTAGGACTTTATGGGAGGGAGGGGGAAGCAACGCTTCCCCGCTCCTCCCCCTTCCTCCAGTGACAGATTTAGAGTTAGTGGGGCCCTGTGCTCTGCTTCATTTTTTGGTCCCCCCCTTGGGGGGAGCATTCTCTCTTATCTCCACCCTCCCCCCCCCGGGGCCGTTTTTCATTCTTTTTTTCTCCATTCTCCTCCTGGGGCTCAGGGTGCAGGATCTGGGAGGGAGTTAGGGTGCAGGAGGAGGCTCAGAGCTGGGGCAGGCAGGAGGTGCAGAGCACTTACCTGAGGCAGCTCCTGTTTGGTGCAGGGGGTGTGCAGGTGGCTCTGCACAGCGCGGCACTGCCCCCATGGCCGTGATTCTGGGAGCTCCCCCCCGGTCAGGCAGGGCCACCCAGAACGCAGGGGCTTTAGGGGCTGCAGGGCCCTTGACTAAGGGGGCCCTGGGCTGCAGCTCTAAAGCCCCTTTCGGAATGCAGCCCTGCGAGCATAGGCCGGAGGACTCAGGAGGAGCAGGGGCAGCCGCGCAGCCAGAGAGGCACTCTGAAGGGGAAAGTCCCTTGTAAAGTCGCTGCTCTTCCACAGAATCCTACAAGCAGTGGACAGAGCAGGCAGCCAAACATTATAAGGAAGCATTGCACAACTTTAAACGAGCACGTTCCCTAATGGAGTAGCGACGTAACTTGGAAACAATATTAAATGGGAGGAGGTTAAGTGAGGAGTTACTGAAGTTTAATGGTTTCCTATCATATTAACAAAAAACAAGACATGAACATTAGAAAACTACCCTAATCTGATAAAAATGCAAGTACTTCTTACAGAAAAAAGTATTTGGGATCACTACACAGGTTTTCTTGGTATGGACAGGGAATGAACAATGCACTACACTACACAAAAACCTCCTTAAACTTTTAATTTCCAGAAACAGTAGTTCATCCGTTTTTAAAATTGATCATTTTTTCACCCAGCCAAATTAAAGAGCCCTAAGTATCTAAATGTAAAAATAAAAATTTGAGTCTCTCTCTCAAAGTCATCTTTTGAAACCCTATTTCACTTGAAGATTGCCTACAGGGATCTGAATAAAACAACATTTAAAAAGGGCAAGTGTTTGAACTACACACAGTCTGAACAAAGGGTTAAACTGAAATGTGGGCTAAAAGAATATCACAAGAACTAAACAGTTCAATCAAATTTTCTTTCTTGATATGGGGAGGAAATGGTTGGCTGTGTTTTGCAAAGGTTTCCCCTTAACATAAATCTTAAGGAAACTGCAGTTCTGGCAAGTATTAGTTACTGAATTATTATATTGAAATATCTCAGGCTTAATTTATTCCAATTTGTTTTACTGGTGACTCTACTTCACAGGGGTCTTCAGTGGATAAAATGCCTTTGTATTAGAATTAACATCGAGGACTAAGGAAGAGCCATCTGGTTTCACTCAGGTGTTCAGTTTCAGCTGAACAATGATGGGTCCTGTTTGGTGCCATGTAACAGTTATGATTGTTTTACCCCTTGAATTGAAGTAATTTGTACTGCATTTTCTATTAAATGACAGCATCACATACTTAAAAAAAAACAAATAGTTCAAAATATGCAAGTAAGAGGCTGGGACTGATTGGTACATGCTAATCTTGTTAATTCATCCAGTTGCTGTTCCATACTTACCTGTTGAAGACTGGGCATTGACATCGGCACAATGAACAAGTAGCAGTTTTACAATGTCTACGTAGCCTCCACTGGCAGCTGCCATTAGTGGAGTTATGTCTCCTTTATTTCCTCGATCTTCAACATTTGCATGCATCGCTAGTAGCACCTGAATGAACAAACAGAAATTCACTTAAATGGGTTTTAACAATTATGTTTTGCTTCTTTAATTATGAGGGGACTCAGGGTATTTCTACACTACTAAGTCAACCTACAGCCACTGCAGTAATTACTGTGGTAGTACATGTCTACACTACCCTCCTTGGGTTGGTGGTGCACATCCTCAGCAAGAATACTTCAACTGACCTAAGGGGGCAGCGTGGGGAGCCGAGAGCCTGGTCTCGCAGCTCCACTGGCAGCTCCCTGACAGAAGTCTGGCTACCCCACAGGCTTCTGGGTGCCCAGTGGGATTTCTTAGCTCCCTCACTCACTCTCAGAAGGGAGCCGGACACCCTTGTCAATTTCACAGCTCACTGAGCCCTGAAATACACAAGACTGCCTGGCTCCTGGCAGGTGGCTCTCAGCTGAGATTGGGATCCAAAGGAGCTCCGACTTCTCGCCCCGGCTCCCAGCTGGGATCGAGGTCCGAAGCCCCCCCAGGCTTGTCACCCCAGCTCCCAGCCGGGATAAGAGTCCAAATACCCAGCTCTCCAGGGGAGTGGGGACATTCTTTGCAATTTTATGGTTCCTGGCATGAAACTGACAAGAGAGCAGATAGACACTGCATAGCCCTAACTACACTGACATAAGCCTTATGCCTCTCGTGGAGGTGAAGTTATTATGTCAGTGTAGCAGGACACTTACATCAATGGGAGGAAGGATGTAGTGTAGACTGATAATTAGGTCAACATAAGCTGCCTTACGTCCACTTAACTGTGTAGCATAGACCAGTCCTAAAAACTATTTTACTTTCTTTCTCCCCACTCCTTTTAAAAGCTTTGTATCACAGCAATCCGACCTTCGGTAAAGAACTAGATATGGATCTGTCCAGAACCAGTCATGACTGCTACTTACATCTGCCCAAGTAGAGCACTTTGCTGTTTTTCTTCCACATTTTTTGCATGTTACAATATTTAAAACCAAAAATATAAGCAAAGACTGCAAAATATAATTAATGTTTTCAAATACTTCAGATAAAGTGCAGTTCCACTCAAAGCGAGTTTGTTGCAATTGAGATGTGCTACATTTATGCATTAATGATTCCAGCACAAATTTGTTCAATTTACTTGCAAAGAGGTTTCTCCTAATAAACTCATCTTGGGATCACCGAGTCAAGCTAGGTGCTTTCTGGCTTGTGAATCACCACCAGTAATAGCTGTCAATGGAGCTGCACAAGCGTAACTGAAGACAGAATTTGAATGTAATGCAGAAGTGAACTGGAATTAGAATTTAGTTAACGATGCTGATATATTAGCCAGAAAAAAGTCCCAGTTTTAGAAATGATTGAGTCATTATGCATCATAAAATATTAATGTCAGATGAAATGTTGGTTTTTTTTGCTTTGCAGTCACCATTGGGGCTGAATCTTAGAATGACTATTTGGCAGCACAGCTTGTTTATGTCTGGAGTGACGTGCCTGGAAGCTAGAGGTAGATCATTTGAACACATACAAGATGTAATTTTCAAACAAGATCATTTAAGTTGTAGCGTGTCTTATTTGTTACCCCCTCCTCTTTAGATTGAGGGCTTGTAAAAAGCATATTTAGTGGAAAACTGTCTGAAAGGCTGTTGAGCATGCAATAAAGTGAACTGGAACTGCTTTTACTTCATATTCCTTTTAGAGTACAAAATCCATTCTAATCAAAAGGACTAAAATGTTTGGCTTTCGAAGAGTTTCAGGCATATACCACACTATTTAAAGTCTCAGTCATAAGTGATTGTGTATTTTCTACTTACTTGTGCCAATTCATAATACCCAGCTGAACAGGCCAAGCAAAGGAGACTCTCCCCTTCTTCTGTATGTTCATTTACACTTCTTCCTTCATCCAGCAGCTTCCGGACAGCATTCACATCCCCATCAGAGCACGCTTCTGCCAAACTGCGACTGGAAAATTATTTATCATACAATGAACACACAGGAATAATTCTACAACAGTCAGGCAGTGAGCTTTCTGATAAACAACAGTAAAGTCAAGGTATACAGCAAAAGACTTTCGCTTAATTGACATGATAGTTTGCTGTTTAGCACTTTGAAAGTTTCTTCCAGAAAGTGATATAGAAAGGCAAAGTGCTTTGCAAAACAAACACCTCAACACCTCTGTATAGGAGCTATTATTCCCTTTCACAGATGGTCTAATTGAGAGATAAAGGCTCTGTCTACAACAGGAATTTGCCCCAATTTTGAAATAAGTGTCTAGCCACTGACAGCTGCATCGGTGCAAATCTCAGGTCCAGACAAGGAAAGCTATAATATGCACCAATATACCTCATCCCAGTTTCAAGAAGAGAATCTCCACTAGTGCAAGTTGCAGCTTCCCTGTGTACACTTGAGGTTTGTACTGGGGCAGTTTTGACAGCAGCTAGCCACTGACCGCAAGAATGGAGCAAATTCCCAGTACAGACAATGCTTAAGTGACCTGCCTAAGGTCACTTTGAATACTGTTGAAGAACTAGGAATAAAACAGATCTCCCAACTGCCAGTCCTCTGCTTTATCCATAAGACTTTTCTATTCCTACTGCCTGAACTATTTTACTGGAAAGAAAAAAATTAAATAATTTTTAGACAAAACATTCATATCACAAATTAGCCTTAGTTATTTGATTTTTTGGGGGACTGCCAAAATGTTAACTATATCTTTAAAAAATACCAAAGAAACTCAAGCCACTGAAGTTTGCAGCCTATCTGAAATAGTAAATTATTAAAATATGCCTATTGGATGGAGTCATTATTTATTTTCAACATTCCATCATACTGGGATACCTCGACTAACACTGCAACGAAGGGAAGTGGGTGGATATTCTGTAGCTCCTTCTCATTCAAACCCCAAATCTGACAAAAAGTAGGAAGTCTAGAGAATCATAGACTATCAGGGTTGGAAGGGACCTTAGAAGGTCATCTAGTCCAACCCCCTGCTCAAAGCAGGACCAATTCCCAATTTTTGCTCCAGATCCCTAAATGGCCCCCCCAGGGATTGAACTCACAACCCTGGGTTTAGCAGGCCAATGCTCAAACCACTGAGCTATCCCTCCCCCCCTCTTACATTCCAAAGTGAAAAAGCACCAGTGTAGCACCATAAAATATATTGGAAACTGACTGACGGGCCAATTCAAGAAGGATACAAAAGGGAAAAGGTCCTTATGCGGTATTACTATTCTCTAACTATCAAGCAGTCAGGACCAATGCTCCCAGCTCTTGTCACCATAAAAGACCTCAAGGCTCAGGAAATACTTAGCCATTACCTTAAGCAACAGCTATAAGGGCCAATGGGAGTTCCAGAGCCAGTGCTCAGGGCTGGGACAGTGTATGGCACCCCCCTGGCTGCGCTTCCACCTAGGAGGCGAGGGATGTCGCTGCTTCAGGGGAGCCAGATAGGGAGCCTGCCAAGCCCTGCCAAACCGCCACCCTCCCCAGAGCACCCACGGTGCCCCCCAGGCCACCCCCAAGCACCCAAGATTTAGTCAGGGTATATAGTACAAGTCATGGAGAGGTCTCTGACTGATTTTTTGTTTACTGCCCATGACCTGTCCATGAGTTTTACTAAAAATACCTGTGACTAAAACGTAGCCTTAATCATGATTACCAACACAGATAACTGTAGGATCAACTCCAGCAGAACAATCAGAGTGATGTGTTCCTGCCAGTGCATCTTATTTATAAAACATGGAAATTCGCCTTCAAAGTGAGGACTGGTTGGCACAGAGGCATAAAATTCAAATGAGAAATTGGGCCCATTTATTTTCTCTGGCACGTATACACAAGTTTGACTCCAGAGCCTCTCCTCTATCGCCCTCAGTGTACAGTCTTGGATAGGAAGAGAAAGTTTACTTGTTAATTCAGGAATATATAAGAATTTCCATTTCCAACTAAGTACCAAAGAATTCCAATTATTAAATTACACTTTGAATCCCTATAAATAATTTTCACTTGAGAGATACACCCTTCTCAGACAATGAAAGTGTTAGTAGTTGCCAGATAACGACCCCTGGAACCAGGCTGGTAAGGAGGTAGAAGTCATTTGCCAGACTGAGCTTTTTGTGATTCCCTTCAGTGGCTACAGCAGACATTTAAATATAGGATTAACAATGTAATGTGACAGTAATTGACATACTGGATCAGACTCTTGGTCCACCTAGTCAGTATCCTCTCGGCAACAAAACCCAGCATCAGATGCTGCAGAAGAAGGTGCAAAAAACCTCATAGTAGGCAGATTTGGCATAATCTACCCATCAGAAAGGTTTTATCCCAATCCTTAATATTTAGAACAGGATTATTTGTGGCACCTTAGAGACTAACAAATTTATTTTAGCATAAATTTTCATGGGCTCCAGCCCAACTTCATCGGATGCATAGAATGGAACATACAGTAAGCAGATATTTATACATTCAGAGAAACATGAAAAGGTGGAAGTACCTATACCAATTGTAAGAGGCTAATTAATTAAGAGGAATTATCATCATCAGGGGAAAAAAAAAACTTTTGAAGTGATAATCAAGATGACCCATTTCGGACAGTTGAAACAAAAGTGTGAGTGAGGATAGTTAACTAGGGGAAACAAGTATCAGAGGTGTAGCCGTGTTAGTCTGGATCTGTAGAAGTGACAAAGGGTCCTGTGGCACCTTACAGACTAACAGAGGTATTGGAGCATAAGCTTTCGTGGGTGAATACCCACTTTGTTGGATGCAAGCAGTGGAAATGTCCAGGGGCAGATATAAATATGCAGGGAAGAGTCAGGCTAGAGATAACGAGGTTAGTTCAATCAGGGAGGGTGAGGCCCTCTTCTAGCAGTTGAGATGTGAACACCAAGGGAGGAGAAACTGCTTCTGTAGTTGGCTAGCCATTCATAGTCTTTGTTTAATCCTGAGCTGATGGTGTCAAATTTGCAAATGAACTGAAGCTCTACAGTTTCTCTTTGGAGGCTGGTCCTGAAGTTTTTTTGCTGCAGGATGGCTACCTTTAAATCTGCTATTGCGTGTCCAGGGAGACTGAAGTGTTCTCCTACAGGCTTTTGTATATTGTCATTCCTTATATCTGTTTTGTGTCCATTTATCCTTTTGCGTAAGAACTGTCCAGTTTGGCCGATGTACATAGCAGAGGGGCATTGCATTGAAAGAAACCAACAGAACTCCACTGGTCATCACTTACAGTCCTCAGCTAAAACCTCTCCAACGGATCATCAATGATCTACAACCCATCCTGGACAATGACCCCTCACTGTCACAGGCCAGTCCTTGCCCACAAACTGCCAACCTGAAGCATATTCTCACCAGCAACTACACACCGCACCATAACAACTAACTCAGGAACCAATCCATGCAACAAACCTCGATGCCAACTTTGCCCACACATCTATACCAGGGACACCATCACAGGACCTAACCAGATCAGCCACACCATCACCGGTTCATTCACCTGCACATCCACCAATGTAATATACGCCATAATGTGCCAGCAATGCCCCTCTGCTATGTACATCGGCCAAACTGAACAGTCCTTATGCAAAAGGATAAATGGACACACATCAGATATAAGGAATGGCAATATACAAAAGCCTGTAGGAGAACACTTCAACCTCCCTGGACACACAATAGCAGATTTAAAGGTAGCCATCCTGCAGCAAAAAAACCTTCAGGAACAGTCTCCAAAGAGAAACTGTAGAGCTTCAGTTCATTTGCAAATTTGACATCAGCTCAGGATTAAACAAAGACTATGAATGCTAGCCAACTACAAAAGCAGTTTCTCCTCCCTTGGTGTTCACACCTCAACTGCTAGAAGAGGGCCTCACCCTCCCTGATTGAACTAACCTCGTTATCTCTAGCCTGACTCTGCCCTGCATATTTATAACTGCCCCTGGACATTTCCACTGCTTGCATCCGATGAAGTGGGTATTCACCCACAAAAGCTTATGCTCCAATACCTCTGTTAGTCTATAAGGCGCCACAGGACCCTTTGTCACTTCTAGGGGAAATAGATTCAATTAAGGTAATGACCGAACCACTCCCAGTCTCTGTTCAAACCTAAGTTAATGGTATCTAGTTTGCATATTAATTAAAGTTCAGCAGCTTCTCATTGGAGTCTGTTTTTGAAGCTTTTCTGTTGCAAAATTGCCTTTAAGTCTGTCACTGAGTGATTAGAGAGGTTGAAGTGTTCTCCTACTGGTTTTTGAATGTTATGATTCCTGATGTTAGATCTGTGTCCGTTTATTCTTCAAACCTGGTGGCTGAACTTTGTGATTTTGTCCTCACCCACAACTATTTCACATTTGGGGACAATATATACCCTCAAGTTAGCGGAACTGCTATGGGTACCCGCATGGCCCCACAGTATGCCAACATTTTTATGGCTGACTTAGAACAACGCTTCCTTAGCTCTCGTCCCCTAACGCCCCATACTCTACTTGTACTACATTGATGACATCATCATCATCTGGACCCATGGAAAAGAAGCCCTTGAGGAATTCCACCATGATTTCAACAATTTCCATCCCACCATCAACCTCAGCCTAGACCAGTCCACACAAGTGGTCCATTTACTAGACACTACTGTGCTAATAAGAGATGGTCATATAAACACCACCCTATACCGGAAACCTACTGACCGCTATACTTGCCTACATGCCTCCAGCTTCCATCCAGAACACACCACACAATCCATTGTCTACAGCCAAGCTCTAAGCTACAACCGCATTTGCTCCAATTCCTCAGACAGAGACAAACACCTACAAGATCTCTATCAAGCATTCTTAAAACTACAATACCCACCTGCTGAAGTGAAAAAACAGATTGACAGAGCCAGAAGAGTACCCAGGAGTCACCTACTATAGGACAGGCCCAACAAAGAGAAAAGAACGCCACTAGCCGTCACCTTCAGCCCCCAACTAAAACCTCTCCAACGCATCATCAAAGATCTACAACCTATCTTGAAAGATGATTCCGCACTCTCACAGATCTTGGGAGACAGACCAGTCCTCGCTTACAGACAGCCCCCCAACCTGAAGCAAATACTCACCAGCAACCACACACCACACAACAAAAATACTAACCCAGGAACCTATCCTTGCAACAAAGCCCGATGCCAACTCTGTCCACATATCTATTCAAGTCACACCATCATAGGACCTAATCACATCAGCCACGCCATCAGGGGCTCGTTCACCTGCACATCTACCAATGTGATATATGCCATCATGTGCCAGCAATGCTCCTCTGCCGTGTACATTGGCCAAACCGGACAGTCTCTATGCAAAAGAATAAACGGACACAAAACTGACATCAGGAATCATAACATTCAAAAACCATTAGGAGAACACTTCAACCTTTCTAATCACTCAGTGACAGACTTAAGTCAGGTGGCAATTTTGCATGGCTGCTACTCTGAAACTTACTATTTAGAGTGGCTTCAGCCTTAAGCCTGAAGTTTTATATCCTTTCCAAAATATTTTTTGCATTAATTCAAACAACTCTGGATGTTCTTGTTATCCAAATAAATATCCAATCCCTCTCAAAATTTAATGAAGTTCTTGTCTCTGACTTCCTGAGGCAGTAAATTCCACAATCTAGTTACATGTGTAACACTGTTGCAAAAAAAGCAAACATCATTCTGTGATGTATAAGCAGGAGTGTTGTAAGCAAGACATGAGAAGTAGTAATTCTGCTCTACTCCGCGCTGATTAGGCCTCAACCGGAGTATTGTGTCCAGTTCTGGGCGTCACATTTCAGGAAACATGTGGACAAATTGGAGGAAGTCCAGAGAAGAGCAACAAAAATTATTAAAAGTCTAGAAAACATGATCTATGAGGGAAAATTGAAAAAATTGGGGGGTTTTAGTCTGGAAAAGAGAAGACAGAGGCAACATGATAACAGTTTTCAAGTACATAAAAGGTTGTTAAAAGGAGGAGGAAGAAGAATTGTTCTTCTTAACCTGAGGATAGGAAAAGAAGCAATGGGCTTAAATTGCAGCAAGGGAAGTTTAGGTTGGACATTAGAAAAAACTTCCTAACTAGAATAAATTACCTAGGGAGGTTGTGGAATCTCCATTATTGGAGATTTTTAAGTGCAGGGGACTCAACTAGACCTCTTGAGGTCCCTTCCAGTCCTATGATTCTATGATGAGAAAAAGTATTTACTTTTCTCAATTTTGAATTTACCACCTACCTTTCGATTTCATTCAATACTCCCCTTGCTCTTCTTTTACGAGACAAGGAAAGTAGAAGTTCCCCATCTGTCTTTTCTAGATCATTCATTAGTTTAATCTTTTTTTACATCTTCATCTCCCTTCTAAGGTAAAACAATCCACCCCCCTGCCCCCCAAAAAATCCCAAACTCTCTTCCTACGAGAGTTTTTCCATGCCCTTAATCACTCATCATCCTTTTCTGAAACCCCTGGAACTCTGCAATACCCTTTTTGAGCTAGGGTGACTATTACTGTAGACGGATGTCATACCATTTGATTTTTTTTTCATTAAGAGAAATACTCTAAAATACAACTGTGTATAGCTCCAATCATTGTATTATCCTCATCAAAGTAAATATTTTATACAACGAATTGGCTGTATTTATTGTGTATATGGCTATGTATTCAAGCCCACCTATTAAGGAATCGAGCTGAAGCTGCTCATAGCAACGCCTGTGAAAAACAGAAGTTACAAAGCAATATGAATTATTATGGACATTGAACTTGCTTCTAGGTGACACAAAGAATACATCTTCTCCAAACTCTTCTTCCTGTTTGCTATCTGCTCAAGTATTGCCCACTCCCCATGCTATTCTCAAGACTAAATGATTATGTATATTAATTTTAAAAATTCACATAATCAGCTCAGTGGGCTAAATGCACAAATTATTCTATGGCTTGTGTTATACAAGGTCAAACTAGATGATCATAACTAGCCCTTCTGGCCTTAAACATCTACAAAAAAGGAAATATAAAAACGCTCTTGCAATACACTACCCCATTCTTCCCCCAGATCCTCATGCTATGGATTTACATGTATGTTATTTGTCTAACAAATGATAAACTCTGAGGGGAAAGGGGCCTTGTCCTATGTTTGAAAAGAGCCAGGCACATCTATGATGCTATAATTAAAGACTAAAGATAAATTAAAATCATACTTTGTAGATGCTAAAGGAATAGAGTTTATGATTTAATTAATTTTTATGTCCATTTCTAAATTCCTTGAAGAACCGTTCTCCAGGAACAGTACCTCAAATCTTACACACTTTTAGTTCTGCAGTATGTACAACACAGTATTTCAACAATTAAGTTTTCCTCCAGGCCCACATATAGTACCACCTTAATGTCAAATATCTCAGGGGAAGCTGACAGACATCTTGCCCCTTAGCTTTCAAAAGCTGAAAGTAGAAGATATTGAGGCTTCAGCAGCTTAAAGTGACACTTCTCTTTCCCACTGAAAGAGTGATGTGAAAACACGCTTCCTTGGGTCTTAAGACAATCATTTGATTCTGGGGCATTGGGGCAGCCATACTCTCCTGATTAATCAAGTTGACGGATGTTTCATGGACAAGTATTAGGAAATTTAGTTTTTCCTCCAAAACCTTACAACAGCCGCCTCTGGCAGATGACTATCCTACAGGACAACCCCAGACAATGAGCTATCTATCCTTTAGTTTCATAAAAATACAACCCTCGAAGCTGCTGCGGCAGTAGTTCTGGCAAAAAAAAAAAAAAAAACAAAAAAAACACACAAAAACTAGTATCTCTGGGTACGTCTGTACTGCAATTAGAAACCAGTGGGAGGCCCATGCCCGCTGCTAGGGCTCGGGCCAACGGGCTATTTAATTGTGATGTAGACATTTGAGGTCAGGCTGGAGCCCAGGTTTGAGGAACCTGCAAGTTGGGAGGATCCCAGATCTTGGGCTGCAGCCCCTTAGCCCAGGCCCTGCCAGCCCAAGTCAGCTGGCAGAGGCCAGCTTCAGGTGTCTAATTGCAGTGTAGAGATACCCTCTGTGGGAATGGTGAGGCTGGCTTTCCATTATAAGCAAGCTTTTGTTTAAGAAGCTTTTTGTACAGGAGAGACTGACATCACACACCAAACGGGAAGAAGGGCAACTTTCTCAAATGTTAAGAGAAGGAAGGATGCTACAATGCACAAGTACACTGTCTTTGCTACAGTCCCTAGCTAACAGCTTGAGGTAAGGTGTGCAATGCCCTGAGATTTGAGAACATGGCTGCTGCTACTACTAGCAAGAGATTTGTGACCAAAAGGTGGGAACTGCAAAAGTAATTAAATCCAAAATGCAAAAAAAAATTCATTTTCAAATCTACAATTTAGGTACCATAATTTACATTATATGAAAGTGTAAGCCACTACATACTTGTCCACTTGTCCTGCATTGTGATTGTTCTCTGCTCTCATCCGTGTCAATGCAGCAGCAGCTTCATCCAACGCACAGCTGACAGACGAAGTCAGTCTTCGGAGCACCTCAGGATCTGCGAAGGCTTTACCATCGGCAGTGGACAATTTACCAATTCCTTCAGTGTTTGTTCGTTCATCAATCAGGTTAGTATGAAAGTCACACAAAAAAATGCAAAGACACTATTTTAAAATTTCAGTCACATGCACTATTAGTAAAAAAAAGTCATCTGCAAACATGCTGGAAAATCAAATATAATTAAAATAACGTTTTTTTTATAATCTGAAAATTAAATTATAGCACAGCAGCAGCAAAGCTATGTTTATTTGCATTTGCAGTTCTATTATATGCCCCAATTTCAAGCTTATACCTTTTGAAAAAAAAAACCCTTGGGGTGGAGAACAAGCATGGGAAACAAGTCTAAAAGTGAATGTCTAGGAAGCTTTGATGTAATGCCATTTGGCTTCTTTAAGATTCTGAATTTGAAGAACATTTTTCCACTCCAATTTTTTCAGATGCCCCCCCGCCCCCCGCCATGTTCCCCACAACTTAGGAAGTAAAAAAATGTAAAAACTTCCTGAGAATCTAGTTATCTACAAGGAGAGGTGCTTTTAACAAGCTTGAAAAAAGTTTAAGTTAAAGTATTTGTTTGATCTTCAAGTAGCTTAAATATACAGAAGTGCATAGAACCAGCTAAAACCAAAATTAAGTATCTTACTCCACAATGTAGTAAAAAGATGATTTTTGAATGACCGTGTATAGTAATTTTTAACCCCAGGAAATTTTTGAAATCTGTTTCTTTTAAAAAAAAAGAAAAGAAGTTTAGTACCAGTTGTGTAGTTGACCTTTATGACACAAACTGATGCACTTCTGAATCTACTGACTAGCATACAATAGCATCAAAAGAAAAGGAAACTTACCTCATTAATCTCAAATGCCAACAATGAAAACTTTTTCACTGCTGATACCACTGTGTCGTACAACTATATAAGATTATCCCGCACAGCTGGTGTTGTACCCAAGGACATACTCAGAGGTAAGGCCCTGTCTATTCGACAAATGTAAACATTCTGGCACAGTTGTACTTGCAGCATAGACTTAAATCTTCAAGTACAAACATGCAACTAGTCAAGTGTCTGGTAATGTACTGAATTACAGTACAATAGTTCACAGCAGTGGTTCCCAAACTGTCAGTCATGACCCACAGGATGGGCCTGAAAGAGTACCAGGAAGGTCATGAGACAAGGGGAAAAAAAGATGCAAGAAAGCTTCTACACAGTCACCAGGGGTGTGGTATCTGCTGTTGGAGCATTAGGGTATGTCTACACAGCATTTTGGACCAAACCTTCCAGCCTGGACCCAGAGACTCAGCCTAGTGGAGCTCATGCTAGTGCTCCCTTCTTATATAGCTCTATAGACAGCAGTTTGAAGTTGTGGTTATGGTCGGGGTTCAGGCTCTGATCCTAGGAAAGAGGGTGGGCTTCAGAGCCTGAATCTGCTGACCCCAGCTAGGAGGCTTGCTCCAAAATGCTGCATAGACCATACCCATAAAGCGCTCTCACACCCACAGCTGCAGCCAGCCAGGAAAGCTAGGAAGTGCCATCTACTGCCAGAACAATACAATACACTCGCAGCAGCAGCAGCATGCCTTCCTTTGGCCAGCAGCAGGTCGCAAGCTCCATGTGGAGGATGCAAAAGAAATGTGGGAAGAATGGGAAAGGGAGGGAGACGGATGGAATCCTTTTCTTCCAGCACATGGGGCAGCAGGCCAACTAAAAGGATCTAGTGAGCTGGATGTGGCCCTCAGTTGCCGAACCCTTTTTTTGGTTTGGTGTTCGAGGACCCCCAGGAGACGGAGTACACATTGGTTAATTCAGGCCTGGCTACCCACCCAAAATTTTCAAAGTAAACTGTTAAGATGGAGTGTTCTTTTATGCAAAGCCAACCTGACTACTAAGGTATCAGGAGGGTTATGTGAACAGAGGCGAGTTTAAAGGGGGCCAACAGCATGAGCAATTTGGGAACCATTGTTTTACACAGTACTGGAAACTAATATACGCTGATTCAACAGTAGCAAATGTAGGTCATCTTTAATAAGCTAAGCAACAGGGGGGCTCGAGTAGCTATTTAATCACAGATGTAACCAGGGCCACACCAGAAAGATAAAACCCCTGTGAAAATGATTCTGGACAACACATTTCAGAAATCTTAATATCTGCCACATGTACACCTTCTGATTCTTTTGAAATTCAACTATGTTTTCTATTTTTCCCAGCTCGTAACCCTGAGTCTAGCATTAGTAACCATGCTTTAAAAAGTAGTTTCAAGCATCAAAGAATCACAAATTAGAGACATAAACCTATTACAGCATCCAATTCACCTCCTCACCAGTACAGGGATCCATGGTTATAAACCTTAGAACCTTACCAAATTTCTCCAAACTGGAAAAAATTTAGGATGGCTTATGCTAGACCACGGATCAAAATATATAACCTGATCACATTGAACTGACTTGCACAGCTCTATACTTTCTGCAATCTAGTCCTATGCTGCTATTGCGACTTTGAATACTTAAGTCTGTATAGATCCAAGTCCATTGTCTTATTATGAAGCTCCAGAATCCTTGTTAGATTTGAAAGTTGCCATTGTGGATACAGGTAGGGGTGTGTAAAGCAATAAGTCTATCCAGTCCAGACATAGGAGTGAGCAACTAGAGCCACGTTCATAGAGCTTACTAATCAGCTATCAGGTCCTTTATCCAATCTGGGAAATTTCAATGCCTGGAGGATATAGGAACACACTCATTCTCACTTCTTCCAGATATTAAAATCCATCCCTTTATTAACTGCTTTGCTTCTTTGAGAAGTAGCAGTTCTGGGTTACCCAGAAAATCAGCTTGCCCTGTATTTGGTTGGGGGTCATTTCCCCCCGCCCCCCAATGATTCACTAGATAATCAGAACACAGACTTTCTCAAAACATTCTCTATGAAGACACCCATTTGGACCATCCAAGTACCTCATCTCCTTATTAGAGTTTATTATGGTAGAGCTGCTGCAATTTACTAATTAAAGCTGGGTTCAGATATAAATTCATAATAGGAGCTCAACCTCGATATTTTGTATGAAAAATAGTGCATCATATTTTCATTATAAATGTCAGTCATGCTTGAACTTTCAAGGAAATCTGTTAATTAATCTGAATTTATTAGCTTAATAGTTAACAATTGCCCTTAAAATTAACGTTCTGAGTTTCATAGTGCTTCTGGCTCCTCAAGCTTAAAAATATAATAGAAAGTCTAATTTGTACATAGAGTTTAGGGGTCCATCTGTTCCAAACAGAACAAAAAGACAGTCCCTGCCCCCAAGAGCTTACAATTCTACACAGAACATGAGACAATAGATGGATACAGACCGACCAATGGATCAGTGCAAGAAAACAATGAGAATATTGGTCAGCATGATTGGCAGTGGTTTCAGCCCACCAACAGTCTTACAGTTAAGTTTTTTGTAGGCATCATAGCATGAGAGTTTTAAGAAAGGATTTGAATAAGAACAATAAAGTGGCCCTGCAGAGTATTTCCTTAGCAAGTTTGCAGATGACACTAAACTGGGAGGAGTGGTTGATACACTGGAGGGTAGGGATAGGATACAGAGGGACCTAGACAAATTAGAGGATTGGACCAAAAGAAATATGATGAGGTTCAACAAGGACAAGTGCAGAGTCCTGCACTTAGGACGGAAGAATCCCATGCACTGCTACAGACTAGGGACCGAATGGCTGGGCAGCAGTTCTGCAGAAAAGGACCTAGGGGTTACGGTGGACGAAAAGCTGAATATGAGTCAACAATGTGCCCTTATTGCCAAGAAGGCTAATGGCATTTTGCGTTGTATAAGTAGGGGCATTTCCAGCAGATCAAGGGACGTCATCATTCCCCTCTATTTGGCACTGGTGAGGCCTCATTTGGAGTACTGTGTCCAGGTTTGGGCTCCACATTACAAGAAGGATTTGGATAAACTGGAAAGAGTCCAGCTGAGGGCAACAAAAATGATTAGGGGGCTGGAGCACATGACTTATGAGGAGAGGCGGAGGGAACTGCGATTGTTTAGCCTGCAGAAGAGAAGAATGAGGGGGGATTTGATAGCTGCTTTCAACTACCTGAAAGGGGGTTCCAAAGAGGATGGATCCAGACTGTTCTCAGTAGTAGAAGATGACAGAACAAGGAGTAATGGTCTCAAGTTGCAGAGGGGGAGGTTTAGGTTGGATATTAGGAAAAACATTTTCACTAGTAGGGTGGTGAAGCACTGGAATGGGTTACCTCGGGAGGTGGTGGAATCTCCTTCCTTAGAGGTTTTTAAGGTCAGGCTTGACAAAGCCCTGGCTGGGATGATCAAGTTGGGGTTGGTCCTGCTTTGAGCAGGGGGTTGGACTAGATGACCTCCTGAGGTCCCTTCCAACCCTGAGATTCTATGATTCTATGACGGAAAAAGAAGACTCGGGAGGACATGTTCAATGAGTTAACGTGCACCTCCAAGAGTGACAAGACGGAACTCAGAGCATGGAAGATTACACTGTCCAAGAACCTGGACATGTTCAGGGAGGACAGGAAAGCATGCAGGGAACAAGAGCATGCCATGCAGAAAGAGATGCTGCAGATTATGAAGGAGCCAGACATGCTGAGGTGTCTGGTTGAGATTCAAGAAAGGCAGCTGGATGCTAGAGTCCCTCTTCAGCCTGTGCTGAAACTACTGCCATCACGCAGTTCTACATCCTCCTCCCACAAACGTCCTATGAGACGGGGGGAGGGTTCGAAATCCCTTGCACTCAACACCAGGGGAGGGCAAAAGGACCAGAAGGTACCCATTCCCACACCTTTGATTGTTATTGCAGTGCATCTTTAAGAAAAAACTCCTTGTCCCTCCCCCCCCGCCATCAGCCCTTTTGCTCCAGGTTATCTTACTTTTCTTTGCTATCTGTGTATTTGTGTGCATAATAAAACTTAATGGATTTAGGAGAAAAAGCTATTTAATTCATTCAACACATGGTGGTAGGTGGGGGTGGAGTTTACAGGGGAGAAAATGCAATGGAGGGGACAGTTTGGTAAGGAACACCACAGATAAGTGTCACATTACTCTGGCTCATTGCTGAAACTGGTTTTCAAAGCCTCACGGAGACACAGAGCCCCTCAATGTGCTCTTCTTATTGCCCGGACATATGGCTGCTCAAAATGGCTGCCAGGCAATCTGCCTCAACCCCCTACCCTGCCAGAAACTTTTCTCCCTTTGTTTCACAGATATTATGGAGCACACAACAGGCAGCAATAACAATGGGGATATTCCTCTCACTGAGATCTAACCTAGTAAGCAAAAACCACCAGCGACCTTTCAAATGTCCAAAGGCACATTCCACCACCATTCTGCACTTGCTCAGACTATGGTTGAACTGCTGTTCAGGCTGCCAGTAGACGGCTTCATGAGCCATGGGAGCAAGGGATAGGCTGGGTCTCCCAGGATCACGATTGGCATTTCAATATCACCAATGGTTATTTTGCAGTCTGGAAAGAAAATCCCTGCTTGCAGTTTTCTGAACAGACTTGTGTTCCTAAAGATGCGCGTGTCATGCACCTTTCCCAACCATCCTACATTGATGTCGGTGAAACGGCTCCTGCACTTGAAACACCATTGAGAAGTACCCCTTTCAGTTTATGTACTCTTTGGCAAGGTGGTCTGGTGCCAAGATAGGGATATGCATTCCGTCTATCACTCCACTGGTTAGGGAACCTCATCGCAGCAAAACCATCCACTATATCCTGCACGTGGCCCAGAGTCACTACCCTTTTTGGCAGAAGTCTGTTAATGGCCCTGCAAAACTGGATCGCAACAGATCCCACAGCAGATTTACCTACTCTAAATTGATGCCCCACTGACCAGTAGTAGCCTGGCATTGCAAGCTTCCATAGAGCTATCGCCACTCGCTTCTCCACTGTCAGAGCAGCTCTCATTTTAGTATTGCTGAGCTTCAGGGCTAGGGAAAGCTCTTCACTCAGTTCCGGGAAAGTGCCCTTATGCATTCGAAAGTTCTGCAGCCACTGCTCGTCATCCCATAGCTGCATAACAATGCGGTCCCAACAGTCAGTGCTTGTTTCCCAGGCTCAAAAATGGTGCTCAACCATGTCAAGGTGATGCGTGACTGTCACCAGCAACTGCGATTTGCTCTGCTCTATGTCTTCCAGCAGGGCTGCTGGGGGGGAGGGATAGCTCAGTGGTTTGAGCATTGGCCTGCTAAAACCAGGGTTGTGAGTTCAATCCTTGAGGGGGCCATTTAGGGATCTGGGGCAAAAATTGGGGATTGGTCCTGCTTTGAGCAGGGGGTTGGACTAGATGACCTCCTAAGGTCTCTTCCAACCCTGATATTCTATGATTCTATGACATCACATTGTTCTGCACTGCGGCTCCTGTGTCAGCTGTGTAAATTCTGCAGGAGAAGGCACGAGGTGTTTGTAATGCTCACAACAACAGTGTACATGCTGAGCGGGGTCCGCACGGGTAATCCAGGCTTATGAAAAATGGTGCAATGGTTTGCAATGGTGCAATGATTGATTTCCTCTCTCCCTTAAATCCATTGATTTAAGGGAGAGAGGAAAGTGCATCATGCAAAGCTAACACCATGTTCCCATAACCACCCACACCAATGTTTTGGTCCCACAAGGCATTGCAAGCCCTACCCAAAATTCCACTCAGTTACATGCACTATGGGATAGCTACCCACAGTGCAGTGCTCCTTGCATTGATGCACGTCCTGCTAGTGAGGATGCACTCTGCCGACACAATGAGTGTAGTGTGGACACGCAAGACTGACTTGCTTAAATCAGAGGCCCAATGTCGACTTACATAAAGTTGACTTAACTTTGTAGTGTAGACGTGGTCAAAGAAGGTGATTTTTGACACAGGAATGCCTTTTGAAAACCAGGATGTTCAAAAAAATATTTCAGCTGATTCAAAGTGTGCAGCTTCCTGCACTTGCTTCCCGAAGTATTTCATTATCCAGAACTGTGCAGCAAAGGGAAGGGTATGAAAGGAGAAGAGCAATCTCGTCCATTTGTAATGGGATGGGAAATTTGCAGAAGTGCAAGGAGACTAGCATTACTAATGGGGCAGAGTTAACTGTGGTGTAGTCTCTGGTGTGGTGTTTGTCTGGGTGGAGGAAAAGATATTAAGACACCTTAAATTTTCATTTCCTTGACACACCATACTATTTGTGTGTAAATATTTATTCAGAACAATGCATTTTAAAACAGTGGGCCAAATTCAGCAAACCTGGCTCAGCTAGTCAAAATGATTACACTAGTCTAAAGGCACACTACATTCTGACAGCTTTTTTCTTCTGTGACTAATTGTCTTGCAATGCTTCATATGACTGATATATGTAAAAAAAAATTAAATGAAAATCAAGTACAAGAACTCCTCATTTAAAGTCGTCCTGGTTAACGTTGTTAAGTTGCTGATCAATTAGGGAACATGCTCATTTACAGTTGTGCAATGCTCTCTTCTAACGTTGTTTGCCGGCAATTATTGCCGGCAGTTCAGCTGTCCCTTCCCCCACTGCCATGTGCTGCTCCCTGAGACTCCTACCTTCCTGCCTGGGGGGGGCGGGGGGAAGAGAGGGGGGCTAATGTCAGCGTGTCCTGCTCCTTCACCTCGGTTTACCCCATCTTCCATAGAGCAGGGGGGACACACGATGGAGGGAGCTGCTGCCTTAGGCAGAAGCTGCAGGCTTGCTGATCTAATTAACAAAGCAGTGTACTTCTGACCCCACTCTTGATACTTTAAAGGGGAAATGAAACATCTGTCTCTGTCTGCCCTCCCTCCTTTCCTGCTGGCTTGTAGAGTGTGAGAGTTAACCCTTGAGGGCTCAGCCAACTGCTAGCTCTTTTAGCAGTAAGGCATTCCCTGGGAAATTCCCACCCTCTGACTCCTCCACCTCAACCAAGCTTCACAATCAGAGTGAGCGAGTGAGTATAAAAAAAATGTATAGTCTGTCTGGTGAAAAAAATTTCCCTGGAACCTAACCCCCTCATTTACATTCATTCTTATGGGGAAATTGAATTTGCTTAACATCGTTTTGCTTAAAGTCGCATTTTTCAGAAACATAACTACAACGTTAAGTGAGGAGTTATTGTACAAAAATTAAGATTTAAAACAATGGAAGACTAAGATGAATGGGCAGGTGATGTGATTACAACAATTTTCTCATTTTAGTGGTAAAACTACAGCACTCAAGCTCAGGAGGAGTCCTTGTGATGTTTACATTGACATTACCTATTTTGTATGACTGACTAAGCTCACCAAGCAGTGTTCCCCCATCCCCACAGTATATTAGCTGTAGCAGAACCATTAATAAATAAGTCAGGTTTACCTACTGTCACCACACAGCCGTTCCCCAAAAAGCACACTGAGGAAACAGCTGATAAATCTGACTTTTTAAATGGCAACTTCTTTCTGTCTGTACACAATTATATCCTCAGCCCCAATTCCCTGTTACTTTAGGAAGCTTGTGCTATAGAAACTGTCCTAATCTATGACAGGTCCTCTCCCACTTCAAGTTTGTATACTTGAGGGTATTACCTTCCAACTTACAACATAAGCTTTCCAACACTAAATATATTTAGGTTTTTCTCAAGCTTCTTTTCTAGTTTCTGCTTCCACTAATCTCTAACACCTTGTGGACTACTTATCTTTGATACCCATTTCTGTAGTTTCTTCAGAATTCTTTGATATCCTTCCTGTAACATATACTGAGTTTTGCTCAATACACTAGATGTGGTCATGGGCAGCGAGTCCTATAGTCCTGTGGTGCCTGAGCACCAGGAATATTCCTGGCCCGGGGCCCGGCTCCAGCAATGTTTGGGGCCAGGTCTCTCCCTCGGCCCCGCCTTCCGTCCCCATGCCTCCCCCCTGTTCGTCCCCCAGGCCATTTAAAACAGCCCAGGGGGCCCAATCACCACTGGCAGCGCAGCAGCTTCCTCCTTGCTCGCTCCATGTGGCTGCCGGGCCCCTCCCTGCAGCCCCTGGGCAGGGTGGAGCTGTGTCCTGCTCCAAGTGCCCCTGCAGCCAATGGGAAGCTGCAGGGGCAGTGCCTGGGGAAGCTGCACATGAAGACTCCTGTCCTGTCTAGGAGCCCCAGGTAAGTAATGCACCCCCTGCACCCCCTCCCAGAGCCTGCATGCCCCCTTTGGCCCCCAATCTTCCTCCCAGAGCCTGCAACCCCACCCCCAGCCCAGAGCCAGCACCCAAACTCCATCCCAGAGCCTGCACCCCCACACCCTTCCCACACATCCCCTCCTGCCCCCAAACTCCCACCCAGAACCTGCAGCCCCCACCCCTTGCCCAATCCCAGAGCCGACACCCAAACTCCATTCCAGAGCCTGCACTCCCTCCCTCTGCACCCCTCCTGTCCCCAAACTCCCTCCCAGAGCCTGCACCACCAGCCCAGAGCCAGCAGCCAAACTCCATCCCAAAGCCTGCATCCCAACCTCCTTCCCACACACCCTCTCCTGCCCCCAAACTCCCTCCCAGAGCCTGCACCCCCAACCTGCACCCACTCAGTCCCAACACCTGCACCCCTCATCCCCTCCTGCACCCCCAACCCATCCCAGCCTGGAGCCTGCACACAGCACCCAAACTCCCTCCCAGAGCCTGCACCCCTCACCCCCTCCTGCACCCCCAGAGCCTGCACCAAGCACCCAAACTCCATCCTAGAGCCTGTACCCCAGACCACCTTCCCCACCCAAACTCCCTCCCAGAGCCCAACCTCTCACCCATCCTGCACCCCAATCCCCTGCCCCAGCCCAGGGCCTGCACCCCAGACCCCCTTCCCCACCCAAACTCCCTCCCAGAGCCCAACCTCTCACCCATCCTGCATCCCAATCCCCTGCCCCAGCCCAGGGCCTGCACCCCAGACCCCCTTCCCCACCCAAACTCCCTCCCAGAGCCCAACCACTCACCCATCCTGCACCCCAATCCCCTGCCCCAGCCCAGGGCCTGCACCGCAGACCTCCTCTCCCCACCCAAACAACCTCCCAGGGCCTTAGGTGAGTGGGTGGGGGGGAGTTTGGAGGGGGGCAGGTTCTAGGCACCATCAAAATTTCTACAAACCTGCCACCCCTGGATGTGGTCTTATTCTCAATTAACAGGACTATGATCTCCTGACATGCTTTATACCTGTATACACTCCAGGATTCAGTTTACTTTCCCAACTGTTAAAAATCTGTCAGCCCAAAATTGGGTAACACCTCCCGCAAATCCTTGTCCTGATATTGTAATATGCAACTATTTTTCAAGCTTATCTTTAAAGTTTTACATCGTCTAGAAATTAAATACATACAATACTTCTGTTCCCACTCTTCCAATCACACTCGATTTTTCCAAGTTCTTTTGAATCCTGCCTCCCTTTTGTTTGGGACAAATTCTCCAAAGCTAGTCTTGTGTATGTCTGTACAGTAGCTGCATACACCATCTGCCAGGTAGTATAAACAAGACAGGAGCCTAATGCAATCCTCAAATTATCTTCATAATTCACTCTAGTCACATCTAACCAGTAACCATATATTTAACACTTTGATAATCATAGAATATTAGGGTTGGAAGAGACCTCAGAAGGTCATCTAGTCCAATCCCCTGCTCAAAGCAGGACCAACACCAACTAAATCATTCCAGCCAAGGCTTTGTCAAGCCGGGCCTTAAAAACCTCTAAGGATGGAGATTCCACCACCTCCCTAGGTAACCCATTCCAGTGCTTCACCACCCTAATATCAGGATATTATCAATATCAAACATAGACCTCCCCGACTGCATCTTGAGACCATTGTTCCTTGTTCTGTCATCTGTCACCACTGAGAACAGCCAACCTCCATCATCCTCTTTGGAACCCCCCTTCAGGTAGTTGAAGGCTATCAAATCCCCCCCTCACTCTTCTCTCCTGCAGACTAAATAACCCCAGTTCCCTCAGCCTCTCCTCGTAAGTCATGTGCCCCAGCCCACTAATCATTTTCGTTGTCCTCCGCTGGACACTCTGCTATTTTTTCACATCCCTTCTGTAGTGTGGGGGACCAAAGCTGGATGCAATACTCCAGGTGTGGCCTCACCAGTGCCGAATAGAGGGGAATAATCACTTCCCTCGATCTGCTGGCAATGCTCCTACTAATACAGTCCAACACACCGTTGGCCTTCTTGGCAACGAGGGCACACTGCTGACTCAAATCCAGCTTCTCATACACTGTTATCCCCAGGTCCTTTACTGCAGAATTGCTGCTTAGCCACTTAGTTCCCAGCCTGTAGCGGTGCATGGGATTCACAGAATATCAGGGTTGGAAGGGATCTTAGGAGGTCATCTAGTCCAACCCCCTGCTCACAGCAGGACCAATCCCTAATTTTTGCCCCAGATCCCTAAATGGCCCCCTCAAGGATTGAACTCACAATCCTGGGTTTAGCAGGCCAATGCTCAAACCACTGAGCTATCCCTCCCACCCCATTCTTACTTCCTAAGTGCAGGACTCTGCACTTGTCCTTGCCAAACCTCAGATTTCTTTTGGCCCAATCCTCCGATTTGTCTAGGTCACTCTGAACCCTATCCCTACCCTCCAGTGTATCTACCTCTCCCCCCAGTTTAGTGTCATCTGTGAACTTGATGAGGGTGCAATTAGTCCCATCATCCAGATAATTGATAAAGATGTTGAACAAAACCAGCCCCAGGACCAACCCCTGGGGCACTCCGCTTGATACTGGCTGCCAACTAGACATCAAGCCGTTGATCACTACCCATTGAGCCCGACAATCTAGCCAGCTTTCTATCCACCTTATAGTGATTCATCCAATCCATAAGATATATCACATCCTCCACTTTCACCATACCCACAGAGCCAGTTATCTAATCATAGAAGGCAATCAGGTTGATCTGACATGACTTGCCCTTGGTGAATCCATGTTGACTGTTCCTGATCACCTTCCACTCCTCCAAGTGCTTCAAAATGGATTCCTTGAGGACCTGCTCCATGATTTTGCCAGGGACTGAAGTAAGGCTGTAGTTCCCCGGGTTCTCTTTCTTCCCTTTTTAAAATATGGGCACTATATTTTCCTTTTTCCAGTCACCCGGGACTTCCTCCGATCGCCACGAATTTTCAAAGATAATGGCCAATGGCTCTGCAATCACATCAGCCAACTCCCTCAGCACCCTTGGATGCATTAGATCTGGACCCATGGACTTGTGCATGTTCAGCTTTTCTAAATAGTCCTTAACCTGTTCTTTTACCACTGAGAGCTGCTCACCTCCTTCCCATACTGTGTTGTCGAGTGCAGCAGTCTTGGAGCGGACCTTGTCTGTGAAGACCGAGGCAAAAAAAGCATTGAGTACTTCAGCTTTTTCCATGTCATCTGTCAATATGTTGCCTCCCCCATTCAGTAAGGGTCCCACACTTTCCCTTACCTTCTTCTTGTTACTAACATACCCGTAGAAACCCTGTGTTACCCTTCACATGCCTTTCTATCTGTAATTCCAATTGTGCCTTGGCCTTCCTGATTACACCCCGGGCATGCTCTAGAAATATTTTTATACTCCTCCCTAGTCATCTGTCCAAATTTCCACTACTTGTAAGCTTCCTTTTTGAGTTTAAGCTCACAGATTTCACTCTTAAGCCAAGCTGGTCGCCTGTCTTATTTGCTAGTCTTTTTGCACTTCGGGATGATTTGTTCTTGCGCCCTCAGTAAGGCTTCTTTAAAATGCAGCCAGCTCTTCTGGACTCCTTGCCCCCTCAGGCAGGATTCCCTGGGAAGCTAATATATAAGTTTCATAAGGGAGTCTAAGTCTGCTTTTCTGAAGTCCAGGGTCCATATTTTGCTACTCTCCTTTCTTCCTTTTGTGAGGATCCTGAACTCAACCATCTCATTGTCACTGCTACCTAGGTTACCACCCACTTCTACTTCCCCTACCAATTCTTCCCTGTTTGTAAGCAGCAGGTAAAGAGGAGCACAGCCCCTAGTCGGTTGCTCCAGCATTTGTACCAGGAAGTTGTCTCCAACACTCTCCAAAAACTTCCTGGATTGTCTGTAATGTATCAAGCTGTATTAAAGTTGCTAACTTTACATTGGTATTTCACAAAATACTATATCAAAAGTTTTCTTGAAGATTAAGTAAATTATTTCTACTGCTTTCACAACTCTATCATCACTTCTTCAAAGAAACTGGGTTTTAGTATAAACTAACCAAAACTGTACTCTGCTAGTAAACTGCTGATCCCTGATGAGTAATTCCCTGATGAGTAATTGCCCCCATATGATGATCAGATTTTCATGTATCTTATTCCCCAGGTCCAACCTTACATCAAGTTTTAAAGTGTCATGTTAGCGTCTCTTTCGTTGCCAAGTAATTAGATTTCCAGAGAATTATCAAACCTGGAAAGAAAATCCCCAATAGCAGTGTTTTATACTTTAACAATGCTTACTGCTTAATTGTGAAACCTGGTATGTTTAAAGTTGCATTGGTTTATTCTTTTTTACCTGTTCTGGTGTTACTCTGTTACATTAATCTTTCATCGTCTGCCCACAGGCAACTCCTCTGTTTCTAGCATGCTCCTTAATTATCGGTGAGCTAGAAAATAGTTTCCTAGTTATATCTGCCTTATCTCTTACTACATTCCTCACTATCTCTCAAGAGACCTGAACGGTTTTCCCTCCTGTTCCCTATGCACCAGATTTGAAAGGTTTTATTGGATCTACCATTAGAATTCTCTCCATTAATTTTTGCTTTTTCAATTATTGTTACAATTGCAGGATTTGTGACGCAAGATCAGACCATTAGTCTACCTAGTCCTGCAGACAGCCATGACCTATACTTGATGCTTCAAAGTAGCAGCTGTCAAACTGTCCATTAATTACTACTGGTATGCAGGTTATTTGCTGGTGGTCGGCAGAGATCTGGCTAGTCACATGGTACTGGTTCTTGTTTCTAGCTGCTAAGTCATATTGCCAGTGCACTCAGTTGTTTCCTGTTACCTTCCAATGTAATAAATTACAATAATCGAAGAGAACTTTCAAAGTGTAAACCAATGGAGTTGTTTTCTTCTTAAAACTGCACAGACATCTTTAATGCTACACTGTTGATAATTTCATACTGCTTCTCTTTGGCAAAACTGTCAAACAAGACTTTCTCTGCTGTT
The DNA here is from genome assembly GCA_037349315.1 of Chelydra serpentina. NCBI lineage: Eukaryota > Metazoa > Chordata > Testudines > Chelydridae > Chelydra > Chelydra serpentina. The sequence continues at coordinate 35,503,255 of JBAIAC010000035.1, read as the reverse complement.
AAGAACCTTGTGGGTAACAGTGTAACTCAAGAATCATATCTATTCTGCTGCCTAGCAAAGCTATGAACAGCAGAAGAGGCAGGCATCAGAGATATTTTACTAGAGGTGGCCACAAAAAATTGGTGACAGGGAGCATAGATTTCTTTCCTCTGTTCTTCACAGCAACCAGGAGGCATGAAGGAAGAGACAGATAGTGTTCCTCAAAAGGGGTGCATGCAGAGCATCAAATTTACTTTCAGCCAGAGATAGATAAAAAGAGATTGAGTACTGTAGGTTGAAGGACGGCACCCTGGTACAAAATATCCATCCCCACCCCAGGCAGTTAGAGGCTGGCATCTCAACAAAAATTTTGCAACTTCTACCTACATCTTTTGTATCTAATTTTGGCTTGCAGAAACCTAAGGGTTGGTCCACACTGGAGCGGGGGATCGATCTAGGAAACGCAACTTCAGCTACGAGAATAGCGTAGCTGAAGTCGACGTTTCCTAGATCGAACTAAATTTACTTACTGCGGGTCCACTGCAGGCAGACTCCCCCGTCGACAGCGCTTCCTCCTCTCGGCGAGCAGGAGTTCCGCAGTCGACGGGGGAGCGCGTCTGGGATCGATTTATCGCGTCCAGATGAGACGCGATAAATCGATCCCAGAAGAGCGATCTCTACCCGCCGAATCGGGCGGGTAGTGTGGACCTAGCCTAAGGATATTTACACCCTCCTACCAAGTTAGGTGAGATGCTGTGCAGAGATGTCCTAACAGATGCTTTTAATTTTTTCTCATTATCCACACAGGACTGTCTTCATCTCATATTCTTTTCTAGTAGATCCATGTGTAGCAAGCTCCAAGTGATAGTCTTGCTGCAGCACCAGACAAAACCAAACACCTGGAATAGCTGCTCATAGAACAATCTTTCACTGCACTATGGTGCAGGAAAAAGTGACACTGACAAGAAGAGGATAAAGCAAATGTGCCAGCCCCAGCTGCAGAGGGCTTTGGAACGACCAAGGAAGAAGTAGGGCTTCAAGCAATTACTACCCTGACTCCTCTTCTGTTGCTACACAATTCACAACTTCCACCACACAGGTGTTGTGACACCAGTGTTGAGAGTCTGAGACTCTCTCTCCAGGATCTCCCTTCTTCCACTCTTTGCTCCACTATGTCAACTCTCTCTTACTTCGGGGAAGCCTAGACTCAGATCCAGAAAATTTCTCTCAGGGGTTATTCTAATCTATCCAGTTCTAGTCCCTTCTTCCCCATCCCTTTTCAGGGACCTCTCACACAAAATACTGTTAAAACAAGAAGTGGACTCCCCTCTCCAACCTGGAGCAGAGTAAAAGGTGCCTTTAGAAATCAGGGGGCATGGGTTTTAGTTCCATTATTTTCTCACCTCAAAGAAGAAAGGGAGTTGGTGTTCTGACCTTCTACATCTCAACAAATGTATAAATAGTTTCAGTCGGGATGATGACTCAGGCCTCCATAATTCCTTCATTAGATCCTCAAGATTGATATATGGTTCTTGACCGCCAAAATGTCTATCTTCACATATCCATACAACCAGCTCACAGGATATATCTCAGATTCCTAGTAGGAGCATCTCACGACCAGAACAGGGTCCTGGCCTTTGGCCTTTCCGCAGCACCAAGGGTATTTACCAAATGCTTGGCAGTTGTGGCAGCTTAACTAAGGAGACAAGGAATCCAGGTCTACCCCCTCTCAATGACAGGTTGATCCGAGGAAGGTAACCCCCACAGATGACCAACTCAGTTCAAAACAGTTCTTTGCCACACTGGGCCTGAAAATCAGAGAAGTCCAAGTTGCTCTCTCCGCGCATAGAGTTCATAGAAGCAGAGTTAACTATCACTGACCTGGAATATATCTTCCACAAGAAAGATTTTGTATTATAGTGAAATTCAAACAAAACAACTTCAAGCTCATCCAACGACATCAATGCGAACATGCCTCGGGCTTTTGGGACACAATCTCATGGACCTATGTGACAATTTGTCAGACTTCACCTATGCTCCATATAACTGTAGCTGAAGTCAGTGTATCTACCTAACAAATACCACATAAGCATGATGGTCAGTGTCCCACAAGAAATCCTCTACGCATTAAATTGCAGGAAATATCCTATTCAAGTGTGCAGTGGAGTACTCTTCTCTGCATTTCTACCTACAACGACTCTAGTAATGAATGTCTTCACTCAAGGATGGGAGCCCACCTATGTCTTTACAACTCAGGACCTATGGTCCTGTCAGAAAGCTCAGCCATAAATACACATTCTAGAAATCAAAGCCATCCACCTAGACTCACTGCCCGTTCATTTTAGTCAAGTGTTCTTGTATTATGGGACAAGATAAAAGATGAGCTGATCTGTTCCCCAACTTTCATAATGTTAGAAACATCCCAGTCACTCTGATTTTTCCCCTTTCCAGGAAAAATTAGTCTTGACCATCTCTAAACCTATGCAAGTCCCATAATACTCCTAACCAAATTCAGTGCCTTCACTCTCTCAGCACCTTCTTCCTGTAAAGGGGATAAAGGCAGACATGCATTAAAGGGCCGAAAAACTCTACTGGCATCGTAGTAGTGTACAACAGTCAACCTGCTTCTGGAAAATTGACCAGTTTTAACTACTGCCATACGATAGAAGGACACTGAGTAGGTGACAACGTCTTTGGCTTTCCCAAGAGAACTCTCTGCATTTACAGTTCACCAGCATATGACCAGATTTTATTTTGCTGGTTCAGGCCTCCAACAAGTCAGAGAGGATTATGGAAAAAATCCTATTTTAATTCATTTGTAAGATTTCTCTAATGGAATACTGATCCTTAAACGGTTATCATTTCATTCTCCACCCATAAAAGCTTCCCTTTGTTTTTTTCTGCACTTATGGCAAGAACTGATCAAAAACTTGATAATCCAAGTTAGTGACCAGTGTCATCTTTATTTTATTTAGTTTTTCCACTCAAAGACAGGATTTTCCATTCACAAGCCAGGCTGGTTTGATCATAGCAGGTGAAGCTACAATATACTGAACTACACCATGTCCACAAAATAGAAGTAAAGCTCTTCAACCTAATTCACAGCATCTCCTTTGGCTCCTTTTCTGTGGACTGGAAATATGCTGCTGGAGTAATGCTGCTTTTAAGGATGTATTACATACGCTAATCACTATCTCCATTATTTCACACACTATTCCTTCAGAATTTGTGGACAGTACAGTCAATTTACTGCACTTGAGTTTTTCAAGTGGCCCCATGAGTTCAATCAGTTAATGCAACACTAATTTCCCAAGGAAAATGCCCTTGGAAGAAGAATTCCCAATGCCCACCCAAAATCATCTTCTCCAGGATAAAGACTTTTACAGAAAAACTAAGACTCCTACCCTAGAAGGCTCTAACTCACATGCAAGTATACTGGCTTCCAATGCAATGAAGGTGTTTCTCAATCTTTATTTGCTCAATACAGTGAACTCTGAAACAGAAGCCAAGAGTTATACCTAGTATTCCAACATAAGGAAAGCTGGTTAGACTGATTGTGTGTGCAACAAATAAAACAAAACAATTCTATAAACTTTCTGAAGCAACTCGTACATTTTTATTGTCTATACCAGCTACGGAAGGATGAAGACAGAGGCAACAAGAATATAATTACCCTTTAAAGGAGAGGGAAGTACTTTCCCCAAGTATGCTGCATACTAAAGACAGCAGCAGCCTCCTCTAGTGGTAACAGTGAGCTACAAAAGGCATTAGTGGATCCAACAAAAATCTAAGGCAATATAAACCTAAATTATCTGAAGTGATAACCTGTCCTGTTTTTAGGAGAAGGTGTTTTTTTGTTTGTTTTTGCACTCCTTCAATGTCTGCCAGCTTTTCCCTGTTCCTAAGCGCTCTGGGCTTAAAAATGTGGAACCTAGAACTGAACAGATTTAGCAAAAAAATTATTTTCATTGTTTTACTTCTGATCCAATGCAATGATAAAAGCCTAACTAACTGGGAGGGACTGTCATGCATGCAAGTTCAGCACAGCCTGATTTTAGGCTTCAGAACCATTTCTTCTCTTAAATGAAGAAGCAATTCAGAAGTTTTGCAGAAATGTAGGCTGCCATTAATGTAAAAAACGGTTACCTACCTCTCGTAACTGTTGTTCGAGATGTTTTGTTCACATCCATTCCCCACTAGGTGTGCGCACATCGTGAGCACGAGCGCCGGAAACTTTTTCCCTTAGCGGCTCCCGGCAGGGCCCCCCCCCATGGCGCCCTGCTTATATACCCCTGCTGGCCTGACCCACTCCAGTTCCTTCTTGCCAGCGACTCCGACAGAGGGGTAGGAGGGCAGGTGGTGGAATGGACATCAACAACACATCTCTAAGAACAGTTACGAGAGGTAGGTAACCATTGTTTCTTTGAGTGATTGTTCACGTCCATTCCTCATTAGGTGAATCACAAGCTTACCTCTGGAGGAGGGTAGGAGTCACGGAATAGCTGAGTGGAGGACCGCCCTGCCAACTGCCGCATCCTCCCTGGCCTGCTGATTGACAGTAGTGGGTCGTGAAGGTATGAACTGATGACCAGGTAGCCGTCCTGCAGATCTCCGGAATTGGGACCTGCACCAGGAAGGCCGCAGAAGTCGCTTGCACCCTGGTCGAGTGGGCCGTGACTGACGGGGCCAGAACGCCTGCGAGCTCGTAGCACGTCCGGATGCAGTCTGTAATCCACGATGAGATTCACTGCGCCGACAACTGGAGGCCCCCTGAGGAGTACACCTTCCTACCGAACAAGTCTAGGCGTTTCGCCTCCTTGGCCTTAGGGGCTGGGGCCTGTTGCCCATGGCGCTCCTTTTCGTTCACTGCCGATACCACTAGGGAACATTGGCTTGGGTGGCAGAACAGGAACTCATATCCCTTCGATGGGGCAAAGTATTTTCGCTCCACGCCCTTGGCCGTGGGAGCGCTGGAGGCCGGGGTCTGCCATATAGTCTTAGAGTTAGACTGGATGGTCTTGATGAGCGGGAGCGCTATCCTGGATAGACCTTCTGGGCTTAAGATGTCCACCACAGGGTCCTCCTGCTCCACCATCTCCTCGGCTTGCATCCCCAAATTTTGGGCAACCCTCTTGGTGGCCTCTGTAGTCCATGGGTGGAGGCCCTGACACCGCTGTGCCTGCCACAGCTTCATCTGGGGACGAGATCAACAGCTGCTCTCCTTCGTCCTGTTGGACCTCTTGTCCTTCTCCTGCTGCAGCGGTCTCTGGCTCGGGCCGGAGCTGAAAGCTACTGTTCGGCACCGGGGTCAGTGCCTGTAATGGAGCTCGGACTCACCCGGCGGCACCTCCTGCTGGTCTCTCCTGGGAATTAGCTCATCCAGCCTCTGGAGCGCCCTCTGCTGGCCGGGGATCCGGCGGCCCACTCTCTGGCCCGTGTCCCTCCCAGGACCCGGTGCCCCTTTATCTGGGGTGCTGCCCCCTGGCAGTACCCCACCGGTCTTACTTCTAGGGTCTCCCCTCCCTAGGGAACCCCCAACCCACTATCCCCACCTCGCCTCAGTGTAGGCTACTGCCAGTCACCAGCTAGCCCCCGTACCCTGGGGCAGACTGCAGTATAAGCCACTCATCACCGGCAAGGTTGGGTTGGACCTGCTGCCTCGGCCTACCCGTGGGTTACCCCCTGCAACCTCTGTACCTAGTGGGCCTAACACTAGGCCGCAGCCTGAGGCTTTCCTAGCCAGAGCTCCCCAGCTCCTCAGGCCCTTCCCCAGCCCTGCTCCAATCTAGGTACTCTACTTCAGTCCCTGCAGCCAGGCCCTTCTTCCTCTAGAACAGAGGAAGGCTCTTCCTTCCTCTAAAGCAGAGGAAGGGTCCTGTCTGTCTCTGGCTCACTGCCCACTTATAAGGGCCAGCTGAGCCTTAATAGGGGCGTGGCCCCAGCTGAGCCTGCCTTCCCACTCAGCCTGGGTCTGCTTGCTCCAGAAGCAGCCTTCTCCTGGGCTGTTTTCAGCCCCTCAGGGCAGGAGCGGGGTTCCACCCCGCTACACAGCTGTACCTTCCGGCCTCTCACCTGCACGGGACCACGGAGGTCTGGATACTGTGGCCTCCCGTACAGAGGAGCGCCGGTGCGGGGATCGGGACCGCTGCTGCACAGAATAGCTGGTCCTGGACGAGCCCCTTGTCTTTGGTGATAGGCCCAAGGGATCCAGAAAGGCCAGTGTCCTGGAGGCCCCCATTGGGGGTGCCAACCTGTTTGGGGCTCCCTGCCCTCTGGCACCCGCTGTGGGTAGCTGTACCAGCCCGAGTCGGCGCCGGACTGCGCTGATGCCGAAGGAGAGGGCCACGGTGATGCCGTAGACCTGTAACAGCGGGAGGTCCAGAAATGGCTCCTGGCCGACCGTGAGCGGTACCAGTGTTCTTGGGACCGGGATCGGTGCCGGTACCGGCGTTCTCGGGACCAAGGTTCTCTAGTGGCCACTGGGAGCCCCAGTCTTGATTCCCCTTGGTGCCAGTCCCCAGTCGGCGCTGGGGAATGGTACGCCCGTCCCTTAGGCTCTGCACGAATCTCCACGTCCGGCACCGGGACTTCCCTCTGGGTCAGGGGCAGCTGGGAGTCCTCCGATGCCGAGCTCGACCGGGACCAACTCCGGGAGCGGTGCCAGGAGGGTGACCTCAAGCGGTTCATCATTGCCGGCTTTCCCCTCGACGGCACCCTCGGTACGGCTGCCGGAGGCTTCTCCCTGGCCGGGAGGGGGCTCGCAGCCAACAACTGAATGAGGTCTTTGCTGCCTCAAAGGTGTCTGGTGTCAAGGGCTGATCCAGCACCCCCTCGAGCCCGTTGCCCTTGCTGAGCTCACTTAGCCCAGGGCTACACTAGGGGAGGGGGTCGATCTACGATACGCAGCTTCAGCTACGTGAATAACGTAGCTGAAGTCAGCGTATCGTAATTGACTTACCTGGCCATGAGGACGGCAGCGAGTCGATCGCTGCCGCTCCCCCGTCGACTCCGCTTCCACCTTTCGATGAGGTGGATTTCCGGAGCCGACGGGGAGCGCTTTCGGGGATCGATTAATCGCGTCTAAATGAGACGCAAAAAATCGATCCCCGAAAGATCAATTGCTACCCGCCGATCCAGCAGGTAGTGAAGACAAGCCCTTAGACTTGGGCTTCGCAGGGCTGACTGCGCCGATGCCACTGAAGTTGGCTTCGGCGCCTCTTGTCCTTCTCTTCTCCCAGTGTGGGCTGTGCCGGCCTCCTATGCGGGGAGCGACCGCACCCTGTCTTTGCCTGTGCCCTGGGCCGTAGTGGGGAGCAGTGCTGGGCCCGTCTGGTGCTTCGGGACTGACTGTTTGCGGTGCCTGGCTGGTACCGGGGCTCCCGACGACTCCGGGGCACTCCGCACCGAGGAGGCCAGGGCCGAAGTCGCCCGCTCTGGGCCCGGAAGTCTTAACGCAGCCTCCATTAGCAACTGTTTAAGACGAAAGTCTCTCTTCGTCCTTGGCTTAAAAGCCTTGCAAATCTGACACTTTTCAGTCTGATGTGTTTCCCCCAGACAACAAAGGCAGGAGTTGTGGGGGTCGCTGATCAGCATGGGCTTGCAGCATGTGGCCCAAGCCTTAAACTGTACCCCTTGGCCCTGGGTGGATGCTGGAAGCCTCCAAGCACCTAATCACTGACTGTTGACTTAACAATAGGTTGTAAACTAGCTGCTAACAGGTACTTCTAAGTAAAAGCTAAGGGACTGCTCTCTCAAGGAAGAGAGTCACTGTTCCAGTGTCGTCACCGATGGTAAGAAGGAACTGGAGGGGGTCGGGCCAGCAGGGGTATATATGCAGAGTGCCGTGGCGCCCCGCCAGGAGCCGCTAAGGGGAAAATTTTCCGACGCTCGTGCACGCGACGCGCACACACCGAATGTGGAATAGATATGAACAATCACTCGAAGAAGAACTAAAGGATCTTCCTGATCACGAGGCTACTGGTAATTAAAAGAATAATGTCACACTGGGGCCAGAGAGAAATCTTGATTTGCAACCATGAAAAGCATAGACTGGGCTTTTCTGGTGTCTTATGTACCCTCAAGATAACTATAGAGGCCCACAGCTGATCTGACTGACACTGTTTTGTGAAAGTTGGCCACTAACTTCCTAGTGCACAGATCATTAGACTTACTGTTGAGTTGGGAGACAATGGAGCAGTGGCTACCAACCTATTTACTATCATGGGCCGCATATGAAGCGCTCTGTGTTTTATGTGGGCCGCATCCACACAACATATATACTACCTGTACAGCCCTGAGGTTGTCACATGGGCTGCAGCTGTGTGCTGATTGGGCTGCAAGTGGCCTGAAGGTTGAGACCCTCTGCTATGGAGCATCCGTCCAATTGCCTGAAGTAGGTCAGGTTAAGGGAGAAGGATAAGGTGATTGGGCTTGGCACCCACCTTAATGAAACCTTGCATGTAGGTCTATTTAGTTCACACAGCGCACAGTCAACCTGTGGAACTCCTTGCCTGAGGAGGCTGTGAAGGCTAGGACTATAACAGGGTTTAAAAGAGAACTGGATAAATTAATGGAGATGAAGGCCATTAATGGCTATTAACCAGGATGGGTAAGGAAGTGTCCTTAGCCTCTGTTTGTCAGAGGGGGGTGATGGATGGCAGGAGAGAGATCACTTGATCATTACCTGTTAGGTCCACTCACTCCAGGGCACCTGGCATTGGCCACTGTTGGTGGACAGGATACTGGGCTGGATGGACCTTTGGTCTGACCCACTACGGCCATTTTTATGTTCTTATGTTAGTTGTTCATTAATCACTGCTTCTGACTGGCCACTAGGCAGAGTCAGATGCCCGCTTCTAATACATCTGGCCAGGGAAGAAGCTGGTGAAATGCTAATACAAAAATATTGCCCTTGTTAGTTTGTATGCAATGCCTGTGTTATTTTTTTCCCCCTCTTACCTATTTATCATCTGCTCTTCTATTTAGGTGTTCTGGATTTCACTTAGACACTAAATAAAAGCTTCATTTATTCCAACAGTCCCTGACTCTTGGTACTTCATGTGTACCAAGCCTGAGAGTCCAAAGAACTTCAAGGTTCATCAACTCTACAGCCTGCATGGTGTTATGCAGTTTTGGTTTCCCGCAACCTGAAAAAAACCACTAAGGTTTTATTAAATGAAACACCACATATTTTAAGATAATTATGTTTATAAAGAAAAATATCATAAAAAGGCATTTTGTCCTAAAAGAAGAGGTAACAATTCTGTAATCAAATCAGAAGAACAACAATAAGAGACCACAGTCTATTAGCTTAATAGGTCTACCATGCTTTTGTATCTGCTCGAATAAGTGATACTTGGTAAAAACGTCACTTGCTTTTTCTACACCAGGCCTATTAAGGGTTATCGCTAAACTAAACCAAATAGGCTAAAAACACCACTGAGGTAACTAGTTGAGGTAACTAGACAGGAGTGCAGTTCTTAAAAATTTACAATTCTGAATTCATCTATCCCGTCTTTTGTGATTTTATTTCCACAATTCTAATACAATAAACTGACATCCTCCTTTGCAAATCTAGGATCTTCAAATTTATAGATGGGAAGGACGGAACTCTGGATTTCATTCCATTACCCATATTTCAGCCACCTCTCTGCCTGTTCTGGGCTCAGTCTGACCTTTATATTTAGGATCAGTCATGTTGGTCAAGCAATGGAAAGGTTCCATAATTATCTAAATACATATTCCAATTCATTCTTATGTGGTTTCAGTTCTTTGGTAACTAGATCGAGTAAGATTTCTGTGGACACTGCAACAGTAGTGTCATCCTGTATTCATACAAGTCCTTCTGAAACTCTATCAACTGCATTTGTAAGTTTAGTGCTTCTCTTGTTGTGTAAAATGTAGGCTATGATTTTATCAAATACTCCTTCATGCTCCAAGTAAACTCTCTTATGGTAGCTAGATACAAGGCAAAAAGGCTTCCTGAGAGTTCCAACAATTTTCCATTGACAAGATGGAGTATTAATTTTTTTCCAACCAACTCCCACAAATTTGAGAACCCTTAAAGAATGTCCTGTCAGAGAAGAAATGAAAGCCTCTACTGATTGCAACTCAGATAGAAGATAACTTACCACTGCCAACAGCTACTTTGTTAGCTCAAGTGTAGGTCTGATCTAAACATTCCAAATAGAGCTGGTTGAAATTTTTCACCCAAAGTCAAAAAATGGTATTCTGACTAAATCAAAAGTTTCATATAAATGCTTGTTTCTTTGAAATTTCACACTTGAAGAAAATTCAAAACAAAAATTTTGATACCCAAAAATGTAACTTTTTTTTGTGAAAAAGCCCATGACTTTTCAAAATTACTTTCCCACTCACTGAAATAAATAAATAAAATGTGAGAAAGTGTTCCCACCCCACTGACGTTAAACTTCTCAAAATCTTTTTTAAAATGAACTTTTAACTGAAAATGGAATTAGTTTTGAAAAGAATTGTGAAATGCTACCTTTTTTCAACCATCTTTTTTCCACCCTGTGGAACAGTATGGTTCCCTATGACTAAGGCTACAATTTTGTCACGGAGGTTGCGGAAATCACAGAATCCATGACTTCCAAAGACCTCCGTGACTTCAGCCCCGGCAGCTGGGAGCTGCAGGGTCCTGCTCCCTCTTGCAGTGGTGGCAGGGAGCTGTAAGGTACCCTCGCCACCGTAGGGTGAGGAGCCCCCAAACTCCCCAGCCACCACCGCGGGGCAGGGTGACCCTGGCAGCTTCCCAGATGCCACCGCAGGGCAGGAGGACCCCGGCAGCTACCCACTGCAGTGGTGGCAAGAGGATTCCCACAGCTCCCCACCGCTGGGGAGGGAGCAGGGGGACCCTGCAGCTCCCCTCGCTGCAGGGGGGACCCCTGGAGCTCTGAGTCCCCATGGGTGGTGGGGGCCCCAGAGCTCCCAGCCACCTCACAGCTGCCCAGTCCCTTCCCATTTTATCATGGATATTTTTAGTAAAAAAAAAAAAAAAAAAAGTCATGGACAGGTCACGGACTTCTATGAATTTTTCTTTATTACCCGTGACCTGTCCGAGACTTTTGCTAAAAATATCCATGACAAAATCTTAGACTTACCTATGACTGCATTTGTTGGGTTTTTTTAAAATTACTTCTTAAAAAAAAATTCTAGGAAATTACATAGAAAGAACATTTTAAAATGTTAAAGGTTGCAAAGTCAGAACACTTGAGAATTAAAAATATCAGAATTTCAGTTGCCTGGGTAATCTTAGTTCACCTTTATCTATACACATTATGATGCACTCTTTAATTACGTGATCACATCCTCCCCCCTCCCCATTGACCCATGTTTCATTCACTGAATGGGTAACTACTAACTAAGTATACTTCTACCCCGATACAACGCAGTCCTCAGGAGCCAAAAAAATCTTATCGCGTTATAGGTGAAACTGCATTATATCGAACTTGCTTTGGCCTCGAGCATTTCCGTTAATAGTCAGCAAATCATTTTTGTTAGAACTATCTACGCCCCCCTGCTCCTTGTCCCCTGACCGCCCCCTCCAGAGACCTTCCCCCATCCCTAATCACCCCCAGGATCCTACCCCCTGCCCAAACCCCCTGCTCCAACCACTATCCACACCACCACCCCCTGACAGCCCCCCTCCCCAAGGACTCCCATGCCCTATCCAACGCCCCCGTTCCCCGACCACCCCCCTCTGCCTCTTATCCAATCCCTCAGCCCTGGCCCGGCACCCTTAACACGCCACTCAGGGCAGCGTGTCAGAGCCCGACACGCTGATCCGCCGGAGCGCACAGCACCGCCCCCCAGAGCACAGCTTTACCACGTTATATCCGAATTCGTGTTATATCGGGGTAGAGGTGTATTTCCTTTTATCCTTCTCAGCATGCGGCCATTACTTATTTCTGCACATGACCTAAACCCTGAACTGGCTACAGAATCATTAATTTCCTTAGGGGCTTTCTAATGGCGCTCGTCACTGCAGTATCTGAATGTTTCACAAACATTAATGAGTTCATCTTCATGACACCCTTTTAGGTGGTATTCCTATTTTACACATGGGATATTGAGGCAGAGATTACGACCAAAATTTTCATGTTTCTACTAATTTTGGGTACCCAACCTGTGAGAAAAAGAAAATCAGGCCACAGGCATTCCCATCCCCACTTTTAAAAGTTTTTTAAAAAAAGAGTAATTAGCATTTTATAGTACTTTATAGTTCAAAGCACAGCTTCCATTGACTTCATTTGTAGTTGCGAGTACTCAGCTCTTCTGCAAATCAGCCCCCAGATGTCTTCAAACAGACACCCAGAAAACAAGGAACACACTACAACTATCTGAAATTTTTGGTTTAGGTGATTTGCTTAGCAGTGCAAAGGACCTCTCTGGCAAAGTTCTCCAACAGGGTTGCATTCAACTGCTTTAACAATATGACCTTCCATTCCCTCCTTCCAGTCACCTGCCTCATTAACTATTCCCCCTTCCAACTTGTGCAACAAGTGAGGCAGGTCTCTTTCACTACACAACCCTGATTCATTCTCTGACCATCTTGTATCTTCTGCAAGGAATTAGCCAGGGTCCTATGGAGAAAAGTAGTAAGCCAGGCGTGCACAACATGCGGCCCGCGTGGGCTCACTGTGCGGCCCAAAATCTGGGACTGTCCCTGTTGGTCCTTTTTGCTGCTTGCTTCTAACCCCCGAAACCGTCAGTATGTCTGCTCTTCTCTAGTCAGCCAACTTGACAAGTTTGATTGTCCTTGGTCTGGTTCCCATCCCCTCTCCAAGGGTTGCAGCTGTCTGGAGGTGCCTGCCTTCCACGCCTTCCTCATTCACACCTCATTCATTCAGCAGGGCAATTGAATACAAAGTGGGGGGAAGATCTTATTCTACTTCTAGCAAAAAGACATTTTTCTTTTACCTTAATTATACTACCTTAGGGGCCTGCTATAACATATTACCAAGGTTCAATACAAAGTCATATAAAAGTTATACAAAAATGCATAATGCAGAGATTTATCTACAACTGCATTGATTGACTGTTGTGTGCAGTAATATAGTGACCCATGGGGGCAGGGGGGGTGAAGAGGGGGTGATGGTGGGGCCAAGCGGGGAGGGGGCGGGTCCTATTTTACTGCTGTGATCTGGTCACCCTATGCGCGCTGTCTCTTTCCCCCTCTACAGGCTTCCACACCCCAGTGCTGGGGAAGGAGGGGTTGTTTCCGTGGGGCGGGCGGCGCTGGGGTTGGGGGTGTTTGCACGGGGCTGGAGGGTTTTGGCCCTCAGCTGTTTTTTTTGGAATAATATGGTCCTCGCCGCTTTACGAGTTGTGCAGGCCTGTAGTAAGCAGTCATGTAATTAAAGACTAACACAATGCATATGCACAAAAGGGCCAAATTAAGATTGCACAGAACACTTTAATTTTGGCATTTAACTTTGGAGTGCTTGACTTTGCAACATTAACATTTATTTGTATTTTATATGTAATTTTCATTTTAAATTTCTTAGCAAAAAGCAGAAGCCTAGTTGTCATACTTGTCTCTGCATTCTTGCATGGCATCTTCTACAATATTTTAAGTTTTCTTTTCAGAATCAACAGCTAGTGTTAATTAGGAATATTTTCCCTCTGAATGGATGCTTGAATTACCCACTACTGGATCATTCTTCATGAGCCAAACCATCATCCTATATTAATTTTAACACTGAATCTTATTCTGAATTTTTCCTGTATTAAAGCTTTAAATATGTCCGAAGGAATGCACCTATAGTCAAGTGCTTCAATCATTTCTTTAAACTGCTCATTTCCTCCTAATTAAGGAAATGTTATCATAAAAAAAAGTTGTTACTTTAGCGAGTTCAATTCTTTGCCTTCCAGTTTTTATGGTCAATCTAACTGAATTTAGCCATTTTTGGGGCACCAAAGACAGATTCAGTCAGGTTTAAGTCGAACGTCGTAACACCAAGTCCCTATCATTGTGGCCATGCTTTGATGAATCTCTCTTACTTGCAGGATCACCTGCTTTTCTGTCAGACAGTTTCATACAATGGCACATCTGATCACCAATCTGAAGTAACCAATGTCCTGGACTGAGATGAACATGAATTCTTATTTAGCTACTTAACTGTTATCAGCATTAAATTTTATTTGAGAAGTCTGTTTATTATTGCAGCCCATTCAATCTAGTCTCCTCCCTCACTGCTAGGAATGTTGAGTTAGATAAATTCACACACTTATGTTAAACTTATCACCCACCTGCAGTATCGATGAGCAACTTTCACATTTATTACAGTTAGAATGGGAAATCACCATTTAACAAATTCAGCAAAGAGCTAACTAGAAACTTCTAGCACCCCCCGCACCTCCTGTTCATAACTTTAAATCCCACTATAGGCAGATGTTGGGTAATATGCTTCCATTATGACTGAATCCTAATCCCTTGTAGTTAGAGAATGGCTTAAGCCCTGAAACATGTTTTTTCTCTCTCCAAATATTCTTTGCTAGCATTATTATAATACTGGATATCTGTTATCCGTAAGTATCAAATCCCTATTTCAATCTTAATTAGCACTTGGCCTCAATAGCATCCTATGGCAGTGAGTTCCACAGTCTGTATTAAAAGGAAATACCTTTTTCGTCTATCAGTTTTGAGCATTTTTCTGGGTTCCTAATCAGTCCTGAGCCATATTTTTTTTTTCTGAGATGGGGCGAGCAGTGCTTCACACAGTATTCACAATTATGCTGCACCACTGATTTATGGCACGTTATTTCCTATACTGTTCTCTATCCAGGGGAGGAAAGATGGCCCAGTGGGATGTGGGAGATCCAGGTTCAATTCCCTGCTGTGCCACAGACTTCCTGTGTGAGCTTGGGCAAGTCACAACCTTTATGCCTCAGTTCCCCATCTGTAAAATGGAGACAATGCTTCCCTGCCTCACTGGGGTCCCGGAGAGGAGATAGGCACCACCAGGATAAAAGCACCACCCATTGAAACGCCACAGAATGAGGCCCATGCAACCAAGTCAGCCACAGACATTCTCCATTCTGTTCCTCAAACATCTCAACTTCTTGTTTATGCAATATGTACCTGTGGTCAAAAAACACAGGAATTGAGCTATCACAGCTCAGGAAAGGAACCTAGGCATTACTGTAGTTAATTTAGAATCCTGTAAAAGTGTATGGATAGTACGAATTTTTCTCCTTCAAAATGCATTGCTTTGTATTTATCCACATTAAACTTCATCGGCCAACGTGCTGTCCAATCACCTAGTTTGATTATTATGCCCCCTAACTAGCCTCCAAAAAATCTAGCCTACTGTCAAGAGAAAGGTAGCACAAATTACTGCATCTAGTTGATCACAGTTGATTTCTTGTGGAAAACTAGACTTTAACCTTGTTCAACATGAATGTGCTTGGGAAAGACTGGCATAATTTATTTTATGTAAGCTTTTATGTAAGTTAATATGAATACATCTATATATTATTCCTACAGTATATACAATTCTTTCATTCAGTTACAATTTATTTTGGCATGGACCATTTTCTGTATTGTAGACATTTCCAGCCATTCTAGTATACACCTCATGATGGATTTGTGGATGAATGCTCATATCATGCCCTGGCACTGTTGTAGCTATCTCCTCTCCTCCCTCTTCTCTTCTATATTTTTACTTTCTAATTTTTATTTTTTATTCTTTGCAGCCTCCTCTCCATTTGCCTCACCAAAAGGCTACATGCTCCTTTGGCTGAGGAAGCCAAGATGCTTGAGAGATGAATGCTGCTGAAGCAAAGGAAAGAATCTGTATTTATGTATTAGCTGCCCATGTTACAGAAGCTACTGCAGCAGTAAGGACAGGAGAGAGAAGAATTTCAAGAAGCCACCGGTTCCTTTAACCACCCCAATGTGCATATCTACAGTGGACATGCAAGGGGGGAACCCACAGCTGTCTCCACCAATATTGTCTCTCTCTTTAGTTAGCTCCTCCTGTAGAGAGGAAGTTGCAGCTAGGCCAAATGCCATATTTAAAAAGCTGAGTATATGGAAACAAAAACTTGTTAATCACAATTTAAACAGCAATGTATCAATGGCCACATTATATTGTGGTGTATACCCTTGAAGTTAAAAACAGTGATGGTCAAGCCACTGCCCACATACTCTCCTCTGGCATTCTTAAGAGACAGCCTGGAAGAGCGTTCAGCGCTACAACAAAATGTTCATGTCACTATCAGCAAAGCAGATGAGTTTTAGTTTAACAGTCAAGTGAGAAACCACAAATGTGCTTGGGCCAAATACATCTAAAGGTCTCATTCAATGAGATTTTTGGGAAGTACATTGAATCAAATAAACGTTGGTTCCAAAATTAGCATTATCTGCCCCCACACTTCTGAACTATTCCAAAGCCAGGCAAAAATAACTCTGGACCAATTCAGAGCCCCTACTCAGAACCCCAAATGTACAAACATACTTCATGCCCCCCACCTTAACGTTTATGTATCACCACACGCCCAAGTTGCTAGCTGTCACATCTTTCATCTCACAGCATCCCAGATGGTCAACGCAATCGCTCAACTAAAAATGCCTTTTTTTGGAATACAATGCTGCAATATAGGAAGCAGCAAGATGAAAAGCTGAGGAAGCAGAGAGATGGAATTGCTTCCTCTGTCCTAGAGTTTTATTTTTAAACTACATCCCTCAGGACACTTGATGTAGGCTTTCAGCTCACCGTGCGTTAGTTTTTGGGGGGACATGGGAAAAGAGAAGGTGACAATCCAGTCACCTAGAATCTGTCGTACAAAGGTTCCCATGGAAGAGTTTTTCAAAGCAGAGGACCACAAGACAGCAACAAACGCAGGCACAGACTTTAATCTGATTTGAAGTGGGGGAAGGGTGTAAAGTGGCTTCTGTTTTGTTAGGAATTAACAGTGAAAGCAAGAGACAAGCCTAGCAAAAAAACCCTGATTGTTTCACATCAATAGGGACTGCTGGATAAGAACTGTAGTAGCAAAGAGTGAGGCAACATGATTACTCAGCAAGAAATTGCACTAGCCCTGGGACAGTTGCAACCCAGAGACTCAAAAACATAAGAATGGCCATACTGGGTCATACCAATGGGCTATCTAGCCCAGTATCCTGTCGTCTGACTGTAGTCAGAGTCAGAGGCTTCAGAAGGAATGAACAGAACAGGGCAATTTCTCGAGTGACCATCCAGTCCCAGCTTCTGGCAGTCAGAGCTTTAGGAACACCCAGAGCACGGAGTTGTGTCCCTGATTATCTTGGCTAATAGCCATCAATGGACCTATACTCCATGAACTTATCTCACTCTTTTTTAACCCAGTTATAGTTTTGATCTTCACAACATCCCTTGGCTAATGAGTTCCAGAGGTTGACGGCATTGTGTGAAGAAATACTTCCTTATGCTTCTTTTAAACCTGCTGCCTATTAATTTCATTGGGTGGCACACAATTTGTGTGTTATGTAAAGGGGTAAATAACACTTCCATATTCACTTTCTCCAACCATTCATGATTTTATAAACCCCTATCATATATCCCTCCTTAGTTACCTCTTTTCCAAGCTAAACAGTCCCAATGCTTGTAATCTCTCCACGTATGGAAGCTGTTCCATACTCCTTATCATTTTTGTTTCTCTTCTCTGTACTTTTTCCAATGCTAATAGATTTTTTGAGATGGGGTGACCAGAACTGCACGTAATACTCAAGGTGTGGGCATACCATGGATTTATATAGTGGCATTATATTTTTTTGTCTTATTATCCATCCCTACAATGGTTCCCAACATGGTTAGCTTTTTTGACTGCCATTGCACATTGAGCAAATGTTTTCAGAGAACTATCCAAAATGATTCCAAGATCTCTTTCTTAAGTGATAATGGCTAATCTAGACCCCATCATTTTGTACGTATAGTTGGGATTATGGTTTTCCAGTGTGCATTACTTTGCATTTAACAACACTGAATTTCATCTGCCATTTTGTTGCCCAGTCACGCAGTTTTGAGAGATCCCTTTGTAACGTGTGTGCCTTTTGCTAGTTGCTCTTCTAATTCTTTTTTAGCCTACCTAATTATATACTTTTACACTTGACTTGCCAGAGTTTATGTTCGTATGTTCATAGTAGGATCTGACTTCCAATTTTTAAAATGTCTTTGTCTCTAACCACCTTTTACACTCTGTTTAGCCATAGTTGCTTTTTATGGTCCTCTTGGTTTTTTGGTTTTTTTTAACTGGGGTATACATTTAATTTGAGCCTCTATTATGGTGTTTTTAAAGTTTTCATGCAGCTTGTAGGCCTTTCACTCTTGTGACTATTCTTTTTAATTTCTATTTAACTAGTCTCCTCATTTTTATGAAGTTCCCCCTTTGGAAGATAAATGCTACCGTGGTGATTTCTTTGGTATTTTCCCCCTTCGAAGATATTAAATGCAATTACATTAGAGTTACTATTACTGAGCAGTTCAGCTACATTCACCTCTTGGACCAAATCCTGTGCACCACTTAAGACTAAATGCCTCTCCTTTGTAGGTTTCAGGACTAACTGCATCAAGAAGCAGTTAATAATGGCATCTTGAATTTTTATCTCTGCATTCCATCCTGAAGTGACATATACCCACTCAATATGGGGATAGTTGAAATCCCCCATTATTATTGGGTTTTGTGTAGTCTCTCAAATCTCCATGGAGCATTTCACAATTACCACCATCCTGGTCAGGAGTATATTCCTACTGCTATACTCTTATTATTCAAGCATGGAATATCTATCCATAGAGATTCTATTATGAGGTTTGATACATTTAAGATTTTTACAATATTTGACTATGCCTTCTTTCACAAATAGTGCCACTCTTCCATCAGTGTGACCTACTCCATCATTCCTATATATTTGGTACTCTGTTACTGTGTCCCATTGATTATCATCCTTCCACCAAGTTTCTGTGATGCCTATTATTGCAATATCCTCATTTAATACCAAGCACTCAGATTCACCCACCTGAGTATTTAAACTCCTTGCACTTGTGTACAAACACTTAAAGCCCTGTGTGGATACAAAATTTATATTCACAGAGCTGCAGGGCTCTACCAGGAACCGCAGTGATGAAAGCAGCAGCACGTTGGGCTGCTGCTCACAGAAGCCAGCACCCAGGCCAGGCAACTCCTTCAACATGGCTGTACTGCCCCCAGCCCTCCGCACTGGGGCAGGCACCAAGCTCAACAGCAGCTGTCTCTGGTCATGTTAATGTGTGCAAGCAGCTTGCACGCTCCCAAACAGGAGATGCACACCGCTGCACGAAAGGGAAGCGTTCAAGCTTGCACACACTAGCTGCCAGTGAGTCTGGTGCTGACTCCTGAAAGTGGAGGCCCGAGATGCTGCTGCTTTCGCCACTGTGGTTCCTGGTAGAGCCCTGCAGCTGCACGGATGTAAATGTTGCATCTGTGCAAGGCTCTACAAACACTTATACAAATTGCCAATATTTAGATGTCCGCCTTCATGTGATATAACTGAATGGAACGCTTTCATTTGACGGTTTGTCTTTAGTTCCTATCAGTCCTTTATCAATGTCTACCCTATCCTCTTTACTATAATATAGAGCAGGGGTCTCAAACATGCAGCCCATGGGGTTCTTTCATGCAGCCCACCAAGCTCCCCGCAGCCCGCCTACCTCCAGGCCAGGGGTGGGCAAACTACAGCCTGTGGGCCGGATCCAGCCCGCGGAATTGCCCCCCATGGTGCCGCAAGCCCCGCGCTGCTCCCTGAAGCAGCCGGCACCATGTCCCTGCGGCCCATGGGGGGGAGGGGGTGTCAGGGGGCTCTGTGCGCTGCCTTCGCTTCTAGGCACCATCACCCCCCCCTCTCCCCGCACAGCTCCCATTGGCCAGGAACAGGGAACCGCAGCCAATGGGAGCTTCGGGGGAGGGCACCTGGAGGAGTAGCAAGTGCAGTGGGGCTGCAGGGACGTGGTCCCAGCTGCTTCCTGGAGCAGAGCAGCGTGGAGCACGGGGCCAAGGCAGGCAGGCTCCCTGCCTGGCCCCAGTGCGCGCTGCTGCCACCCCGGAGCCCGCACCCCACGCCCCTCCTGCAGCCCAACCCCCTGCCTTGAGCCCCCTGCTGCACCCCACCCCCCCCCTGCACCCCAACCCCATGCTCTGAGCTCCCTGCCACATCCCTCACCCCAACTTCCTGCCCTGAGCCCCCACCACACCTTGCACCCTGACCCCCTGCCACACCCCAACTCCCTGCCCTGAGCCCCCTGCTGCATCCTGCACACCTTCTGCACCTCAACTCCCTGCCCTGAGCCCCCGCCACAGCCCGCACCTCTCCTGCTCCCCCTGGGAGCAGGGAGGGGGCAGAGTTGGGGTGGTGACTTCAGGGAAGGCGTTGGAAGGGGGGCAGGGAAGGGGTGGGACAAGGCAGGGCAGGGGCAGGACCTCATGGAAGGGGTAGGGGCAGGACCAGGGGCAGCGAGGGGGTGTGTGTCAGTGATGCAGCCCTCGGGCCAATGCACTAGTCTTCATGTGGCCCTCGTGGTCATTTGAGTTTGAGACCCCTGATATAGAGTATCCCCTTTAGTAAATCCTCCCCTAAGGGATGTGATGCATCTGTTTGAACCATGTGCACCTCTACATCTACCAGCTTTCCCCTAGCCCTTAGTTTAAAAACTCCTCTTGGATTTCACATGCAAGCAATCTGGTTCCATTTTGATTTAAGTGGAGCCGATCCTTCCTGTACAGGCTTTCCCTTTCCCAAAAGTTTGCCAGTCACTAATAAACCTAAATCCCTCCGTCTAACACCATCATCTCATCCACACATTGAGACCCTGCAGTTTTGCGTGTCTACATGGCCCTGTGAGTGGAACTGAAAGCAATTCAGAGAATACCACCATGGAGGTCCTGGACTTGTCTCTCTTACCTAGCAGCCCAAATTTGTCCTCCAGGACATCTCCTACTTTTCCCTATGTCATTGGTACCTACATGTACCATGACCACTGGCTCCTCCCCAGTACTGCACATAAGTATCTAGATGTCTCAAGAGGTCCACATCCTTCACGCCCAGCAAATTCACCAGGTAGTTCTCCTGGTCATCACTAATCCAACTACCTACATTTCTAATAATCAAATTCCCCAATATTACCACCTGTCTTTTCCCAATAAGAGGAGGTCTCTCCCCCAGAGAGGTATCCTCAGTGTGAGAGGATACCATGACATTATCTGGAAGAAGAGTCTGCGCTATGGGATTGTTTCCCTCAGCTCCAGCTTAATATTCTCCTTCCCCAGACTTGCGTACTCCTCAGCAGCATAGAGGCTGTCAGACTGTGGGTGGAATTGCTCTACTGTGTCCCAGAAAGTTTCGGCTATGTACTTCTGTCTGCCTTAGCTCCTCTGGCTCAGCCACTCTGATCTCAAGAGTCCATACTTGGCCTAAGGACCATGAGCTGCTTGCACCAAATGCATACATATGCCACCTGCCCACAAGGAAAAGTAATCCTACATGCTGCATTCAGTGCAATAAACTGGACAGCCCCCACACTGATGCTATGGCGCTGCCTGCATTTTTACTCATGTGGTGTCTTTGTCTGTTCTTTGAGTGTTTTTTTTTTTTTAGGGTGCAGGGGAAGTTACTGGCCTATGTTTAGAGACTGTTTATTAAATCTATCTGGCTCTCATGCTCCCTCTCT
Source organism: Chelydra serpentina (assembly GCA_037349315.1). Classification (NCBI taxonomy): domain Eukaryota; kingdom Metazoa; phylum Chordata; order Testudines; family Chelydridae; genus Chelydra; species Chelydra serpentina. Next base: position 35,481,575 of record JBAIAC010000035.1, on the reverse strand, counting down.
AGAGTCCCATTTGCTGCTCCTACTCACTAGCTTCTCTGGTTGCACAGAAGCTGGCTTTTTACACCCCTGTTCTCCCTGAATTAGTCCCACCACCTTGTCAAGAATCCTAAAGGGATTAGGAATCAAAAGAATGGCAGGCAAGAGCCTTGTAAGGAAGCTCTCAGCCTTGCCTAGCAGACCCCTGAACTCTGCGCACACCTACAAAACACACCATAAACATTGATTAAGCAGGTACACAAACTCAATCTATAATCTTTGGGACCCACATGTCAAACAAGAGACCATCCCTGCAGTAAGGCACTAAGCCTTTACAGGTTTCACAGCCTATAATGTACAATTTACACTGGAATATGAAAAGGAAAAGTGTTTCTGTACATTAAGTTTACTATGGAATACAGCATAAAAGTCTAATGTAGTGAACCAGTTCTGACTAGTGCAACGACATATCTTGCAGGAAATGAGACTTACTTTTACAAGCCAAGTAACTGTGTAATAATTTATCCTAGCCAGCTACAAGTCGGGAGGCTTATATCATAACGTAAGAAGTTTTAGCAGGAAAACCCATTCAGACCAACAGCAAAACTCTAGAGAGTCTTCCTTCAGAAAGGACAGGAATATTCAAAATAACATGCTATTTTTTACTTACAGAATCAAAAGACAAAAGCAATATATTCTATATTAAATATATTAAATATACTAGTCAATTCATTTTGTTTAACTGTTCAGGACATTAATTTTCTTCTGTGTATTTCTGTAAGAGATCAAATGGAGACTATTTGCCAACTTACATACACATGTTTTCTTGGTTATTTGCCCCTTTTTCATACTTTTAAAAAAATACTGAATTATCATCTAGTCTCCCTTTTCTGGGCTAGGTAGAAAAACTGCTGTGGGAGTCACAAAAATTTTTTGGCCCAGCAGTATTATCACAACTAGAGAAAGGAGTGGCTTCACTATTATCAGAACTGCGTTTTTAAAAGCACCCAAAACAAAACCATCTATATATACACAATTGGCAGACTTCGCTTATTTTCGCTGCAGACTATTTTAGTCACCTTCTTATAACTCACATCAAACAATAGACTATAATTGGGCATATGCATACCAGAACTCAGTGAACTGGACCACAATGATTGGCCCGGATGTAAAGTGACCAGATAGGTAGGACTCAGACATTAAGAACCAAAATCACTCAGAAGCTCAAAGATCAGACCAAGGATTTTAAGGGCCAGATTAAGAGTGCAGATTGGAACGGAGACCTCATTCATTGGGGTCTTAGACAAGGTGCTGCTTTGACACATCATTATGGGATGAGTTCTGGGTAACTGTTTTAACAAGCCTCTGAGAAAACCCAAAGGCAGAAACCATGAACTTTATGGTTACTAGTGGAGTTGCTTTTTAAAGATTTCCTGACTGAACACTACACTAGAAACTACCTGACCGCTACTTGGATCAAGACATACCTTTAAATCCTCCTCTTCTGATAATCAGGACTGAAGTAAGAACCAGCTAGAGATTTCAGGAAAAGATTTGCTCCCATAATACTAAGTACTGGCATGACGTTAACATCCTGATGTGATATGCATAACCAGACCAATGCTAATTCAGTGATCAAAAGGTCTCCAGTTTCTGACAAACAAGAAGACTATTAATGTCTACAGTCAGATAAGCAAGCCTTCAAGATGGAGAGGGAGCTTCCCCTCTTGGTCATCATAAACCCCAATAACTTATCATCCAGGGTTAAAGGCTACTCTTCTGCTCACTAGCAGCATGACTCTGCTCAGCTGAATCAAAGAAGGAAAGGAATTATGCACAGTCCTTTTCATCTGAGGGCTTGGCTACACTTGCGCGTTATAGCGCAATAAAGCCACCAAGAGCGCTCTACCTTACTACCCGTCCACACTGTCAAGGCACATAGAGCGCTCTGACTCCACGGCTGGAGCGCTCCTGGTACTCCACCTCCCAGAGAGGAACAACGTTTGTTGCACTCTGGCTGGAGCGCAACAGCGCAAGTGTGGACACCTAATGCACTCTGGCCTCCAGAAGCATCCCACAATGCCTGTTCTAGCCACTCTGGTCATCACTTTTGAACTCTGCTGCCCTGTCCTCAGGTGACCAACCGTCAGACCCGCCCTTTAAATTCCCTTGGAATTTTGAAAATCCCTTTCCTCTTTGCTCAGCAAGGCATGGAGTGCTCTCAGCGCATCTTTCCAGGTGACCATGCCTCCATGCGCCAGGCGATCCCCAGTATGGAGCAATGGTGAGGTGCTGGACCTCATCAGTGTTTCGGGGGAGGAAACTGCAGTCCCAGCTGCGCTCCAGCCATAGGAATTACAATACCTTCGGGCACATATCAAGGGCTATGACGGAAAGGGGCCATGACCGGGACGCGGTGCAGTGCCGGGTTAAAGTAAAGGAGCTGCGGAATGCCTACCGCAAAGCCTGTGAGGCAAACAGCCACTCCGGCGCTGCCCCCGAAACCTGCAAATTCTACAAAGAGCTGAACATGATACTTGGGGGCGATCCAACCTCCATTCCAACAACCACCATGGACACTTCCGAGCCCAGCACAGCAAGGGAGGGGGGAGGAGGAAGAAAGCCCGAGCAAGGGTGCTGAGGCAGGGGGAGACACCCCGGAATCCCTTGAGCCATGCAGCCAGGAGCTCTTCTCGAGCCAGGAGGAAGGCAGCTAGTCACAGCGTCCGATGCTTGTGGAAGGACAAACACCAGAGGAAGTTCCCGGTAAGCGGTTGTTGTTGGTTTTTTTTTAGGAAGGAAGTTTTTATTTGCGGGCTCTTTGGGCGAGGAGGGTTTGGGCTGCATGCATGCCTAGATGCGGAATAGCGCATTGATGTGGTCTATTACATCGCAGTAATCGGCATCGGTGATCTCTTCAAAAGTCTCAGCCAGAACGTGGGTAATGCACCTGCGCAGGTTTATTAGGAGACCCAGCGTGGTTCTTGTTCCAGTCAGGCTAACGTGTCCGCGCCACTCTGCCGTGAGGGGACCATTGCTGCACACAGGCAAGCTGTGTATGGGCCAGGGTGGAAGCCGCATTGTAGTAGAAGACCCTCCCTTGCTTCCCTGGTCACCCTCAGCAGCGAAATATCTTCCAGGACGAACTCCTGTGGAGAATGTTGGGACAGTGTTCAGTATAGGTGTCCCCTGCAGCTGTTGGCTCTGCCCAACACACAGAAACCCAGAGGACAGTACAGCCATGAAACAATCAGTCCCCCTTAACCCTATCCTTACTCACCATTTTGGGGGGTCCTGTGGGTTATGTGCACTCGCTTTGGGACAGGCAAAGTATGGTTTTGTATGGACTGTGATTGCCTTCCTTAAGTGCGGGGGAATCATTGCTCTGTCTGGTGTGTACAATGCTTCCTCTGTTAAGGCACAACCTTGAGATCTCAGCAGTCCGTCTTATCACCGGCCGAGAGACTGCAAAGACTCCGGAAGAGGAAGCATAAAAGCAAAGAAGAAATGCTACAACAAGTGATGGAGCAATCCATGGAAGAGAATCAAAAGGCACAGAAGTGGAGGGAGAGCAAAAGGAGGATCCGCCAGGAAAACGCGATGCACCAGCGGCAAAGCACGGACTGGCTGATTAGCATAATGGAGCGGCAACCGGACTCTATACAGGCGCTCATCGCCATGCAAGCGGAGCACTATAGCCCCCCCCCTCCCCCCGCAGCCCTTGTCCCAAAACTCTTTCCCTTGTGCCCCCATGTCTCCTCCAACCCACTTTCCCCAACATCCAGGTTCTTACCATCCCCAGCTGCCTCCTACACCCTGAGCTTCACCATCCACCCACGAAAACTATGACCCTTATCCACTGCACTCAACCCCCAACATACCTTATAGCCATCCTGACGTACAGCACTCTGTGCACACCCACAGCACTCCAGAGTATGAAATGAGGACATACTCAAGTCTATGAGTGAACCGGTCACCACCCCACCCCCTTGCCATTTTGTTATTTCCGTGTGACTTATTTTTTTAAATAAATGAATTTTCTTTTCAATAAATGGAGTTTTTCCACTTTGAAACATACTTTATTAGTGCATAGATAGAGCAAAATAAACCTTAGCCCATGAAAGCAACAAGCACTGCGATTCAGTGTACCAAACACAGCCACTGCATTTAACTCCCGTGCAGAGTCAGCCTCAAATTGCTCCCTCAAGGCATCCCTAATCCTTGCAGCCCTACGCTGGGCCCCTCTAATAGCCCTGCTCTCTGGCTGTGCAAACTCAGCCTCCAGGTGCTGAACCTCTGAGGCCCATGCCTGAGTGAAGCTTTCACCCTTCCCTTCACAAATATTATGGAGGGTACAGCACGCGGATATAACCGCGGGGATGCTGTCTTCGGCCAAGTCCAGCTTCCCATAAAGAGAGTGCCAGCGGCCTTTCAAACGGCCAAAAGCACATTCCACAGTCATTCGGCCTGTAGTTGAACCGTTCCTGGCTGCTGTCCAGGCTCCCTGTGTAGGGTTTCATGAGCCACGGCATTAAAGGGTAAGCGGAGTCTCCAAGGATCACAATGGGCATTTCGACTTCCCCTACGGTGATCCTCTGGTCTGGGAAAAGAGTCCTGTCTTGCAGCTTCTTGAACAGGCCAGTATTCAGAAAGATGCGTGTGTCATGCACCTTTCCGGGCCAGCCTACGTTAATGTCAATGAAACGCCCACGGTGATCCACAAGCTCTTGGAGAATCATGGAGAAATACCCCTTTCGGTTAACGTACTCGGAGGCTAGGTGGAGAGCATGTCCGTGAATGAGACAAGCAATTTCGTGTCATACGTGACTCGATATCCTCAGACTCCTCACTGTCACTTTGGATCTTAAGGAGTAGCTTGAAAGCTAAACGTGATGTGCTGGCGAGACTCGTCAGCATGCTCCTCAGCAGTTCGGGGTCCATTCCTGCAGACCGAAACGAAAGAGCGTGCCGCACAGAAACCGTTGAAAGATGGCGCCAAATGTGGACGGAAACACAGGGATTGCTGGGATGCAAAGCGATGCATCACAGTCGTTGGGACAGGTTCCGGAAAGCCCCGCACCCCACGCCCCCTTCCCACAAGCCACAGCGCCAGAATGGGAAGAGGTGCTCTGTGGGATAGCTGCCCATAATGCACCGCTCCCAATCCCGCTTCAAGTGCCACAAATGTGGCCACGTCAGTGCACTTGAGGCTGTCAGTGTGGACACACTGCAGCGCTTTCCTTACTGGGCTCTACGAAGGCTGGTTTAACTCAAAGCGCTCTACATCTGCAAGCGTAGCCACAGCCCGAGAGATGCTGCTGTGCATAATTCTTTTCCTTCCGCAGCATCACTTTAACGTGGCTGTGTAGTCGCGGCACCAGCACTATAAAAAACCCACCTCCACGAGGGGAATAGTTACCAGCTGTGGGAGCATGGCTCCCAGTGCTGGTGCACTGCCTACGCTGACACTTTACCGCTCTGAAACTTGCAGCGCTCAGGGGGTGTTTTTTCACAGCCCTGAGCAAGAAAGTTACAGCACTGCAAAGTGGCAGTGTAGACAAGGCCTAAGAGCGTGCCTCCTTCAGGTCTATCAAGACTAGAAAATCCCCTCTCTAAATCATTGCTAAAGTGGTGCAGAGAAACTCCATTTAGAACTTGGCATTTCACAAATTAGCCCAGCCATTTTAAGTCCAGAATCTGCCTTAGAGCTTCCAAACTTTTGGAGGCTACAACTTACCCTCCATATACCTCAACCTATCCAATCATGGGGAGGGTGGGAAGCCAGAAGAATAGTTATTATGATGATTAAGTGCTGATGGGTGGAGATTACTGTGACTGTCTGGAGAACCCCATAACAGGGCAAGATGTACACAGATAGTGGGTGTATGCAGGGGGGATGATGAGGATGGGAGACAGAGGGACACTGAGGAGAACTCAAACAGCCCTCCCAAACTACTGTTTAGCTATGCTTCCAATCTAAAAATCTCTCCCCATAATCCCTGGTAGAAATGAGTGGAAAAATGAGTCCAAAGAGGTTGTAATTAGACTTTCCTGAGCCCTGAGACGACTTTCATTTGGCTTGACTTGCAAAAGTGTTGATATATCAGCCTAAATGATTGAGGCCTCCGATTTTTGAGTAGACAAGGTGACTTTGGCTTAGCTAGACTAAAATGATGGGTGGTTGAGAGACTGTGAAGCTGGATTGGGAAGTCTTCTACAAAACAGCTCTGTGCCTTTGTAGTAAAGAGCCAAGAGTGAATTTAGAGGATTGTCTGATATTGTAAGCTGACAACTCATAAAGCATTAGCTCTGAGTCTAAAAGAGCCTCAATTTATGCCTGTAACTGGGTTGGCACCCGCCTCTTACAAGCACTCCTTTTCTCTGGGGGATATGCCTGCAATCAGTCTTTTCATAGGGTGGCACCCACCTCTCGCAAGCATGCCCCCCAGCCTATGGTTCTCTTGGCAGGTCTTCAGCAGTTCAGCCTTCGGGCCGAGCCATACACACTATCCCCCCTTCCGGGGTATACATTCTAAGTTCTTATCTGCCTTCTTCAACCACCCAGCCGGGGCTCACCTCGGTACCCTTGCTGGCCTGGCCAGGTTCTGTGCTCAGTCCCCCTGGGCTTCAGACTGTCTGCACTGACCTTCCACTGGCGCTGCTGCTCTTCCAGCCAGCCAGGCACCCAGTCTTTGGCAGCCTTCCCTGCGCTCGGTTCTGTCTGGTGAGCTCTCTGCAGTGAGCTGCCCACGGTCCTGCTGCTCGCCTTTTATCTGGCCCCTTATTGGTCGCTCCAGCAGCGCCTCTGATTAGCCGCTCCTCTGCAGCCACTCTAGGCTGCCTGGAGGACTCCTTGCTGCTCTATTCTGGGGCAGGGCGACACAGGGCTGTAAGGAATCTAGCAGGGGGCCTCCAGACCTAGTCCACCCTGCCACAATGCCAGTGAAACTATTTATGACAAATGAAACAAAATACTCACAACTAGCTTAGGCAGCTTCCTACACAAACCTTTTTCTTCACAGGAACTTCCTCCATATTCCTCTCAATGTAGAGAGCAAGAATGTGTCTCAGCCTGCAACATCTGCTGCTTGCTTATTCTGAGGCAAGAACAACTGGGGAATCAGCATTAGAGGAGTTGTATGTGAAAATCTCTGCTCCTAATTTAATGATTCTTGGCTGACCAATAATGGAAGGCCAGGATATGCTTTGAGAGTGGACTAGATTCAGTACCTTTAAAGACAAACCAGAAAGCAACAAAATGATTTGCAATAAAAGGTATTTTAAAAATCCAAGAAGTGGAGACAGCTATAGACATTGAGAGCGCCAAAACATTATTTTAAGTAAATGTTTTGTTGCACAGGAAAAGTTGATGTTTTAAAGTGGAGAAGAAAAGTAACAAAGTACAATTCTTTAACAGTTTTCTGAAGAATCTGAGCAGAGATTTGTACACAGTAAACATTTTAAACTCTTACTGGTAATTTTCTATTCTTTTCAAATATTTAAAGTACTTCATATTCCTAATAAAAGTTCTTTGCTTTTGGTAAAATATTTAACACGTTACTTTTGTACATTTCATATCTGTTGATCATGAAAGGCTATAAAGCTAGATTTGAGGGAAAACAGTTTAACAGTCAGTTTTAATAATTTAAGGTGTCTAACAGGAAAGGAAATCCTCTACGTCTAATTTACTTTTCACTATTTACACTTTTCCTTCTCAGCTTAAATAATAAAAGTGGACAAACTATAAACTGGTTAAACACAAGTGGACATGAATAATCTTTCAATTTTTGGTTCTCTTCTACAGCAGCAAAACACTGCAAATGTTTGAGTTGCCTACATTACGAAGCAATATTTAAAAAATCTGTTTCCATCAGAATTTTAAAGTAACAGACATGTCAGTGTTAATTTTTTTTATTTTTATTTTTTAGAGTATTTAACAAGACCCACATGAGCCAAATTTGACTTCTCGTATCCCTTTACATTTTCTTTTTCTTTTCTTTTGGGGGGCGGGGAGGGGAGGGGGGCGGAGCGGATAATAGGATTTCATTAAACAGCAACATCAGACGATGTGATTTTCCATTAGCAAGTATATTAAAGACATTTAAGTGTGAAGAATAAATATGACACTAGATGTCAAACAGGTTTATGCTTTTTGTGATGTTATATTTAAATATTCATCTATGGTCTTGCAAAACACTTTCCTGGACACAATAAATTAGTTTTCTAATAAGTGTTTTGTATGTGAAGTATTCATAATAGTGTTCTCATTATGAGAAAGTATAAGTTATTTGTAGAAAAGGGTTTTTAATGACAGATCAGTATAAATACTGACATCAATTTTCATTTTGTAATGGACTCATGTTTTATGGGAAAAAGACTTTGGATATCATTCTATAGTTTAACATCTTCATGTTTTCATAGAAAGTTCTGCACTAAGCACAATTAACACCTGGTCCCTGTCTCAGGTACAATACAAATAAATACTAATTGAGCTTTGCATCCTTTTCATCCTCAATTAAAATATATGTATTTTTGTTGACAGCTGAATAATTGTTTTCCTCCTTCACTTTATGAATAAAAACTAGTAGCGAGAGGATGAGATCTATTGGTTCTAAAATCTTGAAGGACATGGTAACCAGAAGCAAGCAGCTCAATTCATGAATAGATAACACTTCCTTTGTATAATAAATCTTAGTTTTAAATTTTAAAGCATGTTCTGATGAACTTTTTTTCATATGTATCCAACACATTTAAGGTAGTTTTACTTAACTATTAAAAACAAATTTAAAACACTTTTCTGTGCATTTTTAAAGTTCCAATTTCCAACCAAATGCAGCTTGACACAAATCACGAGTAAAAAATTGATGCATTTGTTGTTTATTAGTCAATTTTTAACATAAGTACAAACCAAATCTGAATAAATGTATGTTAATCAATATAATCAGTTAAATAATTATGAATAGATATATTATATCCTCCTGATTATTAAAAAGAACCAAGAGTAAAAGCAGTATTTAGTTGCAAATCAGCATGTTTGAATGGTTACCAACAGGAATCAACCTTTAAGAAAACAAGTACAAATGCAAAACAAAATTAAAATCAAATGTACCTGCCTTTGCTGGTATACATTATTATTAATTATTATTATTATTAAAATTGGGGATTTACACCACTTTGATTTAAATAGTGCAATCTAGTATTCTGATATCTCCAAGTTTTTTAGTTCATTTTAGGCTCTGCAAAAAGTAAATACCAAGACAAGTCATTTGGTCCATGTAAACTATTGGGTAAAAACTGTCATTCCAACTGGGAATACCTGCAGCTTTCTGCAAAATGCATTGCATGTTGCTGCAAAAACATTCAGAAAAGTGATCTTCACTTCTGTCCCGGGATGCTTGGTTGTGTGCTGTTAATCAGCTGCCATTTCCACTCCCCCAGAGACGGTTGCATTTTAATAGTAAATGAAATTATTCCCATGTATGTTCATAAGCTTTTTAAAACTGTTGATGGATGGATGGTGCTCTGTAGTCTTTTTTCCAGCTGATATCCATTAGTCTCATTAACATACATTAACTTTTACATTTGCAGAAGTACTTATGTAACACAGAGTAATCAGTTTCCCTAGACGTGTAATAAAACAGTTGTACTGAACATCTGTTTGGATGGCCAATATAACTTGAATAAAAATTTATATGTATTTTCAGATGCCAGAGAACAAGAAATGTATGTAGAAAATACCTTTTCCTTCAAATTGAAGCTGGACGGCTAAACATCTTTAAGTGTACTGATCAGTAAAGTATACCAGTGTTCATATAAAAACTTTATAATAAAAGGGGAAACAAACTCTTGTTCTTTCAACTCCCAGTTTCTCAATTTTGACTGAACTGAACTAGTTGAGTAAACTTAAGTAAAAATGTTCTCTGTATTTGCAGAAGAGACTACTGTCAAAAGCTAGTTAAGCTCTTCACAAATTCTGGTCCAGGTGCTTTAGCCAATGACTTCCACCAGTTCAGTGTTTTGGCTCTCTCTCAAACGTTGGAAGCAAACATGTGCAGCTTGAACATTTTTTAAACTATTATAATATAGTACATTTAGGCCCCTATAGATTATAGTTTCAAATTTAGTTTTAAATACATTTTTAAAAATAAATTAAGTCAATTTTATTTATTTATTTTAATTCTTAATTTTTTATCTATCCTGGTGTGTATTGAACTAGTAAAATAATCGGGTATTTCATGTCAATACCGATTTAGAAAGTGTGTTTTTATACATAATCAGGCATACAAAATTTGTATCATTCTGTGTATTTAGGTACTTTAAATGGTTCTCAGAGCATTGCCATCTCTCAGTTTCATTGCCTTTTGTGGTCAAACAGATCTAGAAAGCAAACTGGCGCATTAAAGACACTGTCAAGAGAAAAAATAAATTTGAATGGATTTTTATCTGTTAGGATGGCTACTCTCTGTCAAGTATTAATGTAACTGAATTTCCTTTGGTCCAGTTATACCTAAAAATTAGTAACGTTAAAATAAAACTGATGTTAAGATGCCAACATATATTCAATCATGGGTTTTTAATGTAGTCAACCCAAAGAGTCTGCACTGTTACTTTTCTTAACCATCTTGTTATTCCTGTCTTAAGTAGGAGAACTTGTCACGATACCCAGTCCAGATTGTGCAGGGGGTTGGACTAGATGACCTCCTGAGGTCCCTTCCAACCCTGAGATTCTATGATCACTCAACACAGTGTCTTGATTTTCTCCCAGGGTACTGACTTGTTATTTCCATCATTGAATAGTTAAATTTTTTCCCAATATTTCATTGGAATACATGACTTCTAAATGGGTTTGTGCATTTCAGAACATAAGCCTCTTTATATTCAAACACTAATTTTTAGGTTGTAAATGGAAACTGGAACGAACAGATCAATCACATATGCTTGGAAAATGTACAGATTTAAAAACACAATTTAACACTTCTGGAGCATTCAAATTTTGCCATCAAATAACTGCCAGTTTGACAAAAAAGTTTTCTAGCTTCTCTCCTATACTTCAACAACTGAACAGCATTAATTCCTCTGCACAGAATCAATGCCATCACTACTGGCTTCATTATTTGGAGCAGTTTCCGAGCACACTTTTTCAGACCAGTGTGTTACCTTCTAGCAAACTAGAATAATAGAATATCATAGAATCATAGAATATCAGGGTTGGAAGGGACCTTAGGAGGTCATCTAGTCTAACCCCCTGCTCAAAGCAGGACCAATCCCCAATTTTTGCCCCAGACCCCTAAATGGCCCCCTCAAAGATTGTACTCACAACCCTGGGTTTAGCAGGCCAATGCTCAAACCACTGAACTATTCCTCCCTCCCCCCTGCATTGAGTCAATATGCTGTTGATATCATGCAAATTTTCATGGACTGTGCGCAGTGCCCCCTCCCTGCTGATCACTGTCCAGTGCCCCATCAAACTTCCAGACAATCTGCAAAGATATTCCATCTTACTTCAACAGACAAGTGCACAATTACCTTTCCGTTAGTATTTGGCAGCTGCAATTTGTTTTTTGAGCACTAACTATTGGCTTCTACACATGGTGGGGTATAATGCATTCTACTGGGCTGTGATTTCTAGAGCACACTAATGTGCTGGACATTAACTGATCCATGTAGCACACCAGCAGGGTCTACAAGGGACCAGTTAATAGACAACACATTAGAGCACTTTAAAAATCACACCCCAATAGAGTGCATTTCCCCTGCTGTGTAGACATGCCCTTAGTTACACAGAAAATGTGATCTCCAATTGCTTTTTTCACATCTTTTAACATAACATTTAGAATGTGCACAAACCATGCTTTTTAATTAATATTTTAAAACAAAAAAAAAACCACCCTATTTTCTCACACCTTTTGATAATCACTAACAATTGTAGTGAAATTGATGGAGGATAACCACAAGCATCCAATGGACTGCTTTTCCCTTGGCAGTTACTGTAGCAAACATGAAATTCATAGCCAACATTGCATGTTTAAGTATAGGTTGTTGGTGTACTCACTGGACAGTTTCTCGAAACACTCAAGTCTTTTGAGGCGCTGCCTGCCACCACAAACCCTAATGGAGGAGGCCCAGGATAGTTCAAGCATTGCAACTTTGACTCTTTGCGGTCGCGTTCTGGGAGGGAGGGCTCGTATTTTTGTAGGGACCCCCCACAGGTTAAAGTTGTAGCGACTGAGGAGGGCATGGTGATTTGCCACCCTGAACTGGAAACTCGAGGATGAATAAAACTTGCTTCCCAATGAGTCCAGCCTTTTCGAGTCCTTATTCTTAGCGGTAGGACCCGGTTGACCTTGACGCTCCGTGGTTTACGGATTCCACTGTCCCTGCCATGGAACCCCTTGCCACTGACCCTGCTGCGGCACTGGTGGCACCAATTGGTCAGATTGGAACACGGAGGACCTTGAGTGGCTCACCGCTGGCGTGAATGTCGTCCGGTTGGTGCCGTGGGAACGGTGGGATATCGGGAGGAAGCACAAGTAGGTGAGTACAACAGGGGAGGGCTCCTGCCCCATACTGGGACAGCAGGACGATTAGCGAGTTATCTTAAGTGCCTATACACAAATGCAAGAAGTCTGGGGAACAAGCAGGGAGAACTGGAAGTCCTGGCACAATCAAGGAATGATGATGTAATTGGAATAACAGAGACTTGGTGGGATAACTCACATGATTGGAGAACTGTCATGGATGGATATAAACTGTTCAGGAAGGATAGGCAGCGCAGAAAAGGTGCGGGAGTTGTGTTGTATGTAAGAGAGCAGTATGACTGCTCAGAGCTCCAGTATGAAACTGCAGAAAAACCTGAGAGTCTCTGGATTAAATTTAGAAGTGTGAGCAACAAGGGTAATGTCGTGGTGGGAGTCTGCTACAGACCACCAGACCAGGGGGAGGAGGTGGACAAGGCTTTCTTCCAGCAACTAACAGAAGTTACTACATCACAGGCCCTGGTTCTCATGGGTGACTTTAATCACCCCGATATCTGCTGGGAGAGCAATACAGCGGTCCACAGACAATCCAGGAAGTTTTTGGAAAGTGTAGGGGACAATTTCCTGGTGCAAGTGCTGGAGGAACCAACTAGGGGAAAAGGTCTTCTTGACCTGCTGCTCACAAACAGGGAAGAAATAGTAGAGGAAGCAGTAGTGGATGGGAACCTGGGAGGCAGTGACCATGAGATGGTCGAGTTCAGGATCCTGACACAAGGAAAAAAGGAGAACAGTAGAATACAGAGCCCGGACTTCAGAAAAGCAGACACTGACTCCCTCAGGGAACTGATGGGCAAGGTCCCCTGGGAGAATAACATGAGGGGGAAAGGAGTCGAGGAAAGCTGGCTGTATTTTAAAGAATCCTTATTGAGGTTGCAGGAACAAACCATCCCGATGTGTAGAAAGAAAAGTAAATATGGCAGGCGACCAGCTTGGCTTAACAGTGAAATCCTTGCTCGTCTTAAACACAAAAAAGCAGCTTACAAGAAGTGGAAGATTGGACAAATGACCAGGGAGGAGTATAAAAATATTGTTCAGGCATGCAGGAGTGAAATTAGGAAGGCCAAATCACACTTGGAGTTGCAGCTAGCCGGAGATGTTAGGAGTAACAAGAAGGGTTTCTTCAGGTATGTGAGCAACAAGAAGAAAGTCAAGGAAAGTGTGGGCCCCTTGCTGAATGAGGGAGAGAACCTAGTGACAGAGGATGTGGAGAAAGCTAGTGTACTCAATGCTTTTTTTGCCTCTGTCTTCACAGACAAGGTCAGCTCCCAGGCGGCTGCACTCCGCAGCACGGTATGGGGAGGAGGTGACCAGCCCTCTGTGGAGAAAGAAGTAGTTCGGGACTATTTAGAAAAGCTGGACGAACACAAGTCCATGGGGCCGGATGAACTGCATCCGAGGGTGCTAAAGGAGTTGGCCGATGTGATTGCAGAGCCATTGGCCATTATCTTTGACAAATCATGGCAATCGGGGGAGGTCCCGGATGACTGGAAAAAAGCTAATGTAGTGCCCATCTTTAAAAAAGGGAAGAAGGAAGATCCGGGGAACTACAGGCCAGTCAGTCTCACCTCAGTCCCTGGAAAAATCATGGAACAGGTCCTCAAGGAATCAATTCTGAACCACTTAAAGGAGGGGAAGTGATCAGGAACAGTCAGCATGGATTCACCAAGGGCAAGTCATGCCTGACTAACCTAATTGCCTTCTAGGATGAGATAACTGGCTCTGTGGATGAGGGGAAAGCAGTGGACGTGCTATTTCTTGACTTTAGCAAAGCTTTTGATACAGTCTCCCACAGTGTTCTTGCCAGCAAGTTAAAGTAGTATGGGCTGGATGAATGGACGGTAAAGTGGATAGAAAACTGGCTGGATGGTCGTGATCAATGGTTCCACGTCTAGTTGGCAGCCTGTATCAAGTGGAGTGCCCCAAGGGTCGGTGCTGGGGCCGGTTTTGTTCAATATCTTCATCAACGATCTGGAGGATGGTCTGGACTGCACCCTTAGCACGTTTGCAGATGACACTAAACTGGGAGGAGTGGTTGATACGCTGGAGGGTAGGGACAGGATACAGAGGGACCTAGACAAATTAGAGGATTGGGCCAAAAGAAATCTGAGGAGGTTCAACAAGGACAAGTGCAGAGTCCTGCACTTAGGACGGAAAAATCCCATGCACTGCTACAGACTAGGGACCGAATGGCTGGGCAGCAGTTCTGCAGAAAAGGACCTAGGGGTTACAGTGGACGAAAAGCTGAATATGAGTCAACAGTGTGCCCTTGTTGCCAAGAAGGCTAACGGCATTTTGGGCTGCATAAGTAGGGGCATTTCCAGCAGATCGAGGGACGTGATTATTCCCCTCTATTCGGCACTGAAGAGGCCTCGTTTGGAGTACTGTGTCCAGTTTTGGGCCCCACACTACAAGAAGGATGTGGATAAATTGGAACGAGTCCAGTGGAGGGCAACAAAAATGATTAGGGGGCTGGAGCACATGACTTATGAGGAGAGGCGGAGGGAACTGGGATTGTTTAGCCTGCAGAAGAGAAGAGTGAGGGGGGATTTGAAAGCTGCTTTCAACTTCCTAAAAGGGGGTTCCAAAGAGGATGGATCTAGACTGTTCTCAGTGGTAGAAGATGACAGAACAAGGAGTAATGGTCTCAAGTTGCAGAGAGGGAGGTTTAGGTTGGATATTAGGAAAAACTTTCACTAGTAGGGTGGTGAAGCACTGGAATGGGTTACCTAGGGAGGTGGTGGAATCTCCTTCCTTAGAGGTTTTTAAGGTCAGGCTTGACAAAGCCCTGGCTGGGATGATTTAGTTGGGGTTGGTCCTGCTTTGAGCAGGGGGTTGGACTAGATGATCTCCTGAGGTCCCTTCCAACCCTGAGATTCTATGCTTAGGTGGAGTGTGACCATATGACCCCTGCACTCAAACCCCTTATTCCTGTATCTCAACCCCCTGCCCCAGGCTCAGCCCGGAGCCCCCTCCCACACTCTGAACCCCTTGGCCCCAGCCCAGAACCTGCACCCCTCCCGCGCCCCAACCCCCTGCCCCAGCCCAGTGAACGTGAGTGAGGGTAGGGGAGAGCAAGTGACAGGGGAGAAAAGGAGTGAACGGAGCGAGACCTCGGGGAAGGGGCAGGGTAGATCATCGGTTGATCTTAAATTCAAAAAGTGATCTTGTGTGTAAACAGGTTGGAGATCATGGTTCTAAAACTTCAGAAAGTACTGAAGTCCACTCAATCTATCATATGTCCAGATTGGATAAATTTACAGATTGAAAGGCAGTCTTGCAAAGAAGCATTTAATTGGAAAACTATAGACAATCTGAGGGCTGCAAACCATGATCTCATTGTCCAAGTTAAGAGTCACTACTAAGACTGACTTTTTCCTCAGCCCAATGACCCTTATTATGTGCACAGAGAAAGGGGAGGGAAAGGTATATACCAGGGGTACGCAACCTATGGCACGCGTGCCAAAGGCGGCACGCAAGCTGATTTTCAATGGCACTCACACTGCCCGGGTCCTGGCCACCAGTCCGGGGAGCTCAACATTTTAATTTAATTTTAAATTAAGCTTCTTAAACATTTTAAAAACCTTATTTACTTTATATACAACAATAGTTTAGTTATATATTATAGACTTATAGAAAGAGATCTTCTAAAAACATTACTGGCACATGAAACCTTAAATTAGAGTGAATAAATGAAGACTCGGCACACCACTTCTGAAAGGTTGCTGACCCCTGGTATATACTATAATAAGAAGTTTCATTTTACAGAGATTGTAACTATTTGTCCTAAACCTTCTTCAGTACCTACTACACAAAGATTTTGAGGGGGCAGAGGTTTGAGAATACTCAATATTGATGGCAGGCAGAGGACCAACACTGAACATTCACCAACATACCTCTTTGCCCCTCAGAATCTTTCTGTAGTAGATACTAAAGAAGGTTTAGGACAAATAGTTCCATTCCCTGTAAACAATGACTAATCCAATCATTTCCACACTGAACCAATTCACAATTACTCCGGTCTAGAACAAAGCACCCCTAGGCTATGTCTACATTACACACCTTTTAGCGGCACAGCTGTGCCGCTACAGCCGTGCCACTAAAAGGTGCGCCATGTAGCCGCTCTGTCAGCAGGAGAGTGCTCTCCTGCCAACAAAATAAATCCACCCCAACGAGAGGCAGTAGCTGTCAGTAAAACTTTTGTCGTTCCCCCAAGGCGGGGGGAATGTGTGTGTCACACCCCTGAACGACAAAAGTTTTACCAATGAAAGTGCAAAGCATTAGAAACAGGACAGCTTCAGATCATTGCTGTCAAATCTCAGAGGCCTGACATTTAGGGCTTGTCTACACCACTTTTGCCGACAAAATACTTCCAGCCCCGCATGTGGCGTTAGCTTTGTCGGCAGAGAGCGCTCCTGCCAACAAAGCCACGTTCACACTGCCACTTGCATCAGCAAAACCTGTGTCTTTCGCCGGGGGCTTTTTTAAGTACCCGTGAAAGACAAACGTTTTGTGACTAACTACGCAGTGTAGACATACCCTTAGTGCCCCTTTCCCTAAGAAGTTAGATTATGATTATAATAGTCGAATATAAGACTACTGAGACTTATGAATGCAGAAAAGCATATGATTAAAAGATATCAGAATTAAAACATCAGGTTACAAGTTGATTTCCATCTGATTTCAGGGAGCGAATAGAACAGGACTATAAATAAAGTGCTGGTCATACTGTGCTGTCTCTCTCTTAATTCTCTCCTTCTACAAATCCAGACTAACATGGCTACCCCTCTGATATAAATATCTGCTTACTGTATGTTCCATTCCATGCATCTGATGAAGTGGGCTATTGCCCACGAAAGCTTATGCTCCAATACCTCTGTTAGTCTATAAGGTGCCACAGGACCCTTTGTCGCTTCTCTCTGGAAAGCAGATGAGTAGCTGCAGGAGAACAGTTTTCTGTTTATTTACAGCATCTGCAAAAGCACTAGTGTTGGGGGTTTTTTTTTTAAAAAAAGAGGGGGGGAGGGTTGAAAATCCTAACAGAATAAGTTAAGACCACTGAAATTTGGTATTTGTTCATTCTTTCAGAAAAAAAAAATCATCTCCTCTAATAGTAGTCAGCTATAGTGGACAAGGACTCAGTCTTGTAGAAACAGAGTCTGAATTAAGTTTAACTTTTTTTTTTTGCTTGGGGCAGCGGGAGCCACCTTATGATCGCGTTATAGCTGAATACGCGTTATGGCGGGGCGCGCTATAGGGGGGTTTCACTGTATCTACTTTCATTCATCACTTATAGAATACATTTTCAATTGCAGTGTCTTTTGTTCTTTAAGCACAATTTTGCACCAAATCATTAAAACAATGACAAGCAAAAACTACAGCCTTGCAAACAACTGAAATGTCATCCTATTTAACTTATTCATAAATGATCTGGAGGAAGGGGTAAACAGTGAGGTGGCAAAGTTTGCAGATGATACTAAGCTGCTCAAGATAGTTAAGACCAAAGCAGACTGCGAAGAACTTCAAAAAAATCTCACAAAACTAAATGACTGGGCAACAAAATGGCAAATGAAATTTAATGTGGATAAATGTAAAGTAATGCACATTGGAAAGAATAACCCCAACTATACATACAATATGATGGGGGCTAATTTAGCTACAACTAATCAGGAAAAAGAGCTTGGAGTCATTGTGGATAGTTCTCTGAAGACATTCATGCAGTGTGCAGCAGCAGTCAAAAAAGCAAACAGGATGTTAGGAATCATTAAAAAAGGGATAGAGAATAAGACGGAGAATATTTTATTGCCCTTATACAAATCCATGGTGCACCCACATCTTGAGTACTGCGTACAAATGTGGTCTCATCTCAAAAAGGATATACTGGCATTAGAAAAGGTTCAGAGAAGGGCAACTAAAATGATTAGGGGTCTGGAACGGGTCCCATATGAGGAGAGATTAAAGAGGCTAGGACTTTTCAGCTTGGAAAAGAGGAGACTAAGGGGGGATGATAGAGGTATATAAAATTATGAGTGGTGTGGAGGAAGTGAATAAGGAAAAAGTATTTACTTGTTCCCATAATAGAAGAACTAGGGGCGACCCAATGAAATTAGTGGGCAGCAGGTTTAAAACAAAGAAAAGGAAGTTCTTCACACAGCGCACAGTCACCCTGTGGAACTCCTTGCCTGAGGAGGCTGTGAAAGCTAAGACTATAATAAGGTTTAAAAGAGAACTGGATAAATTAATGGAGATGAAGTCCATTAATGGCTATTAACCAGGATGAGTAAGGAATGGTGTCCTTAGCCTCTGTTTGTCAGAGGGGGGTGATGGATGGCAGGCGAGAGATCACTTGATCATTACCTGTTAGGTCCATTCACTCCGGGGCACCTGGCATTGGCCACTGTCAGTGGACAGGATACTGGGCTGGATGGACCTTTGGTCTGACCCAGTACAGCCATTCTTATGTCATGGACATTTGAGAGAGTTTGGATAAGCAGGGAATCAATCCCTAGAGACCTCACTTTGTAATTCCTACCTACTTTGACTACCACTTTTGATGGAATGGTGCTTTAACCCACTTAGGGTCTGATTTTCAGAAGTGCTGAGCATCTATAACTTCAGTTTTAATCAGTGAAATCTAAAGGTATTCATCACCTTTGAAAAGTCAGGTTCTTGTGCAATATACTATCAAATGTATATTGCCATGATTAATACCCAGTGGCTGGACAATTGATCACTTTCTCCAAGATATTTACTGAATTCTAGACAGCAAGTCTCCTGGTCAAGAACATTATTGACCTCAAACCAGCCTGCTGACTACCCTAACTCTCTCTCTCTCTCCCCCTCCTCCCAATCCCAGCAGGTTAGGTTGATCTGACAGGATATTTGTATAAAACTAAGTTGACCGCTATTTACAACCATAAATATTTTCAATCCATTCTTTCAATTTGAACTTGGACAGAAATAAAACTAGCATGTTTGATTCATCTATTCATTTAAAAGATGGAACGACATGGGGCATTCTGTGCCTTCCCTATCCGCCAAAATATAGCCAGCCCATGTGACATAACTGTGCTCTTCATTCCAACTAAGACTGACAGAAAGACCATCAGGCATTGATTGCTCAGTCAGCTATTGAATTCAGACAGGATTAATGGACAAGTAGCATTAAAAAGAGATTGGTTTTCTACCATTACCGCAACACAGATAATATGATCACCATACGCAGATCTTCCAATAGCTCTAGAAGCTACAGAGTTTCCCCTTACCTGTTTTTACAGATTCCTATTCACCGTTTGGCACAGTTTTCTCCTCTTCTTGATTACAGATCTCTCTGTTGCCCATCTGAATTCTAATCTGGATTCATCTCAAACTTGCATGTCAGTAGACAAAGAACCTGTCCTTAGTTGAACAGATTCTTTGTTCCCCCTCAAACAAAATGTCTAAGTTTCCCCACTAACTTTCCTACAATAGAGGCCTCTAGTCTCTTTCTACAAGGACATGGCATAGATGGGATTTCTGAGGAAGTCAACCATGAATTCCTGCTCGTCATCTTACTACTAAGATTCCAACATAATTTTACACAAGCTTGGCTTCACAGTACCCACAATACATGCATGAATACTACTGGATTACCAGCACTGGTTAAAAGGTTATCAGCCAAGGAGATAATACATTACATTACCACCAAGTTGGCAACATACCATTCAGTTCTGTTTCTTTGAATATAACCAGCTATGTAGATCAATAGGATCCCATTCCATCACTTGCCTGTGTAAGTCCTCAGCAAGAATTCAGGGGTCTGAGGTGCTAGAGGTGAACTGATTCCTTATCCCCATTTACTCCTGCATTTGTTCAATGCTTGATTATCAGCACATACTTTTTACAAGTTAATTTTGAGGAAGCAAGGAATTTTTGGGAAGATGTGTCATTTAGGCCACATGCACAGAAGATTTCCCAAACTGGAGAACAGTTTTCAGCAACTTTCTGCATATAGTTTCCTCACACGAAACGAACTGATAAAACAAACTCTTAAAACAATTTAAGAATGGACTACTTGAAAGGTCTTCAAAGTACAGAATTTGTACACTGTAAATGTGGTTTTGATTACATATTCCCAGTTAGGATTTGCCCCAGTCCTACTTTCAAACCTAATTTTTTTACTCTAGCCTTGTCTCGTGTAACAAATCTTACAATTAAGACTTTCAGTCTACAGGATCCCAAAGTGCTTTGAACTTTACAAAGTAGATTATAGATGCATAGTTTTCCACCTATTGAAGTAGGGTGGAATGTAGCAGTTAAATAAGACTGAATCTAGGTCATCTCCTGGCACCCATCCTAAAAATCTGCATAAGGAATGCAGTAATGAATTGTGCCTATTAACATATGGTACTTCAATGGTTTATTCCTTCTAATTAGGGGCCCCATGTAAAGATTCTAAGTTCACAGAATGTTCTATGGAATTTGGCATTTTGCAAAACTGCTGTGGAACTCCTTGTTTTGGGTGCAGATTCTGCCATTTGGTTGCAACCAGGTGCCACAACATTTTGCTCACACTGCCCCCCAAAGAGCTTGGTACCTCCTCTTTCTGTGCTACTTTCACCCCAAGGAGGCCTGCATTACATAAGCAACACATTCACTTAACCTGCTGCCCCATACAGGGGGAGCCAGAAAATGAGAACAGCTCTCCTGAATTGTCAGGACCACCCTGCGTGGGAAAGCAGAAGTCAAGAATAAGCTGAACAACTGTGGACACTAGACAGAGCTCTGTCCCACCCAGACTGAAGTAGGATGGTGTAGCTGGGTGATCACCCCGCTTCGGCCCTGAAGGGGTTAAAAGCAGCCCTGGAGAGGGCTGTGGCTGGGAAAGGCTGATGGGGAAGCAGCCACAGCTGGGGCCACCCCCCAGTCAGGCACAGCTGGCTCTTATAAGAGGGCTGGGGGCCAGAAGCTGGGAGTCTCTCTCTCCAGCCCTGGAGGGAGAAGGGCTAGCTGTCTGCAAGCAAGGTACCTAGAGTAGAGCAGGGCTGGGGCAAGGCAAGAGGAGCTCCAGCCTGGTAAACCCTCAGGCTGCAGGCCTTGATGAAGGCCTATACAGGTACTGGGGTTGCAGAGGTGCAGCCCGGGACTAGGCAGAGGCAGCTGGTCCTAAACCCCCTTGCCAATGAGTGGCCAATACAGACTGCAGTCTGCCCCAGTGAGCGGGGGCAAGATGACGACTGGCAGTAGCCACTGAGGCAAGGTGGACTTAGAGGGTTGGGGATTCCCTGGGAGGGGTGACAGAGTGTGGGGGTACTGCCAGGGGGCAGCACCCCAAGGCAAAAGGGCACCGGGGTCCAGGAGGGACATGGGGGCCCTAAGGCAGGCAAGACATTGGCCAGCAGAGAGCTGGAAAAAAAGGTAATTCCCGGACGACCAGCAGGAGTCGCCATGCCGGTGAGTCTTCGCATTGCTACAGATGGATTAAGGCAATATGGATTTTTGGGCCCCACACTACAAAAAGGATGTGGATAAATTGGAAAGAGTCCAACGGAGGGCAACAAAAATGATTAGGGGGCTGGAGCACATGACTTATGAGGAGAGGCTGAGGGAACTGGGATTGTTTAGCCTGCAGAAGAGAAGAGTGAGGGGGGATTTGATAGCTGCTTTCAACTACCTAAAAGGGGGTTCCAAAGAGGATGGATCTAGACTGTTCTCAGTGGTAGAAGATGACAGAACAAGGAGTAATGGTCTCAAGTTGCAGAGGGGGAGGTTTAGGTTGGATATTAGGAAAAACTTTTTCACTAGTAGGGTGGTGAAGCACTGGAATGGGTTACCTAGGGAGGTGGTGGAATCTCCTTCCTTAGAGGTTTTTAAGGTCAGGCTTGACAAAGCCCTGGCTGGGATGATCTAGTTGGGGTTGGTCCTGCTTTGAGCAGGGGGTTGGACTAGATGACCTCCTGAGGTCCCTTCCAACCCTGAGATTCTATGATTCTATGATTCAGATAGATAGCCCTAACAACTACATTATAGCCCTACCATGCCCCTCCCCCAACCCCAAAGTAGGTGCTGTGGTGGAAAGGGGCTCACTCCCTCCCACTCTCCAACAGCTGGTACTATTCCTACAAAGACTCTAAATATCCAGCCTTCTTGGAGTTCCATAAAAGATATTACTGTGCTATTAATAGTCTTCTAAAGTAAAGAAAAACTATTGAAAGACTTCTCTGGTTTAGGATTAATTCCCACCACCAGAACCTGATTATTAGTAAAAGTAAGCCTTGTTTCTTAAAACTTTCCAAAACATGAGATAATAAGACAATTTGTATTTGGTCCTAACGAAGTAGAAAGCAGAAGTTATCTGGTTTAACAGCCTTAAGTTTTTAAAAATCAGGTTTTTGGGATGTGATCCAATCATTTAAGTACTATTTAACAAAAATATTGTGGAAAATGCTTGTTAACTCTGGTTAAACAGGTTAATTTGAATGACCTCAGACCTCTGCCCAGAGGGGTGGGGGTGGGGAGAAAATCAGCTATGCTTTGAGACCAGTAAATAAAGACATGTTTTTTACATAACGAACAGGAATGCTCTTGCACTGGAAATTTTATGTAAGGCTTCCATAGCACTCAGAATCCAAACACACAACATTTTCAATTAAAGCTTCTAGGAACTGTGCTCCTATTCACTTTGGAAAGGTGAGCTAAAGTAAAACAGTGAGACTCCTGAAAATAAATCTCTTTTAAAAAAACAAAACAAAACCCCCAAACAAACAACATTCTAGATACATGTACAAGATTCTGAAACATTAACAGATACCTTTAATTCAACTCAGACCCACCAACCAGCATAGATGGGATCCACTTGTCACTCAAATAAGAATAGGAGGATTTACTCAGGGATTATGGCTCTTAGAGGATGCAATGGCCAAACAGATTAACTGAAAAAGTAAATCACTTGACTAAACATCTCTAGCATTCGAATCATTAGCCTTTCAAAAGGACAAGTCATCAGGATATAGGTCCCAGAGTCAATAATGAAAATGCCCACCTTAAGTCCTGAGAGCATCCACGGAGTTGGGAGGCAAATTAGTTCTGCAAACAACTTAAGACAAATCCAGGAATACAACTACAGACTTATCAGTGCATATCTTGTCACTATTGTGTGCATGTGTGGTACATGGTGAAAAAAGGACAGGAGAGATTAACATGAACTCCAGACACTACCAGTAAGCAAACATAACTGATCATTCCACTTGAGTCTCCAAATAGCTGCTTATGAATCACGTGAGCAAGCCGGTATCACAAACAGGTCTACAGCAGGTAGAACCCACGTGAACAAGGACAACAACACTGAAGGCCCACTACACAGGAAAGGTACACCATTTCAGGAACAGCTCAACTGTTTGTGCCTGCATTGGTTCAGTGTTCCATGCCATCCAATCTATACAGCACAAGGCCTTGAAATAGACTGGTAATGCCAGCAGAAAGCATTTTCTTCCTCCAGGGTTTAAGAAAGAGAACAAAGCAGTATACCACTAGGCAGTACTGTTGAAAATCCATGATGGACACATGGTTTGGAAGCCTCACGTGAAGCTAGAAAGATGTGTTATTTTTATCTAAACGCGCTAGAGAAACGTGAACCCAAGTAGGAATGTGTGTGGAACATCACCAGCAGTGCTAGTTCCTTTCAACCCTCTTCAAATTAAGCTTTTTACCATCAACCTACCATACTCAGTATTTCCTTTAGTTTATCCTAATGATATTTAGCTTTTTCATTGTAGATTCAAATATTGAGTAGTATTTAATTGAAAAAGTTTCACAAAAATTCTTAGTACTTCTAGCACCTTACATCTTCAAAAAGTGAAGACAGAATTAGCCTTCACAATAGTGCTGTGAGGTGGTGTATATGTATACACTATTCCCAATTTTAGATGAGGAAAAATAGTTTAACTTGCTCAAGGCCACAGTACTAGTTAGGGAGAACCAGGAACAGAAGCCGTGTGTATATATATATATATCTCGACTTGGTCCCACGCTCAATCCACTACATTGTGTTATGTCTGATGACTATCCTCTGCTTTGGTACAAAGCTTAAGTTGCTGCAATCAACCAAATTTTAATTTTCATACCTAGATTTACAGGGTGATATTTAAGCAGAATATTCAAGTTAAAGTTCTTGACTGGACAAGTTTAAAAATCCATACTATTATATATTTTTCCAAAGCTACTTAGTCTACTTAGTACTAGAAGATTTTTCAAACACTAAACTGAAGAAATATGACAGATTTCCCATAGGTTATGTACTATGCTTATTGGTTCCCCCCAGTGATTTCTCCAGTCCAGTTTTAAGTTTGCTAAGTGATGGAATTTCCACTTCATTAGACAACAGAATAATACTGAAGTCTGTATGAAAGTGTTTCCTGATATTTAGCCTAGTTTTCCTTTGTTTAATGCCATCTCTTTACATCTTTTCCCCTAAAACTACCACTTCTACCATTTATCTTAGTTTTATGCTGTTATTCATAGAATCACAGAATATCAGGGTTGGAAGGGACCTTAGGAGCTATTCTTCACCATAGTATCTCAGCATCTTCCACCTAAAATCAATATCAACAGCAAAGTTCCTAGTGGAACTCATGGAGTCTAACACTTCTCCCTTTATAGGTTAAGCTCTGCTTGGGGTAGGGGAAAATACGAATGGCGTTCAAATTGAAAGTGTCACAGTGTAAAGACTCAAAGCTTTGCAATGTCTCCTAAAGTGGGTTAGGCCCTAAATTCACCTGATCTCCTCTGGGATACTGTTCCCTAGGCCAGATCCCCTTGACAGAGAATGCTCTGTCTCCAGCTCTAATATCCTTCTTTCTGGGCTCAATGATATGCATGTCCCAGAGGAGCGCAGCTTTCTCAGTGGCTCATAGCTCAAAATTCAGTCTGATGTAGGTGCAGTCTAATCCACTAATTGATTAGAAAATTAGGACCAACTCCTTAATTTTGGCATTGGAAGCAGACTGGGAGCCAGTGGATGAATCTAAACACAGGCCTGATATGCTCATGGCAGCCTGCACCAAGAAGAAATAATTAATTCCAGAATAATTCTCCCTTCTTAGTCATCACATCTTTCAAATACTTTTGATTTTCTTTTGTCTCTTCCCTACCCATTTCCCTCATTGTTCAGCTAAGCACCACCTATTACAGTTGTCCAACACTTCCCTTCATAAGACCCTGTTTTAAGTTGCTTAAAACTTTGCCACACTTGCCATTTAGGCTGAACTTTTTCATGCCAGGTGTATATGTCAGGCTGAATTTTTTTTGAAAGTTTCAGCCAAAACACGTCAGCCGTTTCTGAGAACAAAGTTAAGGCAAATATGCCGATTTGTTTATTCTAGTAACCTTTTCTTTGAGAAGCTATAGGGTCTCCATGGTTTAGAGTGGGGACTTGAAATTTGGCAGGGAAGTGGCCTTTGTGTCAGAGATGTGCTTTGCTGTTCCTGTGAGTGATACTGCCAAAATTCAGCAAGCCTTTGTAAAATTTCAGTGTGCACATATTCAGAGATTTAATTTAGCATCTGAAAGTCTCTGAAGATTCCATCCTCATTGAGCATGATCCTGCCTTTTACAGCTCCTAGTGTGGACCAAACTGTGCATACGCCATCCCCACAGAGTGACTGAACATACTCCAGCCCAGAGACACAGGGCTAAGGCCAGACTTTCCCAGTAATTATAGCTTGGGGCCCAACTCAGCACCAGAACTGAGAGCAGGGAAGGAATTTGTGTCTCCTGTGCTCTCAATGAAACACCTGCTAGTGTGGAGCAGCCTGTCTCAAATAGACTCAGACTCATAGGCTTTAAGGTCAGAAGGGACCATTATGATCATCTAGTCTGACCTCCTGCACAATGCAGGCCACAGACTCTCACCCACCCACTCCTGGAATAATCCTCTCACCTATGTGGGTGAGAGGGGGGGGGGGAGGGATAGCTCAGTGGTTTGAGCATTGGCCTGCTAAACCCAGGCTTGTGAGTTCAATCCTTGAGGGGGCCATTTGGGGATCTGGGGCAAAAATTGGGGACTGGTCCTGCTTTGAGCAGGGGGTTGGACTAGATGACCTCCTAAGGTCTCTTCCAACCCTGATATTCTATGTCTCAGCTATTGAAGTCCTCAAATCATGGTTTAAAGACTTCAAGATGCAGAGAATCCTCCAGTAAGTGGAGAAGGCAAAAAACCTCCAGGGCCTCTGCTGATCTACCCTGGAGGAAAATTCCTTCCCAACCCCAAATATGGCAATCAGCTGAACCCCGAGCATGTGGGCAAGACTCACCAGCCAGACACCCAGGAAAAAGTTCTCTATAGTAACTTCTAACATCCCATCATTGACCATTGGTCCTATTTACCACTGATGGCAATTAATTGACCTTTGACTAAGATCATGTTATCCCATCAAACTATCCCCTCCATAAATTTATCTAGCTTAATCTTGAAGCCAGATAGGTCTTTTGCCCCCACTGCTTCCCTTGGAAGGCTGTTCCAGAACTTCACTCCTCTGATGCTTAGAAACCTTCGTCTAATTTCAAGTCTAAACTTCCTGATGGCCAGTTTATATCCATTTGTTCTTGTGTCCACATTGGGACTGAGCTGAAATAATTCCTCTCCCTCCCTGGTATTTATCCCTCTGATATATTTAAAGAGAGCAATCATATCTCCCCTCAGCCTTCTTTTGGTTAAGGTAAACAAACCAAGCTCCTTGAGTCTACTTTCATACGACAGGTTTTCCATTCCTCGGATCATCCTAGTGGCCCTTCTTTGTACCTGTTCCAGTTTGAATTCATCCTTCTTAAACATGGGAGACCAGAACTGCACCCAGTATTCCAAATGAGGTCTCACCAATGCCTTGTATAACGGTACCAACACCTCCTTATCTCTACTAAAAATACCTCGCCTAATGCATCCCAAGACCACATTAGCTTTTTTCACGGCCACATCACATTGGCGACTCAGTCATCCTGTGATCAACCAGGACTCCGAGGTCCTTCTCCTCTTCCGTTACTTCCAACTGATGCGTCCCCAGCATACTACAGATGTCAAACTAACAGGCCTGTAGTTACCCGGGTCACTTTTTTCCCCCCCTTTCTTAAAAATAGGAACTATATTAGCTATTCTCCACTCAAACGGTACAACCCCGAGTTTAGAGATTCATTAAAAATTTTTGCTAATGGGCTTGCAATTTCATGTGCCAGTTCCTTTAATATTCCTGGATGAAGATTATCTGGGCTGCCTGATTTACTCTCATTAAGCTGTTCAAGTTTGGCTTCTACCTCGGATATGGTAATATCTACCCCCACATCCTTATTCCCATTTCTCATGCTGCCACTATTCCGAAGCTCCTCATTAGCCTCATTAAAGACTGAGGCAAAGTATTTGTTCAGATATTGGACCATGCCTAGATTATCCTTAACCTCCACTCCATCCTCAGTGTTTAGCGGTCCCACTTCTTTCTTTGTTTTCTTCCTATTTATATGGCTATAAAACCTTTTACTATTGGTTTTAATTCCCTTTGCAAGGTCCAATTCGACATGCCTTTTAGCCTGTCTCACTTTATCCCTACATGCTCTGACCTCAATAAGGTAGCTTTCTTTGCTGATCCCTCCCATCTTCCACTCCTTGTATGTTTTCTGTTTTTTCTTAATCACCTCTCTGAGATGCTTGCTCATCCAGCTTGGTCTAAAACCCCTGCCTATGAATTGTTTCCCCTTTCTTGGGATACAGGCTTCTGATAGCTTCTGCAACTTTAACTTGAAATAATCCCAGGCCTCCTCCGCCTTTAGGTCCATAAATTCTTTAGTCCAATCCACTTCCCTAACTAATTTCCTTAATTTATTAAAGTTAGCCCTTTTGAAATCAAAAACCCTAGTCTCAGATTTATTTTTGTTTATCCTTCCATTTAGTTTGAACTGAATTAGCTCATGATCACTCGAGCCAAGGTTGTCCCCTACAACCATTTCTTCAATGAGATCCTCACTACTCACCAAAACCAAATCTAAAATGGCATCCCCCCTTGTTGGTTCAGCAACTACTTGATGAAGGAATTCATCAGCTATCACATCTAGGAAAATCTGAGCCCTATTATTATTGTTACTAGCACTTGTTCTCCAATCTATATCTGGGAAGTTGAAGTCTCCCATGATCACACAGTTCCCATTAGTATTTACTTCCTTAAAAACATTAAAGAGGTCTCTATCCATATCCAAATTAGATCCCGGTGGTCTATAGCACACCCCAAGCACTATCCCAGGGGAGGTTCTAGTAGTTTTCTTCCCCAATGTGATTTTTGCCCAGACAGACTCTGTCTTATCCATTCCATCACTTTTTATCTCTTTACAGTCTACCTCATCATTGATATACAATGCTACTCCCCCACCTTTACCTTTATTTCTATCTTTCCTAAACAGCACATACCCTTCAATACCTGTACTCCAGTCATGACTACTATTCCACCACGTTTCGGTTATTCCTATATCATCTGGTTTCACTTCCTGGACCAGTAGCTCTAATTCCTCCATTTTGTTACCTAGGCTCCTCGCACTGGTGTACAAACATCTTAATTTTTGCTGTTTGGCCTCACTCACATTCTTTACCCAATTTGGTATGGACATTGTACTGCCAGTATGACCTATTTGACTAGTCATTAAGGACAAGTGTGGAGGCATAAGAACGGTCGTACTGGGTCAGACCAAAGGTCCATCCAGCCCATCGGAGCCTGTCTACACTAGCGCTTTAAAGCACTCAGACTTGCTGGCTCAGGGGTGTGAAGAATCACACCCCTGAGTGCAGCAAGTTAAAGTGCTATAAAATGTAAGTGTAGACAAGCCCTTAGTCTTCTCTTTTCCAGACTAAAACCCAATTTTTCAACCTTCCCTCAGAGGTCATGTTTTCTAGACTTCTCAGGCCTCTCATCCAAGTTGCAGTCTCCTTGCACAGTCAGTCTGAGTTTCCATTACAGCTGTTCATTGGACCATCCACCCTAAGCTCCTAGCCCCAAACTCATTGTCCAACCAGTCTCAATCATCTCCACCCCCACAATCTCCCAGTCCCTCTTTCCATCCCTGCCCGCCACCCCAGTTCCAGTCCCCACCTGGCTCTTTGTTGCAATATATTCCTTTCTCGCCCAATACCCTGGTCTGGCTTTTGCTCCCTCTGCAATTTAGTCAGATGGCTTCTTCCTACACCTTTGTGAGTGCCAGCACTGGGGTCAGTGAGAGAACAACAGAGCTCTCAGTTCCAGTGACCAGCCCCACATAGACCCAGAACAGCTTCAACCCTGTAGCCATGGGATGGAACATGCTCAGTCACTCCATGAAATGGCACACACAGTGTCTGGTCAACATTAGGAACTGAAAGGTGGAGCATGCACAGTGAGGACAATTCTCAGATTTTAGCTTACATGAATTCTCAGAACATGTGCAGAGTT
This sequence comes from Chelydra serpentina, assembly GCA_037349315.1. Classification (NCBI taxonomy): domain Eukaryota; kingdom Metazoa; phylum Chordata; order Testudines; family Chelydridae; genus Chelydra; species Chelydra serpentina. The sequence continues at coordinate 35,451,631 of JBAIAC010000035.1, read as the reverse complement.
CTCAAGGGCTTATAAATTGGCCAAATTTCAGGAGATTTTCACCGGAACAGCAAAAGAACATCCCTGACACAAACGCCACCTCCCTGCCAAATTTCAAGTCCCTGCTCTCAAGTACGGGGGTGGCTGAGGCTTCTCAAAGAAAAGGTCAGACTTTTTTAATTGGCAATTCAATGTATTTTACCTTAGCCCCCTTCCCAAAAACTTGTGTGCAGCAGACACCTGGCATGGAAATGTTCAGCCTTAACGATTAAAGTTCAGAAAAGTTTTAAGCAACTGAAAACAGCGTCTTATGGGAAATGTCAGGCACCCTTAACAGGTGATCCTACCAGCCCTGCCTATAATTTAGTTCTTCTAATCTTGTTATAAGTCACTTTTACCAGGTAATTATTTTGTTGTTCCTCAATGAACTGTCAGTTTGTGTGGACCTGTGTAGTCCCCAGAAATGAACAGTGCTTCAAGATGAAGTGTCACTTGCCTGGGGGAGTATAAAACAGAATATTTTACTTATGGCTTCAGACTGCCTTTAGCTGTCAAACTATATCCTCCTTTTATAGTGAAGTATTCTAGGGTTTGTTTTAAAACTTATACATTCCCCAATTGAGGAGATGACTCTTACTTTTTCCTACCATGGGTCAGGTGACTTAGCCCCTCTCCCTGTTGCAGCAACATCTTGAAACCTGATCTGGCTTTTCAGAAGGTAGCATTTGTCTACCAAAGGACAGCAGTTTCTAATAAAGGAAGAGTTATCTTAAGTCTTCTACTCTGTTTCACACATTGCTTCAGAGCCGCTACCCAACTTTCATTTTTCCCCCCCACTTACCATTCCCCTTTCAAAGAGCTCTAACCATACTTCTTCCAAGCACTATCAGAAATAAACAAGAGGGAGCGCTGATTGACTAGAACTACTTGTAAAGATTAAGCTGCGTTTTAAAATGTGTTAATTAAAATGTGTTAGCTGACAACCATTTTTTTAATCTTAGCAGGGCCACTAACTTGTTCCTATGTCTAATCCTGTGAAATAACTGGATGCTACAAGTACAGGTGCAAACACAAAGCTTATGGAACAAGAAGCTTCATACAACCAGTCATTCAGACCCCCTTCCCATTCCAAATACACACCCAGAGCAACAGGCTTCAGAAATCTTCAGAATGTTTGGTTTATCTTAAGCCAGTAATTAATAGAACTAAGCTAAGCCAAAAGAAACTACTCTTAACTGAATAAATACCTACACAAGGTTCTGTAACACATTAAATTGGTTTTGAAAAACTTCACCTTTAAACTGGTGTAACTGCGTGGATAAATCTTTACGCCCCTTTTGGATATATTTATACTGGAATAAAAGGTGTGGGCTGTTTTAAAAATATGTTAGCAAACATTTTAAAAACCAGTCTATAAACAAGGCAAGGTGTATTTTAGCACATTAGCTAGTCATGGTATACCCTAGGCTTGCCTCAACCATCTAACTTGCGTTGACGTGTTTAAAATGTACCTTGTCCCACGTACACTAAAATTTTAATATGTCAAAATGTGTTAGCTAACATTTAAACCACACACACACACACTACACCTTAGCCCAGTCTAGACATACCCTCTGAAGGACATAGTAAGGGACTGTTCTCTTCTTCCCCAAGGCCAGGAGGGTCTGTCCCTAGGAGATGGCTCACAGGAATTCATGCTTATCTACAGATCTGGTGTTTCTGCTGCCTCATGCCCCTTTCTCGGACTCTCTTTTCACTCCTAACCCATTCTTCTCCTGGCAGCAGTTAATAATGCTGCCACCAATTCCTTGATGGGACAACACAGAAAGCTGTCCCAGGGTTTGAACAGGAAGCTAAAAAAGAAAGTGGGTCAACATAGGTTTGGGCATTCCACTGTGAAATTGAATTTTGAGATTATGCACAATTAGGAAATATTGCCTAAAGCCTGAATGAATGACAGCCTTCCCCCAAATATGGAGCATATTTTGGGTGGGGAGGCTGCTTATGCTCTTAAAACAGGAAACAGCTTGAAGTCATTGTCCTACCCAATTCTTAAAATATTTTAAACTGAAGTTTGCCTTTACAAAAATTCTACTTGACCAGAAACTTACCAGTTTGAGCAAGTGTCTTTAAGTAACACTAAGCACCACCATGGTTTCTTGAAAGGGTTATGTTTTCTTTGCATTGTTAACACTGTATACTTTCTGCATTTCTTAGCTTGCCAATTTCACTTTCTGGGTTTCCTGCACTAGTACAATGCTGCAAATATTTGACAGCAAATACTAAAAGGTAACATTTAAATCCAATTAGTAACTGTTTTCATTGAAGTTCAACAATGTAGGGGCAGTATTTCTATTAAAAATTTGATTTTATAATTTTTCAGGCTCTAAAACCTACATTTTTGTCCTACCTCATGGTGACAAACAACTACAAATGAGAAAACATTTTGATTATATAAAGCTAGCACCAGGAAGTCTGTCATAAAAATATAGAGGATAAACTATTTTGCATAGAGGTCAAAGACTGATTCAAGTGACTACAGCTGTATTTGACAGCCAAAGCAGAGCACCAACATTTCACCTGTAAGTTTACTGAAATAATGAGTTCAGAATTACACATCACTACTCTATGAGGGAAGGGGAACATGGCAGTTCAGCAAATCAGTTTCCTTTCCTTGCTCCTTTAACCCTCATCCTTAAAATTGCTTTTACTCTTAGCCTGGTTAATGACAAATGCCATTTACTTCACTTTATGGTTTCTTACATTATAAATGAAGTAATACTGACCCAGAAAGCCTCTTAAATGAGTAACTATGAACTGTCACTTTTCTCAGACTTTCCGTCACCAAAATACATTTAAAACCTGGTCAATGTTTTATGTGACTAAAAAAATAAATGACTGAACTTGTGAAGGTAAAGCTTCCGATTACAAGAACACACTATACAAACATAGTACCTGCTGCTTCTAGCAAGGCTTCTAATCTTGCTTGTGTTTCTGGATCCACAGTTCTTAAATCGGCTCCTTCTGCAGCACTTGATAAGAATAACTCGGATGTTGTTTTAAGCACTGGGTTATCCAGGTCTTCTTGGTCCAAAATAAATGACTCAACCTGTTTTGAAGTTAGAGAAATAAAAACCATGAAATGCCAAACTACATAAATACTATAACGTCATTATTTTCTTAAAAGGAATATTATAGCATTTTATTTTAAACAGTTTTCCTATCAAACTTTTTTGTTAGAAAATGCAATAGTACAAGAACTACACCATCAAGCATAAGATTATGGAATTTAAAATGTTTTGAAAGGACTCTGTAGGTTAAAGGATTAATAAAGGAATAGAAATTTTCACCTCTAAATCACCTGATCAAATCTGCCCCAGATCAACAGTGGTGTTTATAAACTGAGTTTGTTATCTCAGTTAAATCTTGGAACAGAGAAGTCCTCATCAAAATCCACACTTAGGCCTTTTGTACACTTAGGCCTTGGCTACACTCACGAGTTACAACGCAATAAAACTGCCTACAGCGCTATACCTCACTAACCGTCTACACTTGCAAGGCACGTAGAGCGCTGCATCTCCACAGGTACAGCGCTGCAGGTACTCCACCTCCCCAAGAGGAATAACGTTTGTTGTGCTGCCGCTGGTGCGCTGCAGCTCCAGTGAGGCCACCCAATGCGCTCTTATTGGCCTCCAGAAGTATTCGGAAGTATCCCACAATGCCTGTTCTACTCTAGTCCACTCCACTCTAGTCATCAATTAAAACTCTACTGCCCTGGCCTCAGGTGACCAACCGCCAGTCCCACCCTTTAAATTCCCTTGGAATTTTAAATATCCCCTTCCCGTTTACTCAGCCAGGCATGGAGTGCTCTCAGTGCATCTTTCCAGGTAACCATGCCTCCACGTGCCAGACGAGCCCCAGTATGGAGCAATACCGAGTTGCTGGACCTCATTGGTGTTTGTGGGGAGGAAGCTGTCCAGTCCCAGCTGCGCTCCAGCCGGAGGAATTTCGATACTTTCGGCCAGATATCAAGGGCCATGATAGAAAGGGGCCATGACAGGGATGCAATGCAGTGCAGGATTAAAGTGAAGGAGCTGCGGAGTGTGTACCGCAAAGCCCGTGAGGCAAACAGCCACTCGGGTGCTCCCCCCACAAACCTGCCGATTCTACAAAGAGCTGGACACAATACTTGGGGGTGACCCCACCTCCGTTCCGAGCACCACCGTGGACACGGGAGAGCGGGGGAGGAGGAAGAGGAGGGGGTTGAAGAAAGCAGGAGCAAGGGTGCTGTGGCTGGGGGAGAAACCCCTGACTCCCTGGGGTCATGCAGTCAGGAGCTCTTCTCGAGCCAGGAGGAAGGGAGCCAGTCGCAGCGGCCGGTACGCAGTGGAGGAGAAAGAGAAGAGCAGGTTCGCGGTAAGCAGCTTTTTTTCTCGGGAAGGAGTTTTTTCGGTGCGGGCTCCTTGGGCGAGGAGGGTTTGGGCTGCATGCATGCCTAGATGCGGAATAGCGCATTGATGTGGTCGATCACATCGTGGAAATCGGCCACTGTAATCTCTTCGAAAGTCTCAGCCAGAGTGTGGGCAATGCGCTTGCGCAGGTTTATTGGGAGAGCCGCTGTGGTCCTTGTCCCAGTCAGAGTAATGTGTCCGCGCCACTGTGCCGCGAGGGGACCATTGCGGCACACAGGCAAGCTGCATATGGGCTAGGGCAGAAGCCGCACTGCAGTAGAAGACCCTCCCTTGCTTCCCCGGTCACCCTCAGCAGCGAGATATCTTCCAGGACGAACTCCTGTGGAAAATGTGGGGACAGTGTTCAGTGTAGGTTCCCCCTGCAGTTGTTGGCTCTCCCCAAGGCACAGAAACCTGTCAGACAGTACATCCGTGAAACAATCAGTACCCCTTGACCCTGTGCTTACTCATCATTTTGGGGCTCCCGTGGGTTCTGTGCGCTTTGTTTGGGAAGGGAAAACTGTGCTGTTTTGGAGACTGTGCACCCTCCTTAAGTGTGGGGGAATCATTGCTCTGTCTGGCATAAAACAATGATGCCTCTGTTAAGTGTTGCATTTTGCCTTCAAGATGGAACCTTGAGATCTCCGCCGTCCGTCTTATCACCGGCTGAGAGACTCCAAAGACTCAGGAAGAGGCCCAGAAGAACGAAAGAAGACATGCTGCAGGAAGTTTTGAACCAATCTCTTAAAGAGAATCAAAAGGCTCAGGAGTGGAGGGAAAGTGAAAGCAGGCTCCGCCAGGAAAACGCTTTGCACCGGCGGCAAAGCATGCAGCTCCGGCAGGAAAGCAAAAGGAACTGATTAGCATCATGGCGCGCCAATCGGACTCTATCCAGGCGCTCGCCATCATGCATGCAGAGCAGTCCCGCGCCCTCCCCCCGCGCCCCCCCCCCCCCCGCAGCCATTGTCCCAAAACTCTTTGCCTTGTGCCCCCATGTCACCTCCTGCCCACTTCACCCAACATCCAGGTTCTTATCGCCCACACCAGATGCCTCCAACACCTGTAGCTTCACCACCCAGCACTGGAAACTATGACCCTTACCCACTGCACTCAACCCCCATCCTGAATTAGAGACATCCTGAAGTGCAGCACTCACTGCACTCCAGACAGGAAGACCTAGTATGAGAGCAGGACATACCATAACCTGTGATTGAACCGTTCCCCACACCACCCACCACCCCCTTGCCCCTTCTGTCTCACAAGCAGCTGTGTTTCTTTTTAATACATGTATTTTCTCTTTAATAAATGATGTGAAAACAGTCTTTATTATTGCATAAAGTAAAAGATACCTTAGCCCAGGAAAGAAACAGGCAAAGCAAGTCAGCTGAGCAAACACAAATCAGCTTAGCAAAGACAGATAACTGATAACATTGGAACCACTTCACTTCAGGGCCGTGCAGGGCAGCAGACATTACTGGTGGTTTTCAGCCTCAAACTGCTCCCTCAAGGCATCCCTAATCCTTGCAGCCCCACGCTGGGCCCCTCTAATAGCCCTGCTCTCTGGTTGTGCAAATTCAGCCTCCAGGTGTTGAACCTCTGAGGTCCACGCCTGAGTGAAAATTTCACCCTTCCCTTCACAAGTTTTATGGAGGGTACAGCACGCGGATATAACCCTGGGGATGCTGTGTTCGGCCAAGTCCAGCTTATATAGAGATCGTCAGCGGCCTAACAGCCAAAAGCGCACTCCACAGTCATTCGGCACCAGCTCAGCCTGTAGTTCATAGAATCATAGAATCTCAGGGTTGGAAGGGACCTCAGGAGGTCATCTAGTCCAACCCCCTGCTCAAAGCAGGACCAACCCCAACTAGATCATCCCAGCCAGGGCTTTGTCAAGCCTGACCTTAAAAACCTCCAAGGAAGGAGACTCCACCACCTCCCTAGGTAACCCATTCCAGTGCTTCACCACCCTACTAGTGAAAAAGTTTTTCCTAATATCCAACCTAAACCTCCCCCTCTGCAACTTGAGACCATTACTCCTTGTTCTGTCATCTTCTACCACTGAGAACAGTCTAGATCCATCCTCTTTGGAACCCCCTTTTAGGTAGTTGAAAGCAGCTATCAAATCCCCCCTCACTCTTCTCTTCTGCAGGCTAAACAATCCCAGTTCCCTCAGCCTCTCCTCATAAGTCATGTGCTCCAGCCCCCTAATCATTTTTGTTGCCCTCCGTTGGACTCTTTCCAATTTATCCACATCCTTCTTGTAGTGTGGGGCCCAAAACTGGACACAGTACTCCAAATGAGGCCTCACCAGTGCCGAATAGAGGGGAATAATCACGTCCCTCGATCTGCTGGCAATGCCCCTACTTATACAGCCCAAAATGCCGTTAGCCTTCTTGGCAACAAGGGCACACTGTTGACTCATATTCAGCTTTTCGTCCACTGTAACCCCTAGGTCCTTTTCTGCAGAACTGCTGCCCAGCCATTCGGTCCCTAGTCTGTAGCAGTGCATGGGATTCTTCCGTCCTAAGTGCAGGACTCTGCACTTGTCCTTGTTGAACCTCATCAGATTTCTTTTGGCCCAATCCTCTAATTTGTCTAGGTCCCTCTGTATCCTATCCCTACCCTCCAGCGTATCAACCACTCCTCCCAGTTTAGTGTCATCTGCAAACTTGCTAAGGGTGCAGTCCACACCATCCTCCAGGTCGTTGATGAAGATATTGAACAAAACCGGCCCCAGCACCGACCCTTGGGGCACTCCACTTGATACCGGCTGCCAACTAGACATGGAGCCATTGATCACTAATGTTGAACCATTCCTTGCTGGTGTCAAGGCTCCCTGTGTAGGGTTTCATGAGTCACGGCATTAAAGGGTACGCGGGGTCTCCAAGGATCACAGTGGGCATTTCAATTTCCCCTACCGTGATCTTCCGGTCTGGGAAAAAAGTCCCGGACTGCATCTTCCAGAACAGGGCAGTGTTCCAAAAGATGCGTGTGTCATGCACCTTTCCGGGCCAGCCTGCGTTGATGTCAATGAAACGCCCACGGTGATCCACAAGCGCCTGGAGAACCATGGAGAAATACCCCTTCCGATTAATGTACTCGGATGCTAGGTGGGGTGGTGCCAGAATAGGAATATGCGTCCCATCTATCGTCTCTCCACAGTTAGGGAAACCCATGTGTTCAAAGCCAGCCACAATGTCCTGCACGTTACCCGGAGTTACGGTTCTTCTGAGCAGGATGCGATTAATGGCCTTGCAAACTTGCATCAGCACGATTCCAACAGTCGACTTTCCCACTCCAAACTGGTTCGCTACCGATCGATAGCAGTCCGGAGTTGCAAGCTTCCAGATTGCAATAGCCACCCGCTTCTCCACCGTCAGGGCAGCTCTCAATCTTGTGTCCTTGCGCCGCAGGGCGGGGGTGAGCTCCTCACACAGTCCCATGAAAGTAGCTTCTCTCATCCGAACGTTCTGCACCCACTGCTAGTCATCCCGGACTTGCATGACAATGTGATCCCACCACTCTGAGCTGGTTTCCCAAGCCCAAAAGCAGCGTTCCACGGTGCATAGCATGTCTGTGAATGCCATAAGCAAATTCGTGTCGTACGCGTTACGCGAGTTAATTTCATCGTTGGACTCCTCGCTGTCACTGTGGATCTTAAGGAAGAGCTCAACTGCCAAACGTGACGTGCTGGCGAGACTCGTCAGTATTTTTCTCAACAGTTCGGGGTCCATTTCCCGCTGACAGAAACGGAGCACAGATCGCGCTACAAAGAAACCGTTAAAAGATGGCGCCAAATGTGGCCGGAAACACGGATTGCTGGGATGCGAAGCGATGCATCACGGGGCGTTGGGACAGGTCCCAGAATGCACCATACCCCATGCCCCCTTCCACAGAACACCTCTTCCCATTCTGGTGCCGTGGGTTGTGGGGATACCTGCCCATAATGCACTGCTCCCGAAGCCGCTGCAAGTGCCGCAAATGTAGCCACGTCAGTGCGCTGGCAGCTGCCAGTGTGGACAGGCTGCAGCGCTTTCCCTACTCAGCTGTACGGAGACGGGTTTAACTCACAGCGCTGTACATCTACAAGTGTAGCCAAGGCCTAAGTTTTGCAGGTATAGCTATACAGTACCAGTATAACTAAACCTGGCAAATTCTCATAGTGTGGATGTAGTTATAACTGCTCTGAAATGACATAAGCTATGCTGGTCTAAAAGACACCCTCCTTAGGGCTTATACCTGCATAGCTCTGTTTGTTGGGGTGTCAGATATGTATGACACCCTTAACGAACACAGCCATACTTGTATAACAAGTGTAGATCAGGCTTTATATCCCTGTTGTGGGCTACCTTGGAGAAGCAGAGGACTAGACAAGATGAAAACTGCTATCCTACCACTCTATGCATCAATGGTTCTCAACCCACAGGCCACTTGCAGCTGTAGCCCATTGTGACATCCTCAGGGCCATGCAGGTAGTGTGTGTGTGTGTAACACACACGCACACACAGTGGATGTGGCCCACATAATACATAGGGAGCTGCATATGCAGCCCACAATGGTAAATAGGTTGAGAACCACGGCTATAGGTGATCTCTAGATAAGATCTGAGGGTTCTCCATTAAGGTCAAGGAGAGCTTTACAATGAAATAAGGCCTTTATATAGTAACTTAATTATCTGTTCATTACCCTATTGGTATATTCCTACTAAGTGATGCTGAACAGATGCTCACCTTACACACCATCGCTATCACGGCCCTCTTTTACCCATGCTCTTTTCTCTTCCTTCGAACTCTCCCAATTCCCACTCCCGCATTCCACCCTTCTAAAATGATCAGCAGGTAGATAGTTACTGCTTACATTTAAAGTGTCATCATTTGGGGGTTTGTGTAAACATCCCAGTGAAATTAATGAGGACAGGGAAGTTCATTATTCAAAACCACTGGTTCAGACGGTCTGCAGACTCAATAACAATCATACAAACAGACTAACCGTAGGTCACAAGGGCTAGAAATTTTTTTTTTTTTTTACTTTAGATTCCGCAGAATTTGATGTGCCATTCAGGCCATAATTAGATTGGATGGATAAAATGTTTGACGTCAAGTCTAGTGATGTCAAACATCTTCTCTTAAATACATTTGCCAGAAAAGCAACATTTGCTGTATGTTAGTACAGCACTTTTAAGTGGTATGGTGCTACTCTTAGGGTCAACAGCAGCCAGATGGTGTCTGTTCAAATAAAAGACTGAGCAGTTTGTCACCACAAGAATTTGAAGAAGCGACACTTCTGGTTTAGCAAAAATACAGACCATATGCATATTATGATTAATACAGTTATGCTACTAATATTGAGGAAATATGCTACTGTGAGCAAGAGAGTTGAGAGGTTAAAGAAAAACAGCTTAGCAACTACATCAACGTGAATGAAGTAGACAAGCCATTTATGACTCATCAAAATATATTCCTACACTAAGATTTTTCTGCTTCACAACTCTAATTGCACGTTATGTTCACTTAAGGACTAGAGTAAACAGATCCCTGTTAGCCTGAGGGAATCTTCTTCACACTTATGAAATACACTCCTGTTTAGTGTATTTCATTATTTGTGTTCATTATAAAAAACCATTATGGCTTGGACAGGTGACTTAGCTCAGAGTTTTGGCCTGAATTAAGATTCATAATTGTTCAATTATCCCCGTACCTTGTAGGAAGAATGCCATCCTACACGCATAACAAGTGGCTGCACAATAAAACCAATATATTTAAACTTACTTCAATTATATCCAAGAAGTTATGCATTGTATACGGATATTATTTCTTCACTGCTCTACAGCCAAAATGCTTCTGAAATAAATGTAGTCAAACTTTACTAATTCTGGGTCACTGAGAACGAAAATGATGCTTAAAATTGTTGATTGGCTCTAGTTTTCAAGACATGCTATTGGGTCAGTATATACGACCCTTGACTTGGGAATGGCAGAGGATAAGTGAGTTATAAAGGGAAGGTATCTCAATTTAAACCAGAAATGACTAATACACATCTTTGACTGGATCTATGAATAAATCTATGACTGGGTTCGGACAGTACTTGCTTTTTAGGCAAAACAATGAATGATGCAATCTGAAGCTGGTATTGCGTCATACATGATATGAATTGCATCATGTTATTCCTAGAAGTCATGGATGACGCAATCATAACAAAGCTTACATCACTCTGCTGAACAAATTGCCCTATATCAGCTCTAGAAATCATACAGCGTCGTGCTCTCTTATTTGTCAGTGTTTGATTTTGCAAAGGGACACATTTCTGTTTAGCCAAAGTGAGCAGAGATGCCTCGTACTTGTGTGAACAGTACAGATAACTTCTGCTATGTTTGTGGCGAAGTGACTTTTGCATCACAAAAGCGCAGTATAACCACTATGGTTAAGAAAGCCTATCACCTTTATTTTGGCTGCAAAATTGAAGATCAGGACAAGAGGTGGGCCCCACACATATACTGCAACACTTGTGCAACAAATCTTCGCCAGTGGTTGAACAGGAAAAGGAAATCTCTGCCTTTTGCAGTGCCGATGATTTGGAGAGAGCCAACAGATCATACCAGCAACTGTTACTTCTGCATGGTGCCTTCAGTTGGGAAAGGTGTGTCAAAGAAGAAAAAGTGGACTGTGCATTATCCAAACATTCCACCAGCTATACGCCCAGTACCCCACAGAGAAGGACTGCCGGTTCCTGATGCACCAGAATCATTCTCACTTGAGTCAGACGAGGAAGAGGAAGAGGATGAAACTTCTGGTCCTGAACCCTCAATGTCACAGGACCCACATTTTCTCCCATCCTCCTCCTCTGAACCATACCTCATGACACAAGGTGAACTGAATGACCTTGTCAGGGATTGATACGAGTATCAACCCTGCGTTCCATAAAAGAAAATGAGGAGTTCCTGGATAGACGTCAGGATAGGCTTCAGCAGGCACAGTGTTCTGAGGATTCAGAGCAGGCTACGCAGCGGGGACAGAAGGCCAGTGAGGATAATTGGCGGCATGTGACCTCCAGAAGAGGAAAGGAGTATGAGACAACTCCATGTACCAGAAACGCATATTCAGATGAGCAACCGTTTTCATGTTCTCTCCACAGGTACTAGTCCAGAGAGTGGAGTGAATGATACATCTGAGGGAACAGAGCAGAAGGAGACTCCACTGATTGGAAGGCATGAGATGCACAGTCCTAGTGATGGGGGTTCCACGACCACCACTCCCAAGAGGAGGAGGAGGGGGGTGGTGGTCGGGGACTCTCTCCTCAGGGGGACTGAGTCATCTATCTGCCGCCCTGACCGGGAAAACCGAGAGGTGTGCTGCTTGCCAGGGGCTAGGATTCATGATGTGACGGAGAGACTGCCGAGACTCATCAAGCCCTCAGATCGCTACCCCTTCCTGCTTCTCCACGTGGGCACCAATGATACTGCCAAGAATGACCTTGAGCGTACTACTGCAGACTACGTGGCTCTGGGAAGAAGGATAAAGGAGTTTGAGGCGCAAGTGGTGTTCTCGTCCATTCTCCCTCTGGCAGGAAAAGGCCGGGGTAGAGACCGTCGAATCATGGAAGTCAACGAATGGCTACGCAGATGGTGTCGGAGAGAAGGGTTCGGATTCTTTGACCATGGGATGGTGTTCCAAGAAGGAGTGCTAGGCAGAGATGGGCTCCACCTGACGAAGAGAGGGAAGAGCATCTTTGGAAGCAGGCTGGCTAACCTAGTGAGGAGGGCTTTAAACTAGGTTCACCGGGGGAAGGAGACCAAAGCCCCGAGGTAAGTGGGGAAGTGGGATACCGGGAGGAAGTACAAGTAGGTGAGTGCAAGCGGGGAGGGCTCCTGCCCCATACTGGGACAGCAGGACGATCGGGGAGTTATCTTAAATGCCTATACACAAATGCAAGAAGCCTGGGGAACAAGCAGGGAGAACTGGAAGTCCTGGCACAATCAAGGAATTATGATGTAATTGGAATAACAGAGACTTGGTGGGATAACTCACATGATTAGAGTACTGTCATGGATGGATATAAACTGTTCAGGAAGGATAGGCAGGGCAGAAAAGGTGGGGGAGTTGCGTTGTATGTAAGAGAGCAGTATGACTGCTCAGAGCTCCAGTATGACTGCAGAAAAACCTGAGAGTCTCTGGATTAAATTTAGAAGTGTGAGCAACAAGGATAATGTCGTGGTGGGAGTCTGCTACAGACCACCAGACCAGGGGGAGGAGGTGGACAAGGCTTTCTTCCAGCAACTAACAGAAGTTACTACATCACAGGCCCTGGTTCTCATGGGTGACTTTAATCACCCCGATATCTGCTGGGAGAGCAATACAGCGGTCCACAGACAATCCAGGAAGTTTTTGGAAAGTGTAGGGGACAATTTCCTGGTGCAATTGCTGGAGGAACCAACTAGGGGAAAAGCTCTTCTTGACCTGCTGCTCACAAACAGGGAAGAAATAGTAGAGGAAGCAATAGTGGATGGGAACCTGGGAGGCAGTGACCATGAGATGGTCGAGTTCAGGATCCTGACACAAGGAAGAAAGGAGAGCAGTAGAATACAGAGCCTGGACTTCAGAAAAGCAGACTTCGACTCCCTCAGGGAACTGATGGGCAAGGTCCCCTGGGAAAATAACATCAGGGGCAAAGGAGTCAAGGAAAGCTGGCTGTATTTTAAAGAATCCTTATTGAGGTTGCAGGAACAAACCATCCCGATGTGTAGAAAGAAAAGTAAATATGGCAGGCGACCAGCTTGGCTTAACAGTGAAATCCTTGCTCGTCTTAAACACAAAAAAGCAGCTTACAAGAAGTGGAAGATTGGACAAATGACCAGGGAGGAGTATAAAAATATTGTTCAGGCAGGCAGGAGTGAAATTAGGAAGGCCAAATCACACTTGGAGTTGCAGCTAGCCGGAGATGTTAGGAGTAACAAGAAGGGTTTCTTCAGGTACGTGAGCAAGAAGAAGAAAGTCAAGGAAAGTGTGGGCCCCTTGCTGAATGAGGGAGGGAACCTAGTGACAGAGGATGTGGAGAAAGCTAGTGTACTCAATGCTTTTTTTGCCTCTGTCTTCACAGACATGGTCAGCTCCCAGGTGGCTGCACTCCGCAGCACGGTATGGGGAGGAGGTGACCAGCCCTCTGTGGAGAAAGAAGTAGTTCGGGACTATTTAGAAAAGCTGGACGAACACAAGTCCATGGGGCCGGATGCACTGCATCCGAGGGTGCTAAAGGAGTTGGCCGATGTGATTGCAGAGCCATTGGCCATTATCTTTGACAAATCATGGCAATCGGGGGAGGTCCCGGATGACTGGAAAAAAGCTAACGTAGTGCCCATCTTTAAAAAAGGGAAGAAGGAAGATCCGGGGAACTACAGGCCAGTCAGTCTCACCTCAGTCCCTGGAAAAATCATGGAACAGGTCCTCAAGGAATCAATTCTGAACCACTTAAAGGAGGGGAAGTGATCAGGAACAGTCAGCATGGATTCACCAAGGGCAAGTCATGCCTGACTAACCTAATTGCCTTCTATGATGAGATAACTGGCTCTGTGGATGAGGGGAAAGCAGTGGATGTGCTATTTCTTGACTTTAGCAAAGCTTTTGATACAGTCTCCCACAGTGTTCTTGCCAGCAAGTTAAAGAAGTATGGGCTGGATGAATGGACGGTAAGGTGGAGAGAAAACTGGCTGGATGGTCGTGCTCTACGGGTAGTGATCAATGGCTCCATGTCTAGTTGGCAGCCGGTATCAAGTGGAGTGCCCCAAGGGTCGGTGCTGGGGCTGGTTTTGTTCAATATCTTCATCAACGATCTGGAGGATGGTGTGGACTGCACCCTTAGCAAGTTTGCAGATGACACTAAACTGGGAGGAGTGGTTGATACGCTGGAGGGTAGGGACAGGATACAGAGGGACCTAGACAAATTAGGGGATTGGGCCAAAAGAAATCTGAGGAGGTTCAACAAGGACAAGTGCAGAGTCCTGCACTTAGGACGGAAGAATCCCATGCACTGCTACAGACTAGGGACCGAATGGCTGGGCAGCAGTTCTGCAGAAAAGGACCTAGGGGTTACAGTGGACGAAAAGCTGAATATGAGTCAACAGTGTGCCCTTGTTGCAAGAAGGCTAACGGCATTTTGGGCTGTATAAGTAGGGGCATTGCCAGCAGATCGAGGGACGTGATTATTCCCCTCTATTCGGCACTGGTGAGGCCTCATTTGGAGTACTGTGTCCAGTTTTGGGCCCCACACTACAAGAAGGATGTGGATAAATTGGAAAGAGTCCAGCGGAGGGCAACAAAAATGATCAGGGGGCTGGAGCACATGACTTATGAGGAGAGGCTGAGGGAACTGGGATTGTTTAGCCTGCAGAAGAGAAGAATGAGGGGGGATTTGATAGCTGCTTTCAACTACCTAAAAGGGGGTTCCAAAGAGGATGGATCTAGACTGTTCTCAGTGGTAGAAGATGACAGAACAAGGAGTAATGGTCTCAAGTTGCAGAGGGGGAGGTTTAGGTTGGATATTAGGAAAAATGTTTTCACTAGTAGGGTGGTGAAGCACTGGAATGGGTTACCTAGGGAGGTGGTGGAATCTCCTTCCTTAGAGGTTTTTAAGGTCAGGCTTGACAAAGCCCTGGCTGGGATGATCTAGTTGGGGTTGGTCCTGCTTTGAGCAGGGGGTTGGACTAGATGACCTCCTGAGGTCCCTTCCTACCCAGAGATTCTATGATTTGGAACTACTCAAGAGTAAGGCAGAGCTTTTGAGCTCCAGACTACAGCCGTGGAATCTCCTGGCAGGTGATGTTAGGGTTTCCATGTTCCGTGACCGTCAAAAGGATCTTGTCCCTTCCTTCTTCATGGAAGGTGATCTTGTAGCCTGCAACAACATCGATGGTGTGATGGCAGCCCTCAACATCGTTCACGATCCAGATGAGTGGAGACTGTTGATTGATTCATCGAAGACGAGTCTTAAAGCGGTTTTACTGCATAATGGCAATGTTTTGCCATCAATTCCAGTTGGTCATGCAGTCCATATGAAGGAAACCGATGACAACATGAAACAACTTTTGAGGTGCATAAACTATGACCAACATCAGTGGCAGCTTTGTGGCGATTTGAAGGTTGTTGCTCTCTTGCTTGGTCTGCAGACTGGATACACAAAGTACTGCTGTTTTCTCTGCCAATGGGATAGTCGTGCAAGAGACTCCCACTACATCAAGAAAGATTGGCCACTCCGACAGTCATTGGAGCCTGGGAGGAAAAGTGTTCAGCATCCACCACTTGTTGAATCAAGGAAGATTTTGTTACCACCTTTACACATCAAGCTGGGTCTGATGAAGAACTTTGTCAAGGCCATTGACAAAACACAAGCAGCTTTCAAGTACCTCCGTGGAAAATTTCCAAGGTTAAGTGAAGCTAAGATAAAGGAAGGTGTCTTTGCTGGTCCTCAGATTCGTGAACTTCTTCGAGATGATGCCTTTGACCATGCACTGCGTGGCAAGGAAAAAAAGGCATGGAAAGCCTTCCAGTTAGTGGCAATAAATTTTCTCGGAAACAACAAGGCAGACAACTACAGGTTGTTGGTGGAAAACCTCCTCAAGGCATACAAAAGCCTTGGCTGCAACATGTCACTAAAGATACATTTTTTGCACTCTCATCTAGATTTTTTTCCACCGAACTGCGGAGCAGTGAGCGACGAGCACGGCGAGCGATTTCACCAGGACATTGCAACAATGGAGAAACGCTATCAGGGCAAATGGAGCCCATCAATGCTTGCAGACTATTGCTGGACAGTGACAAGAGATGCTCCATTTAATGAATACAAGAGACAAGCCAAGAAGCGCCGAGTAGACACTGAATAGGACTAAACTATGTACATAATAGTTTTTTGCCTTTTGTTTCGTAATAAATTTTATTTATATAACCCCTTTGCTGATTTTTAAAGTGTTACATAAACAGGACAGGTGAAATAGTATCATGTAAAGCAACCATAAACACATGAAAAGACCTAGGTTTACAATTTATGATTAAAACTCTACTATCTACACAATATACATAGACATAAAATGTAAAAACTTAAACATCTTAGAAACAGTAGCCAATCAGTTGTTTTAATTGTCATATTTGAATTCAGCACATCAAAATACATACTAAATAGAACATTTTATCTCTGAAGCAGACGACTTCTCAAAGATTGTAGACCAGTGTTACAGACAAACTGATCTCCCTTTTGAAGATATACTAAACAGGATAAATGTTTTAGCTATCACTGAAGTGACCCTGTGCAAAATGCCATGCCATGCCATGCATACTCAGCAAGTCTTGAAAATGACTTTTTTGGCAAGTTTGCCCAACCTTAACAGATAGTTTAGAGTTAGATTGACCTCCCTATTACAATCTATTCCATGGATTCTGCTCCATTCAAATTTTGTTTCGTGTGACTTCATTTTTGTCCCTCTCATAACGCATGACCTGGAGGCAAAGGATAATTTCCTCCTTGACTACTGCCAGCAGACCAAACTCAGGGTTTTTCTATACTACAAAATTAAATCGACTTAAGTCAAAGTACAGACACCAAAGTAATTAAAGCAGTGGTTCATGCCCACACTTGCTCCTTCTGTTGATGGTGCATGTCCTCACCAGGAACGCTTCAACCGACTGAAGTGTGATATTATAGGAAACTGACAGCTGGAGCCTGGCAGCCCTGGAGCTGACAGCCTCAGCTGTAGTATCAAGGCTCACAGCTGGCCCACCCACAGCTGTCTCATGGGCACAAGCTCACAGCTGTGAGTCCCCCACCCCAACAGCAGGACTTAATTTCACAGTAGGGAGCCTACCAGCAGTGAAATTGACATTCTTGTCAGTTTCATAGCTGCTATTTCACATTTCAGATCTGACTCCAGCTGTCAGCCTGTTGGAGTCTCACAGCTGGAACCCCCTCCATCTCTGCCCTAGGCACTCACAGCCAGGAGTTGGAGAGGAAATGTGAAACAACAGCAGCTATTAAACTGACAAGAATGTAAATTTCACTGCTGGTAGGCTCCCTGCTGTGAATTAAGCCCCCACACAGGCTCACAGTTGAGGCTGTCAGCCCCTGGGCAGGGGCGCTCCTGGTGAGGGATGAGGGGGAGGGGAGTCCAAGAGACAGCAACGGAGGGGGGGGGGGGTAAACGGGACACAGATACCTCACAGCTTGTGAGCCCACACCCCGATGACAGCTCGGGCTGTCAGCGCCAGGACTGGGGGCGAGGGAAGGTTCCATCCAACAACGTACTGTGTAAGTAACAGTGTCTACACAGATACTGCATCACCCTAACTACATTGCCGTAGGCACTACACTTCTCATGGAGGTGAAGTTATTATTATTATTATTTTTTAATGGAGATATGCCAATCTCCTAGAACTGGAACGACCTTGAAAGGTCATCGAGTCCAGTCCCCTGCCTTCACTAGCAGGACCAAGTACTGTCCCCTGACAGATTTTTGCCCCAGATCCCTAAATGGCCCCTTCAAGGATTGAACTCACAACCCTGGGTTTAGCAGGCCAATGCTGAAACCACTGAGCTATCCCTCCCCCACAACGTGAGTGTAGCGGACCACTATGGCAGAATCAGCACTGTAGTGTAGAAACTAACATAATTAAGTCGATGTAAGCGGTTTTATGTAAACCTAACTATGTAGTATAGACCAAGCCTCATTCTTATTTGCAAAGACAAGGGCCAGCAACAGCACACATAGGCCTTGGCTACACTCATGAGTTACAGCGCAATAAAACTGCCCGCAGCGCTGTACCTCGCTAACAGTCTACACTTGCAAGGCACATGCAGTGCTGTATCTCCATGGTTACAGCGCTGCTGGTACTTCACCTTCCGGAGAGGAATAACAGCTGTTATTGGAATGTTTTGAAACGGCACTTCCGGGTTGGAGTTCAGAGCTTCGTTCTGGGGCTGCTTTACAAAAAAACCAAACACAGCTACTGTTTGCAGGCAGGGGGGCTCCGTTAGGAGTGCTAGCAGCAAAGTTAGCTTGGAGAGAGGCGGCGGGGGGGGGGGGGGGGGGGAGGGAGGAGGAAGAGGAGAGGGAGAAGGGCGCGAGGGTTTGGGCTCCGTCTCCCGAGTGGCCGTTTATCTGTTCTTTAAAAACAAACAAAGCCCCTGCTGCTTGCTTTCAGTGATTGAGAGAGAGGCAGAGGCGGTGTGAGTGTGTAAACTGGAGATGAGCTGACACTCCGTGGATACCCCAAAAACCCACTCTCTCCCCACACGCTCCCTGTCACACTCCACCTCACCCCCCCCATTTGAAAAGCACGTTGCAGCCACTTGAACGCTGGGATAGCTGCCCATAATGCACCGCATCCAATACAGCTGCAAATGCCTCAAATGTGGCCATGACAGTGCGCTGGCAGCTGCCAGTGTGGACAGACTGCAGCGCTTTCCCTACTCAGCTGTATGAAGACGGGTTTAACTCACAGCGCTGTACAGCTGCAAGTGTAGCCTTAGCCTTAGAAAGCACATTTTAGTGCTGTGAACCTGTTCTGAATCAAAATCATTTCCTTCCGTTAAAATCCTTCACTGAAGTTATATTCACATAAGCCTAAATTTGAACTTTCTTGCAAGACAAAAAGTTAATCAGACAGACTAGTAACTACAATTTCCAAACATGAACCAGATAAGACAGGAAGTTTTAGACAAATTTAAAGAGATTTAATATTGCTGCAATTTCTCTTCTTACTCAGAATTCTTTTGTATCCCATCTCCTTTGAGCTTGCCTTTAAGTTCAGCTTACTTGTAAAAACTATCAGAAGATAGTCACATTTAAAGTTTCAAAAGGATCTCTTATTGCATGTACATGCTGTCACTTTAAAAATGTGCTGCCCACTAGTTCTGTATCATAGTGTAACATGGGTGCTGGTTGTCACAATTTAAGATGACAAAGGCAACTTCCCAGATCACTGTTTTAGCTTGAAATTGAACACAATTCAGTGCCTATTTTAACAAGTTGTTTTAAAAAAAGCATATATATTAAAGAGGGCTGAACAAAGAAGTTGCTGCCATAATGTAAAAAAAGTGTCGCACCATAGGCTGAAGCTACAATCCAGCATTCAAAATAATTTCTTAAATATGCATTTACAAATCTGCTTCTCGTGGCAGCACTAAATACCACCCCGTGCGTGCGCGCGCGCGCACACACACACACCCCCCCCCCACCCACACACACACCGCCTTAAGTATGAAAATACTAAAAATACAAACAAATCACAGAAGTGGCTAAGCCAGGGTTGCCAGGGCCTTTTTTTTTGTTTTTAAGACAAGTTTTGCAAGATTTTACCATCAAAAAGACTGAAAATTGGCTAACACATTGTTTCTCAGACATTGGGGACACAGCTATTGTAGTAAACAAAGATTCTCTCTCCCTACAGTCTGGAAGAAAAACTATATTAGCAGGATTATATTAACTCAAACTAGACATATCTATTCATTTAAATATTAAGCATGTGCTTCTGTAACTTTTTAAATAAAAATTAACTTTGTGCAAGCTAGGTTCAGCCCTCAAGCCCCTGAAAAGTTACTAATATGGCACTTGCAGAATTTGGGCTCTTTGATTTAACCCAATCAGAAGTGTAGTGAAATGACAGAGCAGCCAGTCACTGTGCTATTTTTGGACTATTTTGTGAGCTGCTTGGGGCAGCTAATTGGCATCTTATTTGGTAGCTGATTGGATATGCATGTGAAAGTGTTGATTTAAGACACAGCCGCTCAATAAAACTGCAACACCCACTGTAAATGTTCAGCAATTCCCAGGCACCAAGAATTCAGAGGATGTGGCAAGCTACTACTACTGGACAAGAAGCAACTGGACAGGAGGACATGAGCTGGGACACTTAACACTGGCACACTTAACTCCATTGTTCTAGCTCACAGATCTTTGCTGAAGTACTGCCAAAGGAATGCAGCAGCCACCAAGAGGTTTACAGTTCCAATTACAAAACGAGCTCATCTCTTACAGCAGATGCGTTCACAAATAACTGACACAACTGTATAGGTATTCATAGGTCAATAGCAAGACTGGGTTTATTTCAGGTCAAGGGTGTGAAATACTGAATCAACATCACAGGCTTTAAACCCCTCCAAGACAGCTTTGCAAGAGCAACACTAGTTGCTTTACAAGAAAGGCAATAAATAAGGCTACAAGTTTGTCATGGATTCCGTGACTTTCTGTGACCTCCATGACTTTGGCAGCAGCCGGTGTGCCTGGCTCAGGGGCAGCTCAGACATCCCCTGTGCCAGTCGCACCAGCTGCTGCTGGGGCAGTCTCGGGCCACTGCACCACCTCCTGCAGTGGCAGCAGAGTTTGGGTGTGGGAGGGGGCAGAGGACAAGGTGAGGCGGACACTGGGCAGCGCTTACCGGCAGGGCTCCCCAGAAGCGGTGACATTCCTCCTTGCTCAGCTGCTAGCACCCCAGGTAAGCACCGCCCAGAGCCTGTCTCAATCCGTCCCATGCCCCAACCCCTTGTCCCCTCCCACACCCAAACTCTGTTGCTGCTGGGGGGTGGGGGTAGAGGCGCAGAGACAGGTAGGAAGCCTACCAGCCCCGCCGCCCGCGCTCCCCCAGCACCAGCAGGTGTCCCGGGCCACGCACCACCGCCCGCACACCCCAGCACCCAGGCCACCCTGCTCCAACACCTGTGGGGCCTCCGAGCAGCCCCCCACCAAGTTTTAGTCAGGGGTATTTTTAGTAAAAGTCATGGACAGGTTACGGGCCATGATTTTTTGTTTACTGTCCATGACTTTTACTAAAAATACCCGGGACTAAAACATAGCCTTAGCAATAAACTAAGGGACAGAAACAAAATCAGACTAAAGCAAGGTCTACACTAAACTTTTGTTGGTATACTTATGCTGGTTGGGGGCAGAGGGGGCAGATTTCTCCCCACACACATATACCTATACTATTTCCATACAAGCAAAAGCCCTGATGTAGATGCAG
This sequence comes from Chelydra serpentina, assembly GCA_037349315.1. Lineage (NCBI taxonomy): Eukaryota > Metazoa > Chordata > Testudines > Chelydridae > Chelydra > Chelydra serpentina. Next base: position 35,430,207 of record JBAIAC010000035.1, on the reverse strand, counting down.
TTATACTGGCAAAAGAATGCTTTTACCAACATAGCTTATTTTGCTCAGGGAAGGAGTCTAAACCAGGGGTTCTCAAACTGGGGGTCGGGACTGCTCAGGGGGTCTCAAGGTTATTATATGGGGGGGGACAAGCTGTCAGCCTCCACCCCAAACCCCACTTTGCCTCCAGCATTTATAGTGGTGTTAAATACGTTTAAAAAGTATGAATGTATTAGAGGGGGGGGTCGCATACAGAGGCTTGCTATGTGAAAGGGTCACCAGTACAAAAGTTTGAGAACCACTGGTCTAAACTATACCAGCAAATGCACTCTTAGCTGTACCAGCAAACTTTGGTTAGATTAGACTAAGATATAGACAAAGGAGAGAGAAAACTGATCCCTAGAATCAGCACTTTGTTTTGCTAACCAAGATTTTATTTTATTTTTTTACAAAAAAATTCAGAAGTGACCAAAGCAAACGAGAACAAACGTGTTGGAAAGTGAAAACTGCAATATTATCATTTCTTTAGGTGAGTGCCTTCCAGATGCAACCCAAAAAAACCCTGAACTTTTAGTGGCAGGGACCATTTCCATATTGTGTGTTTGTACAGCACCAAGCACAATGGGGTCCTGGTCAGCACCACAAAATTATTTTCAATCTTGGCTATCCTGAAAGTAAAACTGAAGTATACATGAGATCATCACTCCACAATCTGAATTATTCAAATTTCATAAAGAATCATACAAGATGTGCAAAACTTGTGTTAAGCCCACTGGATAGCAACTAATTTTTATTCTGTTCAGAAGTCTTCCCTAGGATAGTTTAAGTTACCAAGTTTCTTTTTTAATCACTATTTTTAAAACAGTGTTGCTAATATCAGTAAGAGTTACCATCACTAGAATTTCTGCTCTAGATAGGATTGCTAAATGAAAGTGGGTAGCTATGGACAAGGGGTTCATGAGTTATGGCATCCTAAATACAGAGGCTCATAGTTCTAAAGTCTTAATTTTGTCACTTTGTAGCAAAAGAGAAACGAGACCAAAAATTCATTTACTGAACTAATCTAGTTAAGGTTTATTGTTCAAAACCAAAATGTGATTAAACACCTAACCAATTTTAAAATTATGTTTAAGTATTAATGTCATCAGGACTTCACATTGAGGATCTAATTTTCTTTTTATAAGTTTCTAGCCCTGAGTCAGACTTCAAAATGGAGAATATACAGGAAGAACTGGAAGTATTAGTACACAAGATAAATTATGACTTAACGGGCATCACAGAGACTTGGTAGGATAAGTCATGACTGGAATATTGGTATAGAAAGATAGCTTGTTCAGGAAGGACAGGCAGGAAAAAAGGTGGCGTTGCATTATACATCGAGAATATATACATTTGTTCTGAGGTAAGAAGGAGATGAGAGGCAGAACAGTTGAAAGTCTCTGGGTAAAGATAATGGGGGGAAATAGGGGTGACATGATGGTAGGGGGGTCTACTATGAACCACCAATTCAGGAATAAAGCATTCTAGAACAAATAAATATCCAGTACAAGATCTGGTAGTAAAGGGGCACTTTAACTAGCCAGACAGCTGTTGTGGTAAAGTAATATGGTGAAACACAAAATTTCCAGTAAGTTCTTGGAATGTATTGGGGACAACTTTTTGGTTCAGAAAGTCAAGGAAGGACAGCGTTTTAGACTTGATTCTGACCAACATGGAGGAATTGGTAATGAATTTGCAGATGGAAGGCACATTGGGTGAAAATTATCATGAAATGATGATTTCATGATTCTAAGGAAAAGAAGGAGCGAAAGCAAGACAATAAGGACAACGGACTTCAAAAAACACAGGCTTTAACAAACTCGGGACTGGTAACTAAGGTCCAAAGGGAAGAAAATTAAGGGCTAAAGTAGCCCAGGGGAGCTGGTAGTTTCTCACAGGGGCAATATTAAAAACATAACTACAAACTATCCCAATTTGATGGAAAGATAGGAAGAATAGTAAGAGGCCAATATGGCTCCATCAGGAGATCTGTAATGACCTGAAAAACTGAAAAGGGATCCTAAACATGTGGAAACATGGACGAATTGCTAAGGAGGAATACAAGAGAATAGCACAAGCATGTGGGGACAAAATCAGAAAGGCTAAAGCACAAAATGAGTTACACCTCGTAAGGGACACTAAATGCAGGTTCTTTAAATGTATTAGGAGCAAGAGAAAGATGAAGGAATGTGTAGGTCCTCTACTTAGTGGGGAAAGAGCTAATAACTGATTACATCAAGAAGGCTGAGGTGTTTAACCTCTATTTTGCTTCCGCCATCACTTAAGAGGTTAAAGGTGATCAGATATTTAACACAATTAATATTAAACAAGGGGGAAAGAATGTAAGCCAAAATAGGGAATACAGGTTAAAGAATATTCAGATAAGTCAGATGTATTCAAGTTGACAGGGCCTGATGAAACTCATCCTAGGGTACTTAAGGACCTAGCTCAGGCCTGCACAACATGCGGCCCAGGGACCGCATGCAGCCCGCGTGGGCTCACTGTGCGGCCCACGGGGGGTCAGTAGGTTGGCTCACTGTGTGGCCTGCGGGGGGGGGAGGTGGGGGTGAGTAGGCAAGCGGCGGGGTGGGGCAAGCCAACAGCTGGCTGGCCAGTGAGCGGGCTGGTGAAGAGGCCAGTGGCAGGCTGGGGAGTGAGGGTGAGCCAGCGGCAGGGGGTGGGGGCAGTAGCAGAAGGTAAGCGGCCAGCAGCGGGCAGGCAGGCGAGCTGGCGGCAGGGGGGCTGAGGCGGCGAGCCGGCGGCGGTGGGGGATGACGAGCCGAGAGGGCGGGCTGTGGCAGGGCGGCAGGTGAGACAGCGGCGAGCCAGGGGGGTGAGGGGATGATGAGCTGAGTGGGCGGGGAGTGGCAGCAAGGCTTTATACTGGGGGAGGGGGTGAGCGGCAAGTCGGTGGCTGGAGGGGGGCAAATCTCCCACATTCAAAATCTGGGACTGTGTCCATTGGTCCTTTTTGCTGCTTGTCTCTGGGCTGGGGGTTGTCCCAATGCTGCAAAGAGGGTGTTCCCAAAGGAAGGTGCCTGCTTCTAACCCCCGAGACCGTCAGTATGTCTGCTCTTTTCTAGTCAGCCCACTTGACAAGTTTGATTGTCCTTCGTCTGGTTCCCATCTCCTCTCTGAGGGTTGCAGCTGTCTGGAGGTGCCTGCCTTCCACGCCTTCCTCATTCACACCTCATTCATTCAACAAGGCAATTGAATACAAAGTGGGGAGAAGATCTTATTCTACTTCTAGCAAAGAGACATTTTTCTTTTACCTTAATTATACTACCTTAGGGGCCTGCTATAACATATTACCAAGGTTCAATACAAAGTCATATAAAAGTTATACAAATATGCATAATGCAGAGATTTATCTACAACTGCATTGACTGATTGTTGTGTGCAGTAATATCGTGACCCCTGGAGGGGGTGAAGAGGGGTGTGATGATGGGGACGAGCGGGGAGGGAGTGGGTCCTATTTTACTGCTGTGATCTGGTCACCCTATGCGCGCTGTTTCTTTCCCCCTCTACAGGCTTCCACACCCCAGCGCTGGGGAAGGAGGGGTTGTTTCCGTGGGGCAGGCGGCACTGGGGGGGGTGGGGTGTTTCCGTGGGGCCGGGGGGGTTCCGCTCTCAGCTGTTTCCTTTGGAATAATATGGCCCTCGCCGCTTTACGAGTTGCGCAGGCCTGACCTAGCTGAAGCAATCTCTGAACCATCAGCAACTATTTTCAAGAAATCATGGAGGCAGGTGAGATCACAGAGGACTGGTGAAGGGCAAACATAGTACCTATCTTTAAAAAGGGTTACGAAGAGGACCCAGGAAACAATAGGCCAGCCAGCATAAATTAAATACCTGGAAAGATACTGGAACAAATTATTAAGCAACCAATTTGTAAGTAACTAGAGGATAATAGGGTTATAAAGAATAGCCAGCAAGGATTTGTCAAGAACAAATCATGCCTAACCAACTTAATTTCCTTCTTTGATAGGGTTACTGGCCTTGTGGATGGGGGAAAGCAGTAGTCATAGTATATCTTGATTTGGACAGTACCACATGACATTTTCATGACCACATTTCCATAGTTTGCTTTAGATGTAATTATTGTAAGGTAGGTGCACAACTGGCTGAAAGACATACTTAAAAAGTAGTTATCAATGGTTTGCTGTCAAACTGGGAGGATTTATCTAGTAGGGTCCTGCAGGGCTCAGTCTTGGGTCCAGTTCTATTCAATATTTTCATTAATTACTTGGATAATAGAGTGGGGAGCATGCTTATAAAATCTCTGGATGACATCAAACTGGGAGGGGTTGCAAGCACTTTGCAAGGACAGGCTTTGAACTTATAATGACCTTGACAAATTGGAGAATTGGTCTGAAATCAACAAGATGAAATTTAATAAAAAAACTGCAGAGAACTTCACTTAGGAAGGAAAATCAAATGCACAACTACAAAATGGGGAATAACTGGTGTGGTGGTGGCACCGCTGAAAAGGATCTGCAGGTTACAGTGAATCACAAACTGAATATGAGTCAACAATGTGATGCAGTTGTGAAAAAGACTAATACCTTTCCTGGGTGTACTAACAAGCGTGTTGTCTTAGACACGGGAGGTAACTGTCCTGCTCTGCTCAGCACTGATGAGGCCTCAGCTGGAGTTCTGCGTCAAACTCTGGGTTCCACATTTTAGGAAAGATATGGACAAACTGGAGAGTCCAGAGGAGAGCAACAAAAATGAAAAAAGCTTTAGAAAACCTGATCTATGAGGACAGGTTAAAAAACTGGGCATGTTTAGTTGAGAGAAGAAAACGGAGGGGGAGCCTGATAGTCTTCAAATATGTTAAGGGTTGTTATAAAGAGGACAGTGATCAACTGGAAGTAGGACAAGTAGTAATCAGCTTAATCTGCAGCAAGGAAGATTTAGGCTAGATGTTAAGAAAAACCTCCTCACTATAAAAGATAGTTAAGAGAGATCACTTGATCATTAGCTGTTAGGTTCACTCCTTCTAGGGCACCTGGCATTGGCCACTGTCGGCAGACAGGATACTGGGCTGGATGGACCTTTGGTCTGACCCAGTATGGCCATTCTTATGTTCTAGAATAGGCTTCTAAGAGAGGTTGTAGAAACCCTATCACTGGAGGCTTTTAAGAACAGGTTGGACAAATACCGGTCAGGATGGTCTACCTTTACCTTGTCCTGCACCAGAGCAGGGGGCTGTACTTGACTTATTAAGGTCACTTGCAGCCCTTCACTTTTATGATTCTATGCAAACCAATCACTACTAGGAAGGTTTGTCAATGGCAAAAAAAGTCTTCCACTAAAAATTGTATTTACTGTTTGTAAATTTTAAAAATGAACCTGTTTGTAATTTTCAAAAGATGGTAATCACAGAATAACTTAACAGTTTTTGTCAGCTCATACTTTAATCAGGTTTACTGGGTTTATCTATTTAGGCTAGATCTACACTAGAGACCTTAGAGCGGAACAGCTGTACCACTGCAGATGCACGCTGTAAGGTCTCCAGTGTAGCTGCTCTCCCATCAGCATAATTAAACAATCCCCAATGAGTGGTGGTAGCTATGTCAGCGGGATAGCATCTCCCGCCAAAATAGTGCTGTCCACACCAGCGCTTCTATCAGTTTAACTTACATCAGTTAGTGGTAGGGGGTTTTCCCACACCCCTGACCAACAAAAGTTTTACTGACAAAAGTGCTAGTGTAGACATAGCCTTAGCATAGAGATAGGACAATACTTCCCTGCTCTGCTTTGCCCCACCTCTCTCATCTTATGACCACAAGAGGTGCATACAAGCACAGATACATGGGGGTAGCATAGACCTTGGGGGCCACCTACAGTTCCAGTAGAGTATGAGGTGTCACAAGGAAGCAACAGATTTTCCAAATCACTGTACATCTTAAGAGGCTCATTAGCACCACTGGTTTACACACACACCACACACACACCTCCCCCCAACACACACAAACTCCCGCTGAAAGTCTTGGGGAATAGGACCCACCAGAAGCCCTATTTAAGCTCCCAGTAAGCATAAATAAGGTTATAAGCCCCCCCAGTAAGACTGGAGGGATTGCTGGAAGGCCAACAATCCCACTGTAGTTTGTTGAGGACAGAGACTCCAGAGGTTGGAATTGGTGGAGGGAGCTGGTTAGCTTCCCCTCCCTTACCCCCTCTACTCATCTGTTGAGCATATAAAGGTGCCCAGGAAGAGATCCTCCCCCCTGCACACCTCTTAAGTTGTACATGAAAGGAGCCATTCTCTGTCAGATCTCAGGAGCCAGAGTGGACCTCTACTGCTGAATATCTTAAGCAGTCAGCAAACATACGGAGAATGCCCAAGTGAATCCGAGGTTGCAGACATACCATTTTTGAGAGCAAAATTACCTCAATATTAAACATTTTACCACCTCAGAAACTTCAGAGATAAGGTTGCACTTGTACCCCACCCCCAAAAAAAACCCTCACAAACATCACAATCTTAACTCTGCCCCAATAGACTAAAAGATTTTTCTCACAAAGTTAAGAGACCAGTGAAAAAACAACATGACTGTAGGAACCAGGCTGTAATATGTTTACTTCAAAATGCAGTCTATTGCAAATTCATTTTGTAGATATAAATCTAGTATTTTGTCTGTGTCACTGGGCACATAAGAAAGGCTACTTCCCAAATGCAAGGCAGACATGTGCTGTGCTCTGAAGTCTGAAATTCAAGTACTAGGTATCCTTAGTTAACATTACTTAACACTTACATATTTTCTTAAGATGGCTTTTAGTAATGGAAGCGCTCTGCCTTATAGTTTCAGAAGTGATCAGCAATTATGGGTGCCCAACCTGCAATACCTCATCAAAGCATCTCATGCAAGACACCCAAAATCACCAGTCACTTCTCAAAATTCAGGCCAATCTTTGCATATACAAATACATACCTAAGTGATACATCATGACAGAAATGCAATATGGTAAAAGTCAGACATCCAGAATCCTGGGCTTTGAATTTTCTTATGCTGATATTAACAAATCAATGTCAAATAACTTTTATGGGCAGACATTCATTACAAAAAAAAAAAAAAAAAAAAAAAAAAAAAAGAGTTGGACAGGTGGTCCATATAAAACACATCAGCATAGAATCATAGAATATCAGGGTTGGAAGGGACCTTAGAAGATCATCTAGTCCAACCCCCTGCTCAGAGCAGGACCAATCCCCAATTTTTGCCCCAGATCCCTAAATGGCCCCCTCAAGGATTGAACTCACAACCCTGGGTTTAGCAGGCCAATGCTCAAACCACTGAGCTATCCCTCCCCCTTCCCCAAAGCAGATTTCTCTCAACTATTTTCTCTCACTTAGGCCTGGTCTACACTAGCACTTGGTCGAATTTAGCAGCGTTAACTCGATTTAACCCTGCACCCGTCCACATTACAAAGCTATTTATTTCGACATAAATGGCTCTTTAATTCGATTTCTGTACTCCTCCCCGACGAGGGGAGTAGCGCTAAATTCGACATGGCCATGTCGAATTCGTGTTACTGTGGATGGAATTCGACGCTAATAGCTCCGGGAGCTATCCCACAGTGCACCACTCCGTGGACGCTCTGGACAGCAATCCGAGCTCGGATGCTCTGACCAGCCACTCAGGAAAAGCCCCGGGAAAATTTGAATTCTTTTTCCTGTCTGGCCAGTTTGAATCTCATTTTCTGTTTGGACATCGTGGCAAGCACAGCAGCACTGGCAACGATGCAGAGCTCTGCAGCCGTGGTGACCATGACATCGCAGAATAGGAAGAGCGCGCCAGCTTGGACTGATCGGGAAGTCTTGGAGCTGATCGCTGTGTGGGGCGATGAGTCCGTGCTTTCGGAGCTGCGATCCAAAAGACGGAATGCGAAAATTTATGAGAAGATTTCCAAGGCAATGGCGGAGAGAGGATACGTCCGGGATGCAATGCAGTGCCGCGTGAAAATCAAGGCGCTGCGACAGGCATACCAAAAAACCAGAGAGTCCAACGGACGCTCCGGATCGCAGCCACACACATGCCGTTTTTACGAGGCACTGCATGCTATGCTCGGTGGTGCTGCCACCACTACACCACCAGTGTCCGTGGACTCTGACAACGGGATCTTATCTACGGCCACGTCGTCTGACATTTTCGCTGACGGTGAGGAGGAGGAAGGAGAAGAGGAGGACGAGGCAGTCGACAGCGCTGTAAACGCTGATTTCCCCGACAGCCAGGATCTGTTCATCACCCTCACCGAGCTCCCCAACGAACCCTCCCAAAGCAGCAGCCCAGACCAGGACCCAGGCGAAGGATCGTCAGGTCGGTGTTTTAAATATTTATTTTGAATAGAATAGGCATTGGTTTCTTATCAATGTGTTTTTATTGCTTGCTTTGCAATAGGCGCTTCATTTTTAAATCTTCTCAAAGGCAACTACTTGAATAGTCTGTCAATATGTATGGGGATAGAGGAGAAATCCCCATCGGAGATCTCCGCGAAACTCTCCTGTAGGTACAGTGAAAGCTTTTGCATCAGGTTCCCTGGGAGAGCGGCCTTACTATCTCCTCCATGGTAGGATACTTTTCCGCGCCATGCAAGCTGCAGGTACTCTGGTATCATTGCCTTGCATAGCATGGCGGCATACGGCCCCGGGGTTTGCTTGCATTCACGCAGCATGCGGTCTTTCTCTGTCTCCGAAATCCTCATCAGAGTGATATCAGTCATGGTGCCCTGGTTTGAATGGGTGATTTTGTTAGTATGGTGACTCCTTGATTTTTCCTTTAAAGAACGACAAGCGGCGATTGGCAGACATGCGGGGGGGTGGTAGCAGTGAGGCTAACCGCAGAAACTTTGCGGTGCGCCGGCAGGGAGAGTTCCCTGAACCAGCCACGTGGAGGGGGTGGGGAGGCTAGGCGAGCCGTTAACACACAGGTGTGCGCAGGCAGGGAGAGCTCCCTGGACCGGCCACGCAGAGGGGGTGGGGAAGGTAGGCGAGCCGTTAAAACACAGCGGGTCGCGGGCAGGGAGAGTTCCCGGTACCGGCCCCGCGGAGAGGGTGGGCAGGTTAGGAGAGCCGTTAGCACACAGCCCTGCGCGGGCAGCCAGAGTTCCCTGGACCGGCAACGCGGAGGGGGAGGGGAGGGTATCTGAGCCATTACAACACAGCGGAGCGCAGGCAGGCAGAGTTCCCTGGAACGGCCACGCGGAGGGGGTGGGAAAGGTAGTTGAGCAGTTAAACCACGGCGGGTCGCGGGCTGGGAGAGTTCCCGGTACCGGCACCGCGGAGGGGGTGGGGGTGGGAAAACGTGTGTGCGAGCCCTTGCAGCCGAGTGGTTTTGCCGGCATCAGGAACTGGCCACCGCTAGGACCTGTGCTTGAAACATGGGAATACCGCACTGCTGTGAAGTTAGTTCACAGCAGTCCAAAGGCACTGGCTTACCATGGTCTCCAGGGAGCAGTTTTGCAGTGTCCAGGTCCGCTTGGGTGATCTGAACACCAGGACCCCTGGCAGTTAATACAAATACATAATATTCGACCTTGTACTGAGTGCACATGTGATAGATAGTATGCATGGTCTTGTTCACAGGGAAAGAGTATAGGCATTGTTCGGGAAAATGTATCTTTCTGAGGAATTCACTCCCTTTCTCCCATCCCACAGCTGCAAGTGTCTCCCTCCCTACCCGTGGATCGCCCTCTCAGAGGCTTGCGCAGATCAGGCGGCGCAAAAAAAAACAAAAAACAAAAAAAAACAGGGATGACATGTTTTCGGAACTGATGGTCTGTTCCCGAAATGATGCTGCCCAGCGGAGAGAGGACGTCTCAAGGTCCGAGCGAGCAGTCAGCGAACGGGAGCAGAGGGCTGAAGCTCGCGAGGACAGGTGGCGGTTGGAAGATCAGCAGACGACTCAAACGCTGCTTGCACTAATGCGGGAGCAAACTGATACGCTCTGCCGCCTTGTTGACGTTCTGCAGGAACGGAGGATGGAGGAAAGGGCACCTCTGTATGTTCTTTCCAACCGCCCTCCCTGCCACAAAGTCCTATTTCTCCCTCACCCAAAGTCAGTAGAACGAGGGGAGGCAGGGGCAGAGGAAAAAAATCACTCCACCCCTGCGGACTGCTCCAGTAGCAGAAGGCTCTCCTTTCCAAAAATATAGATAGTACCTTGACTTCCCTCCAAACGCACCCCACCCCAGCCCCCGTCCAAGTGTCATCCTAAAATTTTGCTCTCCTTAATAAAAAATTGTGTTCTGAACAGTCCTGATTCCTTGACTGTCTTTCAAAGGGCTGTTGTATTGAGGGGGAGGGGAGGGGTGTTCTGTGATTTTAGACGATAGGCGCATATAACAGGGCAGGAACAGGGGAAAAGGTTCAGTTGCCATTCTAGGAGGGGGTTTTCCTATTCCCAAGAGTGGGGGGGGCTGTCACTTTCAGGTGGTGGAGGGTGGCTGGAGATCGTTGGCGGCAGGCAATAGCCTGCATGACAGATCCATGCTGCAGGGGATCAGTGGCCGCAATGCCCTACAAAGAAGTCACACAGCCCCCCCCTCACAGACTTCCGAACAGGAGTGGTTGCAGGCTCCGTTGAAACAAGCAGTACACCATTGCGGACTGCTCAGGGAGCAGGAGCCTGTCATTCCCTGAGTTGGGAAGCGCCCTTTCCATCACTCCACCCGCTCCCCAACAGCGGTATTTGTCCCAGTCTCAGCACTTTACCGAGAAATCATTAATAAAGAAGATGGTTTTAATAAACAATGCTTCCTTTATTATACTTTTAAACCGGGGACTGAAGGCGGGGAAAGGGTGCTGGTAATTGTAGAGGATAGACAACGGTCACCGGGTAAAGAAACGGGGGCTGGTTCACCTTCAGTTTTAACAAGCGAAACAGTCACTGGTTACCCTGCTCGCTCTGGAATCTAGCTTTCAGGGCTTCCCGGATGCGCAGCGCGTCCCGCTGTGATCTTCTAATAGCCCTGGTGTCCGGCTGTGCGTAATCAGCAGCCAGGCGACTGGCCTCAGCCTCCCACCCTACCATAAACGTCTCCCCCTTGCTCTCGCAGAGATTGTGGAGCACACAGCAAGCTGCGATCACAATGGGGATATTTGTTTGGCTGAGATCGGAGCGAGTAAGTAAGCTTCGCCATCTCCCTTTCAGACGGCCAAAGGCACACTCCACCACCATCCTGCACTTGCTCAGCAGGTAGTTGAAGAGCTCCTTTTCAGTGTCCAGGGCGCCCGTGTATGGCTTCATGAGCCAGGGCATTAGCGGGTAGGCTGGGTCCCCGAGGATCACTATAGGCATCTCCACATCCCCAAGAGGTATTTTGCAGTCCGGGAAGAAAATACCTTCCTGCAGCCGTCTGAACAGACCAGAGTTCTTGAACACACGAGCATCATGAACCTTGCCCAGCCATCCAACGTTGATGTTTGTAAAACGTCCTTTATGGTCCACTAGTGCTTGCAGCACCATAGAAAAATATCCCTTACGGTTAATGTACTGGCTGCCCTGGTGGGCCGGTCCAAGGATGGGGATGTGTGTCCCATCAATAGCCCCGCTGCAGTTTGGAAATCCCATAGCAGAAAAGCCATCTATGATCACCTGCACGTCTCCAAGGCTCACTACCTTTGAGAGCAGCAGGTCAATGATTGCATGGGCTACCTGCATCACAGCAACCCCCACGGTAGACTTGCCCACTCCAAATTGATTTGCAACTGACCGGTAGCTGTCAGGAGTTGCAAGCTTCCACAGGGCTATAGCCACTCGCTTCTGGATAGTCAGGGCAGCTCGCATCCGGGTGTCCTGGCGCTTCAGGGCAGGGGACAGCAACTCACAAACTTCCAGGAAAGTGCCCTTACGCATCCGAAAGTTTCGCAGCCACTGGGATTCATCCCAGACCCGCAGCACTATGCGGTCCCACCAGTCAGTGCTTGTTTCCCTGGCCCAGAATCGCCGTTCCACAGGATCAACGTGACCCATTGCCACCATGATGTCCAGGGGCCGGGGTCCCGTGCTTTGCGAGAGGTCTGTGCCCCTCTCAGAGTTCATGTCCTCACGGAGCTTCCGTTGCCTCCTCGCCAGATTTATCTGCATCTGCCTCTGGAAAACGTGGACGATAAGGCGCGAGGTGTTGACAACGGACAGAACAGCAGCGATAATCGCGGAGGGCTCCATGCTCGCTGTCCTGTGGCGTCCGCGCTGTCAATCACCAGAAAAGGGCGCGATGTAATTTCCCGCCAGCGCTTTCATGTAGGGAGGGCGGGAGTGTGGGTCGAATGACGACAGGTTCCCAAAACCACCCGTGACACATTTTTGGCCCCAGAAGGCACTGGGGGCTAGACCCAGAATTCCAATGGATCGGGGACTGCGGGAACTGTGGGATAGCTACCCACAGTGCACCGCTTGCATTGTCGACGCTTGCCCCGTTAGTGTGGACTCACACTAACGGGGCAATTTATGTCCTTGGTGTGGATTCGCACGATCGACTTTGTAAAATCGATTTCACAAGTTCGGTTTAAGATAAATCGAACTATTCCCGTAGTGTAGACATACCCTTAGATATTCAACTGAACTTTCCTATACCAAAATACATATTTAAAATGAAGTAATACCTCTGAATAGTTTCACGAATACCTGAAACTATCAGGGCAGCACTAAGGATGAAACCATTATTGGAGTAGGACCGTGTGATTTGTGGAAGTTCAACCACAAACAAGAAATTAAACTAACATTCTTGAAAGGCAACAAATTAAAAAAAGAAAGTATGCCTGTAATCTTGTAGTTTTGTCGTGGTTAAATAAGGATAGCAGAAAAACAGAACAAGTGCAGAAACTCCTTTGGATTGCCTATAAGAAAGCTACAAGATTGGTAGATATTTCAGTCACTACTTCAAGAGTTATAAAATAAAAACAAGACTGCAGCCAGGACTAATTAGCAGACAAGTCGATTGAGGAAGTTTTAATGATTCTTTGCAGTTACCAGCAAGGGACTCACCATATATACAGAGTTGGTTCCGACTGTCATCTGCTCTATTCTCAAAACATATTCACAATACATGAAACCTAGTGGGAGTTAAATGTACACATCAAGGGGAGAACAGACTAGTCTTGTACCCAAAGAAGACCTTAGACAGATGACTAGGCCTTAGTGTCTACAGCAAACAGATGTGTTCAAGTATATTTCAGCATGCACTAATCAGTTTACTAATCAGTTGATCCATTTTTTCCATTATTTAATAACTGCTTCACAAGGTTTCCCCTCAGCTCATTTATTCCCACCCCTCAAATCTTGCACCAAAGTCAATTTCTGATGTCATCTATTTCCATGGAAACAATCCTGTGTTTGACATCACTTTCAAGGAAATAGCCAACATAAGAAATGTAATATTATGACTTAACTCCAGGATGAGACAGAAACAGTTTAGCCAGGCTGGGATGAGAAAGGCTCTAGCTCAAGTATTTCAATCCAAGAAATTTTTTTAAAAAATATCAAAGACAAAAATATCAAATTACCAGAAGCAGCGTAAACCACGTTTTGTTTAAAACTAATGGGCTTCCTTGGGTTTGTCTTTTACGCTCTACTGGAGGAAGTTGCTTATACCACCAGCAACCCTACGAGGGAAAACCATCTACTGTACATATTTCAGGTTGAATCTTCACAAAAAGCACAAGTTAAGGGATAACTCCCCATTCCTGGGTGTGAAAGATTCCATTCTCCTTCCTAACAGGGTATGCTTGTGCGTTGAGGCTGCGTGAGCTGTCACCTCCTTTCTACTTCACTACAGGAGGAATGTTCACATCACTCTTGTCAAACTCAAAAGAGGAAAACAGACCACATGTCTGGTGTATTGGGAGCCCATAGTTTATTCAGTCTTCTTTATTTACTACTCTGCCCAAAATTGGTCCCGTTTATACTAGGGAAATGGTTCACTTTAAAAACAAATACATTTTACAAGTACACTTTTTCCCAGTCTAGAAAAAATCATTGAGAGCTGCTTTGATCAGATAATGCCACCTGGGCTCAGGTAGAGTAAAAAATTATTTGTAAAAGTGGTCTTTTTTAAGCATGGCCCAATGTGAAAGGTCCTATTTATGAGCTGTCAAGCAGTTTGGGCCCCAAAATGTGATTTGCATGTAATTGTGCCAGTTTTAAAAGAATCCAGTCAGTTCTAGATAACTTTTAGAAAACTTGACAATACAAAAAAGAAGAGGGCTTAAAAATGCATGAACAGAACAGATAAGCACGCCATCTAGCAATTCATCAATCTGTTCCCCACCCCACCTATGTGCTTCAGGCACACCAGAGAACCTTGATATTCAAAAATGACTACTCCCACTTAAGATGATAAAGCTCACAGGATCTCCTGTAGGAAAAGCAATTGCAATGCCCTTCAACTGCCAGCAGAATAAAGAAAGAGCAGAGCCCCCCTGAAAGAAGTTGAGTGTTCCACATTCAAGTCACCTACTATATAGAAGTGTATAGCTTGGTGAAGACCATGCTGAGCTTTTCCAAATCTTGTGCCATTTTTAGTAAAACTTTTCAAATCTAGCACATACAAGTTTACATGCGTGTTCTGCCACTGCAGAGCCAGCAAATGAAATATAGGCTAAACCTTAAGAGTTATCCTAACAAAATCTATTCCAGTGAACAAAGCAACTCCACTACAATCCCCGTGCTAAATTCTGCTCCACCAGAAACTCAAGAATTGGTGGTAAAGAGGTCAGAAACCTGGAAGTGTCTTTCAAAACTTAACAATGAAGATTAAAATACAAGTAATAAATAATGTGCTGTTTTTAAACCATGCATAGCTTGAATATCTACTTAAGGGATGGCCTCTCTCCCTGTGCTCTACTGTCATGTTTGCAATTAGCAGTATGGTCTGGAGTCCCCTTCATTTAAGACTGAGGCCTAGTGGTAGACCTCTCTTTGTGATGCATTCACCTCGAAAAGCTGATCGCCTTCTCTCTTTGGTCTGAAACAGGCCAGATTTGTTAGCCTTCCATTTTATCGTTTTACTAAGGTTTCTGGGCAAGGAGGATATTGATGGGGAGAAAAGGTTTCATCAGGGAGCTTTGATTTCTGTAGTTAATTCTGTATATTTTTGTGCATTTAAACAAATGTTTAAAGGTAAAGTGTCTTCTATTTTCAAACAGAAAAGGATTTTTGGAGTAGGGCCAGCAAACGGACCTAAAACAGTGGTTCTCAACTGTGGTCCACCGCTTCTTCAGGGAAAGCCCCTGGCGTGCCGTGCCGGTGTGTTTACCAACCGCGTCCGCAATGGGGGCTGCGGGATGTGGCGGAGAGCACATCCCTCAGCCCGCGCCATGTCCCACAACCCCCATTGGCCTGGAGCGGTGAACTGCGGCCAGTGGGAGCGGCGACAGGCCGAACCTGCGGACGCAGCAGGTAAACAGGCCTGGTGCACCAGGGGCTTTCCCTGAAGAAGCGGTGGACCAAAGTTGAGAACCACTGACCTAGAAGAATTGTTATATAGTCAAGCGACGATCAGATTTTTGGGCTCTTCTGACCAGCAAAGACTGCAACCATCTATCAACACCTGTCTCAAAAGCTAAACTGGATGGCTCTGAAACGAGTCACGACCAGACCTGCTTAGTCAGAATTATGGGATATTATTAAACAAGGCCTTGTGGAGGAACGATTTAAAAAGGAGGAATGTTTATAAAGTTTTTACCAGCCAAAAGTGGAATGGGGAGAGAAGAGGAAGAAAAAGTTCTCATCTTATCGCAGAACTACTGAAAAATAATGAGACCATTCACAACATGAATTTGTTTCTTCACAACATGATTGCATGGTATTAACATATACTACATCCAGGAACATGACTCTTCTAGCTACATTTTGATAGATGTAATATTGCAAAACTTTAGAATTTATACAAACAACAAGTAGTTAGGAAAAATGTTACGTCTCCAATTTATATTAAAACTGATTATTAGAAAGTTATAGATGAAAAAAGGAAATGAAAATAGCCTGTTCTGTTTTAATCCCCAAAATTTCAAAGACCCCACAGTTCCTCCAAAATTAGGCTTTAAAAAAAAACCAAAAAACACAACCCTTTACCTTCAGGACCATAAATGGACTGGTTTAACCATTAAAAGAAAGTAACCCATCCCTGGGATTGTATCTACTGATGGAACAGGTTTTTGTGTGAACTGTGACCCCCCTCCATCGCCTGATATCACCCATTACCTCAAACTTAAAGATAGTTAGACAAGGTGGGTGAGGTATTATCTTTCATTGGACCAACTTACACAGAGGTAGTGTAGTTTTAAAAGCTGCTTTGCAAATAAGTGTATTCATGAGAATAATCTAACAGAGTCCAACTGTTCTTATAATTTAGACTATCACAGGTGTTGAAAATTATACTGTGTCAATGGAAAGGTTTCAAACAGGATGTCCTTAACTCTTAAATGTATCAGTTATCAGATAATACATAAACATGATTTTTGTAGATTTCCCATATTTATAAAGGAATTTGATTAGTATAACTCATTAATTCCTAAATGTTTATTAAATGACACTATACTCATTCCACAAATGGGTACTTCCATTAGTAAGACAAGATAAAAATCACAGGAGATAAGATGACTTTGGGTGATATTTGAAGCAACATCATCACTTCTGAAAATATAGATGTCCATATTAGGACAATCAGAACTTACTCCCCAGGACACAGTATTTTTTACTTCCGCTGATACCACTGAGAACTACCAGGGAGTCCTCATAACAGATACTTGCTTCAGGTGAAAATTTTGGAGGGGGTATGGGTCCAAGAGGGGTTCTTTTTGGGTCAGAAGAAAGGCTCTGCTCCCCCCACCTTATAATCAGTTTCTGAAGTCAATGAAGGAGAAAAATTACAGCCATTTATCATATGAAAAGCTCATTTTTTGTCCAAAGCATCCTCTTGTGTGTAAACTGGATAAAAGAAATCAGGGTGGAGTGATTTAAATCACTGATTTTAATCCTAATTTAAATCAACAAGCAAACATTAATTTAAATCATTAGTTCTAATCATGTTTTAGCCTTGTACTTTGAATTTCGCTTTAGGAAAGTACCTATTCTCATTGGTTGGTCTAGCATTCAGACATGCTGATTTGCAACTAAATATAGTTCTTACACTAAATTTGATACTTATTGCTAACCAGGAAGATAAATAAGTTTGTGTAAATAGAGTATAAACAATTATATAGCCTAACATACATTTATTCACATTATTCATTAATTATTGTAGGTTAAAAAATTTCATTCACCATTTTCCATTTACTAGTTAATTTTACTCATGTGTCAAGCTGCTTTTTTATATATATATATATATATATATATATAAATAAACTGGAATCAATGTATAAAAACCACATCTTAAAACTGTTTTTAATAAACTACCTTAAATATACTGGATATTCAAATAAAGTTTTATCACAATATGTTTTGCATTTCAAATTAACTGATTTATTAAAAAGGATTTTTATTTATTTTTATTTATTTATAGTCCGTGTGCTGACAGATTGAAAAATCTGTCCCATGGTGACCAGAAACAAAGGTATTTTTTTAGGTGCTTCAAGATGAAGAGAAGTGCTTACTGGGATTTTCAAATGTGCGCAGGCACAATCTGCTTTGGCACTTCTGAAAATCTCACTAGGCATCTATTTGCATCTGTAGGTGACCAAATACCTTTGAAAGTCTGTCCCCACATTCTTCAAAGTACTTACATATTTGCAAAAATGTAAATACCAGTATTTGCTCTGTTATAAAAACTGAAAATAGATAATGCACTACATGACATTGCTACACTTATAAAGCTTGAGCTGGCCTCAAAAATTACAGATTTTTCTCCCTGATTCATTATATAATGAAAACAGCAGCACCCTTTAGCTCATTAAAGTTTTTAGAGGACTCACTGATGAAGCTTTATTGAAATTTTAATAGATTATATTAAGTTTAGGCCTTAACATGGGTTGTCATTTCAGATTTAATTTTAAATGGTTTATTTAAGAAGAGCATTTTTATTTAAATACAAATTCAATGTAAATTAAACAAACTTGATCAAAACTCCCATTTGATTTTTTAAAATAAATTATTTTTATCCACCCTGCAAGAAATCCTTACATATTAAGGAGGATATGGGGTGCCTACCATAGGGACTCTAAAGGTAGGTTGTGTCTGATTTTTAATTGCGTTTCATGTAAATATACCCAAAGGCTTATGCAATAGATACCTTTTATACATAAGTCAATTCTGCTGTCAGGCCACCCACTCTGAAAAAGGGATGCAAATGAACTAAATGACATTCTACAGCAGAGGTGAACTCCAATTTCCTTTGAAGAATCAGGACTACATAACTATGAACACAAGAGGCCTGCATAACTTTTATATGACTGCAGTCAGATGCCACTGAGCCCTAAGATCCTTGAGTACCTTTATCATTATGGAAGACCTCAGACTTGCTTTTTCATTTTACAATAGGTCAGTGAGGCACACAATATTGCAAATACTTCAACTATCACAGTCCTTTACTTCAATTTGGTACTTCTATTTCTGCAGCCCAATTTTTCCTTTTTAAAAGACAGACTTCAGGTTTAATAATTTGATTAATGTAATATTGGTGAAAGGTAAGAGATTCACATATTGATAGTCCTGGACCTAGTAGTCTTCTACAGCCAAAGGACAGATAGACTAAACTCCACACACTAAACTCCACACATATACACGCCCCTGACAACGTACCTCCTACGTAACCTATAGGGATCAAGTATCAAGATAGTTTAATATCCATGCCTATTCACTCCATCAGCACCTATTGCCAGAGCTCAATAGACTCCAGCTATTCACAGTGGATGGCAGTTCACTCAGAACTAAATTAACTCATTTAAAATAGACCACAGCAGCTTGCAACCACAAACCCAGGTCAAGTTTAAGATAATATGTGAATCTTTTGACCTTCATTATTGTTACCAAACCCATGGGCAATCTGTGGCAATTCCAAAGTTAAACATGATGGGGGCAACAGCCTTTGGTGGCAATACCTTCTGTAAGTACAGGAGAATTACAGCTTCCCTCTTAATTTTTTCAGAAGTAGTAGCCAAAAGATTTTCTATTTCATATGATTCCCATGGATCATGCTTGAATCATCTGTAATTATTGACCAATTTGCACTTGATGTATTTTTACTGATCACAGGTGTCAGTTTCCTGAATCTCCTCTATCTCTCACCTTATTAGCCTCTCCAGAGTTCATTTGCACCACTAGTTTCAGAAGTATTTTCCCTTTGAACTGTTCCTTTGAACTCAAACAGACAAATGTGTTCATAAGGGTATGTCAGCTGGCATGGGCCAGCCATGAGTGTCTAATTGCAGTGGAGACATACCCAAGGTTTTCTAATCTTTCGCCATATGTACTGTTTCTTGGCCCGTGCTGACTCAAAACTAATTATTTTTCATTATTCTCCTTTCAGTTTTTTCGATTTCTGATGCCCATCTCTTCTGCCTCCATCCCACACAATAATCCTTTAAAATAACTGAGACAAAGATATTGTTCAAAAGTTATATCCAATTACTATTTCTACTTTAGAGGCTTCCTGATCCCCACCCCAGTTGTTTTTTTCCATTAAGTGTCTCATAGGATGCAGAATAATGCAGGAAATAGGGCAGTGGACTGGGAGTCAGGAGGTCTGGGTTCTATTCCCAGCTCTACCACTGACTGGCTGCGTGACTGTGGGCAAATAACTTCCGCTCTGTGCCTCAGTTTCCTCATCTACAATGTGGGGATAATATTTCCATTTTAAAGCACTTTGAAACCTTGGCTAAGAAATGCTGTAAGTATTATTTAGCTTGCCTTTGTGAAATTTTATTCATTTTTGAATCCTGTATTTGTTTTACACTTCTGTTGAAGTCTATTTTCTGCACCTCCATGATGATTTTATTTGGTCATTTTCTCCACCTGCCATTGACTAATCCTAGTCCAGTTATTTTACCATATTAAAAATCATATCAATGCAATATATTAAGAATACTGCGCATGCACTTGTTATTGATGTCATTTCAGCATGGTTTCTTTTTTAGAACTATAGAAGCCAACTGCAGAAAAAGCCCAGATTAAGGGGACATGGCAAACCTTCATTTTATGTACAGTATAATTCCAGCTATCTGAAAATCCTAGTTACCCGAAGCCAGTGTGTCCCCCTTGCAACCCTATGTCACTTACAGAACACTTCCATTTATCCAAAACTTTTAAATGTTGTCCAAGCCCTTTGGATAAACAGAAGCATACTATTTATTTATTTTTAAGTCTCCCTTCAAGTGCTCCTTAATTCCAAGCATAGGTAGTACCTCAAAGCATACATCCGAGTCAGTGACTCATAACTTGAGACTACAGTTCAGACACTTGGTAAGTTTTCAAAGCTGTCTAATTCAAGGGCTGCAGTTTTCCATCCCAAGAGTTTACAGTTGCTTCTTTGGAAAAGAGGACAATAGCAGCAGGTGCCTCTAATATTCTCCCACAGAGAAGGAGACTAAAAGATAGCTCCTCCTGAATTGTGTCAACCTTGTTCCATAACAACCTAGCAGGGAATCAGTCACAAGACTCATCCTTCTCCGTCATGTTTCCTCATAGTCATCTCTGCCCAATACGGAGCACAGGTAATGAGCACATTCAGGATCAAACTCAGGCAGAAACACTAAGCCAACTTATCTACACATGTATTTTGGAAGCCTCTGAATATTTATTTGGCAGCATCTTTTAAAATGTTTTAAACAAGGAAGCTGTACTTGCAGAAGACCTTATCTGCTAAACTCCAGCCTTGAGCAAGTGTTTGTACAAAGTTCCTAATCTTTTTTGCCCTCAATGGTTTATAATGAATCTACAGACTACAGGCATCAACTATAAATAGTACTTTGCCATTATATAGCCTCATTCACCAGAGGATCTCAACAAGGGTATTTCAGACACTAATTAGACATCCACATCTCTTGAGATAGAGAAGTAGGTAACTAAAGGTCCATCACAAATTAAGGTATGATTGTAGCATGGGTAGGCATACCCGCGCTAGCTTTAATCTAGCTAGTGGGGATAATATTAAGTGAATACATAGTGGCATGGACTTCAACACGGCTTACCCATCCCAGTACAAGCCTGCCAATTACCCTAATCATGTACTCTGGTTGCTGGCCGACACTGAAAACCCTACCACCACATCTTCATACTATTGTTACCCATACTAGATTAAAGCTAGTGCAGGTATGCCTACCCATGCTACCGTCATCCCTTAATCTGCATCATACACATACCCAAAGAGGATAAATTTCCAAAGCAGAATCTTTACCAGTATGACGGAATCAATATCAGAATAAAGATACTATTTCAGAATCTCTGTAGGTATGTTTTAGATCTTTCTTGATTTCATAATTAGCTGACAGATTCTCAGAGTGGTTCTCACTTAGACCTGTGTTTTGTAAACACTGCTGTAAAACAGAGATACTTGACATGTGAAGGAACAGAGATATAAGGCTTGATGAATGCTAGATACCAACGGAGAAGCAATTGGTATTTTTTCCTTAGCTAGCGGGTGGAGGGGGATTCAAGTATTTTACAAATAACCCCCCAACCCCACTGGAATATATTTCAGTTTGAATATTTACGGGAACATGGATATTTATGGGCCGTAACCTCAAATTGAGTCAATGTTCACACACAAAAGTTCCACCAGTTTAATTTAGAATTTAAAAACAGTTTAGTCCTGGTGTGGACACTTAAACTGACATCAATTCAGCTTAATTCAGAAAGCTGTAAGTAGTGTGCCCACACAGGGGTTTACACACGTTTAACTAAATCAACTGGACTAAAAATATGCATTTTTATTAAATGAGTGTAACTTTCTTAGTCGGACAAGACCTAACAGTTCAGAATTCACCAGGTCTGGGGGTGAGTGGACACATGCACAATGGAGTGCTTAGACACCAGAATAAGTGTAGGCCCCTCCTTCCATCCTTTCAGGTGAAATTGTAAAGTAAAGAAAGTATCAATCCACTCCAGGCATCCAATTCTGGAGCGGGGAGGAGGAAATCAGCATTATGTTAATTGTATCTTCTCCCTCTTGCAAAGATGTGCAGAGGTTGGGGAGCTGCAACACATGAGCTTTGGACACTAGGAACCATCTGCTTAGGTGAAGGCAGTAATAGTGGGTAGGACTTTGAAACTCTCCCCTTCAATTAGGTGACATGGGAAACTGAACTCATTCAGTTTCAGTGGACGAACACTTAGATTTGTCTTCTCTCCCTAGACCAGATGGAGCAGCATTCACTGAGAGTTTAGAACCCCCACAGACCCAAAATAGGATGTTAATGGGTATACAGCCCCCCCCCCCACACACACACCTTCAAGTTATACACGGTTTGGGAGATTAGAGACTGGGATTCCCTCCATCCTTCTCTAGATAGAGAGGGTGGGAAACCCCTCCTCTCATCACAAGACTAAGTGATGGGAACACCCACACCTCCTCCTGAGTCTAGGGTAGCAATAAGTGGGTGCTGGGAACTTCAGACACTCCTTAAGACTGAGCAGAGTAGGTTCAGGGTGGCCAGTACTGGAAGCCACCACCCTCCTACACTATATGAGACTGAATACTAAACCCCTCCCCCACCCATACCATCAGTCTGAACAAACAAAAGTGGGTGCTGGGACCCCATCTCCCCGAGACTGGGTGCAGATGAAGTGCTCAAATCACCCCCTCCCAACCGGGGGGGGGGGGGCCTGGGCGGTTGAGACCCGCCTCCCGCCCCTCAGTCTGGCTATGGATAGGAGACTGTGGGGGTGCTGAGCCCCACAGACTAGGGGCACAACGGAGGAGTTTGGGTGCGGGGCCCCGCCCCCATTCCGCGAGCACAGGGCTGGTACTGGGACCCTCCCCCGCTCACGACAATTGGAGGCGCATAGCGAGACGAGCAGTTGGATGCTGGGAGGCCCCCGCTCTTGGGTGCATAGGAAGCCTAGCACTGGGACCCCCCGGGCTCGCTGTTGGGTTCTAGGCCCCGTTCTACGGAGCACAGAAGGTCAGGCCCCAGGTCGCCGCTGCCGGTAGGAGCCGGCCTAGGCCGATCAGGAAGCGGCTGAGCGCAGAGAAGCCGGGCCCAGCCATCGGTCTCTCACCTCCGACACTTCGTCCTCATCGCTGCCGGAACCGCCGCCACCCCCACTCCTCAGCACGGCGGCCGCCAGCTTGAAGTCGAGGGCGGCATCTCCAGCGTCGGGCGCTCCGGGGCCTCCTGGCCCGCCGGGCCCGGCCTCCCCGAACAGGCGCACGGCCCGCAGCCCCAGCGGGGCGGGCCCGGCCGCAGCGGGGGCCTCCGCGGTGGGGGGGGCACGGGGAGTGACCGAATCTATCTCCTCGTCGCCGACAGGGGCGGCGGTGCCGTCCGTGAGCATCACGCTGATCCGGGGCCGCCGCTGCTCTCACAGCCCAGCCGTCTCTGTCCCCTCACAGCACCAGCAGCAGCGCCACTAACTTCTCACAACCTAACCGGACTAGGAGCGCCGTACCGCCTACCACGCCCGCTTCCGCCACTCTCATTGGCCATACTCGGTCTGCTCCTCAGTTCTATTGGACAAAACTCCCGCTACTCATCTCTTCGTCACGCGCTCCCATCATGCTGCCTTGAGAGCACACGCCGAGGCGGTTTGTACTCGGCGCCCCGCCCCGTTCTCTTTCGGTGTCTTCCTGAATTTGCGGAAATCTGACTGGGTAGTCGGCATGTCAGTCAAGCTACTCAAGGGACAGCTGGAGACTGATTGGATAAAATATCCGTCGGTCAACTTTAATTCGAGATTTCCGGACTCGGATTGCTCAGATAGTGCATCAGTCATACTGCACAGCGCTTGGCTCCGGATGATTGGCTTGTCTCCCAATCCGTCACATACTCCCCTTTGACTCCTTCTGAAGGTCTCACTCAGTGAGACCAGGCTCCGCCCCCTATTATGATTGGAAGATAGCCGTGTCTGTCAATGTTAAAGGCCGCGCCCTCCCTTCCCAGCTGCCCGCTCCAGCCTAACCAGCAGCGGATATATAACTGGATGAGTGCGGTGTCAATCACTTAGTCCGCAATTCCGTCTGCTTTCCAGCCTCATCCCCACGCTGAGTCCAACGGTGGCCGCTGCTGACAGCTGTATGGGCCCCTCCCCAACTCTGCGGGTCCCGCCCACCGCGATGCTCATTCCCTGCCCCTTGCCCCCAGAGGGGGCTGTGTTCGCCTCCTCCCATGCCCCTCTCCCCTGTGCGATCCCCGCAGGGCTCGTGCCTCCCCCGGCCCGCCCCTTCCCGTGCGCGGCGCCTGCCCTGCCACTGCGAGCTCGGCCCCTTCGCTCCCCAGCTGTGTCCGGAGCGTCCATGCGGCCGGGGCGCAGCAAGGGCCGGGCAGGGCTCTCAGGGGCGAGGCGGTTGGTGGGGGCCAATTCTTCGGGGGAAGTTTCCCAAGGACCTACTGCAGCCAGGATCTCTGGGATCCGGAACCAGTCCGGCCCCGGGAGCTGGCACATGCAGGGAGCGAAGCTGCCCTGGGGCCGAGAGCCAAGCTCTGCGCGCATAATAGTCATTGTTGCCCTCTAGTTACTTGGAGTTTAACCTGCTCTGCCGAGGCGTGGGAGGTGCCCTGCTGTGAGAAATGGCTGGCGTGCTACCTAGCTTCTCCTTCCCCTGCAAAATCCCTGGGTGTTTTCTGCTTCAGCAAAAAGAAAAGAAAGAAATGCTTGTGCCACCTTAGAGACTAACAAATGTATTTCAGCATAAGCTTTCGTGGGTTAGAACCCACCTCATCGGACGCATGGAATGGAACACACATGGAACATACATGTGTCTGATGAAGTGGGTTCTAACCCAAGAAAGCTTATGCTGAAATACATTTGTTAGTCTCTAAGGTGCCACAAGCATTTCTTTCTTCTTTTCATTTTGCTGACACAGACTAACACGGCTACTAACTACACTGAAACCTGTCATTCTGCTTCAGTGCTAGCTGTGGACCTTACTAGTCCACAGGTTCATCTCAGTGTGGTATTGACTCTGAAACCTAACAATGACTCTGTACCCAGCAGCAACCTTATGCTCTGTTTTGTTACTGATCACGGGGCAGGTGGAGATATCTATTCAGTGTGCTTTTCCATTGTTGGAGGGTGGGTGAGGTGATATCTTTTGTTGGACATAAGGGTGAGTGCAGGGAAGCAATGGAAACAATTGTGCTCTCTTTCTATCCATCAGTTTAAAAAACCAGGCTGCCCTTTCATCCAGGCCTCAGTGCCTGTTCTCTGACTGGATTTCCCACCTGTGATGGAGGGGACAGAAATAAGCTGGGGTTGGGCTTTCCCCAGCCCAGAAGTTGGAGAAAAAGGATTAAAGAAATGACAGGCACTTGAGTTTACTTTGTCAGAGGAAGCATATTTGCCAGCAGTTCTAGTTTAGCAGGATCTCATCCAAATGTCTGTCCTTAAGTTGGTCCTACTTAGTTGTCTTGTTCTTCCCAAGGGATTCTGATAGGTTGGAGTCATCCTTGTCCCTCTGGTTCTCACTGCCTGCTGCCAGTTTGTTTGCTGTGTGGGTCTCCCTGCTGCACCATAGGGGTGAGAAGTAACAGGGGAGTCATCCAAACAACCCTAGCCAGCAGGAACCATCCCATCCAGGGCTTAGGGAGAAGGAGATGAGAAAGCTGTGGGGGAGAAGGAAAACTCAAGTCTACCATATATCACAGGAGCCTGCAGAAGTAAGGGTTTAAAAGAGGAGTTCCCTAGTGGTTGGAGCACCGCTGTGCCCCAAAAGGTTGGGCTTACATCAGGTTGCAGTTTGGTGACTGTCAAAAGGCTGAGTTCCCGCTGAGGACACATCTGTCATTTGTTTTTCTTTGTATAAGAGACTGAATAATTGGATTTACTGTCAACTGCCCCTGGCAGAAAAGGAACTTGTTTAAAAGGTTACAGTGTAGTAGCCGTGTTAGTCTGTGTCAGCAAAGAGAAAATAAGAAAGAAAGAATGTTATGGTTCCTCTCAATTAATTAGCCTCTTAGGGTTGGTATACATACGCACTTCCACCTTATCATGTTTCTCTGACTGTATAAATATCTGTCTACTGTATGTTTCATTCCATGCATCCAATGAAGTGGGTATTAACCCACGAAAGCTTATGCTGAAATAAATTTGTTAGTCTCTAAGGTGCCACAAGTATTTCTTTCTTTCTTATTTTCTTTTTGTTTAAAAGGGACACACTGGTTAAAAGACACCTGTTATGAATACAGTATATCTGTATTCACCTGTGCTACTAATAACACCTTTGGTGACCAAAACTGCAGTGATTTTACAAATCTCATGTGCTTGTTACTGCTCAGGCCATTTAATCACCTTAGACAACAGCAAATAGATAAATCAGGTTCACTTTTCTTTCTAGTCAGTTTCCCTTTGGATCCAGTCCCCAAGCACTATGCTGTTGTGTTTGGAGAGCAAGCACTGCAGGAAATCTTGAAAGAGAGCAAGAAAAAACTATGAGAACACATTGCCACATCCATGACATTTCCCAGTGTGGGATTTTGTAAAATTTCTTTTCCAAAACCCAAATGTTTCTGCTTATGCTACTTTAAGGCTATTGCAGCCTTTCAACAGAGCAACATTCTGCCTCTTGCAGGCACAGGCAATGGGCTGGGCAGCTACAGACATCTGCAGGAACTCAACCAGCATTCCTCACAGGGATCCTGGACATGCATGTCAGAGTGACAGTTCCATCACCATAAGAGAGAGCACAGCATGCTCCACTCTGCACCTAGACAGATCTGCAGGCTGTGTAATGGCACAACAAGGAGAGCAGCCTTTCGCGGAGGGAGAGGAGGTGACATGCGAGGAATGTAATGTTGATGAAAGGTGCCAGCTGTATAGCCCTGGAGACTCTCCTCTCTGCATCCAAAGAGCAGCACAGGGTTATCCCATACCAGTGTTCCCCAACCCTGTGACTTGGTGGGACCTCCATACAGGGCTGGCCCTATATTTTGTCGGGCTTTGTGTGATAATACATGACAGCCACATCCAGCCCCTTGCCAAACTATGGCCATGTCCCACATCTCCGTGTGGCACCAGGGTGGACTGATTTCAACCAAAGTGATTTAAATCAGCAGGCAGGAAACCTTAATTTAAATCTATTGTAATCATGTATTTCATTTGTATTTTTAGTTACTTTCCTAAGGAAACATTGATTCTCATTAGTTGGTAACCATTAAAACAGGCTGACTTTCAACTAAATACAGCCTCTCCACTAAATATGGTGCTTCTTTTTGCTAAGCAGGAGGACATGCTATATCTATACCCATTTATTTATGCAATTATATCATTTAACATAGATTTATTCAGATTCTTACTTTTTAAATGTATTATTTTAGAAAATGGTGAACAGTACATTTCTTATTTACTAGATTTTTTTTTTACTTGTGATTTGTGTCAAGCTGTATTTGGATGGAAATTCAAATTAAATTAAAATGCACAAAACAGCATTTATTATTAAAATAAAACTACCTTACAAGTGCAGGATGCCTGAGGAAAAAAGCATATCAAAATTAAAAATCTTTTAAAATGTGGTGTTGCAGCCGTGGCTGGTCCAAGGATAAAAGAGGGACAAGGTGGGTGAGGTGATATCTTTTATTGGACCAACTGCTGGTGGTGGAAGCTACAAGCTTTCAAGCTACACAGAGCTCCACTCTGGGGAAGGACACTGGTTTCCTTCCCCAGATCTAAAGAAGAATTCGTGAAGCTCAAAAGTGCACCTGCCACCAACAGAAGTTGGTCCAATAAAGGATATTATCTCAACTACCTTGTCAATAGACAGAAGGTGGAGCCACAGTGCCATGCTCCAAGCTAGGCTGGAGGTGGGGGAAGGGATTAGTTAATGTCACATCTACCACAAACATCTCACTATAGAGGGGAATCAGGGATGGTTCTTTGGCTGCCAGGGTGGGTTTGCATACATGAAGCAGGGCCCTGTGCAGACACAACAGCTGCTGTTGCTTCTACTAGCAACACGAGAGTCCTGACAAGAGCAGAGGTTTCTTCTGTGCAGCTGCCCACAGAAACCTGTCACGGCCCATGCTCTGAGGTACTGGGGTGCAGGGAACTTTGCTGGCCCACCCCTTCCCCACATAGCTGAGCTGTTCCCACTGTCTGTACCATTGCTGGAGCCAGGAAGAGTGCAGGAGAGATCCCCTATTGTGGGGCACTTGGCAAGTCACTCCATGCCTACAACTGGGCATTGATCCATAGGAAAGCACTAGATCTAGTTGAGCCAATACACTGTCTACACAGAGGATTCCCCTTGTGCAGTGCCTGAAGCATCCTGGCCAGCAGTGCAGCACTGTGCAGAGTCCCATCAGTTCCTGCCCGTGCTTCCCACTTGGAATCACAGGAGGGCTGCCACTTGTCAGGTTTTCCCAGGATTGTCTCTTTTTTGATGTAGTTGTCCTGGGAAATCTGTGAGACAGCTCAGTACATGCTGCTAGCTGTCCAGATCTAGGGGCTCAGGATCATCTTGGATGTCACACTCCTCCTTCAGGCCGCCCCTGACAGAGAGCATCCAGCAACCCCGGCTCCTCTCCCAGCCATGGATCCTTGTCACAGAAGAGAGGCATTTGTCTCTCCTAAACACAGACTACAGGCAGATGCCACTAATCTGTTGGCTAATCCCTGGGGAAACATAATAGCTGATGATGATAGGGGGAGGTTTAGGTTGGATATTAGGAAAAACCTTTTCACTAGAAGGGTGGTGAAGAAATGGAATGGGTTACCTAGGGAGGTGGTGGAATCTCCTTCCTTAGAGGTTTTTAAGGTCAGACTTGACAAAGCTCTGGCTGGGATGATTTAGTTGGGTTTGGTCCTGCTTTGAGCAGGGGGTTGGACTAGATGACCTCCTGAGGTCCCTTCCAACCCTGAGATTCTATGAAACACCAGCTTGCACAATCAGTGTGGTTTGATAATGGACTACAGCTGAGGCTGCTTCTGGGCCTGCCACATCCAGCTACTGTGTCTGAACTTAATCCTTAGACTAGCGAACCTCACACTATGCAGCTGCATCCAGCTCACCAGGGCACCAGACACTGCTCTCAGGATCTGATCAGAGCTATGCAGTAGTAGGCCCAGCATGTGTGACATATTGCTGCATGGGGCTTATCATACCATGTAAATAGACAGTGACATGGAGTCCTTGTAACACAAACCCCGTGATGCAGCATCAGGGTGTCATGGACGGATTATTTTGCGAGGTGCTCAGAAGCCACGGGAACAGAACTTACTACATTCTAATAATGATACAGGCAGGGCCGGCTCTAGGATTTTGGCTGCCCCAAGCAAAAAAAATTTTGGCCGCCCCCACCCCAACTCCACCCCTTCCCCAAATCCCCGGCCCTGCCTCCTCCCCCGGGTGTGCTGCATTTCCCCCGCCCCATTGCTTCCTGCGGCCGCCCCACAACCCCCCACCCTAGCTCACCTCCGCTCCGCCTGCTCCCCTGAATGCGCCGCCGCTTCGCTTCTCCCCCCAGAGGGGCGCGTTCAGGGGAGCAGGCAGAGAGGAGGTGAGCTAGGGCGAGGGGGGCACAGGAAGTAACGGGGGAGGGAGGGTAGAGGAACAGGAACCGCTCCCCGCCCCAGCTCACCTCTGCTCCACCACCGCCATCTCCCCTGAGCGCACTGCCGCTCGGCTTCTTCCCCCTCCCTCCCAGGCTTGCCACACGCAAAACAGCTGTTTCACGCGCGGCAAGCCTGAGAGGGGAGAGGAGGAGAAGCGAAGTGGTGGCGCATTCAGGGGAGCAGGTGGAGCGGAGGTGAGCTAGGGCAAGGGGGGCACAGAAAGTAACGGAGGGGTAGAGGAACAGGAACCGCTCCCCGCCCCAGCCCACCTCCGCTCCACCGCCTCCCCCAAGCGCACTGCCGCTCCGCTTCTCCCGCTCCCTCTCAGGCTTGCCGCGTGCGAAACAGCTGTTTCGCATGCGGCAAGCCTGGGAGGAATGGGGGAGAAGCAGAGTGGCAGCAGCGCGCTCAGGGGAGCAAGCGGAGCGGAGGTGACCTGGGACGGCGGGGGCACATTTCTAGGGGTGGCATGGCCGGCGCCGGAATGCCGCCCCTAGAAATGTGCCGCCCCAAGCACCTGATTGTTTTTCTGGTGCCTAGAGCCAGCCCTGGATATAGGTGGTAAAAGTAGTGAGGCTTTTTCCAGTGCCATTTGCTAATGAACTGGCTACTTTGCAGCTCCTAACTCCTGGCACACCCGTGCAGGCTCACCCCCCTCCACCGGCCCCCCAACGGTGCAGGGGACCAGTTTGGAAAGCTCCTCTAAGCAGAGCAGATAGTATCAGCAGGGATCAGAGCAGGAGAGACAAGGACTCTTACACAGAGAGCAATTACATTGAAAACCTGCCCCTGTGCATGTGAAATGAATAGTTCATGTGACTAATTCAGTGACTGCTGCACTGAGTTCATCACATGCGGTCAGATGCCTATAAAAGCGGAGACAGCATTCACCTGGAGGACAGGCTCCAATCCTGCCAGCTAGTGGGAAGTGCCAGCAGAGCCCAGTCCAGGAGCAAGTGCCATACTCAGGAGATTGAGGGCTGGGATCCTCCTCAGAAGTTTGTCACCAAAGTATAGCAAGGTGCTTCTGGCTAGAGGACTATTTTGAGGTGGATAATGTATGTGTTGGGATTTATCCACAGTGTGGCTTCCTAGGGCCCTTGCTTTCAGCTGCAAGAAAGAGAAAAAAACCACTGAACTTCAGAGGTCTGAGGCAGCCAATCCTGGTGAAAGGCTGACTCAGATGAAGAAATGGGGTGGATTTGGGGGTAATTACCAAAGTGTCGGGGCACCTTGAGGGGTCTGATGCTTGGGACCTTTAGAGCTGGATTTTGTTAGTGAATTTCTCATAATGACACTGAGGCTGGTGAATCTGTGCTAGTGAAAACATTTTTAAGAGGGCCTTGCTAATCCTAGGAAGTAGAGTACAATGGGGCTAATGGCACACTGCTACTGCATGCTATTACAGTGACAAAAAGATTGATTTAACTGAGACTCACAACAGAGACTTGAGCCAAGTTAGTAAATGAGCTGTTGCCTTACTATTGATACAAGGCCTGAGTGGGTGGAGAATCCAGAGGCGTGTCCCAGCACTACCTAACACTGGAACCTTACTCTGTACACCTGTCAGCAAGGCAGTGCTGGTGCTAGGCATAATCAGACTAAGCAATTGCTTAGAGCCCTGAACAGCTCAAGGGGGCCCTCATTCACTTTTATAGTATGTGTTGTGTGTGGCGTAAGGCCCCCAATGGGGTAGCATCGCCTCTAGCATTGCAGGGAAACTGATGATATGATTAAAGCATAGAACTGGGACACAGGCTAGGTCTGTTCTGATCTAAGCTGTGCCACAGACTCACAGTGTGGTCTTGGGAAAGTTACTTAACCTCCAAGAATGAGGACAATGCTCCTTTACAGTTTGCGGCCTGCTTTGTGAGACTTGAACAGAAAGTGCTCTTAAAACGCACAGTGTTCTTTTGTACATACCCAGTGCCTCTAGCATTGTTGCACGTACCATGTGCTGTGTAATGACAGGAGAGGACTCAGTGTTTCTCACACTAAACCATCTCTGTATTAAGAAACGCTTTACAGAGGTGCTGCAACTGCAACTAGCATTCAAGCCATGTGCTCACAGACTGACTTCCTGCTGCCTTCTCCAAACATTTCCCTCCTATAACCTGTGCTCCTTCCTCCAGGTTCCAGGCAGGTTGCTACAATCATCAACTACAAAAGTTCACTTGAATAAGGACCCTATTTAGGGGGACATTTATAGTTTAGGCTTTGTCCACACCCAAACTTGGACTAATCTAGTTAGAATGGTGCAAACCCCTATATGAACACTCTTGAAATGGTTGAAAATCAGCTTATCCATGTAGCATATCTGTGCAAGTTTGTATGTAGACAGCCGCAAACATCTAACATTTCTGCTGAAGCAAACCAACAGCGAGTATGTGGATGCCTTTCTATCTCAGCCGGAACTAGAGAATGGTACACTGTTTCAGGTCTCTATCCCCTCTATTCATTGTTGTATTGATTTAAATCTCTCCCTGTTTCTCTTGCAATACTGGTAAACGGCAGATTTTGGTGGCTCCTAAATCACCACAGAAGCCAATCAAAGGCCATATAATGCTATAACATTAGATGTTTCTCTATGTTATCTCAGAATATCCTTTAAAAGACAAACTCAAGGCCCATCTTGCAAGCCCTTCCCCATACAAACTGTCCTTACTCACATGAGCATTTCATTCATGTCAAAGGCACTGATTACATGAGCAAGATTAGTCACTTGAGTAAGGATTTGTAGTGGTACAAATGATAAAGAGGAGTCACTTCACCCATGACTGAAATGCAGCTATTTCTGTGGTGGGACTCATCAGCTGTTTCACAACACAGAGCAACACCACATAACAATTTAGGTTGGGAAGTGAAGAATATTATATCCAACTGAAACTACTATAGAGGATGGCTGGCGGGGTTAGGCAGGTGGAATGTTATTTATCAGAGTTGGAATTTGGCCTGATTCTATTCACTAGTTATTTGAAAAGTACCTCAGCAGTTTTGATCCCTGCAATTTTCAATCTCAGGTGGGTGGATGAAGCATCACAGCTCCTGGGCTCAAATTCTTGTTAGGTTGTTTTTGTTCAAATTTCTATTAACTTGTAACTTTCCTCCCTCTGTCATTATTACAAACTAATTATTAACAATTTTCTCTTTATAAAAATAGCCTTGATCCTGCACATTTCATGTGTCAGGAATCCAAGTCAGATAAAGAACAGTTCAGCCATGCAGATGTGGTTTCTGTAGAGGGAGCTGGTGAGAATTCACTGAGCCAAACTCAACAAGGAAGCAGAGGTAAAATGGTCCCTTCAGACTCTGCTGGGATTTTAGTTTTATTCTCCCCTCCCAAGTGTGGGATTTTTTCCCCAGGAACTTTCCATAGGTGCCATTCATATTACATATCCTCCAGTGCATGCCCACCCCTGCTAGCTGACTGACTAGTAACCAGTGCAATTCCTCACCCAGGCTTAGGGTGACCAGACAGCAAGTGTGAAAAATTGGGACGGTGGGGGGGGGCGACCCAAAAATCAGGAATGTCCCTATACAATCGGGACATCTGGTCACCCTACCCAGGCTGCCTGGGTGATGACTGGCACAAGTCCCCCACTGGACACCCAGCTAGACCAGCAAACTCCCCCTGTTGGGTGTCCTGCATGATTTCTCATCTCCTGGCCACTAGCAGAGGAGCAAGCCCTGGCCAGGAATGAATGGTGACGCAGTAATGCTCCCTGTGTCTGCAAAGATGCTCTGCGATGCAGAGAAGGTGGCAGCCACTGGCTACCTGTGCAGTGAGTAGTGCAGCTCACCTCATGAGTGGGGGATGGAGGGGCGGCACACAGGCATACTGGCTGGTATGATCGCTACCTCCCCAAACACCCACATATTACCACCCTGCTCTACTATTGCCTGACCTGGATGTGCTTTTGAAACCAGGAAAATGTCAACCCAGGGCAGGAGAGTCACAACTACACATGCAGCGCGAGGGGAAAACGACACATCAGCTCCAAGGCAAACACGCTGGACAATATATCCAGGACTGCCTGCAGAGAGCAGTACCAGGGACAATGGCGATTCTGCAGCATAACATGACTGCGCTCCCCCATAGGCAGGAGAACAGCTTTATTTTTTGGTGTGTATTATTAGCATTTCACAGATATCTTTTTGTAATCTGGTACCTACCTAGCAGGCCTCATCTAACAAAGGAATACACACAAAAGCCATATCTGCCTACAGGAGCTGGGCCAGAGGGCCCTGTGAGCACTCGACCTGAGGTCTCTGACTACCAGAGGGATGCAGGCAGTGTATTTATTTTGTATTTTAAAATGCTTATGACCATGGGGCCAAAGTCTGCTGTCAGTTACACCTCATAAATCAGGAGCAGCTCCACTGGAGTACCACCCACACGAAACCAAGGAAAGTGAGAGAAGAACCAGACTCGCGGTAGCCCAAGGCCTGGTTCTGCACCACTGAGGTCAATGGCAGTTTTGCCACTGGCATCAGTAATTACGGGATAAAGATTTAAGTACTTTCCTATCTGACAGGAAATACATCTGTGCCATGGGGCGAGCATGGCACTAATACCATGAGAAAGAAATGACCAATGCAAAGCGAACTACAAAGACAGCATGAACCCAACTGGGAGCCTAATCAGCTCTCGCTTTTGGGGCCCGCCCAATGCCTCCCTGTGGTCCTGTTTGTGCTGCTCCTGTGGTGCAAAGGAGACTTAAAGCTGCCTTAAGGCAGCCAAGGGTGGGGAAACCTCAGATAGCATAGGACTGGTTACACCAGCCCTTCCTGACCCCACAGGTGTAGAGGATCTTTTGGGGTAGGCTGGGGCCTATCAGGGGAGAGAAGGAAGCAATTCCAGTTTATGTGGCAGCCCCGGGGACCTTTATGTGCCAGAATGAGTCAGTGCAGCCTGAGGATGGCTCTAACCTGTGCTGCAGCCTGGTATGGATCCTCCAGGTGAGAAGATCATAGAGGGAGCATAAAAGACTGATGCACAGTCCCCTTCTTGGGAGGCGCGAGCACGGCTCTGGTGCACCAGAGATCTACCTCATTTTGGCCTGGGGAACGGCCCAGTGTTCATAAACTAGCTCTTCCTCACAGCATTTTTAAAACCTTAGATGGGGATAACTTTGCTTTGGCTGGCTAAAGCTAAAGCCCTTTTTACACTCTAAGGCTATGTCTACACTACGAAATTACTCCGATTTTACAGAATTCGATTCTTGGAAACAGATTGTATAAAGTCGAGTGCGTGCGTCCCCACTAAGCACATTAATTCGGCGGTGTGCGTCCACAGTACCATGGCAAGCATTGACATTCTGAGAGGTGCACTGTGGGTAGCTATCCCACAGTTCCCACAGTCCCCGCTGCCCATTGGAATTCTGGGTTGAGCTCCCAGTGCCTGATGGGGCCAAAATTTTGTCACGGGTGGTTATGGGTAAATGTCGTGAGTCAATCCTCCCTCCCTCCATCCCTCCCTCCCTCCGTGAAAGCAACGGCAGACAATTATTTTGCGCCCTTTTCCCTGGATTGCCTGAGTAGACGGCATAGCACGGCAAGCATGGAATCAGCACACCTCGTGCATTATCGTGCAGTTTATGGAGAACCAGAACCTGGAAAACCAGGTGAGGAGGTGACGGCAGCGCGGTTACAACAGTGATGAGGTCATGGACACAGACTTCTCTCAAAGCACGGGCTCCGCAATTTGGACATCCTGTTGGCAATGGGACAGGCTCATGCCATGGAACGCCGATTCTGGGCCCGGGAAACAAGCACAGACTGGTGGGACCGCATAGTGTTGCAGGTCTGGGATGATTCCCAGTGGCTGCGAAACTTTCGCATGCGTAAGGCCACTTTCATGGAACTTGGTGACTTGCTGTCCCCTGCCCTGAAGTGCAAGAATACCGAGATGAGAGCAGCCCTCACAGTTCAGAAGCGACTGGCGATAGCCCTGTGGAAGCTTGCAACGCCTGACAGCTACCGGTCAGTCGGTAATCACTTTGGAGTGGGCAAATCTACTGTGGGGGTTGCTGTGATGCAAGTAGCCAACGCAATCATTGAGTTGCTGCTATCAAAAGTAGTGACTCTGGGAAATGTGCAGGTCATAGTAGATGGCTTTGCTGCAATGGGATTCCCTAACTGTGGTGGGGCTATAGACGGAACGCATATCCCTATCTTGAAACCGGATCACCAGGGCAGCCAGTACATGAACCACAAGGGGTACTTTTCAATGGTGCTGCAAGCACTGGTGGATCACAAGGGATGTTTCACCAACATCAATGTGGGATGGCTGGGAAAGGTTCATGACGCTCGCGTCTTCAGGAACTCAGGTCTGTTTAAATGGCTGCAGGAAGGTATTTACTTCCCAGACCAGAAAATAACTGTTGGGGATATTGAAATGCCTATAGTTATCCTTGGGGACCCAGCCTACCCCTTAATGCCGTGGCTCATGAAGCCGTACACAGGCACCCTGGACAGTAGTAAGGAGCTGTTCAACTATAGGCTGAGCAAGTGCAGAATGGTGGTAGTGTGCATTTGGATTGAAAGGTTGCTGGTGCAGTTTACTGACTCGTTCTGACCTCAGCAAAACCAATATTCCCATTGTTATCGCTGCTTGCTGTGTGCTCCACAATCTCTGTGAGAGTAAGGGGGAGATGTTTATGGCAGGGTGGGAGGTTGAGGCAAATCGCCTGGCCGCTGATTATGAGCAGCCAGACACCAGGGCGATTAGAAGAGCACAGCAGGACGTGGTGCGCATCAGAGAAGCTTTGAAAACCAGTTTCATGACTGGCCAGGGTACCGTGTGACAGTTCTGTTTGTTTCTGCTTGATGAAAACCCGCCCCTTTGCTTGACTCTAATTACCTGTAAGACACCCGCCCTCCCCCCTTTGAGCATGAATCGGAAATAAAGTCACTATCGTTTAAAAACCATTCATTCTTTATTAATTGATTATTAGAATAGGGAGATAACTCACAAGGTAGCCCGGGTGGGGCTGTGGGAGGGGGGAAGGAAAAGCGATCACAGCTTGCTTGGAAAGAAAATAAAGTCACTATCGTCTAAAAAATATTCATTCTTTATCAACTGATTATTAAAATGGGGGATAACTCACAAAGTAGCCCGGGTGAGGTGTGGGAGGAGGGGAGAAGGGAAGGAAAAGGTTATTTCAAAACTTCTTGAATGCTAGCCTTCTGTTGCTTGGGCAGTCCACTGGGGTGGAGTGGTTGGGTGCCCGGAGCCTCCCCGCCGTGTTTTTGGGACTCTGGATGAGGAGCCTATGGAACTTGGGGAGGAGGGAGTGTGGTTACACATGGGCTGCAGCGGCGGCCTGTGATCCTGCTGCCATTCCTGAACCTCCATCAGACGCCGGAGCATGTCCGTTTGATCCCGCAGTAGCCTCAGCATTGCCTCCCGCATCCTCTGATCTTCCTGCCGCCACCTCTCATCTCGATCATCCTGCCTGAGCTCTAGCAGGAAGATCCCTGCTAGCCAAACGCAAACAGCTCAGCATGAAGGCGCCCCTCGCCACCGCATGGCTGGTATCAGGGAAGATCCCTGCTAGCTAAATGCAAACAGCTCAGCGTGAAGGTCCCCTCCCCCCCACTTCCCCCCCGCCCCTCCCGCAACTGCATGGCTGGTATCAGGGAAGATCCCTGCTAGCCAAATGTGAACAGCTCAGCGCCAATGCTCCCCCCCCCCCCCACTTGCCAAACTGCAGGGAGGATTTCTTTTCAGGCACAGGCAAACAGCCCACTAGGAACGGCCACCTCGGAATGTCCCCTTAATTAAATTTCCATATTTCAACCAGGTTACCATGAATGATATCACTCTGATGAGGATAACAGACAGAGAAAGAACAGAAGTTGCTTGAATGCCAGCAAACACCGGGACCATACACTGCCAGGCTTTGTCATGCAATGATACCAGATTACTTGCTACTGGCATGGCGTGGTAAAGTGTCCTACCATGGAGGACGGAATAAGGCTGTTCTCCCCAGAAACCTTCTGCGAAGGCTATTAGAGTACCTCCAGGAGAGCTTCATGGAGATGTCCCTAGAGACTTTCTGCTCCATCCCCAGACACGTTAACAGACTTTTTCAGTAGCTGGACTGACCACGAATGCATCCCTAACCCTCAGGGCAAATTAATAATTAAAGAATGCTTGCTTTTCACCTATGTATTTTATTTATAAAAGGAACACTCACCAGAGGTGCCTTCTCTGGGTTCACGGTCTGGGATACCGCTTTGGGAGGGTATTTCAGTTAGGGTGATAAAAAGATCCTGGCTGTTGGGGAAATCGGTGTGCTGTGTGCTCTCCGCAACCTCGTCCTCATCATCATCTTCCCCATCCGTCAAATCCTCAGGCATGGCGACTGAGAGTAACCTATCATCGGAGTCCACGGACAGGGGTGGGGTAGTGGTGGCGGTCAGCCCTAGAATGGCATGCAGCTCAGCGTAGAAGCAGCATGTCTGGGGCTGTGACCCGGAGTGTCCGTTTGACTCTTTGGTTTTCTGGTACGCTTGTCTGAGCTCCTTAATTTTCACGTGACACTGTGTTGCGTCCCTCCTGTATCCTCTGTCCATCATGGCCTTGGAAATTTTTTCATATATTTTGGCATTTCGTCTTTTGGAACGTAGTTCTGATAGCACGGATTTTTCTCCCCATACAGCTATCAGATCTAGTACCTCCCGTTCGGTCCATGCTGGAGCTCTTTTTCGATTCTGGGACTGCATGGTTACCTGTGCTGATGAGCTCACCACACTGAGCAAACAGGAAATGAAATTCAAAAGTTCCCAGGCCTTTTCCTGTTTACCTGGCCAGTGCATCTGAGCTCAGAGTGCTGTCCAGAGCGGTCACAATGGTGCACTGTGGGATAGCTCCCGGAGGCCAATACCATTGAATTGCGTCCCCACTAACCCTAATTCAACACGGCGATATCGATTTTAGTGATAATCCCCTCGTCGGGGAGGAGTACAGAATTCGATTTTAAGAGCCCTTTATGTCAAAAAAATGGCTTCGTTGTGTGGATGGGTGCAGGGTTAATTCGATTTAACACTGCTAAATTCGACATAAACTCGTAGTGTGGACCAGGCCTCAGACATACAGAGAGAAATAAAGATAAATATGTCTCTTGGACCTGGTCTACACTAGGAGTTTATGTCGAATTTAGCAGTGTTAAATCGAATTAACCCTGCACCCATCCACACAACGAAGCAATTTATTTCGACATTAAATTGATTTTTGTACTTCTCCCCGACGAGGGGAATTGCGCTAAAATCGACATGGCCATGTCGAATTAGGGTTAGTGTGGACGGAATTCGACGCTAATAGCTCCGGGAGGTATCCCACAGTGCACCACTGTCGCCTCTCTGGACAGCAGTCCGAGCTCGGATGCTCTGCCCAGCCACACAGGAAAAGACCCAGGAACATTTGAATTCCATTTCCTGTTTGGCCAGTTTGAATTTCATTTCCTGTTTGGACATTGTGGCGAGCTCAGCAGCACTGGTAACGATGCAGAGCTCTCCAGCAGAGGTGACCATGCAGTTCGAGAATCGAAAGAGGGCTCCAGCATGGACTGATCGGGAAGTGTTAGATCTGATAGCTGTATGGGGAGATAAATCCATGCTATCGGAGCTACGTTCCAAAAGATGTAATGCGAAAATCTACGAGAAAATCTCCAAGGCCATGACGGACAGAGGATACAGCTGGGATGCAACCCAGTGCCGCGTGAAAATTAAGGAGCTGAGACAAGCGTACCAGAAGACCAAAGAGTCCAATGGATGCTCCGGGTCTCAGCCCCAGACATGCTGTTTCTATGCCGCGCTGCATGCTATCCTAGCGGGGGCCGCCACCACTACCCTATCCCTGTCCATGGACTCCGACGATGGGGTATTCTCATCGGTCGCTTCCTCTGAGGTTTTTGCGGGCAGGGAAGATGATGAAGGAGATGAGGAGGACGAGGTAGTCGACAGTGCTTTGAACGCCGATTTCCCCAAAAGCCAGGATCTCTTCATTACCCTGACAGAGATCCCCTACCAATCCTCCCAAGGCGGTATCCCAGACCGCGAATCCGGAGAAGGAACAGTAGGTGAGTGTTCAAAACATATCTTTTGAATAGAATAGACATGGTATTAAAGCAATGGGTTTTTAATGAGTAATTTGACCTGAGCACTTTGGCTGCATTCGTGGCCAGTGCAGCTACTGGAAAAGTCTGTTAACGTGTGGGGATGGAGCAGAAATCCTCCTGGGACATTTCCATGAAGCTCTCCTGGAGGTACTGTGAAAGCCTTTGCAGAAGGTTTCTGGGGAGAGCAGCCTTATTGCGTCCTCCATGGTAGGAAACTTTACCGCGCCAGGCCAGTAGCAGGTACTACGGTATCATTGCCTGACAAAGCATGGTGGCATATGGCCCCGGTGTTTGCTGGCATTCACGCAACATACTTCTTTTTCTGTCTGTGTAATCCTCATCAGAGTTATATCAGTCATGGTGACCTGGTTGGAATTAGGTGAATTTTATTACGGGGACTGTTTGCCTGTGCCTTTTAAAAAATCTACCCAGCGGTTTCCAGCCACGCGGTGGGTGTGGGGAGGCGGACCGTTCATGCTGAGAGGTTCGCGATCAGCTTGCAGGGATCTTCCCCGGGACCAGCCGCGCGGTGGGGGCGGGGAGGGGGACAGTTCATGCTGGGCGGTTAGCGGTCAGCTAGCAGGGATCTTCCCCGAGACCAGCCACGTGGTGGGGTGAAGACTAAACCGACCATCCCAGAGAATGGGATGGCTGGGGTTACTGTGGTTTCTGCCACTGCACGTTAACGTGCACAGCGTAGCAGTAACTGGCCAACTCTAGGAGCTCTGTTTGGAGCGGGAAATGAGGGCGCTGCTGTTAACTAAGCTTTCAGCAGCCAAAAGTCTACGGCTTACCATGGCTGCCTGCTAGCCGCATTCCGTTGCCCGGCCCCACTGGTGTGATCTGCACACCAAGACCCCAGGCACTCAATATAAAGATTCAAAATGCGACCTTGTATTGAAAGCACATGTGATAAGTAGTGTGAATGGTCTTGTTCATCAGGAAAGACTATATTCATTGTTCTGGAAAATGTATCTTTTTAAAGAATTCACTCCCTTTTTTTCATCCCACAGCTGCAACTGTCTCTAGGCTTCCCCCAGCATCTCCCTCCCAAAGGCTGTCACAGATAAGGTGGCGAAAGAAACGCACACGAGACGACATGTTCTATGAGCTAATGCAGTGCTCCCGCACTGAGGTAGCCCAGCAGAATGAGTGGAGGGACACCATTTTGCAGTACAAGCGAGCGGCCAGCGAGTGGGAAGACAGGCAGGATGCCCGTGAGGACAGGAGGGACGCTCGAGATGAGAGGTGGCGGATGGAAGACCAGCGGATGACTGAGGCGATGCTTGGGCTACTGCAGGAGCAAACGGACACACTCCGGCGTCAGGTGGATGTTCTGCAGGAACGGAAGCAGGATGACAGAGTGCCGCGGCAGCCGATCTATAACCGCCCTCACCCGCCCCCAAGTCCCATAGCCCCCTCACCCGGAGTCCCAAAAACGAGGGGTGGCAGGCTCCGTGCAAACAACCAGTCCACCCCGGTGGACTGCTCAAGTAGCAGAAGGCTGTCATTCCCCAAGTTTTGAAGCATCCTTTCCTTCCCTCCAACCACACCCCACCGTAGCCTCCATTCCAGTTCCCTCCCTTTACTGAAAAATCTTTAATTAAAAATACTTTTTTGTTGAACAATATTGCCTTTATTTTCTTTTCAAAGGAAGGTGTGTTTGAAGGGGGAGAAGGGGATTGGTAATTGGAGAGGATAGGAAATATAAACAGAGTAAAGAAACGGGGCAGAGTCTCCTCAAGGTAAAACAAACGTGAGAGTCACTAGTTACCCTGGTCAGTCTGGAAGCGATTTTTCAAAGCTTTCCTGATGCGCAGCGCGTCCTGCTGTGCTCTTCTAATCGCCCTGGTGTCTGGCTGTGCGTAATCAGCGGCCAGGCGATTTGCTTCAACCTCCCACCCCGCCATAAACGTCTCCCCCTTATTCTCACAGAAATTGTGGAGCACACAGCAGGCTGCAATAACAATGGGTATATTGGTTTCGCTGAGATCTGAGTGAGTCAGTAAGCTTCTCCAGCGCCCTTTCAAACGTCCAAAAGCACACTCCACCACCATTCTGCACTTGCTCAGCCTGTAGTTGAAGAGCTCTTTAGCACGGTCCAGGGCGCCTGTGTATGGCTTCATGAGCCAGGGCATTAGTGCGTAGGCTGGGTCCCCAAGGATCACTATAGGCATCTCCACATCTCCAACAGTTATTTTCTGGTCTGGGAAGTAAATACCTTCCTGCAGCCGTCTAAACAGACCAGAGTTCCTAAAAACGCGAGAGTCATGAACCTTTCCTGGCCATCCAACGTTGATGTTGGTAAAACGTCCCTTATGATCCACCAGTGCTTGCAGTACCATTTAAAAGTAGCCCTTTCGGTTAATGTACTGGCTGCCCTGGTGGTCCGGTCCCAGGTTAGGGATGTGCATTCCGTTTATGGCCCCACCACAGTTAGGGAATCCCATCGCAGCGAAGCCATCTACTATCGCCTGAACATTTCCCAGGGTCACTACCTTTGATAGCAGAAGCTCAACGATTGCGTTGGCTACTTGCATCACAGCAACCCCCATGGTAGATTTGCCCACTCCAAAGTGATTCGCGACTGACCGGTAGCTGTCAGGCGTTGCAAGTTTCCAGAGGGCTATCGCCACTCACTTCTCAACTGTCAGGGCTGCTCTCATCCTGGTGTCCTGGCGCTTCAGGGCAGGGGACAGCAAGTCACAAACTTCCAGGAAAGTGCTCTTACGCATTTGAAAGTTTCGCAGCCACTGTGATTCACCCCAGACCTGCAGCGCTATGCGGTCCCACCAGTCTGTGCTTGTTTCCCAGGCCCAGAATCGGCGTTCCACTATATCAACATTACCCACTGCCACCAGGATGTCCAATTTGCGGGGTCCCATCCTTTGAGAGAGGTCTGTGTCCCTGTCATCGTCACTGTCGTCACCGTGCTGCTGTAGCCTCCTCGCCTGATTTCTTAACATCTGCCTCTGAATAAAGTGGACAATAAGGCGCGAGGTGTTGACAACGGCCGTAACTGCTGCGATGATCTCACCGGGCTCCATGCTCGCGGCGCTATGGCGTCCGCACTGTCAATCAAAGGAAAAGGGCGCTAAATGATTGTCTACCGCCGCTTTCATGGAGGGAGGGGGAGAGTGAGGGTTGAATAACGACAGTTACCCAAAACCACCCACAACACATTTCTTGCTCCATCAGGCATTGGGGGCTCGACCCAGAATTCCAATGGGCAGTGGGGACTGCGGGAACAGTGGGATAGCTACCCACAGTGCACCGCTTGGAATGTCGACGCTTGCCCCGTTACTGTGGACTCACAAATTCGATTTAATGTACTTAGTGTGGACACCCACGTTCGACTTTGTAATATCGGTTTCAAAAAATTGGTTTAAGTAAAATCGAACTACTATCGTCGTGTAGAAACTAGGTCGATTTTATAGAGTCGATCGTGTGTGTCCACACTAAGTGCATTAAGTCGGCAGAGTGCGTCCTCATTACCGTGGCTAGCATCGACTTGCAGAGTGGTGCACTGTGGGTAGCTATCCCACAGTTCCCGCAGTCTCTGCTGCCCATTGGAATTCTGGGTTAAGTTCCCAATGCCTGATGGGGCAAAAATATTGTCGTGGGTGGTTTTGGGTACTTGTCATCAGTCGCCCCTCCCTCCGTGAAAGCAACGGCAGACAATCGTTTCACGCCTTTTTTCCTGGGTTACCCATGCAGACGCCATACCATGGCAAGCATGGAGCCCGCTCAGCTCACCGTCATCGCTGCAGCTTTTGGGGGCCTTCGCAGCAGACAGTGCAGTAGGACTGCTAGCCGTCCTCTTCCATGGTGTACAGCTCCATTGCTTCTGCTGCAACTCTGCTCTCCTGCAACTCTGGTAGTCGTACTCGTTAGACATGTAGCTTGGCTGGGGGTTCTGGGAACGTCTTCCTTGCCCGGCTCCTAGCAACCTCCAGGGCATGGTGTATGGCTTCAGCTGCAACTCTGCTCTCCTGCGAGCTGGAGACTTCTGCCTCAGGCTGCTCTCCCAGCCGGCAGCACCGCGCGGTCGCACCTACCCCAGCTTACCCCTTGCTCCCATGGCTCATGCAGCCTGGGCAGTAGTAAGGAGCAGTTCAACTATAGGCTGAGCAAGTGCAGAATGGTGATAGAATGTGCCTTTGGATGTTTAAAAGCTCGCTGGCACGGTTGGTCAGACCTCACTGCAACCAACATTTCCATTGTTATCGCTGTTTGCTCCATAATATCTGTGAGAGTAAGGGGGAGACGTTTATAGCGGGGTGGCAGGTTAAGGCAAATCACCTGGCATCCAATTTTGAGCAACCAGACACCAGGGCAATTAGAAGAGCACAGCAAGGCGCACTGCGCATCAGGGAGGCTTTGAAAACCAGTTTCATGACTGGCCAGGCCACAGGGGCTGACTTCCGGCCCCGCCCGTGGGT
The DNA here is from genome assembly GCA_037349315.1 of Chelydra serpentina. Taxonomy (NCBI): domain Eukaryota; kingdom Metazoa; phylum Chordata; order Testudines; family Chelydridae; genus Chelydra; species Chelydra serpentina. The sequence continues at coordinate 35,385,981 of JBAIAC010000035.1, read as the reverse complement.
GCTGTCACCCGACGCCGGGCGACGTTGCGGGGCCCCGCCCCCGACGCCGGGCGACGTTGCGGGGCCCCGCCCCCGACGCCGGGCGACGTTGCCCAACGTCAGGTGCGGGGCCCCGCAACATCTCCTGGTGCCCGGTAAGTTTGCCACGGGTCCGGGGCGGGCGGGGAGTTGCCGGTGGGTGCAGAGCACCCACCAATTTTTCTCCGTGGGTGCTCCAGCACCGGAGCACCCACGGAGTCGGAGCCCCTGGGCCAGGCTACGGTGTGACAGTTGTGTGTGTTTCTCCTTGATGCAAACCCACCCCCTTTGTTGATTTTAATTCCCTGTAAGCCAACCACCCTCCTGCCTTCGAAATAAAGTAACTATTGTTTTGAAACAATGCATTCTTTCTTTATTAATTAAAAAAAAAAAAAAAAAAAAAAAAAAAGAGATAACGGACAAAGTAGCCCAGGTGGGGTTGGGGAGGAGGGAAGGACAAGGCCACATTGCTTTTTGTAGCCACACTAAAAATCAAACTGTTTGAATGACAGCCTTCTGTTGCTTGGGCCATCCTCTGGAGTGGAGTAGCTGAGTGCCCGGAGCCTCCTCCCACCCCCGCGTTCTTGGGCGTCTGGGTGAGGAGGCTATGGAACATGGGGAGGAGGATAGGTGGTTATACAGTGGATGCAGTGGGGGGGGGTCTATGCTCTTGTTGGCTTTCCTGCAGCTCCAACAGACGCTTCATCATGTCCGTTTGCTCCCCCATTAGCCTCAACATCGCGTCCTGCCTCCGCTCTTCACGCTCACGTAATTCTTTCCTGGCCTCTGCCACTGAATGCCTCCATGCATTAAGCTGTGCCCTATCAGTGCAGAAGGACTGCATGAGCCCAGAAAACATGTCATCGCAAGTGGGTTTTTTTCACCTTCTAATCTGTGATAACCTGAGGGATGGAGATGATAGGGGGAGCGTAGAAACATTCTACGCTCTACGATCCTGGAGGGGCTACAATTATGGGCTTGCCTGAGCTCCTTAATTTTCACATGGCACTGCTGTGTGTCCCTGTTGTAGCCTCTGTCCATCATGCCCTTGTAGATTTTGGCATATATATTGGCATTACGTCTCTTGGAACAGAGTTCTGACAGCATGGATTCCTCTTTACATACAGCGATCAGATCCAGTACCTCCCATTTGGTCCATGCTGGAGCTCTTTTGCAATTCTGGGACTGCATGGTCACCTGTGCTGATCAGCCCACCACGCTGGCCAAACAGGAAATGAAATTCAGAAGTCCCCGGGGCTTTTCCTGTTTACCTGGCCAGTGCATCTGAGTTGAGAGTGCTGTCCAGAGTGGTCACAATGGAGCACCCTGGGATAGCTCCCAGAGGCCAATACCCTAAATTCGACCCAGCGAGGTCGATTTTAGCGCTAAACCCCTCACCAGGGAGGAGTACAGAAATAGGTTTTAAGAGCCCTTTAAGTCGACAAAACAAGCTTTGTTGTGTGGACGGGTGCAGGGTTAAATCGACCTAACGCTGCTAAATTTGACCTAAACTCGTAGTGTAGACCAGGGCTTAGAAACATGTTGGAGAGGGCTGGGGAGAGTGTAGAATAAAAGGTACTTTCCTCTGGATCTGTTGAAACATCCCAGCACACAGACATGCTGGGCAGGGATTTAAAACCCCATCATGGTTGTGGCAAAGGTGACGCCACTTGGTCATGCTCTGGGGGCTCTGGGTATAAAGACTGCACCATAGAAAATCACTCACACCCCCTGAGATCAGGATTCAGGCTAGCAGGACCAGATTAAGGTATAGTCGCTATAGGGTTGCACTGAGAGCCCAAATCCCTAGAGTCACAGAACAGGAGCACCCAGCTCCCGTGCACCCTTCCCCAGCCAGACTGTTTTGCCCCTTTAGGGCCCCTTTAAATTCTCAGGTCAAGGGTATCTCAAACAATCCCCACAAGGGGGCCCACTTATTGAGTCCTCAGGTGTGTATTAGCTCCCTAGGCCCCAAGCCCTGCTGTCTCTTTTCCAATAGCCCAAAAAAGCACAGAGGCTTGGAAAATAGAACACAAACTCTCCCAGCCATTACCCAAGTTTCAGGGGGGCACAGCCCCTGCTCCCTGTGGGTCAGTCTGTCTGCTTCCCAGCACCTCCTCCCGGGAGTTTGCCCTTCTCAGCTACTGCTCTCTCCCTGCCAACGCAGGGACCTACAGTATCTGTAGGCTTGGCTTCACTTTCCCCCTTTTGCTGCACCTTCCTGCTCCTTTTGTACTGGAAGTCCCATATTCCTCTCAGGTGTGGCTCGTCCTGGAATCAAGGCTGGCTTAGCCCCAGGCTCTCCAGCCCTTGGGGCAAAGCACCCCATTCCAGAGGACAGCAGGATAACAGCTTTCTTTAAAACATAAACATAGCTAATCTGGGTATGAAGAAAAGCTTGAAAATGTGATTAGAATGTCATGGAAGCAGCAATGTCTGCCTGAGTTGCAGCGAGACTGAAATACCAGCTCTGGGAAGTGTGACTTACCCCATTCCTCCTCCTATGGAATACTAAGCTCTGAAACCTGCTCTGAGGCCCTGCCAACACCAGCTCAGCAGAGGACACTCCGTGGTGTGGGCCCTCACTGCTGGGTGGTGTCAGCAGGGACACCCTCCTCCCAGAATCCATTGATTGGGTGGGTGGGGGATGAGTTCTTCCTCCTCCAGGATGGACCCAAGCCTGCCTGATGTAGGGACTCGGGAGTCACATCCTGCCGAAATAGAGGGGACCTATTTTGACAGTTCTAGTGTGGATGGTCACTGTCATGACCATCCTAAATAGGGGTGGGGCCACTGTGCACAGGCATGGCTACGGCACACACGTGTGGCCAGGAGGGTACCCCTGAGAGGGTGTTCCTAGCTCCTGGGCTTGCTTTAATATGGCTCTGTAAGTTGCCAACATTTTGGAAGAGAAGGGAGCCCCCTGACTATTTTCCATTGTTTGGACAGTCTGGGGTCTTCTGCTAATGGAAAAGCTGATGGATGTGTGGCAAATTGCCGGCACGATTATGATGGGTCCTGCACTTCCTCTTCTTGCGGGGGTGGGGGGGTGGGGGGTTCAGGGCACAGTTTTTTACCCCTGCACTAGGGTGTCTACTGTCCCACTAGTAACCAGAGAAGGGTAGTGGAGAGGGAGGGACCCAGGCCCGCGCTCTACTCCGGGTCCCAGATCAGGGGCCCTAGGGATAGTGGAAAACCACTTAGACTAGTGCTTCCTTCCCCTGGGCTACTTCCCTCTCCTGCTCTTCAGCTTGTGGGGCTTCCTGCCCTCTCTCTGCACAAGCCAGGTGTCTCTTTACATAAGGTCTTGGTCTTCTAGCCAGCCATGGCACTTCTCCAAACTGCACTCTGCTCCAACTCCTTCAAACTGCTCTCTTCTCCAACTCATAGACTCATAGACTTTAAGGTCAGAAGGGCCCATTAATATCATCTAGTCTGACCTCTTGCACAATGCAGGCCACAGAATCTCACCCACCCACTCCTGGAATAATCCTCTCACCTATGTCTCGGCTATTGAAGTCCTCAAATCATGGTTTAAAGACTTCAAGATGCAGAGAATCCTCCAGTAAGTGACCCGTGCCCCATGATGCAGAGGAAGGCGAAAAACCTCCAGGGCCTCTGCCAATCTACCCTGGAGGAAAATTCCTTCCCGACCTCAAATATGGTGATCAGCTGAACCCTGAGCATGTGGGCAAGACTCACCAGCTAGACACCCAGGAAAAAGTTTCCTGTAGTAACTTCTAACATCCCATCACTGACCATTGGTCCTATTTACCACTGATGGCAATTAATTGACCTTTGACTAAGATCATGTTATCCCATCAAACCACCCCCTCCATAAACTTATCTAGCTTAATCTTGAAGCCAGATAGGTCTTTTGCCCCCACTGCTTCCTTTGGAAGGCTGTTCCAGAACTTCATTCCTCTGATGGTTAGAAACCTTCATCTAATTTCAAGTCTAAACTTCCTGATGGCCAGTTTATATCCATTTGTTCTTGTGTCCACACTGGTACGGAGCTTAAACAATTCCTCTCCCTCCCTGGTATTTATCCCTCTGATATATTTAAAGAGAGCAATCATATCTCCCCTCAGCCTTCTTTTGGTTAAGGTAAACAAATCAAGCTCCTTGAGTCTACTTTCATACGATACGTTTTCCATTCCTCAGATCATCCTAGTGGCCCTTCTTTGTACCTGTTCCAGTTTGAATTCATCCTTCTTAAACATGGGAGACCAGAACTGCACACGGTATTCCAAATGAAGTCTCACCAATGCCTTGTATAATGGTACTAACACCCCCTTATCTCTACTGGAAATACCTCGCCTAATGCATCCCAAGACCGCATTAGCTTTTTTCACGGCCATATCACATTGGCGACGTATAGTTATCCTGTGATCAACCAGGACTCTGAGGTCCTTATCCTCTTCAGTTACTTCCAACTGATGCGTCCCCAGTTTATAACTAAAATTCTTGTTATTAATCCCTAAATGCATAACCTTACACTTCTCACTATTAAATTTCATCCTATTACTATTACTCCAGTTTACAAGGTCATCCAGATCTTCCTGTAGGATATCCCAATCCTTATCTGAATTGGCAATACCTCCCAACTTTGTGTCATCCACAAACTTTATTAGCACACTCCCACTTTTGGTGCCGAGGTTAGTAATAAAAAGATTAAATAAAATTGGTCCCAAAACTGATCCCTGAGGAACTCCACTAGTAACCTCCCTCCAGCCTGGCAGTTCACCTTTCAGTATGACCCGCTGTAGTCTCCCCTTTAACCAGTTCCTTATCCACCTCTCAATTTTCATATTGATCCCCATCTTTTCCAATTTAACCAATAATTCCCCATGTGGTACTGTATCAAATGCCTTACTGAAATCGAGGTAGATTAGATCCACTGCGTTTCCTTTATCTAAAAAATCTGTTACTTTCTCAAAGAAGGCGATCAGGTTGGTTTGGCACGATCTACTTTTTGTAAAACCATGTTGTAATTTGTCTCAATTGCTATTGACCTCAATGTCCCGAACTATTTTCTCCTTCAAAATTTTTTCCAAGACCTTGCATACTACAGATGTCTAACTAACAGGCCTGTAGTTACCCGGGTCACTTTTTTTCCCTTTCTTAAAAATAGGAATTATATTAGCAATTTTCCAGTCAAATGGTACAACCCCTGAGTTTAGAGATTCATTAAAATTTTTTGCTAATGGGCTTGCAATTTCATGTGCCAGTTCCTTTAATATTCTTGGATGAAGATTATCTGGGCCGCCCGATTTACTTCCATTAAGCTGTTCGAGTTTGGTTTCTACCTCACATATGGTAATATCTACCCCCACATCCTTATTCCCATTTCTCATGCTGCCACTATCCCTAAACTCCTCATTAGCTTCATTGAAGACTGAGGTAAAGTATTTGTTTAGATATTGGGGCCATGCCTAGATTATCCTTAACCTTCACTCCATCCTCAGTGTTTAGCGGTCCCACTTCTTCTTTCTTTGTTTTCTTCCTATTTATATGACTACAAAACTTTTTACTATTGGTTTTAATTCCCTTTCAAGGTCCAATTCTACATGACTTTTAGCCTCTCTCACTTTATCCCTACATGCTCTGACCTCAGTAAGGTAGCTTTCTTTGCTGATCCCTCCCATCTTCCACTCCTTGTATGTTTTCTGTTTTTTCTTAATCACCTCTCCGAGATGCTTGCTCATCCAGCTTGGTCTAAAACTCTTGCCTATGAATTTTTTCCCCTTTCTTGGGATACAGGCTTCCGATAGCTTCTGCAACTTTAACTTGAAATAATCCCAGGCCTCCTCTGCCTTTAGATCCATAAATTCTTTAGTCCAATCCACTTCCCTAACTAATTTCCTTAATTTATTAAAGTTAGCCCCTTTCAAATCAAAAATCCTAGTCTCAGATTTATTTTTGTTTATCCTTCCATTTAGTTTGAACTGAATTAGCTCATGATCTCTCGAGCCAAGGTTGTCCCCTACAACCATTTCTTCAATGAGGTCCTCACTACTCACCAAAACCAAATCTAAAATGGCATCCCCCCTTGTTGGTTCAGCAACTACTTGATGAAGGAATTCATCAACTATCACATCTAGGAAAATCTGAGCCCTATTATTATTACTAGCACTAGTTCTCCAGTCTATATCTGGGAAGGTGAAGTCTCCCATGATCACGCAGTTCCCATTAGTATTTACTTGATTACAAATATTAAAGAGGTCTCTATCCATATCCAAATTAGATCCCGGTGGTCTATAGCACACCCCAAGCACTATCCCAGGAGAAGCTCTAGTAGTTTTCTTCCCCAATGTGATTTTTGCCCAGACAGACTCTGTCTTATCCATTCCATCACTTTTTATTTCTTTACAGTCTACCTCATCATTGATACACAATGCTACTCCACCCCCTTTACCTTTAACTCCAAACCACTCTGCTCCAACTCCTCCAAACTGCTCTCTGCTCCAATTCCTCCCCTGGCTGATTAAAGCAGGGGGATTTTATCAGCCGATTAGTCTCCTGCTGCACCCGAGTCGCCTCCTGTGGGGCAGTTGCTTGGATTCGGGTAGCCTCCTACTGGGCTGCAGTGGCTTGTATTAGAGCCTTGAACACATCGTCCATCTTGGGGACAGGATGGTTTTAGCTAACTCTGGTTTAAGTCCCCAGTGCAGAAATCTCACCTCTGACACCACATGTGGCAAACTGCCAGCACAAGTATGATGGGTCCCACGCTTCCTCTTCTTGTGGGGGGTGTTCAGGGTACAGTTTTCTGCCCCTGAACCAGGGTATCTACTGTCCCACTAGTAACCAGAGAAGGGTAGTGGAGAGAGCGGGACCTGGGCCTGCCCTCTACTCCAGGTCCCAGCCCAGGGGCCCTAGGGATAGTGGAAAACCACTTGAACTAGTGCTTCCTTCCCCTGGGCTACTTCCCTCTCTTGCTCTTCAGCATGTGGGGCTTCCTGCCCTCTCTCTGCACAAGCTGGGTGTCTCTTTACCTAGGGTTTTGGTCTTCTAGCCAGCCACAGCACTTCTCCAAACTGCACTCTGCTCCAACTCCTTCAAACTGCTCTCTGCTCCAACTCCAAACCACTCTGCTTCTCCTTCTCCAAACTGCTCTCTGCTCCAACTCCTTCAAACTGCTCTCTGCTCCAACTCCTTCAAACTGCTCTCTGCTCCAACTCCTTCAAACTGCTCTCTGCTCCAACTCCAAACCACTCTGCTTCTCCTTCTACAAACTGCTCTCTGCTCCAACTCCAAACCACTCTGCTTCTGCTTCTGCTTCTGCTTTGCTTCTCCTTCTCCTTCTCCTTCTCCTTCTCCAAACTGCTCTCTGCTCCAACTCCAAACCACTCTGCTTCTGCTTCTGCTTCTCCAAACTGCTCTCTGCTCCAACTCCTCCCCTGACTGATTGAAGCAGGGGGATTTTATCAGGTGACTGGCTTCAGGTGCTCTAATTGGCTTCCAGTGCTTTTAATTAATCTACAGGGAATAAGGCTTCTCCTCATCCTGGGGCTTACATATCTCTCCTTATCACTCTCCTGCTGCCTTCTGGCCAGGAGGGAGGTAGGGGGCTGCTGCTGCTCCTGCTGGGGCTGCTGCTAGGCCCTGCGTTCTCTCTACTGCTGTAGTTGCTGCTGCTCCAGCTACTCCCCTGGCTGGGCCAGACACCCCTCCCACTACTCTACTCTCTGGTTGCTGGCTGGCTGCTGAACCTCCCCACACCTTGGTGGCTGCTACTCCTGCTGCTGCAGCCCCTTGGGTGGGGGAGGCTGCTGGCCCTCTCCCCAGGTCAGGGGCGACTCTTACAATTCTGCCGCCCCAAGCAGGGGTGGGGGCGCCCCGCCCCCGACGCAGGCAGACGTAGCGGGGCCCCGCCCCCGACGCAGGCAGTCCCATTCCGGAGCGGCAAGGGGACAGCGGCGGACCTGCCGCCCCTTGCCGCCGCGGCAGGCGAGACTGGGGCGGCAGTCCGAGTCCCACGGCGGCAATTCGGCGGCGGGAAGAACGGACCTGCCGCCAAATTGCCGCCGCGGGACTCAGACTGCCGCCCCCTTCTCACCTGCCGCCCCAAGCACCAGCTTGGCAAGCTGGTGCCTGGAGCCGGCGCTGCCCCAGAGGAGGGGAGTGAGGGACCCCTGCTCCAGTCCTTGCTGCTGCTATGACCACCACTGCCACCCCCATTACCATCTGTGTGGGGTCCTGCCTGGCCACCGGACTGCCACCTGGAGCTGCTGCTGCTGCCGTATTTGCTGCCAGCAGGAAGCTGCTGGAACACAGAGGAGGAAGACCCAGAGGACTATCAGCCGCTGAAGGAGCGCGCAGTGATTCTGCAGGCCACCGTGGAGGGGGCATCCAAGGACTGAGTATTTTTCAAGCTGTGCTCTAGTGGTGGGGGTATTGACTGTGTTTGTGGGGGCACAGGGGGTGTGGCGTGGAGCCTGCCCCCTGGTCCATCTGTGCCCCCCCCAACCCCCACCACCACCCCTGCCCCCTCCACCACCTCTGCTGGCTGCTCACCATCTGCCCTGGTTCCTGCCTCTGGACTCAGCTGCTTGCCTGGCTTGCCATGCCCATTTCCACCTTTTGGGCCTGCAGCAGCAGCCACCCAAACATTGACTTTGTGCAAGCGCACGTGGGTGCACGTGCCCCCCCCTATACCTCCTGGACTGACCCTCTTCCCCCAATAGCACGCCCCTTGCTACCTGCCCCATCTGCCCCTTGCAGCTGTTTCCCACCCCCCTTTTGTCCCAGCCCCTTACTACTTCAGTTTGATTACCTGCCCCGCCCTTTTCCCTCTACAGCCTTTGTTTGTTTGCCCCACCCCAGCCCTGAACTAGCCCCTTGGTTTTCAACCCCATTTCCAGCCTGGTTCTCCCCCTCCCCTTGCAGCCCCCGTTTGCCCTGATTGGCCCCTCCCCTCATGCGCCCATGCCCCCTCCCATGCGCTTTGCCCCTCCCCTCTTTAAGTTTGACCCCTATCTCACTGCACCCCCCCATGCTGTTATATCCCCTTCTCCCCTAGTGCAACAAGAGGAGCCGGATTTTCCATCCGGAGTCGGTGACAGAACCCTACCCCCCGCACTAGTCCCTGAATACAGCCCCTACCTTTTAGCACCCTCCTCCCCTGCCTGCAGCCTAGCAGGGAGGACCGGTCACCCCATTTCCTCTTCCCCTCCTTTCTCTGGTGTTTTCCCTTCCCTCGCTGCTCATTATGGCAGGTGACACAGCAGGGGGGGGGCCCTCCAGAGGAAGACCCTGCCGTCCCTCCCCCGCCTGCTCCCCCATCACCCCCCCAGCCTCTACCTTGACCGCTGCTGCCGAACCACTTGCTATCACCCCCGCTGGGGCACGGGCAGCGGCAGATACCGGGGCGACCTCCATTGCTGCTACGTCCCTTGCCCCCTCTGACTCTGAGGGAGCTCGCTCTCCCAGCCGGCAGGAAGTGCCAGGGTAGAAAGAAGGGTAAGGGCCCCGCTAAAAAGACCAGGCCCTCCATAGCGCGGTGTCCCTCCCTGCTGTTCCCTCCACCAGCTCTGCGGGTGCCCCTCCCCTGGTCCCCAGGGCGTACACCCGGGGGTGGCAGCCCCCCCGCCTGTTGCTCCGTCATCTCACCTACCGCCCCTGCTACCATCTATAGCGGCCGGGGCCCCTTCCCACCTTGACCAGGAGGCACAGCATCCATTTCCTCCTGGTGCCCACCTCGCCCCACGTAGAAACCTATGTGCGGGCGTTGGCGAGGGTGGTGGGGCCCACGGCCATCGTAGCGGCCTCCAAAATGTACGGAAGGGTTGTCTTCTTCCTCGCATCGGAGGCCGCGGCCCAGGAGGCGGTGGAGAAAGGCATGGTGGTGGGGGGGGGGGGCGTGTTCATCCCCCTGGAGCTGCTAGAGGACTTGGGTGTCTGACTAGTCCTGACCTCTGTCCCTCCCTTCCTCCCCAATGCCACCCTGTTACCCACCCTCTCAACCCTGGGGAGGCCTATCTCCATTGTCAGCTCTCTCCCACTGAGCTGCAAAGACCCCGCCCTCCGTCACGTCCTCTCATTCCGCCGGCAGGTGCAGCTTCAACTGCCGCCAGCGGCGCGTGACGGAGAGGGGTCCTTCCTGGTCCCCTACCAAGGGGCCCGCTACTGTGCGCATTATTCGTGGGAGGCCTGGTGCTACCTCTGCAGGGCGATGGGGCACGTCTGGAGGGACTGTCCCTTGGCCTGGCAAGGAGGAGCGTCCGAGAGCCCCCGAGCCCCAGCAGGGCACCAGCCCCGTCATCGCCAGTGCTCTGGATGCCCGGCACCCAGAGCCACCCCTCCTCCTTCTCAACCCACCACTGCTCCCACTCGGGCCCTAGGGGTACCTCCCCCAGCATGCCCAGACAAGCGGGAGAGCCCCGCCTCCACTAAGTGCCGTCTGGTGTGGCTTGTGGAGGAGGGTGTGGCAGGGATACCGCCGGGCATGGGAGAGGGCCCACCCCAGGGGGACTCTTCCCTCCCTCATGCTGCCCCATCACTACCTCCTCGAGTCCCTGAGCCATCACCCCTGTCCCCCAACCCGACCCCTGATAGCCAGCCCCCAGATGATGCCATGGAGGGCTGGGCCCTAGTACAGGGGAAGCGGGGCAAGTGGAAGGCTCGAGCTCCGCTCCTTCCCACCAATGCGGAAGCCCCCCCAGAAAACCAGGAAGGGGGGTGCCGATGCTGGGCCTTTCGCTTTGCCCCCGAGTGACATTTGTCCGCCAGTACTGGCTGGGAAAGACGTGGCAGCACCGGAGGGCAGTACTGCCCATCCATTGGAGTCCCCTCACTCGGAGGCCCCCGATGGAGCCCTTCCTGCCCCCTCACCAGTTGACGCCCCTGCGAGCCACGAAGCAAGCGTCGCTTCTGGTGCCCGAGTGGTGGACGGTGATCTGCCCTCCATTTATGAGGAAATCGAGGCCCTGGGTCTGACCCCGGTTACCCAGGGGGAGGATGACCCTCTACCAGCGGGCCTCGATTTAAGTGACCTCACCCTGGCTCCCGTCTCCCCCTTTTCCCCATGCTCCCTCCCCCTTACTGCTGCTTCTGCTCCCGCCTCCGAGGATCCCCTGGGCTCTTCCATTTCCCCGGCTGCAGGTGGCATCCTGCGACGGCTGCCGAGCCTACTGAGGCGATGGCCAGTGCCACGCGGCCAGGACCCGAATCCCATGGGGTACCCCTCATAGGTGTGGGGCAACCGACCTCCTTCCCGGGCGGGGACCCCGCTGAAGTCTGTCCACCTCCCGATGCCGTTGCTGTTACACCGGTCATAGAATCTGAGCCCGGCATTGCTGAGGATCCCCTTCCCACCCCCCAGATCCCTGGGCCAGACCAAGAGGGGGGCTTCCCAGGGGCCTAGCTGCTAGGGCTCCGAATCCGGCCTCTGCCCCTCTCCCCGACTCTGCTCCTGACCCCTGCCCTGCCCCTACTGCTGACCCCTGCCCTGCCTCTATGCCTGATCCCTGCCCTGCCCCTGATGCTGATCCCGTCCCAATCCCTTCCACCTCCCGTGATGCCATTGCCGCCCCTGGAGCCATCTCCTTCTCCTTCCCGGAGGATGACCCACCAGGGGCTGCTCTCCTCCCTCCGCCGCCTCCCATTAAGCCGAAGTCTGAGGCGGGCCCCATGGCCGCGTCGGGGGTCCGCCCCTTGCCTGCCCGTCTCGGTGGGCCACGGAGCTGTCTCAGAGGCCCCTTTGATAGATAGCTGGGGGCTAGTGACCCCGGCCCCCCCATATGCTGCAAGAGGAGCTGAGGGAGTTCCTTGAGGATGTTGGGGGGGGCGCTCCCGTAACAAAATGCAGCTCGCTCTCCAGCGATGGGGGGATTTCCATCAAATCCTTCAGGCCGCGAGGACCCTTATGGGGGAGGGTAAGAGGACTGGGAAGCAGGCCGCCGCGGCCTACCAGCAGGTTCACCTCTTCCGTGACTCCGTATTCACCTACGGGGTAGATCACAGTTTGTTGCGCGGCCCAACGGAGCCCGTGAGCGATCCTGCCGGCAAGGATCCCCCCCAGGCCTGGGAACGGGGAACCACGGCCAGTGGGAGCTTTGGGGGAGGTACCCATAGGCAAGGGCGGCGCAGGAGCCCCCTGATCTCCCTCCCCCAGGGGCGTGGTGCTGGCTGCTTGTGGGAGCAGCGCGGTGTGGGGCCAGAGCAGGTGGGAGTCTGCCTTAGCCCCGGTGCGCACTGCTGCCACCCCGGAGCCGCTCCAGGTAAGCGGTGCCAGGCCGGAGCCCGCACCCTGAACCCCTCCTGCACCCCAACCCCCTGCCCTGAACCCCTAACCCCCTCCCCTGAGCCCTCTCCCACACTCTGCACCTCCACCCCCTGCCCTAAGCCCTCTCCCGCACTCTGCACCCCCTCCTGCATCCCAACCCCCTGCCCTGAGCCTTGTACACCCCGCACCCCTCCTGAGCCCCAACCCCTTGCCCTGAGCTCCTTCCTGCACACCGCACCCCCCCACAGACCCTGCACTCCCTCAGGCACCCCAACCCCCTGCCCCAGCCCTGAATTCATGGCCTTGCATTCAATTTCCCCACCCAGATGTGGCCCTTGGGCCAAAAAGTTTGCCCACCCATGGCCTAGTATGTCATACTATATCAGGGTTGGAAGGGACCTTAGGAGGTCATCTAGTCCAACCCCCTGCTCAAAGCAGGACCAATCCCCAATTTTTGCCCCAGATCCCTAAATGGCCCCAAGGATTGAACTCACAACCCTGGGTTTAGTAGGCCAATGCTCAAACCACTGAGCTATCCCTCTCCTGCCAAAGATCAGGAATGTCCAGCTCAGGAATCTGGCCAGAATCTCGCTGCTTAAAGAAGGAGCAGAATGGAATCACTATGGTGCTAGAACACCAAGTGGGCCCAGCCCTGCCTGTGCCAAAGGCAACTCTTCTCCCCAGGTGGGGAGAATAAGGAGGGTCAGGACACCCAATCAGGCCAGGATGAGGCTTGGGGAGAGAAGATGCTACAGATGGCTGTTGGCAGATGCCTGCAGACACTGTAAAGTTAGAAAGAAGTTCCTGGGGATGGCTGAAGGCAGGAGAGCAGCAGGGTGGAGTTAGAAAGCTCCTACAGGGGTCCCTGCTGGGATACCAGGCCACATCCTAGGCAAGAAGCCCAAGAAGACAGACCTCTTGGATGGAGAGGCTGGGCCCAGTTGGAAACATTGTGGACTTGCAGGGGAGACACACCATCAAGTTCTGTTCATAGAAGACTTCAGTTCCCCTCTGGGTGGCAACAGTAGAGGGCAAATCAAAGGGACCAAGAAGAATAACCAAGTCCTGGAAGGACAAGTCAGGAGGGCCGGGTGTGGCCTTTAGGATCACTGGAGAGTGTGTGAATGATTAAATAAATTAGACTCCACCCAAACAGGGGAATTTTGTTTTAAATACTGTGGGGGCCTGAGAAGGGGAAACTGAGAGGCTTCAGCAGGCACAATGTTCTGAAGATTCAGAGCAGGCTACGCAGCGGGGACAGAAGGCCAGCGAGGATAATTGGCGGCATGTGACCTCTAGAAGAGGAAAGAGTACCAGAAAAGTCCATGTACCAGAAATGCAGATTCAGATGAGCAACCGTTTTCATGTTCTCTCCACAGGTACTAGTGCAGAGAGTGGAGTGAACGATACATCTGAGGGAACAGAGCAGAAGGAGACTCCACTGATTGGAAGGCATGAGATGCACCATCCTAGGGCTGGGGGTTCCACGACCACCACTCCCAAGAGGAGGAGGAGGGTGGTGGTGGTCGAGGACTCTCTCCTCAGGGGGACTGAGTCATCTATCTGCCGCCCTGACCGGGAAAACCGAGAGGTGTGCTGCTTGCCAGGGGCTAGGATTCCTGATGTGACGGAGAGACTGCCGAGACTCATCAAGCCCTCAGATCGCTACCCCTTCCTGCTTCTCCACGTGGGCACCAATGATACTGCCAAGAGTGACCTTGAGTCATAGAATCATAGAATCTCAGGGTTGGAAGGGACCTCAGGAGGTCATCTAGTCCAACCCCCTGCTCAAAGCAGGACCAACCCCAACTAGATCATCCCAGCCAGGGCTTTGTCAAGCCTGACCTTAAAAACCTCTAAGGAAGGAGATTCCACCACCTCCCTAGGTAACCCATTCCAGTGCTTCATCACCCTACTAGTGAAAAAGTTTTTCATAATATCCAACCTAAAGCTCCCCCTCTGCAACTTGAGACCATTACTCCTTGTTCTGTCATCTTCTACCACTGAGAACAGTCTAGATCCAGCCTCTTTGGAACCCCCTTTTAGGTAGTTGAAAGCAGCTATCAAATCCCCCCTCACTCTTCTCTTCTGCAGGCTAAACAATCCCAGTTCCCTCAGCCTCTCCTCATAAGTCATGTGCTCCAGCCCCCTAATCATTTTGTATCAGAGTGTATCACTGCAGACTACGTGGCTCTCGGAAGAAGGATAAAGGAGTTTGAGGCGCAAGTGGTGTTCTCGTCTATCCTCCCTGTGGCAGGAAAAGGCCGGGGTAGAGACCGTCAAATCGTGGAAGTCAACAAATGGCTACACAGATGGTGTCGGAGAGAAGGGTTTGGATTCGTTGACCATGGGATGGTGTTCCAAGAAGGAGTGCTAGGCAGAGACGGGCTCCACCTAACGAAAAGAGGGAAGAGCATCTTTGCAAGCAGGCTGGCTAACCTAGTGAGGAGGGCTTTAAACTAGGTTCACCGGGGGAAGGAGATGAAAGCCCAGAGGTAAGTGGGGAAGTGGGATACCGGGAGGAAGCAAAAGTAGGTGAGTGCAAGAGGGGAGGGCTCCTGCCCCACACTGGGACAGCAGGACGATCAGTGAGTTATCTTAAATGCCTATACACAAATGCAAGAAGCCTGGGGAACAAGCAGGGAGAACTGGAAGTCCTGGCACAGTCAAGGAATTATGATGTAATTGGAATAACAGAGACTTGGTGGGATAACTCACATGATTGGAGTACTGTCATGGATGGATATAAACTGTTCAGGAAGGATAGGCAGGGCAGAAAAGGTGGGGGAGTTGCGTTGTATGTAAGAGAGCAGTATGACTGTTCAGAGCTCGAGTATGAAACTGCAGAAAAACCTGAGAGTCTCTGGATTAAATTGAGAAGTGTGAGCAAGAAGGGTAATGTTGTGGTGGGAGTCTGCTACAGACCACCAGACCAGGGGGATGAGGTGGACGAGGCTTTCTTCCAGCAACTAACAGAAGTTGCTAGATCACAGGCCCTGGTTCTCATGGGTGACTTTAATCACCCTGATATCTGCTGAGAGAGCAATACAGCGGTGCACAGACAATCCAGGAAGTTTTTGGAAAGTGTAGGGGACACTTTCCTGGTGCAAGTGCTGGAGGAACCAACTAGGGGAAAAGCTCTTCTTGACCTGCTGCTCACAAACAGGGAAGAAATAGTAGAGGAAGCAGTAGTGGATGGGAACCTGGGAGGCAGTGACCATGAGATGGTCGAGTTCAGGATCCTGACACAAGGAAGAAAGGAGAACAGTAGAATACAGAGCCCGGACTTCAGAAAAGCAGACTTTGACTCCCTCAGGGAACTGATGGGCAAGGTCCCCTGGGAGAATAACATGAGGGGGAAAGGAGTTGAGGAAAGCTGGCTGTATTTTAAAGAATCCTTATTGAGGTTGCAGGAACAAACCATCCCGATGTGTAGAAAGAAAAGTAAATATGGCAGGTGACCAGCTTGGCTTAACAGTGAAATCCTTGCTCGTCTTAAACACAAAAACGCAGCTTACAAGAAGTGGAAGATTGGACAAATGACTAGGGAGGGGTATAAAAATATTGCTCAGGCATGCAGGAGTGAAATTAGGAAGACCAAATCACACTTGGAGTTGCAGCTAGCTGGAGATGTTAGGAGTAACAAGAAGGGTTTCTTCAGGTATGTGAGCAACAAGAAGAAAGTCAAGGAAAGTGTGGGCCCCTTGCTGAATGAGGGAGGGAACCTAGTGAGAGGATGTGGAGAAAGCTAGTGTACTCAATGCTTTTTTTGCCTCTGTCTTCACAGACATGGTCAGCTCCCAGGCGGCTGCACTCCGCAGCATGGTATGGGGAGGAGGTGACCAGCCCTCTGAGGAGAAAGAAGTAGTTCAGGACTATTTAGAAAAGCTGGACGAGCACAAGTCTATGGGGCCGGATGCACTGCATCCGAGGGTGCTAAAGGAGTTGGCCGATGTGATTGCAGAGCCATTGGCCATTATCTTTGACAAATCATGGCAATCGGGGGAGGTCCCGGATGACTGGAAAAAAGCTAATGTAGTGCCCATCTTTAAAAAAGGGAAGAAGGAAGATCTGGGGAACTATAGGCCAGTCAGTCTCACTTCAGTCCCTGGAAAAATCATGGAACAGGTTCAAGGAATCAATTCTGAAACCACTTAAAGGAGAGGAAAGTGATCAGGAACAGTCAGCATGGATTCACCCAGGGCAAGTCATGCCTGACTAACCTAATTGCCTTCTATGATGAGATAACTGGCTCTGTGGATGAGGGGAAAGCAGTGGATGTGCTATTTCTTGACTTTAGCAAAGCTTTTGATACAGTCTCCCACAGTATTCTTGCCAGCACGTTAAAGAAGTATGGGCTGGATGAATGGACGGTAAGGTGGATAGAAAACTGGCTAGATGGTCGGGCTCAACGGGTAGTGATCAATGGTTCCATGTCTAGTTGGCAGCCGGTATCAAGTGGAGTGCCCCAAGAGTCGGTGCTGGGGCCGGTTTTGTTCAATATCTTCATTAACAATCTGGAGGATGGTGTGGACTGCACCCTTAGCAAGTTTGCAGATGACACTAAACTGGGAGGAGTGGTTGATATGCTGGAGGGTAGGGATAGGATACAGAGGGACCTAGACAAATTAGAAGATTGGGCCAAAAGAAATAGGATGAGGTTCAACAAGGACAAGTGCAGAGTCCTGCACTTGGGACGGAAGAATCCCATGCACTGCTACAGACTAGGGACCGAATGGCTGGGCAGCAGTTCTGCAGAAAAGGACCTAGGGGTTACAGTGGATGAAAAGCTGAATATGAGTCAACAGTGTGCCCTTGTTGTCAAGAAGGCTAATGGCATTTTGCGTTGTATAAGTAGGGGCATTTCCAGCAGATCGAGGGATGTGATCGTTCCCCTCTATTTGGCACTGGTGAGGCTTCATTTGGAGTACTGTGTCCAGTTTGGGCCCCACACCACAAGAAGGATGTGGATAAATTGGAAAGAGTGCAGTGGAGAGCAACAAAAATGATTAGGGGGCTGGAGCACATGACTTATGAGGAGAGGCTGAGGGAACTAGGATTGTTTAGCCTGCAGAAGAGAAGAATGAAGGGGGATTTGATAGCTGCTTTCAACTACCTAAAAGGGGGTTCCAAAGAGGATGGATCTAGACTTTTCTCAGTGGTAGAAGATGACAGAACAAGGAGTAATGGTCTCAAGTTGCAGAGGGGGAGGTTTAGGTTGGATATTAGGAAAAATGTTTTCACTAGTAGGGTGGTGAAGAACTGGAATGGGTTATCTAGGGAGGTGGTGGAATCTCCTTCCTTAGAGGTTTTTAAGGTCAGGCTTGACAAAGCCCTGGCTGGGATGATTTAGTTGGGGTTGGCCCTGCTTTGAGCAGGGGGTTAGACTAGATGACCTCCTGAGGTCCCTTCCAACGCTGAGATTCTATGAAGTCAGCATTCGAGGCAGGAAGCTTACAAGAGAGAATGTCTGACCCAGCTCAGTGGAGGGTAGACCAGGGAGGAGAGCAGACCTTTACCTGTGGAGGCAGAAGCTTCTTGGATGACTGCTGCATGCTGCTAGCTTACCTTGAGAGGGGACTATTCCTCTACATTTTCCTGGGAACTCAGTTTAGGGCCACAGCCTGACAGATTCCCTGAAGGAACAGCCTTAACCTGGCTGTGGGATTATTCCTTTGTGTAATTCCCCTTTTGTTCTGACAACCCGGGAAGGGGCAGGAGCCCTACCCAGGACCCAATCAGAGGGTGGAGTCTCTTAGGACTGGAAGTGGAGTGGGAAAATCACTCGGACTTTGCAGAGCAGTGGCCTAGCTGAGTGTTGGGGACCCTGCCCAGATCCTAAAGGGCATCCTGGGGAAGGAATTCTGGTGAGAAGCTGAACATGCCCCAGGGAGAGATTTTCACAAGTTGCAGTAGAGTGAGTCCAGCTGCCTCCTTTTAGTCAAACATGCTCCCTCTGAGAAATCTGGAGCACTCTGACAGTAGAGATGTGGCAGGACAGCAGAGTGGGCGGGGGAGGCTTTATTTCTCACTCTGTAGGAGAACAGCAGTGTTTGGTGCAACTCTGACATTGGAAAGATTGTTACTGGTACTAACAGTTCTTCCCAACTATGCAGAATCCAACAGGTAAGGAAATGAACCAGTTTCAAAAAGTCTCTGGTTTCATTTTAATTGCATGATTCTAGAGAGCTCACAAGCAGAGGATCCAGTTAATAGAGGAATTGCAGCACTTTAATAAATAGAACAATAGTTACATACATTGTTGGTTTCGTTAAGCTACTCAGTGGCAGACAGGAGTTAGCTGACAGTGTCCAGAGAGACAAGGTGGATGGGGAAAGAGACAAGCTTGTGAGCTTACACAGAGCTGTTCTTCGGGTCTTCTGTTGTCTCTTTCACCAAAGGAAGTTGGTCCAACAAAAGCTATTACCTTACCCACCTTGTTTCTAATATCTTGGGACCAACATGGCTATAACAACACTGCAAACAACTCATGGTATCCAGTCAGGGACTATGCAGCAAAGGTATTTGGTAATGTCGTCCTACCCAGCACAGCAGGTTATGTGAGAGGGAGAGAGATTACCTTGTCCATTTTGTTCCAGAATTTCAGGCTTAAAAACACTTGTTCCCTGCATTGCATCTTCCCTTTAAATCATCCATGCACCAGCCATGCTCAGTTCCTGGGATGTCGATGGAGCTCTGGAGACCAACTTCTTCCCAGAAATGCAAGTCGTCTGCTTCCCACGTGCATGAGACCATCAGGAAACTTTCTCTGCCCAACACAGAAGTTATGTAGGGAGAAGAAAATCACATGAGACCTTTGTCCCCATTCCCTGCTCAGTTCCCACCAATTGCTGATCCCACCTCCTGCCTCCCCAGGACACTCCCCAGCACACCCTGCAGCTGAGCGAGGGGAGCCTGGACAGGCTCCACCTGGGAGTCACACATCCCGGCTTCCTTCACTGAAGGCCAGCAGCTGTCACATGGGAGAGTCCTTTGAAAACGTTGGCAAAGCCTTCCGCAAGCTTCACCAACCCTGCCTTCCCATGCAGCTGCCTTTAGGAAAGCTCTGTGTGCTCTGCTCCTTTGACCTGGCCTTCCAGAACAAGCTGCTCCTCCTCTGACACTTTTAGAAATCCCAGTGCAGCGTGGGCTTCCTTCCAGTGCTCTGGAACATGCCCTGCCTTGCCCTGCCTGTGTGACCCTGCGGCAGCTGCTGTGATTAGGGGAGTGTTCAAAGACACTTAACCTTTGGTACTGTAGCTATGAATCACTTGTTTGCTTCTGATCGACCCAGTTCACCTGCTCTAGTGCACATGCCCGGCTGCCTAATGGTGCAGGTGCACCTGAGGGAGCTCCACTGCCATGTGCTGCATGGTCTGGGCCTGTCTGGAAGAACAGCCTTGCCATGCTGCGGTTGCACAGAGGAGTGCAAGTGCCAGGATGCTGCCAAATGAACTAGGTGTGTCCGCATCCACCATGCAATACACAGTGTGTTGCAAGATGCACCGAGCATGTCAGCAGGGCTGTGTGCTTCCTGCTGCTGAATACACAGCATGAACCACGCCCACTGGGATGCTGTTGCAGCCACCAAATGGAACGCAACACTCCAGGTACAGTCACCTGCCATGCTAGCAAGTGATGTGGCTACACTTGGCTCACTGCGCTGCCTAGGGGCACTCACCTCTTGTTCTGCCAAATGCCCCAGGTGAAGCTGGCAGAAGGCACACCCCAGCTCAGCTGTGGCACACCCTGGTTGTGCTGGGTGGGATAAGCAGGCCCTAGGTGTCTAAGGGAGAACCCAGAGGACAGATCTTCTTGTGTGTTGTGAGGATGTGAAGTGTTCCATGTGGCAGCAAGACCAGCCCCAGCCCTGCAGGGTATGTGGAGGGAGTTGTGAGCTAGGGCAGGTAAGGACCTCTCTGTCAGGAGTGACCCATCCTGCTCCTGCAGACTTCCCGGGGCCTGATGTTCTGAGTGCGGTGCTAAGTGCCCGCACATCCCCAGGAGACTGCAGGTGGCCATGCTCCTTATGACTACACACAGCACAGCTGGCTCACCACTGCCCAGATGAGGTGCAAATCACATGAGCTACTGTCCCTCACCTTTTGTCTTGTCCCATCCGCGAGGCTGGATTCCTCTAATTCACAGATATGTTGATTTCTGGTCCTTTTTCCTGGTACATGAATTCAGACTGGAGGAAAGAAGCAGAGGCCAAGGCAGGCGTTACTGGCCTGTCCACTGACTGTGGAGCGTCATTCAAACACTTCCAATGGCAGTGAGCTGCATTCTCCACTCAGAGTTATGCTGTCTGTCTAAGTGAGCTTCTCTATTGCAACCTGCCACTTAGCCTCGCTCAGACAGGCTACAATAGTGTTTACTGTGGCTTTGGTGGTGAGTCATCCCTATGGCATAAGTATGACTAACTCTCTCTAGAACATGGCACATGTGGCCAGGGCAGGGATCAGAGAGTCCTGGGTTCTAGTCCTACCTGAACTATTAACCAGAGCTGGGTGAAATACTTTGACCAATTTTTTTTTTCAGTGAACAATGCAGATGTGGGGACCCCGCCCCATTTTGTGAATCCATGTTGATTTCACCAAATTGTTTTGGTTAAAAAGCCCAAACAAACAAAAAACATAAGAAAAAATCAAACCATTTTGATTTTTTAAGTGGAAACGACTTTCTGTTTCAAGATTTCCTTTAACTTTATTATTAAAAAAGTTAAACATAAAAAATGCTCAAAATCTAAATGAAATATTTGATTAAACCCAAAACAATTTATTTCTGAAAGGCAAAAATAATTGTTTTGGTTTGACCTGAAACTAGTTTTCTCCCTGATTATGTTTTTGGGAATTGCCAGCAAGTGGAAAAATCCGTTACCTGTCCAGCCCTAGGCTTTGGGAGGTCACTCAGCCTCAAAAGTGGCCTTTGGTCTAAGGTGCCACCTTCTGCCACTCTTTTCAGAAGTGGTGTACTCTGCAGCTCCCACTGACAGCGGCTGCAGTTGTGTGTGCTCAGCACCTCTGAGGAGGTGGCCCTGGCATCTCAAGATAGATGCCCAGAAATTGAGGTTCCCAAGATGAGAGGCCGCTTTTGAAAATATTGGACTTATCGTCTTTGTGCCTCATTTCCCCTCTCTGTGATATGGGACTTAGACCTAAGTCACAGGGCTGCTCGGAGGCTACATGAAGCAAAGCACTCGGAGCTCCTCAGCTGATGGATACAGTTGTATTCCTGATGGCAGTCTCCTCCACCACCCCTCGAGCGGCCAGGATCACCTCAGGATCTTAGGACAGAATTACAAAAACGTAGGGCTGGGAGGGACCTGGAGAGGTCATCAAATTCAGCCCCTGAGCTGTGGCAGCACCAAATAAACCTAGACCAGCCCTGACAGGTGTTTGTCCAACCTGTTTTTAAAAGCTTCCAATGATGGGAACTCCACGACCTCCCTTGGAAGCCTGTTCCAGAGCTTAATTATCATAAGAGTTGGAAAGTTTTTCCTAATATCTAACCAGAATTTCCCTTGCTGCAAATTAAGCCCTTTGCTTCTTGTCCTACCTTCAGTGGACATGGAGAACCATTGATAAACGTCATTTTTAGGAGAAGGTATTTGTATTTGGTTTTGTATGTGTATTGTTTGGCTGTGTAGAGGCTTGTAGGGGCAGTGTGCTGGGAGAGCAGCTGAGCCCTAATTAGGGGGCGGGGCTTTGCTGATCAGGGGTCCTATAAAGGTCGCCAGCCAGACAGCTGCAGCGGCACAGGAGCCAGCAAACAGAGCTGTAAACAGGGGAGTTTGAGTGGGAGTTTGTAAGGGGAGTTTGTATTTTGGGATTCGTTTGGGGTTTGTTCTTGCTGTGGATGCTGGTGTTTAGTGTTTTCCGGACTAACAGGATTCAGGTGAGAAGGCTGACAGATACAGGAGGCAGCAGTGGTCATGAGCCAAGCAGTGGAGGACACAATGAGGATGACTGGATGTGGCAGCTGCGGTATGTACATGATTCTGGAGGGGGTACCTGATAGGAGTTTTGTCTGCATGAAGTGCCGCCTGATAGAGCTGATGGAAGAAAAGATCCGAGGATTGGAGATGCAGGTGGAAACTCTGGTCGAGTTTAGATGGGGGGTCGAGCAGTTGATGGAGCAAAGGCACGAGGTGGCTGAAGGGGAAAGCTCAGACATGCAGATGGAAGCAGGATCAAAGGCTTCTGAGGGGGGACTGCTGGGTGAAGAAAATGGACAGTGGAAGCACGTGACTAAGCGAAGCAGGCAGAGGCAAAGACGGGCCAGTGAAGGAGAAATAGAGCTCAAGAACAGGTTTGCAGAGTTGGAGAATGAAGAAGGGGTACAGCAGGTGGTCACTGAAGGTGGAAGGGCAAGGAAGAAGAGAAGAGCGGCTAGTCCCATAGAAAAAGGGGAAGAGTCGATGGCGACAACACCAAATATGAGCCCCAGGAGGATACAGCATGGGTTGAAGAGGATTACAAGGGAAAATAGGAATGGAAAGGACTTGCAGCCAGAGGGAACAGGGGATAGATTGGAGAATCGTACTGTTACCAGGAAAAGGCAGGTCTACGTGATTGGGGACTCCTCACTGAGAAGAATAGACAGGCCTGTAACCAGAGATGATCCAGAGAACAGAAGGGTGTGCTGTCTACCGGATGCTAAGATACAGGATGTGGACCTGAGGTTGAAGAGGATCCTAAAGGGAGCGGGAAAGAATCCATTGATCATCCTTCACGTAGGAACAAATGACACGGCTAGATTCTCACTGGAACGAATCAAGGGAGACTATGCCAGGCTAGGGGAGACGCTTAAGGAAATGGAGGCTCAGGTGTTCTTCAGTGGGATTCTGCCTGTTCCTAGAGAAGGGCAACAAAGGTGTGACAGGATTATGATGATCAACAGATGGCTCAGGGAGTGGTGCTATAAGGAGGGCTTTGGGATGTATGGCCACTGTGAGGCATTCATGGACAGACGACTGTTCTTTCGGGATGGACTTCACCTGAGTAGGGAAGGAAATAGACTTCTAGGATGGAGGCTGGCACAACTGATCAAGAGACCTTTAAACTAGGAATTTGGGGGAGACGGTTGGGAGATGTCCAGATAATCTCCATGCCGGATTTTAACATTGAGAGGGAAGAAAACGAAGTAAGAAAGGATATAGCCGGGGGTAGGAGAATAGACATAAGGAGGAAGGGCAGAGTGGATACTAGTCTAGTAGGTCATACTGGCAGTACAATGTCCATACCAAATTGGGTAAAGAATGTGAGTGAGGCCAAACAGCAAAAATTAAGATGTTTGTACACCAATGCAAGGAGACTAGGTAACAAAATGGAGGAATTAGAGCTACTGGTCCAGGAAGTGAAACCAGATATCATAGGAATAACCGAAACATGGTGGAATAGTAGTCATGACTGGAGTACAGGTATTGAAGGGTATGTGCTGTTTAGGAAAGACAGAAATAAAGGTAAAGGTGGTGGAGTAGCTTTGTATATCAATGATGAGGTAGACTGTAAAGAGATAAAAAGTGATGGAATGGATAAGACAGAGTCTGTCTGGGCAAAAATCACATTGGGGAAGAAAACTACTAGAACCTCCCCTGGGATAGTGCTTGGGGTGTGCTATAGACCACCGGGATCTAATTTGGATATGGATAGAGACCTCTTTAATGTCTTTAAGGAAGTAAATACTAATGGGAACTATGTGATCATGGGAGACTTCAACTTCCCAGATATAGATTGGAGAACAAGTGCTACTAATAATAATAGGGCTCAGATTTTCCTAGATGTGATAGCTGATGAATTCCTTCATCAAGTAGTTGCTGAACCAACAAGGGGGGATGCCATTTTAGATTTGGTTTTGGTGAGTAGTGAGGACCTCATTGAAGAAATGGTTGTAGGGGACAACCTTGGCTCGAGTGATCATGAGCTAATTCAGTTCAAACTAAATGGAAGGATAAACAAAAATAAATCTGAGACTAGGATTTTTGATTTGAAAGGGGTTAATTTTAATAAATTAAGGAAATTAGTTAGGGAAGTGGATTGGACTAAAGAATTTATGGATCTAAAGGCGGAGGAGGCCTGGGATTATTTCAAGTTAAAGTTGCAGAAGCTATCGGAAGCCTGTATCCCAAGAAAGGGGAAAAAATTCATAGGCAAGAGTTTTAGACCAAGCTGGATGAGCAAGCATCTCAGAGAGGTGATTAAGAAAAAACAGAAAACATACAAGGAGTGGAAGATGGGAAGGCTCAGCAAAGAAAGCTACCTTATTGAGGTCAGAGCATGTAGGGATAAAGTGAGAGAGGCTAAAAGTCATGTAGAATTGGACCTTGAAAGGGAGTTAAAACCAATAGTAAAAAGTTTTGAGTCATATAAATAGGAAGAAAACAAAGAAAGAAGAAGTGGGACCGCTAAACACTGAGGATGGAGTGAAGGTTAAGGATAATCTAGGCATGGCCCCAATATCTAAACAAATACTTTACCTCAGTCTTCAATGAAGCTAATGAGGAGTTTAGGGATAGTGGCAGCATGAGAAATGGGAATAAGGATGTGGGGGTAGATATTACCATATGTGAGGTAGAAACCAAACTCGAACAGCTTAATGGAAGTAAATCGGGCGGCCCAGATAATCTTCATCCAAGAATATTAAAGGAACTGGCACATGAAATTGCAAGCCCATTAGCAAAAAATTTTAATGAATCTCTAAACTCAGGGGTTGTACCATTTGACTGGAAAATTGCTAATATAATTCCTATTTTTAAGAAAGGGAAAAAAAGTGACCCGGGTAACTACAGGCCTGTTAGTTTGACATCTGTAGTATGCAAGGTCTTGGAAAAATTTTTGAAGGAGAAAATAGTTCGGGACATTGAGGTCAATGGCAATTGAGACAAATTACAACATGGTTTTACAAAAAGTAGATCGTGCCAAACCAACCTGATCGCCTTCTTTGAGAAAGTAACAGATTTTTTAGATAAAGGAAACGCAGTGGATCTAATCTACCTCGATTTCAGTAAGGCATTTGATACAGTACCACATGGGGAATTATTGGTTAAATTGGAAAAGATGGGGATCAATATGAAAATTGAGAGGTGGATAAGGAACTGGTTAAAGGGGAGACTACAGCGGGTCATACTGAAAGGTGAACTGCCAGGCTGGAGGGAGGTTACTAGTGGAGTTCCTCAGGGATCAGTTTTGGGACCAATTTTATTTAATCTTTTTATTACTGACCTCGGCACCAAAAGTGGGAGTGTGCTAATAAAGTTTGCGGATGACACAAAGTTGGGAGGTATTGCCAATTCAGATAAGGATTGGGATATCCTACAGGAAGATCTGGATGACCTTGTAAACTGGAGTAATAGTAATAGGATGAAATTTAATAGTGAGAAGTGTAAGGTTATGCATTTAGGGATTAATAACAAGAATTTTAGTTATAAACTGGGGACGCATCAGTTGGAAGTAACTGAAGAGGATAAGGACCTCAGAGTCCTGGTTGATCACAGGATGACTATACGTCGCCAATGTGATATGGCCGTGAAAAAAGCTAATGCGGTCTTGGGATGCATTAGGCAAGGTATTTCCAGTAGAGATAAGGGGGTGTTAGTACCATTATACAAGGCATTGGTGAGACTTCATTTGGAATACCATGTGCAGTTCTGGTCTCCCATGTTTAAGAAGGATGAATTCAAACTGGAACAGGTACAAAGAAGGGCCACTAGGATGATCTGAGGAATGGAAAACGTATCGTATGAAAGTAGACTCAAGGAGCTTGGTTTGTTTACCTTAACCAAAAGAAGGCCGAGGGGAGATATGATTGCTCTCTTTAAATATATCAGAGGGATAAATACCAGGGAGGGAGAGGAATTGTTTAAGCTCCGTACCAGTGTGGACACAAGAACAAATGGATATAAACTGGCCATCAGGAAGTTTAGACTTGAAATTAGATGAAGGTTTCTAACCATCAGAGGAGTGAAGTTCTGGAACAGCCTTCGAAGGGAAGCAGTGGGGGCAAAAGACATCTAGCTTAATTTTGAAGCCAGAAATAAGTTTATGGAGGGGATGGTTTGATGGGATAACATGATCTTAGTCAAAGGTCAATTAATTGCCATCAATGGTAAATGGGACCAATGGTCAGTGATGGGATGTTAGAAGTTACTACAGGAAACTTTTTCCTGGGTGTCTGGCTGGTGAGTTTTGCCCACATGCTAAGGGTTCAGCTGATTGCCATATTTGGGGTCGGGAAGGAATTTTCCTCCAGGGTAGATCGGCAGAGGCCCTGGAGGTTTTTCACCTTCCTCTGCAGCATGGGGCATGGGTCACTTACTGGAGGATTCTCTGCATCTTGAAGTCTTTAAACCATGATTTGAGGACTTCAATAGCCGAGACATAGGTGAGAGGATTATTCCAGGAGTGGGTGGGTGAGATTCTGTGGCCTGCATTGTGCAGGAAGTCAGACTAGATGATCATAATGGTCCCTTCTGACCTTAAAGTCTATGAACTTAAAATGTGTGAAGACTGTTATCAGGTCCTCCCTCAGTCTTTTTTTCTCATGATGAAACATGCCCAGCTTTTTTAACCTTTCCTTACAAGTTAGGTTTTCTAAACGTTGTCTAATTTTTGTTGTTGTTCTCTGGACTCTCTCCAATTTGTCCACATCTCTCCTAAAGTGTGGTGCCCAGAACTGGGCACAGTACTCCAGGTGAGGCCTCAGCAGTAGACCAGGATAGTTACCTCCCGTGCCTTACACATGATACTTCTGATGTGATTTTAGCCTTTTCCACAACTGCATCATTTTGTTGGCTCATATTTAGTTTGTGATGCACTGTAACCCCCGGATTCTTTTTAGCAATACTACCACCTAGCCTGTTATTCCCCATATTGTGGTTGTGCATTTGATTTTCCTTCCTAAGTGAAGTACTTTGCAGTTATCTTTATTGAATTTCATCTTGTTGATTTCAGACCTATTCTCCAATTTGTCCAGGTGGTTTTGAATTCTAATCCTGTACCCAAAAGTGCATGCAACCCCTCCCAGTTTGGTGTCATCCACCAGTGTTATAAGCATACTCTCCACTCCATTATGCAAGTCATTAATGAAAATATTGACTAGTAGTGGACTAGGACTGAGCCCTGTGAGACCTCACTAGATACACCCTCCCAGTTTGACATCGAAGCATTGATAGCTACTCTTTTACTACAGTCTTTCAACCAGTTGTGCACTCACTTACTAGTAATTCCATCTAGATCACATTTTCCTGGTTTGCTTGTGCGAATGTCCTGTGGGACTGTGTCCAAAGCCTTTCAGAGCTACGAGGAGAGTACTGGCGACTGGTGCCTTGCCCAGATCTGGCGCTAGCACACTAAATAATTTACTGCTTCATCAGGCATTCGTAGCAGGTCTGTGCTGGCCACTT
Source organism: Chelydra serpentina (assembly GCA_037349315.1). NCBI lineage: Eukaryota > Metazoa > Chordata > Testudines > Chelydridae > Chelydra > Chelydra serpentina. The sequence goes on along the minus strand of JBAIAC010000035.1, from coordinate 35,358,331 downwards.
TGCTACCGTCTGTCATATCCCCTGCGATGCGAAAGGCCTGGCTGCTTGTTCCTATGGTAACTCCAGCCCCAGGAAGGGCATGGGAGCTGGGGAAAGGGAGCAGCTCCAGAGAAGCCCTTCCCGAAGTCCCCCAGTATTGCTGACTGTGAGTGGGATCCTTGTGGCAGTATTTGTGTCTGTCCAACCCAGCCGAGCCAGAGCAAAACCCTGCCGTGCTCAGCCTGCCTTTCCAATAGAAAATGAAGCTCCAAAGAGCTGCCAGCATCTGCTGCTCCTAACAGAGGTGAGCTGTGGGGCCCCAAGGCTGGAATGGGACCAAGGAAGCCCCTTGGGCATTGTCGCTCAGGCGGGAGCTACAGTCTCCATACAAAGTCCTTTCCTCCCTCAGACGCTCTGTGCTGGAGCCCTCCTTAGTCACACATTACGCTCACTCCTCTCCAAGGAGCCCCAGTGGGGAAGGAGCATCTCCTCCCTCTCTTTCCCCCATACTGTTGCCACCTCCGCAGCAAGTCTCTTCACTCAGCCTGCCTTGCTGGGCCTGATGGAGACCGCCGTGACAGGCAATCAGCTCTCTCTGCCTGGGCTGGGGCAGAAGGGGCTGCATGCCCACGATGGCGCTTCTCCAGCAGGCGAGAGATGCCAGTCCCTGCCCCAGCCCGCAGCGAGGGGAACGCCTCCCTGCCCTGTGTGTCTGTATATCAGTGTAATGACATTTGGGGCAAACAGCTCTTTCCTGCCCGACTTACATCCTCGCTGTCACTCTCCTCCTTCTCCTGGCTGCTCTGCAGCTTTTCTTCTTCCTCCTTCCTGTCTTTTTCTGGCATGATGTCATCCAGCCAGCTGAGGTCCTGCTGGGAGAAGATGCACTCCATCGCCTTCCGGATCCCCACCAGCGCCAGGAGCTGGGGCCAAACCAAAGGCTCAAGTAAGCATCGTGCAAAGGACGGGCACAATTAGTGACCCCCAGGGAGTGTAATTCAGTCATCACAGCATGGGAGTGGGAGTCAGGACTCCTGAGTTCTATTCTGACTTTACCATTTACTTCCTGTGAGCCCTAGGGCAAGACCCAGTGCTGCTCTGTGCCTAAGTTTCCCCATCTCAAATATGGGGATAATACATTGCAGGGGTGCATGGCTAAATTAGTATTTAAGTGGGGGATTTTTTGAGGTCCTTGGATGCAAGCTGATATATATGTGCAAAGTATTATTACTGAAGTGGCTCACATCCCCTGCCAATGTAGGGTTGAGTCTTATGTCAGTTCACCCCGGGCCCCCATTTGAGAGCCTATCCCATTTTTGCAATCAGTTAAATCAGTGGCAACACGTCCACTGCCTTCAGTAGGAGCAGGAGCAGGCCCTCAATACCTCCAGCAATGGAGATTCCACCCTTCAGGTCTGAAGCTTTCCAAACCAGGCCTGGTTACCACCTTCCCAGATCATCGAAGGCTCCAACCCACTCTTCAGACAGCAGAGACACCCCAGCAAACCTCAGCTGCCATTTGAGAACATATAGACAGTGGGGCCTTGGTCCCAGAGCTGGCACAGCATTGACAGTTAGCACTGCGATCTTGGACGCACAGGAAACATTGCAGAGCACAGGGACAACCCACTCCAATCAATAGGGAGGCCTCTGAGTTCCTGCAGCAGCAGGAGTTCCCAGATGCTCATCAAGGGCAGTTCTACACATAGGGCATCAGGCTGTATGTCTGGGAAGCCAAGGCACATTGTAGGTCTCTCATACCCTTGGGTAGAGAGCATGAGCTGATCCCTTTGGCAGCCCATTCTCTCGAGCAAGCCTGGAAGGCCTTGTCTAATGGGAATCGTGAGCACTAGGAGGGGTGAGGGAGGAAGCCCAAGAGTCAGGATCTGGGGCTGTCCGAGGCCTGGGACTTGGCTATTTCTGGGCCATACCAAAGTGTGACCGGGGGGAAGATGCAGATCAACAAGTGCTCCCCTTTTACATAGGGAGAAAGCCACCTAGTCTAGCAGAGCACAGTGAGCCCGTCGTTGCCCGGGTAAGAGGACATCCTACCATCACTGGGAAAATAATGGCAGCTACGGTTGACTTGAGGATCCACAGTGCAGCCAGGCAGAGCACCTGAATGAGGGTGAAGAGGTGCACTCGGCGCAGGGGAACATGGCGAAGGTACATGAAGTCAGGCTGGTGTTTGGCAGGCATCAGAAGGAGCTGGATTCTGTCCATTAACTGAAATGGAACAAGAGCGAACAGGTCACAAAGAGCCAAATGGGTGAGCCGCTGGCCCAGCAATGAGACAGGACACTCAAGTTCCCAGGATCTGTTCTACACTCATCTGGGGGATTTATTTCTGGTAAGGAGAGTCTGAGACCCTGAGGTCTGCAGATTGCAATCTGCCAGGCTTTGCTTTTCATACTCCAAACACCAACCCCAACTTCCCGCTAAGGATTCCGGGTAAAGTAGAATCATAGAATATCAGGGTTGGAAGGGACCTTAGTAGGTCATCAGTCCCACAGACATTTCCTATACTAAGAGGGAATGCTTTAGGAAAATTCTGCTATACTGATTTACATGCCATAAACCCCACTGAAGTCCTACAGCAAGCTCAGACTGGAAACCTGCCTGGGGAAAATCTTTCCAACAACATGCGGTGCTGCCAGCCCTAACTTGGGTCATGATTTCAAGCTTCTCTGCAAGGAAGAGGGGTTGATTTTTTTTAATGAAAACAGATTCTCTCTTAATCACATGCCTCCAGGAATTGGGGCTTTACGAAAAACACCAACTATCACGAGGCTCGCAATAAAATCACGAGAGCTGACAACACTGGATATACTGCAATTTTCGGCTCCTGGCAGTCTAGTAGGAGTTCGATCCAGCAGTCAGGAGCACACGTCACAGGACACAATTCTTCTCTCTCTCTCTCAATTTCACTCACTTGCAGCAGCCCTGATTTACTTTCAGGTGTGTGTGTGTGTGTGTGTGTGTGGAGAGAGAGAGAGAGAGAGAGAGAGAGAGAGGCAGGCTCTCTTGAACCACAGAGCTAGCCAAAGGGGGGAAATGGGATTGTGCCTGGAAGGGTTTTTCACAAAGGAAAAAGGACTCCCACTGTTTATATTTCGATTAGAAATCGAGGTCTTATCAACCACATTGTTCCGGGAAGGCTCCATGGCTGCCTGTAGAACTGGCAGGGTTCTGAAGTCGCAGAGAGCGTGGAGGTGAACCCGGAGTGATCGAGAGAGGTAGGATTTTTATTCAGACTGTTTACACTCTATTTTTGCTTGGTTTTGTTAACACTTGACTCAAACCCTTAGGCGAGAAGCTCTCTCTCTCTCTCTCTCTCTGTCTCTCTCTTTAAGAGACTGAACACATTGCCCTTTCAGTGAAGGGCTGAGAAAGCTCCGAAGCCACAGCACTGAGCTATCCAAGGAGTCCTCCAGCAAAACCAGGAAAGACAGGAGATAATATCCCTGATGCTTTTCAGGTAATATTAAAAAAAAGCAAAACTAAACTAAAAATCCCCTCCATCCAAAACCCTTACCCCTCTCCCCGCTGCTTCTCTGAGGCCTTATTATTCATCACAATGATGCAGAGAAGGGCTCGAACCTGACTTGTCTCATCCTTTTCCAGTCACCTCTAACCATACTCTCTCCCAGAGCTGTCTCCTGTTACTTCAGCCCTCAGTTCAGTGAGCACAGAGGGGTTAATCATTACAGCAACTGCCCCATTGGGCTAAGAGCAAAATGAAAAGAGCCTGGAGACAGAGTCCGAGCTAAAAGCAAAGCGCCCTGGCACCAGCTCCTCCACACTGGCACTGTTTTTCTAGAGTGCTTGTGCTGGCAGCTTCTCGGCTCCAACACGGCCCCTCCAGTGCAGTAGCACTGAGACCAGGCACACGGCTCAGTTGTGATGCTGGCCAGGCCAAAGCTCTCTTTAGAGTTGTGACAGACAAATGCGGGCTAGGACAGGCCATTTGTAAAGGACTCTCTAAAGACCTTTCTCCAATAGCTTTGCTGTAACATACGAGCCCTCGACAGACCCACCGCTAACAGGGAATACTTGATTGGGTAGGAGGGCAGAACAGTTTTTTTGGCATGAGACCAGGATGCTGAAACCACAAGTGAATTAGGTAGGTCATGCCAAACCAGAGCCAATAAACCCTTTCTGCCACCCCTACCCCGCTAAGGATTCTGCATCTGCTACATGTGCTACAGACCAGCTATTTTCAGAGTGGTTTAGAGAGGGTATATTTATTTTATTGGTACAGTTAATCCAGGGATCCTACAGTGGGAGCTGGCTGCCTACAAACAAGGGGAATGTTAGTTGCTTCTAAATCTGGTCTAAAATAGCTTTTCTATAAATGTTGTGATTTCAAGTACTGATATCTCAGACCCCTCTGTGCTGCATCCCCCCCATTAGAAAGCTGGGAACCTCCCCTTTCCAATCAGATAAACCTCCAGCTTCTAGCACTAATAGTTGGCAGAATGCCAGGCTTCCAACCTGGCACAGGTTTGGGATGGATATTTCCCATCCCATGCCTCAAGGTGGGGTCATTTTGGGGGAAATGCCCCATTTAGGGAAAGAAAGAGAGATTTCTGGATGGGGCAGGACATTTTTCTACAGAAACAAAAAAAAACCCCAACCCACAGCAGTTTGAAATTGTCCAGAGGGCTAGAATATTGGCAATAGGGCAGTTGAGGCATTCAAAGGTGTAATATAAATGCAGTTTATTGCATGGCTCTTTTAATATCTCCTTTCCTCTATCTAAGTGATAAAATCTATCCATTCATCCCCATTCACACCCCTCTACCCATCCTAGTGCATGATGCCTATCCATGATAAATGGCAGCGTCTTGGGATACATTTCTTTAGCATACACCTTTGAGTGCCTTGCCTGCACTCTGCTCCCTAATCGAGCTCCATGGGACTCTTCCTAATGTTCCAGTGCCTGGTACAGCTCCAACCAGCCTCCTTTTGTCAACCTGTCTCAGACATTTTCCCTCCTCTCCCTCCAAATGTGGAATTTCCCTCTTGAAATCACACCACCCTAGGGCCCAGGAAAGGCAAAAGCCAGCCCTGCACCAGGAACAGCTTTTCTATGCTTAAGTAAGTCCCAGCTTTGAGCTGTTACCCTGCGTAGCACCGCACTAGAAATGAGAGCTTGGTAGCACTAGGAATGGGGCCCAGCCCCTCTTCTTGACCTCACAGGCCCTGAGATAACAAACATTTTTGGTGACATTGTGACACTTTTATTTTGTGTTCCAGGTCATTGGGCCCTGAACAGTAGGAGTCACGGATGCACAGTAACTAAGGAGAGGTCTACGCTGCAAAACCAAAAACCCGCTCATGGGGCTTGTGCTATGGGGCTACAGATAGCAGTGAAGATGTTTCTCGCGCAGGCTGGACACAAGACTCTCAGACCCACCCCCTTCGCTGGGTCTCAGAGCTCGGTCTCCAGCCCAAGCATCTAACACTGCTATTTTTAGCCCCGTAGTGTGTGTCTGAGTCAGCTGACCCAGGCTCTGAGACTCGCTGCTGTGGGATTTTTTTTTCTGTGTACCCCAAAACACCCACCTTTATTGGTGAGAAGACACAGAAAATCATCCTAATAAATGTGTGTGTTTAAACTCTCTACAATAGGTTTTCTGTATCAGATGGGACACCTAGCCAATACACGGGGTGGTGGGATAGGGGGTCTATTAGCATTTGTTTGGGATGACCTGCGCAATACATTTGTGATGTCACCCTCCCCTCTCCCACCCAAACATTAACAAGTTTATAAATAAGCCCCCATGCCACAACATATGGCTAGAGCTGGGAACAAAAATGTTACATCCCCTGAATTCAATCCACACATTGAGAACACTGAGAAACTGGTGCAGAAACGTCAAGGTGATTGATCTCTGTGGATCTGTACTCACCTGGATACTGTTAAGAGCGGCCACACCCATGTACAGAAAGACACCATACAGCACAGGCATAGGGATATACTGGAGAAATCAAGTGAGAAGCATCAGCATGGTCAGATGTAGCTTTCCTTACAAAAACGTATGGAATTTAATCATCTTCCATAAGATCAGTCTTCAAGTATGGCCGGCCTGTTTGGTTGTTTCATTTCAGACACAGCAGTTTAGTTTTATCGTTATTTCTTAAGTTATAAGGAATTCAAACTTTGGATATATTCCTACGCAGCACACTTGGTTAAGATAGCATTATGGTGGCAAAGACAGATTAGCTACTGAGGAAAACAACTTGCTAGAAAGTTGTGGGTATCAAAATCCAAATGTTTGAAAACCAGGAAATTCTGCTGTACGATAATTTTTTCAAAGCACAAATATTTGAAAGTCAGGAAATTCTGAATAAAGGTTCCACAAACATCCTTAACTCTGCCCCCATATCCCACTATACCCTGAATTGTCCATCTGATGACAAATCATAGGTAGGATCACTAAGGTTTTGTTACTCTCGCATTATCCTTCAGATGCACATGCTGTCTAGTTAGGTTTGAGAAAAGAGGTACACTGTAGACTACAGATATTATTTGGCCAATGGAAAGGGTCAGGGTGGAGATCTGCTTGGATGCAGAGACTTGGATCTCAGACCCACATCAGAGGGAGAAAAGCTCATTATGCGGCAGCGGTCTTTGTAGAGGGAGGATGGTTGGGCAAGACGTGCCCTTGTTCTGGTTCTGTCACCTTGAGGTTGCATTCATACTGTGTGGTGTATTATAGGGTACGTTTGTGCTTCGAGCTAAAGGTATACATTCCAGCCAGATCAGCATAGCTCTGGCAGTGCAAGCACCGGGAAGAGCTAGCTGTGCCAAGTATATGACTAGCATTTTGGGCAGCCATGTACATAGGATGGCTAGTTCCTCCCACTGCTTGCACTGCCATGGCTATGCTTCTATTTGAGCACATTGGCTCGATCAGAGCTAGCATGGGTATGTCTCCTCAAGCTGGAATTTACATCTTCCACTCCAAGTTTAGACATGCCGTAGTGGAGCAGTATAGAATGGAGAGTGTATGGGGACTGTATGAGGAGGGTAAAATGTGACCCCGCTGTGGTCTCTTGATAAGCACAGGAATGGGGATGGTGGAGGGAGGTCTTTGGCCTGCATATGGAAGATAGGAGGTGAAGCTGGCACAGGAGGGGGTGAATTGGAGGAGGAGCTGTGGCTGGAAGATGATGGGGGAGTGCAGGTCATCCACTACAATATGGGATGATGAGTGGTACTTTCTTGGGCTTAGATGAGTGAAAATTAACTGAGAAGGACTATCAGAATTCGTGATGCATCCATCGCTGTGGGCTCTGTGCTGATAGTCCAACCTTTTCCCACTTCTGTAATAATGATGTAAACCAAAAACGCTTTATTACCTTGAGAACCGGAGCCAAAAAAACAGACACTCCGGTGAGGATAAAGACCACCAGGCCAGTCAGTCTCTGCTCCCTGCAGACAAACACTCCTGCTGTTAGACATTTTGTATTTCATGTTTGAACCACAGCTCTTCTTACCTGGCCCTATCTATGGCCAGGGATACAGAGCAGAACAGGCAGTGCACTGCTCCAGCACCATATGAAGATGCCCCAGCTGCAAGTAGCCCTGCCTGTAGTATCCCCTAAGCCTCTGCTAATGCTCCATTTCTGCTTTGCCCCTAGGGTTCACCTGAATGTGAACAAAGCAAGGAACTGCACACAGGTGCTCCAAATGGAGCTGCAGGCATTGGCTGAAAAGGGCCTGTGCAGAAGCCCTGTTCTGCGTTGCTATTCTTCTCTGAACCAGGTGCTATGAAGCACCAGCCTTCATTTCTCTACCTCAGAGTCAAACCAGGCATTGCAAAAGGAGAAGTGATGTCAAAGAGTCAAGGAAAAAACTTCCCCCATCACCCTAGACTTTTCCCTGTCATTGGCTCCTGCAGCACAGTGACAACTGACTGTTCAGGAACTGTATGAGGTTACAAGCACCCTATACAATAGCTTAATTGCACGGATAGCTGAGCCTTAGCATGGTGTGAACATCGGTAATAAAAAATCCATACGTACTTAGTACTTGCTGTTGCAGCACAGTATGTAGCTCTGCCCAGTGAGTAGAGAGCATCTATAGACCTTTCTAGTCAACACGAAACTCCCAGTTGACTGTCTAATTAGACAGACAGATGGATCTGATTGTGTGCCCATCCATTCATTGGTTTTCTATACATCAGCCATACATCTGTTCCAAAATCCCAACCTCCAGCAGTGGCTTGTACCTGGTGCTTTAGGGGAATGCAAAATTCCCTCATAATGCAGCTGGCCAACTGTGCAGTGAGGAGTTAGGGAAGGGGAGCTTCTTTCCTCACTCCCGTAGCACCGTGCACTCCGAGGCATAGAGTCAGGGTGGCTGGGAAGACAATTCCCAGAGCAGGTCCAGCACCAGATCATCAGCAGGACACATTTTCCCTTCGTTGTTTAGTGATTTCTATCAGTAATATTCACCACAGAGCTCACCACGACTCAGCACTGGAATTCTAGGGTCAGCCTGGCCCTTGGAGAGCACGCCAGCTGGAATTGTCAAGGTGGTTTTGCGTAATGGAGGGGGGCACAATACCTGATTCCCAAGAACTTGGGCTGATCTCCTGGCGCAGAAGTTGTACTCTCCTTTTTCAGGCTGTCCATGTGGGCTAGGGAGATGACGGTGGCAGACACATACCAGGGAAGGCCCGTCACAGATGTGAGGATCATCAGAAGGGAAACGCAGAATAAATCCAGGTGAAAACCTGCCCCTTTCTGGAATGAAAGACACATCAGTGCTCAGAGACACAGCAGCCTGCAGGGAATGGGGAATCAAGGGTTACATCTTGTTTCCAATGGATCCTACTGGCTGTAGCAGGAGCTCTGTGCATGTACCAAGGGCCAGAATTTGGCCCTACGGATACATTATACCAAATGGAAGTTCCATCAGCCAGCAGAGATCACCTCCTGCATTGCCATTGCAGGGGAGTTGGGCTCTGCAGAGGCACCTGAGCTGACAGACCCTAGCTAGAGGCTGGGGGTAGGACATTCTCAGTGAAGAACCCTTGACTCTGGGATTTGCTTCCTCCCTTGGGCTAACACAGCCTACGGCTCTTATCTTCAGCTTACACGGCCAGGCCTATCTCCAGGCTTTTAACTATGGGATGGTCAAGTGGGAAGGGTCTCATTTTTGTTGGTGGAAATTGCTGGGAGTCAGGTGCCCTGGGTTTTTTTGCAAATCCCACTAGACACCTATTCTCATCTGTAGGTGCCTAAATGCCTTTAAAAATCTGGCCCTTCAAGCATTACCAATCAATTAGGTAATCAGCTTGCTGTCTAGTGGACAATGATCCCTTGATACATGTTTGGGAAAAAAAAGTTAATAACCTACAGGGAAATAATTAAACAATCCCCCCACCCCGAAGCCAACTGGCTCTCAGTAATTCAGTGAAAACAGAAAAAAATGTGTACAGTCAGGATCCTGTTAGTTCCTGATTGGCTCGAGGTGTAGGATGAGTTCCAATCTCTGATCAAGTCAGAATGCATGTGTACCCTACATTCCAGTGACCAGTGCCTCTACGCAACGAGGTAGCCACTATTAACGCTGTCTGTTGGGACTATTCATGGATGGTCTATTTATCTCCATAGTTTCTGGTTCTTTTTTGTTTCTGTTCATTGATCTGTCTGAAAATTACAAGGGCTTATAAATAAAAATACTAGCATTGTAGAGTGATGACCATAGTCACTGCAGAGACTTGAGCTGATAGAGTCTAATTATGTACCTACTCCTCTTTCTGGTTAGTCTGTAATTTGTGATCAAATCCCAATATAATGCAAATGTATTCATTCTTCAGTAGGATTTACTATGGAACAATCATCCATAAAGCATGGATTGTTCACAAACTGTTCACCTCCTCTGCTTTAGTCAGTATATTAGTGGGGTGGGGTTGGTTGCTTAAGTCACATTTTTTCCGTGATCCTGGCTGGATGTACTGAATAGGGGGATAATGAATCACACAATGTGCTCTCCACTACAAATTTACAGACGAAAAATCATTCATGCTTAAATTTGGGATTTTGGAACATTTTCACAGCTATCCAGCAGCAGCCTGACTCCTCGAGGATAAAGAATAATTACACACCTTGTGGTAACTGTGCTTCTTTGGGATGTTTTGTCTGTGTGGATCCCACATGCGCCTCATGCACATGAGATTGGAATCTTGGAACAGTAAGGTCTGCTGGGCTGAACCTGCACCTTGCACGTCCTCATGCCCCGCCCAGCCAAGGGCAGATCGACTGCAATCATCCCTCTTCTCCCTCTCTAACTCATCCTTCAAGGTAAAGAAACAAGCAGGGAATGGAAGGTGTCGCGGGATCCACACAGACAGAACATCTAAATGAACCACACTTACCACCATGTAAATAATTGTTCCCTCATCTTCGACTGCTTGTCTGTGTGGATCCTACTTTGGGGGACTAGCAAGCAGACCTCATCTAGAAGGTGGGGTTGAGGAATCCCAGTGGCCCTCACAAAACTGCCCTCCTATCTCGCAGCCACATTGAGGGCCATCATGTTTAATGAAAGTGAGCGGGGATCACTCTGTATGACTGCCTTGAAGAGCTCAGGTATGGGGATGTTGCTGAAATTCACAGAAGAGACAGCCTAAGCTCTGGCACATGAGCTTTGATACCCAGAGGAATATCCCCTTGATCATGTGAGAGCAGACTGAATTGCACTGGGTGATCCATGTAGACACTCTCTTGGAAGAAATGGCTTCAGAAGCACAGCAGGGGAAACAGGACAAAGCCCTTCGACCTATCCAGGCAATATAGCAAAGCCCTTGAGACATCCAAGGTCTGAAGTTTTTTCTTTCTGAGGAAGCAGCGGGGCTTGGGGTGGGGGAGAGAAAATGAATAGATTGAGTTAACTTGAAGTCCAAGCTATCTTTGGGAATAAACTTGGGATGAGGGCTCACCACCACCATATCTCTGTGGAATGTGTGGAAATTGGGTGGGCGACAAGAGCTCAGGGCGCACATAGAATCATAGAATCTCAGGGTTGGAAGGGACCTCAGGAGGTCATCTAGTCCAACCCCCTGCTCAAAGCAGGACCAACCCCAACTAGATCATCCCAGCCAGGGCTTTGTCAAGCCTGACCTTAAAAACCTCTAAGGAAGGAGATTCCACCACCTCCCTAGGTAACCCATTCCAGTGCTTCACCACCCTACTAGTGAAAAAGTTTTTCCTAATATCCAACCTAAACCTCCCCCTCTGCAACTTGAGACCATTACTCCTTGTTCTGTCATCTTCTACCACTGAGAACAGTCTAGATCCATCCTCTTTGGAACCCCCTTTCAGGTAGTTGAAAGCAGCTATCAAATCCCCCCTCACTCTTCTCTTCTGCAGGCTAAACAATCTCAGTTCCCTCAGCCTCTCCTCATAAGTCATGTGCTCCAGCCCCCTAATCATTTTTGTTGCCCTCCGTTGGACTCTTTCCAATTTATCCACATCCTTCTTGTAGTGTGGGGCCCAAAACTGGACACAGTACTCCAAATGAGGCCTCACCAGTGCCGAATAGAGGGGAATAATCACGTCCCTTGATCTGCTGGGGAACATGCTGATGTTATGGCCATCTTGAGAATATGGTGGTGTAGAGAGCTTTCAGAAAAAGGCTCAAATATGGGGCTCCCTGAGACTGGAAAGGATAATATGGAGATCGCAGGTAGGCTGGAGCTCCCTGATTGGTGGATAAGCATGAAGCAACCCTTTAAAAAACCTAGAAACAGCAGGATGGGAGAATACTGGGCCTGACTGGAAGAGAGGATGGCATGGGAAAATCACTGCAAAATGGACCTTCGTTGAACTGAATGAGAGTCCAGAGAATTTCAGATGCAGGACGTAATCAAAGATCTTGGGAACAGGGGCCACCAATGCATCAAGGTTGTGCTGGGCTGCCCAAATTGAAAGTCTTCTCCACTTCGAGGAACAGGTTTTCCTTGTGGAGGACTTCCTGCCATGCAGTAGGACTTCTCATACCTGTAGGGAATAGTCAGTAGCACTTCGCCAGCCAGCATCTGGGCCATCAGGTGTAATGAGTTTGGGTCTGGGTGAAGAATTTGATCTCAGCTCTGTGATAATATGTCTGAATGGTCTGGAAGCGCCATCGAAGGCCGAGTTGACATTCGGAGGCGAGAGATCAGCCAGAACTGCCTCGGCCAGTCAGGATTGGTGTAGCTGCATCCTGACTGATTTTCCCTAACCCCTTGGGGTTTCAGAGGGAGGGGTCGAAATACATACATGAGACCTGGATTCAGTGTCTTGCACGCAGCCTGGGCTCATGCCTACTCTGGACCAAAAGACTGAACATCATGTTTTCTTTGGTGGAATTTCCCCACCGGTGAAATCTCAGTCTGAGTATGGTGCTATTCAGAGACCATGATTGTCTCGGCAGACAATCTGTCCCCAGTTTGCTGTTGGCTGCTGGGAGATAAGAGCAATTGGAGTTATCCTAGGAAGTCAACGCCAAGTCCATAGTTTGAGTGCCTCTTGGCACAGGGGTGAAGAATGGGCAACTCCCCTCTAGTTTAGATAATCTATTGCAAATGTGCTGTCTGTTGGGTTCTGTGTGCTGGAATTCCTTAAGGCTGGCAGGAACACTTTGCAGGTTAACCTGATTGTCCTGCATTCCAAGAAGTTTATACGCAGTCCCATCTCTTGCTGCGACCACATTCCCTGTATTTGGAGATGGTTCCAGTGAGCACCCCACCCTGTTCCCAATGTGTCTCTGATCAGTGTCTTTGGAGGAGAAGAGGAGGAGTAGGGCACTCTTCTTCACACATTCTGTGAGTCTGTCCATCATCCTAGTGACAGCAGGATATGAGCTGGGATCATGACATGCATGTCCATTTAATGTCTCATAGGGACACACTGACCTCAGCCAGTCCTGTAACGGGGATAGGGGAAGTTGGGCTAGTGGTGTCACATGTGCAAAATGACATGTGGCCTAAACATTTTAGACAGCTTGTCAATGTAATTTAGTCTGTATAGACTAAAATCTTTCTTCTAGAAGATATGCCTTTGCCAATTTGAGTTGATGAGAGTGCCTATGAACTCTATCGTCTGTGAAGGGTTGAGCGATTACATTTTGTAGTTTACTATGAGGTCCAACTCCCTGAACAGGTCAATATCAATGTTTAGGGCTGTGGTAACATCCTGATGAGACCTGCCTTTGATCAGCCAATCATCTAGATATGAATAGACAAGAATGCCTTGTCTCTTTACATCTGTGGCCACCACAGCCAGGCATTTTGTGAAGACTCTCACTGTTAACGACATGAGTATCAATGAGACATTGATAATGGTTGGGCCCTACTGTGAAACATGACCTTTTTATGGGCCAGATGGATCCCAATACAGAGAGTTGGATCCTGGAGTTTGAGACCCACAAACCAGTCTTGAGCCTGTAAAAAGCCTGTAAGCAGGTGTCAAGTATCAGAGGGGTAGCCGTGTTAGTCTGGATCCGCAGAAGCGACAAAGGGTCCTGAGGCACCTTATAGACTAACAGAGGTATTGAAGCATAAGCTTTCGTGGGTCAATACCCACTTCTTCGGATGCAAGCAGTGGAAATGTCCAGAGGCAGATATAAATGTGCTGGGAAGATTCAGGCTAGAGATAACGAGGTCAAGCAGGTGGTTTCCTTCGAGAGAACCTGGGTTCTTTTCTTGGAGAATAATCAGCAGATTGTTACTGGAAGTATGTGGGTGCTCTCTGTCTGGTCTGAGATTAGAATCTGAAGGGCTTCCACCTCAAGGCGGGAGTATAGACACTGGTGCTGGTTTTAGGACTCGCAGCCTGGCTGACGGGGCACTGATGACGCGGATTTGGAAGTGAAAGGGCCTGATTTGGAGCTGGAGGTTCATTCTGCGGGATCCAAAGGGCCCCTCCTAGACTGCCCCTGAAGAAAAGGTTTTAGTCTCGTTTCTCCTTCTTGGCAAGAAGGACCGGCAGATAGAGCCATGGTCAGGTGCAGGGGGGGCTCTCACTTAAACAAAATAAACGGCAGTTCTGCCTGGCAGGGCCAGGAATGGGACCATCCCAGGACTGGCAGGCTTTGAGTCCACCATATGAGGTGGTAGTGGGGGGTGGGGCAAAACAATAACAGGGATTTAAAAAAAACCCAAAAGTCTGAGGAAGAAAAGAATGTAATTCTAAGGCAGAGGTGGACAAACTACGGCCCGTGGGCCACATCCAGCCCGCGGGACCCTCCTGCCCGGCCCCTGAGCTCCTGACCAGGGAGGCTAGCCCCCAGCCCCTCCCCTGCTGTTCCCCCTCCCCCACAGCCTCAGCTCACTGCGCCACTGGCACAATGCTCTGGGCGGCAGCGCAGCTGCAGAGCTGTGGCCTGACCTGGTGCTCTGTGCTGCGCGCTGGTGTGGCTGGCTCCAGCCTGGTGCTCTGGGCAGCATGGCTGTAGCGCCACCAGCCACCGGTGCTCCAAGCAGCGGGTAAGGGGGCAGGGAGCGGGGGGGGGGGTGGATAGAGGGCAGGGGAGTTTGGGGTGGTGGTCAGGGGGCGGGGGTGTGGATAGGGGTTGGGGCAGTGGGAGGGTGGGGAACAGGAGGACTGAATGAGGGCAGGGGTCCTGGGGGGGAAGTCCGGAAGGAGAGAGGGGGGTTGGATGGGGCGGTGGAAGGCAGTCAGGGGCAGGAGGTCCGGGGATGGTCAGGGGACGGGGAGCGGGGGTGGTGGTGTATGGGGCAGGAGTCCCGGGGGGGCCGTCAGTGGGCAAGAAGCAGTGGGGGTCAGATAGGGGGTGGGGGCCGGGCAATGCCTGGCTGTTTGGGGAGGCACAGCCTCCCCTAAGCAGCCCTCCATACAATTTCGGAAACCCGATGTAGCCCTCAAGCCAAAAAGTTTGCCCGCCCCTGTTCTAAGGGCATGAACCCTAAGTCACTACACAACAAGCAACGTGAAGGGGCAGCAGGTTTGTTCCATCTTGCTGCCATGGGCTGTAAGCGGGAACTGAAGAATGGGGATGGTATTCCGTCAGCTGGCAGGGGGTGGGAGGACATACACAGCACAGGTGCGCCCCAAGAGACACTACTATCCAGTCTCACATGCACCAAGCACATGCACAGTCTAGAACGGAATCCACATGGAGACATCCCCAAAGAACAAACACTACGCTCTCACCCCAAGAATCACAGGGAACTGAGCTCAGTGCTTTTTTCTGCCAAGTTTTTCCCGAATCCGTTTCTGCCACCATTCATCTGGCTCTAGGGGGTGAGTCTAGCCTGCACCATGGCCTCTGGAGGCTTCCTGCTGAATGCAGAAGGGCTTGTTTACTAAGGCCTGCTTGCACCTAGTTCTGGCTCTGCGGCTCATTTCTCCTTCTCTTCCCCAAAGCTAAGCTGACCGTTTCCATCCAGCCTTAGGAAGCAGGCCGGGAAGTCAGACTAACACAACAGCTGCTGCAGGGGTTTGCTCCAGGGAGGAAGGAGACTGGGTATCTTCCTGCTGGTAACTCATAGGAGATGCCTTCAGAGGGCAGCTGATATGCATCAGGGAGGTGAACAAGCACAGCAAGAGCAATCAGCTCAGTCACAATCCCAGCTCAGATGAACAAAACTAGGTGCGTTCCCAGGCCCAATGAACCTGTTTGTCTTAGCACAAGGTCTGATGATTGGAGAAGGCTTTGTCCTTGGCTCTGAGTTTGTGCCTGTGCGAGCAGGTTAGGGAAAACCTCAGTACACCTCATAAGAAAAACATGTGCCAGCAGGGCCCAGCCCTGGGTAAGGCGCCCTGATGGCCAGGGGCCAAGCGGCACGGCAGTGTCAGAGAGAAAGCTGGCACTCTCTCAACCAGACAGGTTCCTGCTAGTACGTTCAGCTGGGACATCAGTGCCTGTGGCAAATGATGCCACAGGATGCTAGGGACAGACAGGCAGCTGAGCCAGGGAGACTAGGGGAGGAGCACAAAGAAAAGGTCCCTTGCTGGCATCAGCTGAAGGGAGGCAGTGTGGCCTAGTGGTTAGATCAAGACACTTGGAGGCAGGAGACCGGGCATTTAGTCCTGACTGGTTCATTGTGTAACTCTGGGGAAGTCACTAGTCTCTCTGAGCCTCACTTTTCCCAGCTGCAAAATGGAGCTGACAACACTGCCTGGCGTTGGAGAAGCGGGCTGAGATCCTAGCATGAAAGGCTCTGGGGAAGCCCTTGTTTCCCTGGGTGATGGGAGGAGCTGGCACTTGCTTTGCCAGGGGTCCCAGGGCTCAGAGGGACGTCATGCGGAGAGCACTATGTTTAGAGGCCTCTGTGGATTTAGGGGCTTTGTTGTGGCCCAAGCTAAGGGCTTGATCTTGAGAAGTATTGAGTGCCATCATCTCCCAGTGGCGTCAGGGCCAACTGATGGTACTCAGCACTTTGCCAGAGGCTCTCAATACCTCACAGGATCAGTCCCTGAATGGCTGAGAGCCTCTGCCAGGCAATTAGCTGAGAGAATTCCTGGCTCCCTCCCTTCTGACAAGGAGAGGGGGGAAGAAAGCAGCCCCCCTCCCAGTGCATTGATTGTGCATAATACCTTTGCTTTCAAATGTCACCATGCATGCGGGGCCCAGCACTCCCAGCCAGAGCCCTTCACCAGCCCACAGACAACCCCCAGTTTGGATTTCAATCATAGAATCATAGAATCATAGAATCTCAGGGTTGGAAGGGACCTCAGGAGGTCATCTAGTCCAACCCCCTGCTCAAAGCAGGACCAACCCCAACTAAATCATCCCAGCCAGGACTTTGTCAAGCCTGACCTTATAAACCTCTAAGGAAGGAGATTCCACCACCTCCCTAGATAACCCATTCCAGTTCTTCACCACCCTACTAGTGAAAACATTTTTCCTAATATCCAACCTAAACCTCCCCCTCTGCAACTTGAGACCATTACTCCTTGTTCTGTCATCTTCTACCACTGAGAACAGTCTAGATCCAGCCTCTTTGGAACCCCCTTTCAGGTAGTTGAAAGCAGATATCAAATCCCCCCTCATTCTTCTCTTCTGCAGGCTAAACAATCCCAGTTCCCTCCGCCTCTCCTCATAAGTCATGTGCTCCAGCCCCCTAATCATTTTTGTTGCCCTCCGCTGGACTCTTTCCAATTTATCCACATCCTTCTTGTAGTGTGGAGCCCAAAACTGGACACAGTACTCCAAATGAGGCCTCACCAGTGCTGAATAGAGGGGAATGATCACATCCCTCGATCTGCTGGAAATGCCCCATCTTATACAACCCAAAATGCCGTTTGCCTTCTTGGCAACAAGGGCACACTGTTGACTCATATTTAGCTTTTCGTGCACCGTAACCCCTAGGTCCTTTTCTGCAGAACTGCTGCCCAGCCATTCGGTCCCTAGTCTGTAGCAGTGCATGGGATTCTTCTGTCCCAAGTGCAGGACTCTGCACTTGTCCTTGGTGAACCTCATCATATTTCTTTTGGCCCAATCCTCTAATTTGTCTAGGTCCCTCTGTATCCTATTCCTACTCTCCAGCGTATCAACCACTCCTCCCAGTTTAGTGTCATCTGCAAACTTGCTAAGGGTGCAGTCCACACCATCCTCCAGATCATTAATGAAGATATTGAACAAAACCGGCCCCAGCACCAACCCTTGGGGCACTCCACTTGATACCGGCTGCCAATTAGACATGGAGCCATTGATCACTACCCGTTGAGCCCGACCATCCAGCCAGTTTTCTATCCACCTTACAGTCCATTCATCCAGCCCATACTTCTTTAACTTGCTGGCAAGAACACTGTGGGAGACTGTATCAAAAGCTTTGCTAAAGTCAAGAAATAGCACATCCACTGCTTTCCCCTCATCCACAGAGCCAGTTATCTCATCCTAGAAGGCAATTAGGTTAGTCAGGCATGACTTGCCCTGGGTGAATCCATGCTGACTGTTCCTGATCACTTTTCTCTCCTTTAAGTGGTTCAGAATTGATTCCTTGAGGGCCTGTTCCATGATTTTTCCAGAGACTGAGGTGAGACTGACTGGCCTGTAGTTCCCCGGATCTTCCTTCTTCCCTTTTTTAAAGATGGGCACTACATTAGCTTTTTTCCAGTCATCCGGGACCTCCCCCGATTGCCATGATTTTTCAAAGATAATGGCCAATGGCTCTGCAATCACATCGGCCAACTCCTTTAGCACCCTCGGATGCAGTGCATCCGGCCCCATGGACTTGTGCTCGTCCAGCTTTTCTAAATAGTCCCGAACTACTTCTTTCTCCACAGATGGCTGGTCACCTCCTCACCATACCGTGCTGCGGAGTGCAGCCGCCTGGGAGCTGACCTTGTCTGTGAAGACAGAGGCAAAAAAAGCATTGAGTACACTAGCTTTCTCCACATCCTCTGTCACTAGGTTCCCTCCCTCAATCAGCAAGAGGCCCACACTTTCCTTGACTTTCTTCTTGTTGCTCACATACCTGAAGAAACCCTTCTTGTTACTCCTAACATCTCCGGCTAACTGCAACTCCAAGTGTGATTTGGCCTTCCTAATTTCACTCCTTCATGCCTGAACAATATTTTTATACTCCTCCCTGGTCATTTGTCCAATCTTCCACTTCTTGTAAGCTGCTTTTTTGTGTTTAAGACGAGCAAGGATTTCACTGTTAAGCCAAGCTGGTCGCCTGCCATATTCACATTTCTTTCTACACATCGGGATGGTTTGTTCCTGCAACCTCAATAAGGATTCTTTAAAATACAGCCAGCTTTCCTCAACTCCTTTCCCCCTCACGGTTTTGGTTTTGCATTAGTCCAGATTCTTCATGCTGATAGAAACTGGGCTGAGGAGCAGATGCGACACGCCCCTCCCCAGCTCTGCAGGCACCCATTCCCCTTCTGGGGCCTGGCTCACTGGGGCAGAACTCCATTCAGAGACAGACCTCACTGCCCCCATCACAACATAATGCCAGCAAGCTGCATCTCCTGTTAACATGGAGACCGGCATGATCAGCCTTTCCAGTCTGATCTGCTTTAACCAGGGGAGGTGACCCCATGACAATCCAGCCATTCACACTGCATTGGACACCAGTGCTTGGGAGACTAGCCTAGAGCAGAGGCCCTGCACCCAATGCCTCCCCAGCCCTGCCCTCCATGTATTAGGGCAAGGTTCCAGATCAGAGCCTGCGGGAAGCCCCATGTAGGGTGACCAGGTGTCTGGTTTTCGACCAGAATGCCCAGTTGAAAAGGGACCCTGGCGGCTCCAGTCAGCACCTCTGACCAAGCTGTTAAAAGTCCAGTTGGTGCGGGGCTGGCAGGCTCCCTACCTGGCTCCATGCAGCACCCCGGAAGCGGTGACATGTTCCTTGGCTCTTAGGCAGGGGGCAGCCCTGGGGGCTCCGTGCGCTGCCCCTGCCCCACCCTGAGCGCCGACTCCACAGTTCCCATTGTCTGAGAACGGCGGCCAATGGGAGCTGCTGGGGCAGCGCCTGTGCGCAGAGGCAGTGTGAAGAGCCGTCTGGCCATGCCTCCACGTAGGAGCCAAGGGACATGTCGCCGCTTCTGTAAAGCCACCCGAGGGAGCCCACACCCTGACTATCTGCCCCAGCCTGAAGCCCCGACCTGAACCCAGAACCCCTCATTCCTATCCCACCCCAGAGCATGCACCCCCAGCCGGAGCCCTCACCCCCTCCTGCACCCCAGCCCGCTGATCCAGCCCAGATTCCCGCACCCTGAACCCCTCATTTCTGGCCCCACCCCGGAGCCCGCACCCCCAGCCCAGAGCCCATACCGCCTCCCACACTGCAACCCCCTGCCTCAGCCTGGAGCCCCCTTCCACATTCTGAAGCCCTTGGCCTCACCTCCCAGTCCAGAGCCCCCTCCTGTACCCGAAACCCCTCATCTGTGGCCCCACCTCAGAGTCCGCACCCCCAGCCAACACCCTTACCCCTTTCTGGACCCCAACCTCCTGCAACAGCCCAGTGAAAATGTGCGAGTGAGGGTGGGGGAGAGCGAGTGACAGAGGGAGGGGGGATGATGTAAGTGGGGTGCGGAGCCTCGGAGAAGGGGCTAGACAAGGGTCGGGGCTTGGGGCAGGGCAAGGGGGCGGGGCAAGGGTGTTTGTGCAATTAGAAAGTTGGCAAACCTAGCCCCATCCCTCAGAGCCCCTAGAACAGATGGGATTTAACCTACCGGCTGCCAATTTCTGGGCAGACACGACTGTTTCCCTGGAGCCCTGGGATTAAGGAAACCCGCAAGGTGTTGAACAGGGCACAAACCTATGTGATTCCCTCTAAAACAGCCCATCCTCCCATCCCGAGGTCAGCCTGCCCCGTGCCGCCAGCCACCTGCGATGTCCAGGCCAGCCTGTCCTGTGCTGCCAGCCTCCTGCCATGCCTGGGCTGGCCTGCCCTGCACTGCCAGCCTCCCACCATGCCCGGGCTGGCCTGCCCTGTACCGCCAGCCTCCTGCCATGCCCAGGCCGGTCTTTCCCATGCTGCCAGCCTCCCGCCATGCCTGGGCCATCCTGTCCCGCACCGCCATCCACCCGCCATGTCCAGGCTGGCCTGTCCCGCGCCGCCAGCCTCCCGCCATGCCTGGGCTGGCCTGCCCCACACTGCCAGCCTCCCACCATGCCCGGGCTGGCCTGCCCCGCATTGCCAGCCTCCTGCCATACCCAGGCCAGCCTGTCCTGTGCCGCTAGCCTCCCGCCATGCCCGGGCCGGCCTGTCCCACACTGCCAACTTCCCACTATACTCAGATCCTCAGCACCGCCAGCCTCCCGCCATGCCCCGGCTGGCCTGCCCCGCACTGACCTGGAGCCTGTATTCTTTGCGGTTGAGGATGACAGCGGTGATTTGCTGGTCCATAAAGATGAGGATGATGACCAGAACAGCAGGCACTGTGGAAACCAGGCAAACCCACCAGGGGTTCACTCCGAAGGGAAACACGACCCAGCCTCGCTGGGAGTTCGTGGGCTGCACGGGGAGTACAAGAGGTCAGATTGTACATTACAGGGCTAGCACCCTGCACTGCACTTACTAATGGGCAAAGAGCACTTTTGGCAACAGCCCATTAGGGTGGGCTGGGCTGGGCAGGTCAAACCACTGGCCCAGACGGTTCTCCACTAGGTCTCCAGCAATGGCCAACACACGATGCTTTAGAGTAAAGGGAACCCTCACACCCCTCCCCCTGGCCATTGTGCAATGTTGCATCGGAGGAAAATGCTTCTCCTGACTAACTGGAATGGCGATCTGTGCTCTGCACCATGGCAGTGGCCAGGCCCCAAGAGGCAGTAAGCAAGCCCTGAGCTGAGCCACGGATGCTTGTGAACAGCCCCATCTGCACTCGCTTCAGGCCATGCTCCAGCTGATTAACATTAACCAACAGCCACTGTTCCCTGTTGTTGTGCAAGGGCATCAGTCCTGCCCCGGGAGGTGGGGCCAGTCCTGTGCAGTCACCTGCTCCTGTTGCACAGCACATAGGGAGGGATCCAGGCCATGGTCTCACATTGGTACCAACCCAATATTCAGAAATCACGAGTCAGGCCCACAAAAATTGATTTAAAACCTGCTGGATTTAAAACTTTTGAGTCAGATTTTCAAGCTTTTCTCTGCCACCATGAGGGCTAGCAACACTTATTTTTTTAAATGAAAGCTGGGATTGTCCTGAATTCACATGACTCCAGGAGCTGGGGTTTGAAGAAAAATACTAAATTTGCAATTGTGAGTGCTGGTAACACTAGTATCATGTATCAGAGGGGTAGCTGTGTTAGTCTGGATCTGTAGAAGCGACAAAGGGTCCTGTGGCACCTTATAGACTAAGGCCTTGGCTACACTCACGAGTTACAGAGCAATAAAACTGCCTGCAGCGCTGTAACTCACTAACTGTCTACACTTGCAAGGCACGTACAGTGCTGCATCTCCGCAGGTACAGCGCTGCTGGTACTTCTCCTCCCCGAGAGGAATAACAGCTGTTGCGTAGTGGCTGCTACGCTGTTGCTGGAATGTAGTTGAGCAGGTACGCACTAACTGACCTCCGGAAGCTCCCTTTGTTTTGAAACGGCACTTCCGGGTTGGAGTTCAGAGCTCCGTTCTGGTGCTGCTTTACTAAAAAAGCAAATACAGCTACTGTTTGCAGGTGCGGGGCTCCGTTAGGAGTGCCGGCAGCAAAGTTAGCTTGGAGAGAGACGGCCGGGGGGGGGGGGGGCGGGGGGGGGTGTGTGGGAAGAAGGGCGGGAGGGGGAGGGCTCCGTTTCCCCAAGTTTTATCTGCTCTTTAAAAACAAACAACGCCCCTGCTGCTTGCTTTCAGTGATTGAGAGAGAGGCAGGGGATGTGGAGGTGTGTAAACTTAGGAGATAATGAGCTGACACTCTGTGGATACCCCAAAAACCCACTCTCTCGCTCCACACGCTCCCTGTCACACTCCACCTCACCTCACCTCAATTTGCAAATGAACTGAAGCTCTACAGTTTCTCTTTGGAGGCTGGTCCTGAAGTTTTTTTGCTGTAGGATGGCTACCTTTAAATCTGCTATTGTGTGTCCAGGGAGATTGAAGTGTTCTCCTACAGGCTTTTGTATATTGTCATTCCTTATATCTGTTTTGTGTCCATTTATCCTTTTGCGTAAGGACTGTCCAGTTTGGCCGATGTACATAGCAGAGGGGCATTGCTGGCACATTATGGCGTATATTACATTGGTGGATGTGCAGGTGAATGAACCGGTGATGGTGTGGCTGATCTGGTTAGGTCCTGTGATGGTGTCCCTGGTGTAGATATGTGGGCAAAGTTGGCATCGAGGTTTGTTGCATGGATTGGTTCCTGAGTTAGAGTTATTATGGTGCAGTGTGTAGTTGCTGGTGAGAATATGCTTCAGGTTGGCGGGTTGTCTGTGGGCGAGGACTGGCCTGCCTCTCAAGGCCTGTGAAAGTGAGGGGTCGTTGTCCAGGATGGGTTGTAGATCACTGATGAGCCGCTGGAGAGGTTTTAGCTGAGGACTGTAAGTGATGGCCAGTGGAGTTCTGTTGGTTTCTTTCTTCGGCTTGTCTTGCAGCAAGAGGCCTCTGGGTACACGTCTGGCCCTGTTGATCTGTTTCCTTATTTCCTCATGCGGGTATCGTAGTTTTGAGAATGCTTGGTGAAGATCTTGTAGGTGTTGATCTCTGTCTGAGGGGTTGGAGCAAATACAGTTGTACCTCAGCGCTTGGCTGTAGACAATGGATCGTGTGGTGTGTCCGGGATGGAAGCTGGAGGCATGTAGGTAGGCATAGCGGTCGGTGGGTTTTCGGTATAGGGTGGTGTTAATGTGACCATCGCTTATTTGCACCGTGGTGTCTAGGAAGTGGACTTCCCGTGTAGACTGGTCCAGGCTGAGGTTGATGGTGGGGTGGAAGCTGTTGAAATCATGGTGGAATTCTACCAGAGTTTCTTTCCCATGGGTCCAGATGATGAAGATGTCATCAATGTAGCGTAGCTAGAGAAGGGGCATGAGTGGATGAGAGCTGAGGAAGTGTTGTTCCAGGTCAGCCATAAAAATGTTGGCATATTGTGGGGCCATGCGGGTGCCCATAGCGGTGCCACTGGTCTGGAGGTATATATTGTCACCAAATTTGAAATAATTGTACGTGAGGATAAAATCACAGAGTTCAGCAACCAGTTGTGCTGTGGCATCATCAGGGATACTGTTCCTGACAGCTTGTATTCCATCTGTGTGTGGGATGTTTGTGTAGAGAGCCTCTCCATCCATGGTGGCTAGGATGGTGTGTTCTGGAAGATTGCCAATGCATTGTAGTTTTCTCAGGAAATCAGTGGTGTCACGGAGATAGCTGGGAGTGCTGGTGGCATAGGGTCTGAGTAGAGAGTCCACATATCCGGACAGTTCTTCAGTGAGAGTGCCAATGCCCGAGATGATGGGGCGTCCAGGATATCCTGGATCTTGTGGATCTTGGGTAGTAGGTAGAATAACCCCGGTCGGGGCTCTAAGGGTATGTTGATTTGTTCCTGTGTTAGTGTAGGGAATGTCCTGAGTAGATGGTGCAGTTTCTTAGGGCTGGTCTACACTAACCCCAGAATTCGAACTAAGATACGCAACTTCAGCTACGTGAATAACGTAGCTGAAGTTGAACTATCTTAGTTCGAATGAAAAGGCACTTACCCAGGGTCCACACGCGGCGCGCAGGCTCCCCCGTCAACTCCGTCTACTCCGTTCGTCGAGCTGGATTACCAGCGTCGACGGCGGAGCACTTCCTGGTTCGATTTATCGCGTCTAGACAAGACGCGATAAATCGAACCCAGAACATCGATCCCGCGCCTCCGACCGGACGCGTAAGTATAGACGTACCCTTAGTGTATTCCTCAGTGGGATCTGAGGAGAGTGGCCTGTAGAATTTGGTATTGGAGAATTGTCTGGCAGCCTCCTTTCGGAAGTCAGACCTGTTCATGATGACAACAGCACCTCCTTTATCAGCCTCTTTGATTATAATGTCAGGGTTGTTTCTGAGGCTGTGGATGGCATTGCGTTCTGCACGACTTAGGTTAGGAGGCAGGCGGCGTTGTTTTTCCACAATTTCTGCCTGTGCACGTCGGCGGAAGCATTCTATGTATAGGTCCAGACTGTCATTTCGACCCTCAGGAGGAGTCCATGTGGAGTTCTTCTTTTTGTGCTGTTGGTGGGAGGGCATCTGTGTATCTGTGCGATGTTCAGTGTTATCTTGAAAGTATTCTTTGATTCAGAGATTGCGAAAGTAGGCTTCCAGGTCACCGCAGAACTGACACCATCAGCTCAGGACTAAACAAAGATTATGAATGGCTAGCCAACTACAAAAGCAGTTTCTCCTCCCTTGGTATTCACACCTCAATTGCTAGAAGAGGGCCTCACCCTCCCTGATTGAGCTAACCTCGTTATCTCTAGCCTGACTCTTCTCTGCACATTTATATCTGCCCCTGGACATTTCCACTGCTTGCATCCGACGAAGTGGGTATTCACCCACAAAAGCTTAGGCTCCAATACGTCTGTTAGTCTATAAGGTGCCACAGGACCCTTTGTCGCTTTTACTAGTTTCATGGCAGCGTTTGTGGGCCTGGTTTTCACATCCCCAGTGGGCTGTCTGTGTAGTGAAGATGTCTGTCTGGCTGTGTGTTCATGCAAATCCAGATCCATTCAGGTGCCTGCGTCAGTACACATACAAATCAGGCACAAATTTGTGCACATATTTCTACATGTCTCCCAAGGGTCTGAAAACCGGGCCCAGTAGGGAAAATGCAATAGAGCCCTATATCCATGGTCAGAAGATAGGTATGGAGAATCCAGAAAAAGATGATAAATGCGAAAAGACCCAGTGCTTTAAAAATACTCAGGTAGAGAGAGCAGCGTGGGACAGTGATTAGAGCAGAAGTGTGGGAGACAGCTCCTGTTCTCCATTCCCAGCTCTTCCACTGACAAAATATGATCTTAGGCAAATCGTATAATTCCACAGTTAAAGCATCTCTAAAATGGGGATAATAGGACCTTCTGGCCTCAGGGGTGCTGCATGTGCTTTATTTAAGAAATACCCTTTGAGATCTATGGAGGGAAGTTGCCAGGGGCCCTAATCATTACAGATGTCCTAATACACCCTGGCCTTCAGCCAAAACATGTCACAGCAGCCACCCTGCTCAGGCCCCTTTCAGCCTTGGCATTTCCCCCACATTTGCCAGGTGGCACTTTGCCTCCAACTTGGAGAATGGGCGAGTGGCTCCCTCATTAACCTGATGCACAATCTGCCTGACAGGGAGCTATGGGCCGCCATGGAGCCTGCATGCTAGCTCTGCAGCCTCTGCTAATTCCTTTCCACACCCAGGCCTGGGTGGGGAGGGAACCCAAGCCCAGACTTGAGCTTGTGTCTCCTGCTTTGCTGCGTGCTGTGGCATCGTTTGCATGATTACATGACTGTTTAGTTTGGGTCCAGTTGCTAAGATGAGGTTATTTATAGATCAAGGGATTGGCTAGAGCTTCCCCGCTCCTCCTTCACAAGAACAGCTCTGAAAGGAAATCACCCTGCAGAGCTGGAGAGGGGGAGAGAGGGGTGTCAAGTTAAGGGGCTATAAAATCCCCCAGTCCCTGAGTTTTCTGCAGATCCCTCTTGGTCCTGCATTTGCAGAGAGTGCTGAAAGAGAAAGAGCTGGATGGAAAACCCACAGGCCATATTGATCTCGAGTGTCAGCCCAGAGGACTCAGCGGAGTTACTCCAGGGAGGAAGGTGGCCCAGTGTGGGCAAAATTCTCCCTGCTCCACAGCATTGCATGTTCTGGATTGGTTCCATACCCCCAGCTCTCAGGAGCCGACTTGAATGTGGGGGAACGCACGAGGTGGGACGCAGTCCCGCACCTTCACATCTGCATGGTTAGGGGCAGAGGGCTGGAGAGCTGAGGGGTTACGGAGCCCCACGGCTCTGGCTTGCACAATGAGGTTTAAACAACCAATGGGGGACTGAGGAGTGGGTCTGCATGTCACCTCTAGGGGCCGTGTGGAGAAGCCGGCCTGGAAAGAGAAGGGTTGCCACAGACTGGCCTGGCAAGGGAAAGAGGGGAAGGGAGAGGCCATAGAAAGCCATTATCATCTGGTGGCCTGTGACTTAGATGGGCTTTTCAGTGCTGTTGCGAGTGGGGAGCTCTCCGTGTGTCATGACACCACCACTGCAGCTTTCCCTGATTGCCACCTGGCTGGACTGGCTCGGCAAGCCCAAGATTGGGCAGGGTGGGGCACGCTGGCACTGGAGGGTGCTTGCCCTGCCATTGCCCATTTGTTCCCTGGCTAACACAATGAGGCTAACACATCATCCCAGCTCCCCACATTCCATCGCTTCTCCCCAAGCATCCATGAGCTCCCCTTCCCAGCAGTTCCTCTGTTTCCACCCACCCATTACCCAGTCAGTTCTCACCTTGAACTCACTGGGGACGATGAGCTTGGGGGTCTCTAGCCCCAGAATGGCATCAATCCCGCAGAAGATGAGGATGGCCAGGATGATGGAGAAGTCGCTCACTAGCTTCCTCAGCTAAGGGAGCAAAGAAAGCCATGGGAGGGCGTTAGCAGACACCCCCAGGTAGGGTGACCAGATGTCCTAAAATTACTGGGACTGACCTGATGTTAGGGGCTTTGTCATATATATGCAACTACAGCCCTCCGTCCCCAGGAAAAAAGGTGTCCCACTTGCTATCTGGGACCCGGACTGGGCCATACTGTGCTTTACGCATGCTTAGTTGTTGTGCTTTCAGGGGGCAATCTGCACATCCCAGAGATACCCCTGGCCCTGTCCTCCAGAAACACCCCACAGTGAAAAGCAAGAGACAACACACAATGAAGCCAGCACTTACTCATGCTCTCATAAGGGATCTTGGTGACCCCCCTGCACTGGGATGGAGGGAATGCGGGAGATGAGGTAATAAGTGTTTTGAATGCCCCCTGCTGCTAGTTCTAATGATAGTACTTGGCAGCTAGGACAGACTGCTGGACTATAACCCTGCAGAAGGCTCACTAGGAAGCTGGGGGAGGTTATTTATCGAGAGTGTGGAATAAAGTCTGGTGGCTCCTGAGCAGCAAGGCCCAGGCTCTCTGCCTTTCCTTATAAAGCCAGTCTCTCATGCCTGCCCAGTATAGTCCACCACTAGGGGAAGCCACTAGCTTTGATTAAGGGCGAAAAATTCTGGTGGATGCACTAAATTGCTCTTGGGCAGGATGAAGGTGAAGCTGAGGCCCCAACCCCAAAGCTGAGGCTTCTTTCTTGTCTGGTGGGAGCTGGGAAGCCCAGTGTTACTGAGGAGGGCTCCCCAACTGTCCTTTGGGGCGGTGTTGGCCCTCATTCAGAATTGGGGTCCTGAGTTCTGTTCCCAGTCTGTAAAATGGGGATAAAGCCGTTTACCCCCTTGGTGCCACCACTCTCAGACCTATTGTGGGAGGCCCTGTGTGTGTGTTGGGTGAGATACACGCGGCCAGGAGAGAGCTGCAGGTGCCTACACTCAGCAGGGGAACAGGAGCTGTCTGCACAAAGCCATCTAAATGTACAGAGCCTCGCACAGGAAGAGACAGCTGCATCCTCCTCACAATGCCCTCGGTGCTGGAAGAGCAGAGGGCGAGAAGAGAAACACTCACGGCTGTGGGGAAATAGCGGCTGGTTTTAAAGCTCTTGAGCGTCATGGAGCAGAGGAACGTCCCCAAGAAGAGGATGAAGGCCATGAAGGTGATGTCAGGCATGTAGTTACAGCTGTTCCCCACCAGGTGGCCTCCCACTCTCAAACACTCTGTCCGAGTCAACAGGGACCAGTTTGCAGCCTCCAGACCCTGCTGCTGTGGGGACAGAGGGAAACATTTCAGAGGCAGAGGAGAGCCAGCCGACTGGACAAGAAGAAAACCCCACAGGCCAAAGAGAGGAGTCCAAGCGAGCACCATTGGTAGATGACGGGTGGGTGGGCACTAGCTGAGGATGGCCAGTTACCCTGCAGCTTGGTGGCGAATCACGGGTGGAGGAGGAAAGCACACTTGGGACTGGCTAGTGCTGATGAAAGTTAGAGGCTGCTGCTGGTGCTGGCCGTTTGCTTGTCTGTATCTGTCCATCTGTTCCCTGCTCACACTGGGCTCACTGACCAACGTGTTCCTAGACAAACCTGCAGGAATCAGGCCTGCTCCTGAACACGGCTCATCCGGTGGAACTCCCTGGGCCATGTGGACACATGCCCACGTGCACAGCTCTTTGAGGTCAGCAAGGCACTATGGGTGAGCGGCTGCTGGGCTGTTTCCAGAGGCTGGGGCGCCAGCGGGGAGGGTGGCATGCCCCGCTTTCCCCCGGCTGGAGGAGCGCCGCAGGGAGGGTGGCGGCATGCCCCGCTTTCCCCCGGCTGGAGGAGCGCCGCAGGGAGGGTGGCGGCATGCCCCGCTTTCCCCCGGCTGGAGGAGCGCCGCAGGGAGGGTGGCGGCATGCCCCGCTTTCCCCCGGCTGGAGGAGCACCGCAGGGAGGGTGGTGGCAAGCCCCGCTCTCCCCCGGCCGGAGGAACGCCGCAGGGAGGGTGGCGGCATGCCCCGCTCTCCCCCGGCTGGAGGAGCGCCGCAGGGAGGGTGGCGGCATGCCCCGCTCTCCCCCGGCTGGAGGAGCGCCGCAGGGAGGGTGGCGGCATGCCCCGCTCTCCCCCGGCTGGAGGAGCGCCGCAGGGAGGGTGGCGGCATGCCCCGCTCTCCCCCGGCTGGAGGAGCGCCGCAGGGAGGGTGGCGGCATGCCCCGCTCTCCCCCGGCCGGAGGAACGCTGTGGGGGGGCGGTGGCATGCCCCGCTCTCCCCCGGCCGGAGGAGCGCCGCAGGGAGGGTGGCGGCATGCCCCGCTTTCCCCCGGCTGGAGGAGCGCCGCAGGGAGGGTGGCGGCATGCCCCGCTTTCCCCCGGCTGGAGGAGCGCCGCAGGGAGGGTGGCGGCATGCCCCGCTTTCCCCCGGCTGGAGGAGCGCCGCAGGGAGGGTGGCGGCATGCCCCGCTCTCCCCCGGCCGGAGGAGCACCGCAGGGAGGGTGGCGGCATGCCCCGCTTTCCCCCGGCTGGAGGAGCGCCGCAGGGAGGGTGGCGGCATGCCCCGCTTTCCCCCGGCTGGAGGAGCACCGCAGGGAGGGTGGTGGCAAGCCCCGCTCTCCCCCGGCCGGAGGAACGCCGCAGGGAGGGTGGCGGCATGCCCCGCTCTCCCCCGGCTGGAGGAGCGCCGCAGGGAGGGTGGCGGCATGCCCCGCTCTCCCCCGGCTGGAGGAGCGCCGCAGGGAGGGTGGCGGCATGCCCCGCTTTCCCCCGGCTGGAGGAGCGCCGCAGGGAGGGTGGTGGCATGCCCCGCTCTCCCCCGGCCGGAGGAGCGCTGTGGGGGGGCGGTGGCATGCCCCGCTCTCCCCCGGCTGGAGGAGCGCTGTGGGGGGGCGGTGGCATGCCCCGCTCTCCCCCGGCTGGAGGAGCACCGCAGGGAGGGTGGCGGCATGCCCCGCTTTCCCCCGGCTGGAGGAGCGCCGCAGGGAGGGTGGCGGCATGCCCCGCTCTCCCCCGGCTGGAGGAGCACCGCGGGGAGGATGGCGGCATGCCCCGCTTTCCCCCGGCTGGAGGAGCACTGCAGGGAGGGTGGCGGCATGCCCCGCTTTCCCCCGGCTGGAGGAGCACCGCAGGGAGGGTGGCGGCATGCCCCGCTCTCCCCCGGCCGGAGGAACGCTGTGGGGGGGCGGCGGCATGCCCTGCTCTCCCCCGGCCGGAGGAGCGCCGCGGGGAGGGCAGCATGCCCGCTGGCGGGGAAGAGTGCTGCCCCCCGCGGCTTGCCGCCCCAGGCATGCGCTTGCTGCCCAGAGGGCAGGCAGGGAGAGGCAGCTGTGGAAGGAGCATCCCCCCCTAGCAGCAGGGAACTGTCCCTCTGTGAGGTTGACACCAGCGTCCTTGGAGCCCAGGGTCACCGCCTGGAAACAGCATCACCATGAAACATGCAGATCCCTCTATGTAAGGGAGACAGGGTCCCCCATGCAGAGCCCCTGGTTAAAAGGCCTGGCCCAGCACCATCACTTTACTGCCTAGTTGCTGAGACAGTATGGTCCTGGGAGGGATCTAGTGATGCCGGCACTGCCCCAGGAGCACAGGGGCCCCTGCCCCAGAACACGCCTGTGAGGACCTCAGCATCCCCTCACTCACCCCAGCAGCTGGAGAGAATGGTCCTTACCATCCCAGCACTGCCAAGGGGTGGGAGCAGCATCTCCGTCAGCATGGAGGCGTTGCCTGCAAGAGATGAACTGTCAGACATTTCTCTTCCCCTCCCCAAACCATGGCACCCAGCCAGGGTCTCCCTGAGCATTTGCAGGGGGTTTCAGAGGCCTCCGGCCTGGGGGTGGTGTGAGACAGCGGAGCTGGTCCCCGGTCATTAGTGTCGGGGATGGGGGCATGGACTGTGCTGGATGTGAGCTATCAGCAAGGCTCCTCCCCCTGGACCTGGGGCTAGCGGGCTGTGGTCAGATAAGCAGGCTTCGTCTTCTAGGGATGATGCTAACTGTGAGTCAGCCGCATGGGCGGCACATATAAGAGGCCTCCCCAAAAAAGGCCAGCCACATGGGGGGAAATGCCACGAATGTGGCATGGGTCACCCCTCTCGAGGTGTGCCGGCCTGCCATCACCTTTGGAGTGCCCGAAGCGAAGCTCCATAGAAGTGGGGGTGGCCATGGCCCTTCCTGCGATCCGCTCTGCCTCTTCCCCTGAGGCCCCCCTCCAGCGCTTGCTCCTCTGTCCCCTCTCCTGTCGCTTGCCTAAGGCAGGAAAAGGTGATGGAGCCATGGCCCCGTGGCCTGCCCTGTTCCAGGAAGGAGGTGGAGAGGAGCGAGTGTAGGGTGCAGGATGTAGGGTGTGGGACCTCAGGGGAAGAGACAGAGAAGAGCAGCAGGTGAGTGGGGTCTTAGGGGAAGAGGCAGAGAGAAGCGAGTGGGAGGGGCCTCGGGGAAGGGGGTGGAGAGGAGCAAACTGTGGGTGGGGCCTCAGGGGAAGAGGCCGAGCGGGGGCAGGGCCACAATCCAGGCACCGGTGTCCCCCCAACTTCTAGGGAGCTTCTGGCACTCGTGTATGAGCCTCCCCAAACAGAAGACTCTCTCGCCCCTATACTAGGTATGCTAGGCACAGGAGTGGCCAAAGCCGGGGCCATGGGGCCACCCCTCCCCCTAGCATCCCTCTAGACCAGGGGTCTCCAAACTTCAGGAGACAAGGGCCACATTAGATTTTTGACGGGGCCCTGCTGCCGAAATACCGCTGAGGCAGCAGCAGCGTTTGAGCTGCCACTGAAGTGCCGCCGAGGCAGCAGCAGCAATTGGTTGGGGGGCTGGACAAATTGAAGCCGCGGGCCGGATCCGGCCCTCGGGCCGTAGTTTGGAGACCCCTGTAGACCCACAACTGTCCCTGGGAGACACCCCCTCATACACACACATACATGCTTGTATGGCACTAGAGCAGTGGTTTTCAAACTTTTTTTCTGGTGACCCAGTTTAAGAAAATTGTTGATGCTTGTGACCCAATGGAGCTGGGGATGAGGGGTTTGGGGTGGGGTCAGGGAGGGGATCAGGGCTGGGGCAGAGGATTGGGGTGCAGGGATGAGGGCTGTGGGGTGCGGCCAGGGATGAGGGGTTTGGGGTGCAAGAGGGGGCTCCAAGTTTGGGGAGGGCTCAGGGCTGGGGCAGGGAATTGGGGTGCAGGATGGGGTCAGGGCTCTGGGGTGGAGTGAAGGCTCTGGGGTGGGGCTAGGAATGAGGGGCTTGGGGTGCAGGAGGGGGCTCTGGGTTTGGGGGGGCTCAGGGCTTGGGCAGGGGATTGGGGTGCGGGAGGGGGTCAGGGCTCTGGGCTGTGGGTGCAGGCTCTGGGGTCAGGCTGGGGATGAGGGGTTTGGGGTGCAGGAAGGGGCTCCAGGTTTAGGGGGGCTCAGGGCTGGGGCAGGGGATTGGGGTGCAGGGTTGGGTGCGGGGTTACCTCAGGCGGCTCCCAGTTAGCGGCATAGCGGGGGGGCTAAGGCAGGCTTCCTGGCTGTCATGGCACCGTGGACCACGCTGCACCCTGGAAGTGGACAGCAGTGGGTCTGGCTCCTAGGCGGAGGCACGCAAGCGGCTCTGCGCGGCTCTCACCCATAGGCACCGCCCTCCCCCCCAGCTCCCATTGGCCAGGAACAGGCCGATGGGAGTGCAGAGCCAGTGCTTGGGGTGGGGGCAGCATGCGGAGCCCTGTGGCCCCCCCACCTAGGACCTGCTGCTGGTCGCTTCCAGGGCGCAGCGCAGTGTCAGAAAAGGTAGGGACTAGCCTGCCTTAGCCGGGCAGCATCGCCGATGGGACTTTTAACGGCCCGGTCAGTGGTGCTGACCAGAGCCGCTGTGACCCAGTGCCTTACATTCCGTGACCCAGTACTGGAAACCACTGCATTAGAGGACCCAGCCAGTGCCTTCCCTTCTGCCCACCACGAGGCCTTGTGGGAGAACTGAAGAGAGCAGCTACTGCAGCCAGAGACTCCAGCCAGCTGGCGAGGGACCCCTGGACAGTCCAAGCAAAATTTGAATTTTCTCTCTAGCCTGTACTGACTGGCTGTTTGATCCAGGCTTCTCCCACCCCCCCACCCCAGGCGGTGCGACTACACCAGAGTCGGGGGTGTAATTTCTTGCAGATACACCCTCACTAGCGCTGATGGCTAGCACCTAAAAACAGACGGGTAGCCACGATGGTGCAAGCAGCACAATCCTGTCTAAGACCCCTGTATGACCTCCTGGCGCGGCTAGCTATTCTTAGTGTGCTAGTTAGATCAGAGCTAGCACTGATGCGCCTACCCCCACTAGAAATCATACCTCCAGTTCCAATGTAGACACACCCACAGTCTCTTCCACTCAGCTCCCCTCCACACCTGCCCCTCCTCCCCTGCCCTCCCTCCAGCCCTTTTCTTTCCATTTAGCTCATCCCGCCTATGGAAACCCACAAAACATATAGTGGCACTAACAGGATGTTTGCCACCATCACCTCAGTCCCTCTGCTGGTGTGTTCTACACCTTCCCAGCTTGTGGGAGCTGTTATGGGGGCTTCTGCCCCCGGGGATTGTGCTAGAGCAGTGCTTCCCAAACTGTGCCCCACAGAACATTTGCTTGTGGCCTGTGGGTACAGCACATGGGGCTGTCTCCATCTCCTCATTTCCAGTGGCTTCTCTTGGTCCCTGATTGGAGGTGGGGCTGGTAGCACTGCCTAGAGGTAAGGTTGCCTGACACTTCCTGTTACAAGACCCGGTTTTCAGCTGCTCTAAAGTTGGGCAAACTTTAATGTATCAGGCTGAAATGTTTCATGCCAGGCACCTGCCTCAGGGTGATGATTGTTGGAAGGGTTCAGCTAAAATGCTCCAGTCATATCTGAGAATGAAGTCGGGGGAAACGCTTTGTTTTGCCCATATTAAAAATTCTTAAAACTGTTTCCTTGAGAAGCTCTCTGCTTTGGAGCAGGAACTTGAAATGTGGCAGGGAGGGTCGCCCTGGTGTCAGAAACGTGTGTGTTTTATCAGCCACCCAAAGTTGGCCAAGTTCTGTAAGTCCTGGGAAAATCACAGTTCACATACGCTCAGTAGAGGTTTCCTAGAGTCTAGCACCTAAATTCTTGAAGGATTCCAACTCCACTGAGCATGCTCCATCCCCACACAGTTCATACGTGATGACCAGACTGCACATGCTCTGTCCCCCGAGAGTGACTGAACATGTAATGATGTCTCTCCTGTGTGCTTGGTGCGCCTCGGGCTGGAGCAAGGAAGAGAAGGAACCTGCCTGACTTGAATGCAGAGGAGCAGAGTGGAGGAAGGAGGGATAAGAGTGGAGGAGGGACAGGGAAGAGTCAAGAGCCGGATCTCAGACGTGAGCCCAACTCAACTAAAAGGACAATAAATTAACCAGAGAAAAGGTCACAAATCAAAAGCAGCTCCGAGTTTCTAATCAGAGCCTTCCCACTAGCAGATTCTCACCACAGTGAAATCCAGAAATCAAAGCAGAGCCATACAAAACTGGCAGCTCACTGATCCCAAACTGGGAGAAGACAGTAGGAGACCCCACGTACAATGGAAACCCAGAGATGAGTGATTGTGCAACCAACATGCCAGGGGAGAGACTGAAAATTAGAGACATTTCTGCCCCACACCTCCTGATTGTGAGGCCTGTCAGAGTGGCTGCCTCACACCATCCACTAAAAAAGGACTTTCATCGAGACGTGGAGGAGGTAAAAAACTGCCTGACTGTGGGACAAAGCGAAGAGGCACGGAGAGCATCCCAGCCGCACACCATGAGGTCATCCCTTTAGCACAAAGCCCAGCTGTGAAGAGGGTGATGCGGTCAGTGCCGGACCAGAGTGGGAGAGGAGGCTGGCCTGTCTTCCCAGGAGACGCTCAGTAGCTCAGCGCAGTGGCAGCAAAGTGGCTGGGTTCCCAGACTCATGTCACAGACACATCCAAGGGCAAGGAAATCCCTGCATCTAGAAACCACGAGAATTTGTCCCGTTGCTGAGAGCTACAATGGTGGAGCTGGGCTTTTCCCGGATCCTGAGATTTCCCTGGGGCTGGCATGTGACCATGTGGGGTCTGGGTAATTCTATAGCAGTACTGAGAAGCCAGACAAACAACAGAGTGAAGAGTTATGAAGAAAATAGCCGCGACCTCTCCCCGCTCTGGTTTGGAAGAGAAGAGGGTTTGAGAGTCTTTGGTCGTTTTCTGTCAGACAGGTCCTGCTACGAGTATCTCTAGGAGTTTGGCTGGGAGGGGATGGGGCAGGGGTAGCAGGGGGTCCCTGGCTTCCGTAGAATTGGGGTTGAGGGGTTGGGGAATGGACCGAGGCTGCTAGTGTTCTGCTGAGCCCCTGCCTCTCATGGCCACAGTGGACAATTCTCCTCTCCCCACTTGGAACAGGAACACCCACCCTGCAGAGAGTTGTGTTCTCCCCCAAAGAGCTGGCAGACCAAGACCGGGGAGCATGGAGGGGATGGACTGGAAGGAACTCTGAGTCCATGGGAGACACTGGGCAGGTCAATGCAACAGCGAGAGAGAAATTAGCAGTAGAAGAAAACAAGCCCAGCACAGTTCTGATCGGACTCAGGATCTATCACTGCATTGACTCCCCGTCACGCTCCCTGTTCTCAGTGCACAGGAGACCACCACTGGACTGGGGGGAAGGGCTGGCTTTCAGTGTTTCCATGAGGGTCATGACCGGGCAGGCGGGTGTCCGGGTCCCCAAGGGGGACAGACAGCTGCGCTCTCCGGCTGCGCTCACACCCAGGCTGAGATGCCTCCTGCACGCAGATGGGACCCTGGTGCTGGGGCCTGTAACACTTTAGTTACTGATACGGACTCTCCTCCTTAACTCTGTCTGAGCACCCAACTTTGTTTCTATCTGGGGCCTGCAGTGAGTCCTAAAAATACATCAGTATGTGACTCAAGCCAATGCAGCATGGCTCTCTGTCACCCTCTAGTGGTGAGGCCATGTAAGCGCTGCAGGAGCATCCTCACAAGTACATTTCTCATGTGGACATGTGCTGTGTTTGCTACACAGACATTATACACCAGTCACATATGGGCCACAGTGAAGGTCTCACCCTCTAGGGACTGTGCTATTGTTGGCAGGGCTGGATACACAAAGGGGGCGGCTTTGTTAATGAGGGGATGCCTTGTACTACCATTACCTTTCTGAGTGGTAGCCGTGTTAGTCTGTATCAGCAAAAACAACGAGGAGTCCTTGTGGCACCTTAGAGACTAACACATTTATTTGGGCATAAGCTTTCATGGGCTAGAACCCACTTCATCAGATGCATAGAGTGGAAAATACAGGAGCAGGTATAAATACATGAAAAGATGTGAGTTGCCTTACCAAGTGTGAGGTCAGTCTAACGAGACTTGGTAAGGCAACTCGCATCTTTTCATGTATTTATACCTGTTCCTGTATTTTCCACTCTGTAGTGGGTGGTCACCTGCTCCTGCCTGGAAGGGCTTAAAACAGCCCTGGGAGAGGGCTGGGGCAGGGGAAAAGCTGGGCTGATAGGCGGAGCAGCTGCAGCTTGGGGCCACGCCCCAAACACACCCAGCTGGCCCTATAAAGGCCAGGGAAGCCAGGAGCTAGCAGAACTGTCCCTCTAGCTTGCTGAGGGAGAGGGGCCTGGCTGCTGGGCTGCTTAGAGAGTGCCTGAGGTGGAGCAGGGCTGGGGGAAGGCCAGAGGAGCTGGGGGAGCTCCGGCCTGGAAACCCTGCAGGCCTAGGGTAAGGCCATAAAAGGTACTGGAGTTGCAGAGGGCAGCTCACGGGTAGGCAGAGGCAGCAGGTTCAAACTCCCCCCCCTTGCCTGTGATGAATGGCTTATATACTGCAGTCTCCCCACTGAACTGGGGCTAGGCGTTGCGGGATAGGGGGTTGGGGGTTCCTTGGGGAGGGGGAGACCCAGAGACTGTGGGGTACTGCCTGGGGGCAGCACCTCAGGGAAAGGGGCACCGGGGTCCAGGAGGTACTCGGGGCCTGACAGCAAGTGGGTCACTGGCCTGCAGAGGGCGCTCTGGAGGCTGGAACGCTAATTCCCCGAGAGACCAGCAGGAAGCGCCGCAGGGGTGAGTCTGCACCATTACACACTCCATGCATCTGATGAAGTGGGTTCTAGCCCATGAAAGCTTATGCCCAAATAAATGTATTAGTCTCTAAGGTGCCACAAGGACTCCTTGTTGTTTTTGCTATTACCTTTCTGGTAACCTGACTCTCAGAGGATGTGGGTTTTCAGAAGTTAATCAAGAGCCCAGAGGGGCTGATTGACCCATCACTAGAGTCACAGTTGCTGGAAAGCAGGTTCATCCAAGGTATTTGGTGATTCCCTGGCCCTGGGTCCTACAGCCGCCGAACTCAGGACTGGTTCACACACAGAACAGGAGCCACATTCTTCGGGGAATTCTCTGCAATCAGTATTTCACCCAACTCAGTCTAACCCATGTCAAAGTGTGGGTCTGCTCTGGAAAGTGACAGTCCCATGTGTACTGAGCCTCACTGAAACCACATCCCATTTACTGAGCTCACATGTAAAGAGATTCTGTCCCTAACTGAGAGCCCTGCACACTCATCCTGGGATCGGAGAGTCAAGATGGGTTTCGTCTTTCTCATACACCATCATCAGTTGTAAAAATCCTGCAGGCCAGATTCTGCCCACCGTTATGTGCTGCCGTACAGCCCTACCCTCAGGGACATTTGGGCAGCCCCTTTGCCGTGACTGATATGCCCAAGGAGCAGCTCTGTTTGATCAGAGGGGGTCATTTGGCATTTTCTTCCATTGATATGGCTGTTGATTCTCCCCATGCTTCGCTCTCATCCACTCTTGACTCTTTTGCCCCCGTCTCCCTTCACAAGGTCCCAGCCCTGGCTCACCCCCAACATCCACCTCGTCTGTTTCTGCTCTCGTGCTGCCGAGCATCTCTGGCTGAAATCTTGGAACCAGGCTGACTTCCTCCACTACAGATTTGTTCTCTCCTCCTCCAGTTCTGCTGCCTTCCCAGCCAAATGCCTCCACTTCTCCACCCTGACTGACTCCCACTCCACAATCCCAGCCCCCTTTGACACCTTCCTCAAACTCTCTCCCACTCCTGCCTCCACTTCTCTCTCTGCACGCGCTCACTCACTTCTTCAAAGACGACGCTGACAAAATACCTTCCCCTCCCATCTGTAAGATCTGGCCTCTCCTATCCACCCACACAGCTAAATCTCTCACCCAGGCTCTAATCATCTTGAGTTTTGATTACTGCAATACAGGGGCGATGGAAGCTCCCTAAAAGTGGCCCCGCCTTCCCACGCCATCCCTTCCCCTGCCCTCGCACCGCCCCTTCTCCCGGAGGGCCCGCCATCATACCACCCCTTCCCCCAAGGCCCTGCCCCACTCATTCCTCTCTGTCCCCTTCCCCCCCATCACTTGCCCTTATGGCCGGTAAAAAATGATGGGGCCTTGGCCCCCTCCCACCCCATTCCAGCACCCCTGCTGCAATGCCCTTTTCTCTGGCTTTGACCGATGAAACCTTGCCCTGCTCCTATCTGTTCAAAGCACTGCTGCAAAGATCATTTTTTACTTTGACCATATCACCCTCCAATTTGCATCTCTCTGCTGGCTCCCCTTTCTCCCCCACACCCAATAGAAGATGCTAATCTTTACTTTTGAGTCCCTTCCTGGCCTATTCCTCCGGCTCATCTTTCATACATCACTGAGATGCTGACCCCCATCTCTGATCTGCCCAGGCTGCCAAGCTTCATTGCCCACTGGTTACATTTTCAAACAGGCCCCTTCGTGCTTTCTCCCCTGCTGCCCCTCATGCTTGGGAGGTGCTCCCCATAAACATCTGCAAAGCCACCTCACTGTCCACCTGCAAATGCCTCCTTACATCTCTCCGTTGCCGTACTGTCTGAACAAGGCTTAACAACAGGCAATTGGTTGGTGTGCAGAGACCACCCAGCCTATCATGCTGACAGTATTGTCTCTTTGTTTCCTTATGCTACTCGTCAGTCTGAATTCTGCCTGTTGTCTCTTCTCTCAGCCTGTCAGCTCTTTGCGGCAGGGACTGTCTTTGTGTCCTGTGTCTGTACAGCACCTAGCACCTGGTCTGTGCCTGTGGCTCCTAGGTGCTAGCACAATACAAATAATAACACCAGTTCATAGACTCATAGACTTTAAGGTCAGAAGGGACCATTATGATCATCTAGTCTGACCTCCTGCACAATGCAGGCCACAGACTCTCACCCACCCACTGCTGGAATAATCCTCTCACCTATGTCTCAGCTATTGAAGTCCTCAAATCATGGTTTAAAGACTTCAAGATGCAGAGAATCCTCCAATAAGTGACCCGTGCCCCATGCTGCAGAGGAAGGCGAAAAACCTCCAGGGCCTCTGCCAATCTACCCTGGAGGAAAATTCCTTCCTGACCCCAAATATGGCGATCAGCTGAACCCCGAGCATGTGGGCAAGACTCACCAGCCAGACACCCAGGAAAAAGTTCTCTGTAGTAACTTCTAACATCCCATCATTGACCATTGGTCCATTTACCAGTGATGGCAATTAATTGACCTCTGACTAAGATCATGTTATCCCATCAAACCATCCCCTCCATAAATGTATCTAGCTTAATCTTGAAGCCAGATAGGTCTTTTGCCCCCACTGCTTCCCTTGGAAGGCTGTTCCAGAACTTCACTCCTCTGATGGTTAGAAACTTTCATCTAATTTCAAGTCTAAACTTCCTGATGGCCAGTTTATATCCATTTGTTCTTGTGTCCACATTGGTACTGAGCTTAAATAATTCCTCTCCCTCCCTGGTGTTTATCCCTCTGATATATTTAAAGAGAGCAATCATATCTCCCCTCAGCCTTCTTTTGGTTAAGGTAAACAAACCAAGCTCCTTGAGTCTACTTTCATACGACACGTTTTTCATTCCTCGGATCATCCTAGTGGCCCTTCTTTGTACCTGTTCCAATTTGAATTCATCCTTCTTAAACATGGGAGACCAGAACTGCACCCAGTATTCCAAATGAGGTCTCACCAATGCCTTGTATAATGGTACTAACACCTCCTTATCTCTACTAGAAATACCTCGCCTAATGCATCCCAAGACCGCATTAGCTTTTTTCACGACCACATCACATTAGCGACTCATAGTCATCCTGTGATCAACCAGGACTCTGAGGTCCTTCTCCTCTTCCATTACTTCCAACTGATGCGTCCCCAGCTTACAACTAAAATTCTTGTTATTAATCCCTAAATGCATAACCTTACACTTCTCACTATTAAATTTCATCCTATTACTATTACTCCAGTTTACAAGGTCATCCAGATCTTCCTGTAGGATATCCCGATCCTTTTCTGAATTGGCAATACCTCCCAACTTTGTGTCATCCGCAAACTTTATTAGCACACTCCCACTTTTGGTGCCGAGGTCAGTAATAAAAAGATTAAATAAAATTGGTCCCAAAACTGAACCTTGAGGAACCCCACTAGTAACCTCCCTCCAACCTGACAGTTCACCTTTCAGTATGACCCACTGTAGTCTCCCCTTTAACCAGTTCCTTAGCCACCTCTCAGTTTTCATATTGATCCCCATCTTTTCCAATTTAACCAATAATTCCTCATGTGGTACTGTATCAAATGCCTTACTGAAATCGAGGTAGATTAGATCCACTGCGTTTCCTTTATCTGAAAAATCTGTTACTTTCTCAAAGAAGGAGATCAGGTTGGTTTGGCATGATCTACCTTTTGTAAAACCATGTTGTAATTTGTCCCAATTGCCATTGACCTCAATGTCCTTAACTACTTTCTCCTTCAAACATTTTTCCAAGACCTTGCATACTACAGATGTCTAACTAACAGGCCTGTAGTTACCTGGGTCACTTTTTTTCCCTTTCTTAAAAATAGGAACTATATTAGCTATTCTCCAGTCATATGGTACAACCCCTGAGTTTAGAGATTCATTAAAATTTTTTGCTAATGGGCTTGCAATTTCATGTGCCAGTTCCTTTAATATTCTTGGATGAAGATTATCTGGGCTGCCCGATTTACTTCCATTAAGCTGTTCAAGTTTGGCTTCTACCTCAGATATGGTAATATCTACCCCCACATCCGTATTCCCATTTGTCATGCTGCCACTATCCCTAAGCTCCTTATTAGCCTCATTAAAGTTCCTTTTTGGAGGGGACAAGCACTGCAGAACTGCTGCTTTCTAAAACCTGTTCCAATGCACAGAGCTCTGCCCCAGCACTACTGACAGAAACATACAGCCGCCCAGGCAAATGGAGATGCAGGGACCCTCCCAACTGGAGGAAGCCTGCTCCTACCTGTGCCAGACGAGTTACAGATGCAGCCGTAGAGGGTGACATCATTGATTTTGTAATCCCAGTTGATGGGGAAGTTGTCCGCCAAGCTCAGCATTTTCTTCACGGCATCATAGATGAATATGAAGCTGATGAGGGCACAGAAGCCTTCCTCGGTGAAGCGGGTAAAATACTGCACCAGGTAACTCGCTTCGGTGGCCACCAAAATCAGTCCGAAAAAGGCCACCCAGAGGCCAATCCAGAGGCGGAATTCCAAGTAATCCAGGCTGTAGTCTCTGGCGAAGGGATGGGCCCAAGTGTTTCAATGAATCAGTCACACACAAGACATGACACTTAACTCTAATGGCTAAGGCTATGATTTAGTCATGGGTATTTTTAGTAAAAGTCATGGACAGGTCACATACAAAAATTCACAGCCCCTGACCTGTCCATGACTTATACTAAAAATACCTGTGATTAAATCTTGGCGGGGGAGAGGGGGGAGGTGCTGGGGTACATGAGTGGGCCACTGTGTGGGGGCATATGGGGGAGCCGCTGCTGAGGGGTGGCCGGGGCCAGCAGCACCAGCTGCCGAGGACCAGGGACCGTGGTTGCTCTGGCCAGCCAGCCAGGGACCACTGCCAGGGCCAGCAGACCACGGTTGCTCCAGCCGGGGACTGCAACTGCTCCAGCCAGCCGGTTGCCCGGAGACCGCTGGCTGGGGCTGTGGACTGCGGCTGCTCTGGCCGGCCGCCCGGGGACTATGGCTGCACTGGCTGGCCACCCAGGGACTGTAGCTGGGCGCTGGGGGCTGCGGACTGCGGCTGCTCCGGCCGGCCGCCCGGGGACTATGGCTGCGCTGGCTGGCCACCCAGGGACTGTAGCTGGGCGCTGGGGGCTGTGGACTGCGGCTGCTCCGGCCGGCCGCCCGGGGACTATGGCTGCGCTGGCTGGCCACCCAGGGACTGTAGCTGGGCGCTGGGGGCTGCGGACTGCGGCTGCTCTGGCCAGCCGCCCGGGGACTATGGCTGCGCTGGCCGGCCGCCCGGGGACTATGGCTGCGCTGGCTGGCCACCCAGGGACTGTAGCTGGGCGCTGGGGGCTGCGGACTGCGGCTGCTCTGGCCGGCCGCCCGGGGACAGCTGCTGGGGCCAGTGGACTGTGGCTGTCCGGCCACCCCAGGACCACTGCCGTGGGCCACCAGAACAGCAGCTGGTGTGGCTGTCCCCAGGGCCGCTACAGCAGCAGCCCGTATGGCTGTCTTGGGGGCCACCTGAGCAGCTGACCCTGGAGCTAGCTGCTTGGGCGGCCCTGGGGTCAGCCACACTGGCCCCTGCAGAAGTCACGGAGGTTGTGGAAAGCCATGGAATCCGTGACAGATACGGAGCCCTACTAATCGCTAATAGCAGCATGCTCTGCCTGTCTTTAGTGTCACCTGTCCAGTGACCTCAGTGTGCTGGATGGAGCCCATAGAATCACAAAAATGCAGGGCTGGAAAGGCCCTCGAGAGAGTGGGATTCCGGCCATTCCTGGGGCAGGACATTTCAAGGGCTGTTTTGTTTTTGTTTTTTTGCTTTGACAGCTCCAGCCGCAGCTTTTTTTTTTTTTTGCTGCTTGGGGCGGCAAAAAAGCTAGAGCCGGCCCTGCTTCTACACATTGGGAAACAGAGCCCAGAGAAGCGAACACTAACAGATGAGCCCAAGGTGATACTGTGCATCAGTAGCAAGATTGAGAATAGATCCCAGCTCTCCCCATCCCAGGTTGTGATTGAGTCCCCAGAGCGATTTTTAATGCCATGGCCATCACACAGAGATATGGAGCACAATTCTGAGGTCAGTGGTGGCTGAGCCTAGCTCAGCACGTCTGGGGAATCACTGATGATCTCCTGGCTTCAGCTCTCTGCTCTAGGCCTGGCCGTGAATCCCGCAGGAATCATTTCTCTTGTGTGATATTGGAACTGGGCTGTGAGATATGAGTCCCTGGGCTCTTCACTGGGAGACTGACCCAATGGCTGGGGCTGGGGGTGAAGGCTGGTCTTGCTGGCAGGCTGGAAACAAGGGCAGGGCCGGTGCAAGGAAGTTTCGCGCCCTAGGCGAAACTTCCTTGCACCAGCCCTGCGCGTCCCCCCGCAGCTCCCCACCCCCCGCAGTGGCTCAGCCCCCAGCCTGCCCCTGCGGGCCGGCGGCAGGCTTGGCCCCCCTGCCCGGGCAGGAGGCTCGGCCGCCCGCCCGCAGGGTCATCTCGGCCCCCCGCCCGCAGGGGCCAGCTCAGCCCCCCGCCCGCCCGCCCACAGGGGCCAGCTTGGCCGACCGCCCGTGGCGGGGGCAGGCGGCTCGGCCCCCCGCCCACCTGCAGGCTGCGGCAGCAGGCTCGGACCCCCGCCTGCCCACAGGCCGCGGCGGCCTCGACCCCCCCGCCCGCCCGTGGGCTCCAGAGACAGGCTCGGACCCCCGCCCACGGCGG
Source organism: Chelydra serpentina (assembly GCA_037349315.1). Classification (NCBI taxonomy): domain Eukaryota; kingdom Metazoa; phylum Chordata; order Testudines; family Chelydridae; genus Chelydra; species Chelydra serpentina. Next base: position 35,314,615 of record JBAIAC010000035.1, on the reverse strand, counting down.
CGGCGAGCTCGGACCCCCGCCCACAACCCCACAGGCCGCGGTGGCTGCAGGGGCAGGCGGCTCGGTCCCCCACCCATGGCGGCAGGAGGCTCGGCTGCCCGCCTGCGGGCCGCGGCGGCATGCTGGGCCCCCCTCCCGCGGGTCACGGGGGCAGGCGCAGCTCCCTGCACGTGGCAGTCCCCCGCCCCGACATGCAGCAGCTCACCTCGCCACAGAAGTAGCTTCTCAGCGGCCTTTCGGCGGCTGCACCGAATCGCCGCCGGGAGTCTCCGCCCTCTAAGTCCTGGCGCCCTAGGCGACCGCCTAGGGTTGCCTAGTGGGTGCGCCGGCCCTGAACAAGGGGGTTCCCTGCAGGGGTTGTCAGGGCTGAATGGGGGGATTTGATCTGTACCAGAATCACAGCAGAAGCCCTCCCTCTCCCCTAGCACAGCAGTAGCCCCAGTGGCCCAACAGATCCCTTAGGAAACCAGCCAGGCCTAAGGTGTTAAACACCTGGGATTAGTCAATATCAGAAGAGCTGCAAGTCTCATTTGAAGTGGTTCAGGAAGCTCACCGGATGCAGCGTTACCCATTCAGGGCAAGGGGACTCTTTGAGACAGGCCTTTACTCACTTGCTAAAGGAGAACAGGAGCCGTTCGAAGACTAGGACGGGGCCAGTGCTACTCAGGATGGTGAGCGGCTGGCCAGCAAAGAGGCAGAAGACAGCTCCAGCGACAGCGGTGCCCAGGAAACTCTCCAGCACTCCCTGAAACACAGGGAGAAACCCAGCGAAGCATGAGCAGTTCAGAAAGGCACAAGCTAAGAATTCTGTTAGAGGAGACAGGTGTCACTTTACTGGGAGTTGCCAGGTGGCGCTGTTACAGTGCTAATTTTGTTTGTCTGAATTGGTGAGCAGCTGGCACCTGGAGAAAGGCTTGCTGTCAGGCGTGGTGCAATTCCCTTTAGATTCTCAGCACACCTTCAGTAACTTCAGCAGGATTGGGTGGCTCCCAGTCCTCTACTCAAACTGGTGGGCCACATCTCAAAACAGAGGCACCATCAGGAACTCAAGTGCTCTGAGATCTCCAGATGAAAAGCTCTAGCTAATTGCTACGTATTGGCATTACTGTACACCAACTGCCCATTCTCCTCCGCTCTGTTATTAATATGGCAGCTGGCACCTGGTTTACTTATGATTCACTCAGCACTGGACACAATGTCCATCAGAGCAAGAAAGACAACGACGTTGCTACAGAGGGGATAACACATCACCGTGGCACAGGCAAAGGGGCATCACACTGGAGGCTAGCACAGACCTGCATGTTATCAGTAGCGTCTCCCAGCATGCCACCAAAAGTAATTGCATTGGTAACAGTCGCCAGGTAGATATAGAGAGTAGCCGAAAAGCACTGGATGTTCAGGGCCTCATAGAAGTCGCTCCAGTACCAAGGGACCTTCCTCCGGATGTCCTTTACCAGCCCTCCAAATAACCTGCAGACCAACATGGAAACAAGGAGATTCACACCAGAGAGCAGGAATCCTCCACACCAATCACTCTGTACTGTACGAGCAAGATCCCCTGCTTAGCCAAGGCTGACCTGAGAGAACTCTGCAGGAAAAATCCTAGAACGGAGCTATTTTCTCTCCGGAAGCAACAGGTTCAAGGAAGCTACCAAACCCAATGCTACCATGCCCCCTAGTAGCTGGTCCACTTGAGGGCCTATTTTAAAGCAGATATTGACTACTTTTCATGTATTGACCAGAGATAAATGTCAGAGATGGGCTGAGCCCAAGCCCCCCTGAGACCCAGGGTCAGGTCTGAGTCTGCAGCTGTACCAGGCAGATGTGAACACTGAGTCTCAGCCCCCAACACCCTGGAATCTGGGAGGATCAGATTCAGGTCCAGATTTTGAAATGCCAAGTTCTGGACTGTTCAGTTTGTACCAGTTCTGGTGCACACCAGATCTCAAGGTTGGAGACAGAATTTGGATCCAGGGGTTTGGTTCAGGCCTATCTCTATTGACCAGCAATCAATATTTACCTCGAGGACTACAAGAAAATCTTGGCAAGCCCCGTCAGTGCTATTTCTTTCTTATTTGTAACCGAGTTGCTCTTCAAGACCCACGTCAGAACCAGGCCCCATTGTGCGAGACACTGTATGAACGTGAGGTTGGCCCCTGCCTACAGGCCTTAGAGACTCGCTTACTGAAATGAAGTCAGGATATGCCTGGCTCCACATCTTCTGAATATCCCCAGGAACTGAACTCTGGTCTTTTATTTGCCTGTCTGGAGCACCCCAAGATGAGACACTGGCCTAGGAATGTAATCTGGGTCTCTGATGTGCTGCCAGGAGAATCTCCACTCCCGGGTCCGGAAGACAAGAGATCAGGGCCAGAAACCCAACTCAGGTGTCTCCTGCGGTTCTCCAGAGCCCCCAGTGGCTACCAATCTGTCAGTGAGAAACCAGGCCCAGGAATGCACCTGTGTCTACTGGTGCAGAGCACTAACTACGGGGCCCCCAGCTCCAGGCCAGACTGAGCCCTGCTGTAAGCAGGCACCAGTCCATTGACTCAGGAAAAGTGCACCTACTTATGCCAGGGCTGACTCTAGCTGGCTTTCTTTAAGGCAAATGTCTGTAGCCTCCCCGTGCGGGCACTTACCTTCCTGTTCTTTGCAGCTCCTCACTGACAGGCTGGTGCCCATGGGTATGTCTGTCGTCAGCTGCAGACACGTTCCCGTTGCAGTGAGATTTCCATTCCCGGAGGTGTATGGAGATCCTGAGACAACAAGAGAAATTCAAGTGGGCGGGTGTCAGCCCAGAACCATCCTCATTAACGAAACCCAGCCTAGTTCCTCGGGCAATTTTTGGTATTGAAATCTCAACCCCACTGCTCTCTGGGAGTCTCAGTACCGCTGATGCTGCCACTTCCATCCCCAGAGGCAGCTGCATCTCAGCGGTCCAGATACCCTGGAGAGGGAATACACAGAAATGGGAGGTAGTAGCGGGATACTAGTTTTATCATCGAGCGGAGTGAAGGGTCTAGAAGCCAGGTGGTGGCCACGCAGAGCAGTTTTAAACCACGACTTGGAATAATTTGCAGCAATGCAGAGAGCCTTCCCTGCTGAGAACACCCTGCTGCTCCAGCTGGGCAGCACAGCACTGGGCCTAGAACCCTGCAGAGCTTAGCCACGGGGGTGGGATACAGGGACCGAGGAGGAGTATGTATCCCATGCAGGGCTGGAAAGATGGGGAACTGACCTCTAATTGACTCCCCCTGGGTCACTCTGGGAGCTCTGCCTGACATGTGAGCCAATGCAGAGCATGGCGTGTCAGTGCCATGTGCTGCTAGTGATCTGCCCCACCTGGAAGGTGTGTTTCATCTGCACAAGCTGAAGGTTAGCCTCATGGAGAGTGCATTGGAGGAATCACACATGCAGGCGACAAAAGGCAGGCAACTTACGAGGGCCATAATGTCCTGTCCAACTTTGGATGTACAAAGGCACTTCGAGCCATTGCTGCTGTCTGAGGCTACCAGAGCATGCCCCAATGGCGAGGACTACATTGGCAAAGGGTAGATATTCACCCCAACAGATGGCACAGGCAGAGCCCCTACGTGATGCTCCCTGAGGCTGCCAGACCTCAAATCCACTCTCTGGACTGCCCTTCAGTCAGTTTGCTCCCTTGTCAGCCCTGTCACCTGGGATCCCTGGGGGCAGCTAAGATTACATCTACACTGCACACCACATGCAGCAGTATGTAGGACATGTGTAGCGACACACTACAGTGAAAACCAGGCTGCGCCCACACTGTGGTGTACAGTCACATGGGTCAGAGAAAGGCTCTGGCAGGGGGAGGCAGCGGGGAACAGCTTTTCCCCGCTGACTCTCCCTGCCATGGCTTTTACCCTATGCCAGAGCCTTTCACTGCAGCGGGGAAAGGCTCCGACAGCTCCCGGGGGTGGGGAAAGGCTCTGGCAGCGGGGAGGCAGCTGTGGGACACTACACTGTGAGTGTGAAGCTCCCTGTCTCTGATTGCTGCCGCTCCTAAGGCTCTGCATTGCGTCAGCAGAGCTGGGGCTGGATCTGAATGCCCTGCACCGGGGGAGGGGGGGAATTTCAGAGACGGAGCTCAGCTTTGTGCCTCGGGCCCAGCTCTGCTCTTTAGTAAAAGAGCCCCAGAAAGCTGCTGGGTTCTCCCCCTCTGGTACCTCTTGTGTGGAGAGGGCAGGCACTTTGGCGGAGGGATTCGGATGGTCGGGTCCCATTTGCCTGGAGGCAGCACAGTCAGCTCATCCAGAAACTCATCAATCCCTGCAATGAGGTCTTCTCTGTCCTGAGCCTGACAGGCAACCCTCTGGAAGAGCTGGAGGGAAACATGCTCTGCAGTTACATTATCCAGTGAATCCCTGTGCACTACAATTGGCTGAGATGAATGCTAAATGCTCCAGCCCGGGACAGGGAGCTGCTAGGACTGATTACAGGTCTCTGCTAATGCTAGATGGGGTAAGGACCCTTCCCACACTATGTGCCCTGTGTGCTAAGCCAGCCTCCCAGCACTGGGATTTTCAAATGGGGTTTCCAAAGGAACCTGAGTGAGTTCCATGCCCAACTCCCATTGCATTTCACTGGGATTCAGACTCCTAACTCTAACTCCTAGTCTTTGAAAAGCACAGCCTTAATATCATCACCATCTAATCCTTGGGAAGGGTGAAAGAGAACAGTGGCCTGATCCAGTGCTGACCCATTTCTCCATCCTTCCAGCTTGGGACCTACAGAACAGGATCACAAGGTTGGCAGTGGGATGAGAACGAACTCCCATTGGCTTTACCTGTGAAGACTGGCCCCCTGGTTTTCCCCAGAGATGGTGCCAACGTCTAATACTGATACTCCATACAGCTGCTAGATCTCCCACCCACAGCACCACCTCGAAACATGGGCTCACCTCATCCGTCAGTACCGTGGCCACGGCCCTTCCAATCTCATGGTAGGCTTTCACTTTGGCTCTGGGGCCCAGGAGGATAAAAAGAAACCTAGGGAGAGCACAGAAACAGTGAGAAATGCCCCCTCTTCTGGAGTGAGCTCTCCCAGTGCCAGGGTCCAGCGTGCCTGAGAGCCAAAGACACACCACCTCTCTGAATTGGCTGAAAGAGCTTGGTCACCCAGGGACAGTGAGGGGCTGTGGTACAGCAGGTATCGGAAGGCTTGGGGAGATTGGGGTAAACGTATTGCCCTTTGCCTCAGTCTTGCCATGATCAGTCAGTGGGACTTTCAAATGCGCCCCGCCCCCATATCAGTCACTTCATGATAAAACTCCTGGTGAAGTTCCCGGCAGCAGCTGGCCATTGACTTCCAGCACTGTGAGCTTTTGTAAATCACGCTCAGCAGGTACGAGGTAAAGACGCCCTGGTGTGAGGCACCGAGATTCGATGTTGTTGAGCGTGGTGGGTTTGTCACTAGATTGGTCTCTTCGTCTAGGCGTATACACTCCACCCGTCCCCATACCGTCTCCATGCTGAGATCCCCCAGCTGGCACATCCTACAGCCCATGTCCCCTTTTAGCCGCAAGGGCCCCTCTGCTGACTGAATGCAGTCAGGCTCTCCATCACAGCAGTTGGGAGGTGGGACAGAGCAAGTGTCCATCATGGGAGAGCATGTAGCTGGCTGGGAGATCTCAGAGTCCAGGCGGCAGATTGGCTTGTCATGAGCTGGTGCCAAAGCCCCTGCAGTGTGGGGCTTGGCTGTGATAAAGCAGCAGAAATTCTGCTAAATCAGGGTCTGCCCATTCCCAGCTCCTGCAGTGCCGCCAGCCGGCTTCCCAGGAGCCCTCTCCACAGTGTCTCCTGCCACAGCCCAGAGACCAGCTGACAAGTGCAGTCTGAGATGTAGAGTCTTAGACTCATGCTCGGGAAGCCCCATCAGATCCCAGCTCGTCCACTCCCTTGAGGGCCAGTGCAGGGTTATTCCCCACTGTCTACAGTCCAGGGCTTTACCCAGCAGAGATGAAGAAGCCTCGCCAGGTCTCCACTAGTCCACTTCCCAAGGACAAGTGAAGAACTGTTCCCTACACTGTGACAAAATGCAGGCTGGTAGGAGCCCCCAGCAGTTCTGGGTCAGCATTGTAGGTGGGGCTCGCAGCTCATCCGAACAGCAATTATCTGATTATCATCAGGAGAGCGTCCCAACCTTGTTCATGTGCTATGGCATTGTCTATGGAGCTTCTGGAGCTGCTAATGCTTAGCAGCCCCACAGTGGACTATGAATGTGTGTCACTGACAGCAGAGCAGCTGCCTCCAGGCAGATCCTTCATTTGGACTAGCCATTTGCCGTGAGATGGACACAGAGAATTGGGATGAAGGTGCGTTTGCTTTGCTCCGATTTTATTTTCTTGGATTGGCAGGGGACAGGCACCGTGATGGCAGAAATGCCACTAAGCACTGTGACAGACCCAGACGAGTGGGGTACAGAAGCCTGGTAGAAGGCAAATATACTGGCCTTTGGATGAATAGTTTTCTGTTCCCTGAGTGACCAGAGCAGGGGCTATGCTAGAACAAGCAGGAACTTGCTGGAACCAATTTAAGGCAGGCAGGCTAATTAGGACACCTGGAGCCAATTAAGAAGAACCTGCTAGAATCAATTAGGTCAGGCTGGCTAATCAGGGCACCTGAGTTTAAAAAGGAGCTCACTTTACTTTGTGGGGTGCACGCGAGGAGCTGGGAGCAAAAGGCACTAGGAGCTGAGAGTAAGAAGGCGTGCTGCTGGAGGACTGAGGAGTACAAGCATTATCAGACACCAAGAGAAAGGTCCTGTGCTGAGGATACAGAAGGTGTTGGGAGGAGGCCATGGGGAAATAGCTCAGGGAGTGTAGCTGTTGTGCAGCTGTTCCAGGAGGCACTCTAAACAGCTACAGTCCACAGGGCCCTGGGCTGGAACCTGGAGTAGAGGGTGGGCCCGGGTTCCCCCCAAACCTCCCAACTCCTGATCAGACACAGGATGAATTCATAGAATCATAGAATCATAGAATCTCAGGGTTGGAAGGGACCTCAGGAGGTCATCTAGTCCAACCCCCTGCTCAAAGCAGGACCAACCCCAACTAAATCATCCCAGCCAGGGCTTTGTCAAACCGGACTTTAAAAACCTCTAAGGAAGGAGATTCCATCACCTCCCTAGGTAACCCATTCCAGTGCTTCACCACCCTACTAGTGAAAAAGTTTTTCCTAATATCCAACCTAAACCTCCCCCTCTGCAACTTGAGACCATTACTCCTTGTTCTGTCATCTTCTACCACTGAGAACAGTCTAGATCCATCCTCTTTGGAACCCCCTTTCAGGTAGTTGAAAGCAGCTATCAAATCCCCCGACATTCTTCTCTTCTGCAGGCTAAACAATCCCAGTTCCCTCAGCCTCTCCTCATAAGTCATGTGCTCCAGCCCTCTAATCATTTTTGTTGCCCTCCGCTGGACTCTTTCCAATTTATCCACATCCTTCTTGTAGTGTGGGGCCTTGACAACAAGGGCACACTGTTGACTCATATTCAGCTTTTCGTCCACTGTAACCCCTAGGTCCTTTTCTGCAGAACTGCTGCCCAGCCATTCGTTCCCTAGTCTGTAGCAGTGCATGGGATTCTTCCATCCTAAGTGCAGGACTCTGCACTTGTCCTTGTTGAACCTCATCAGATTTCTTTTGGCCCAATCCTCTAATTTGTCTAGGTCCCTCTGTATCCTATCCCTACCCTCCAGCGTATCAACCACTCCTCCCAGTTTAGTGTCATCTGCAGACTTGCTAAGGGTGCAGTCCACACCAGCCTCCAGATCGTTAATGAAGATATTGAACAAAACCGACCCTTGGGGCACTCCACTTGATACCGGCATGGAGCCATTGATCACTACCTGTTGAGCCCGACCATCTAGCCAGTTTTCTATCCACCTTACCGTCCATTCATCCAGCCCATACTTCTTTAACTTGCTGGCAAGAATACTGTGGGAGACTGTATCAAAAGCTTTGCTAAAGTCAAGAAATAGCAAATCCACTGCTTTCCCCTCATCCACAGAGCCAGTTATCTCATCATAGAAGGCAATTAGGTTAGTCAGGCATGACTTGCCCTTGGTGAATCCATGCTGACTGTTCCTGATCACATTCCTCTCCTTTAAATGGTTCAGAATTGATTCCTTGAGGACCTGTTCCATGATTTTTCCAGGGACTGAAGTGAGACTGACTGGCCTGTAGTTCCCCGGATCTTCCTTCTTCCATTTTTGAAAGATGGGCACTACATTAGCTTTTTTTACAGTCATCCGGGACCTCCCCCGATTGCCATGATTTTTCAAAGATAATGGCCAATCCGGCTCTGCAATTACATCGGCCAACTCCTTTAGCACCCTCGGATGCAGTGCATCCGGCCCCATGGACTTGTGCTCGTCCAGCTTTTCTAAATAGTCCTGAACTACTTCTTTTTCCACAGAGGGCTGGTCACCTCCTCCCCATACCATGCTGCGGAGTGCAGCCGTCTGGGTGCTGACCTTGTCTGTGAAGACAGAGGCAAAAAAAGCATTGAGTACACTAGCTTTCTCCACATCCTCTGTCACTAGGTTCCCTCCCTCATTTAGCAAGGGGCCCACACGTTCCTTGACTTTCTTCTTGTTGCTAACATACCTGAAGAAACCCTTCTTGTTACTCCTAACATCTCCGGCTAGCTGCAACTCCAAGTGTGATTTGGCCTTCCTAATTTCACTCCTGCATGCCTGAGCAATATTTTTATACTCCTCCCTGGTCATTTGTCCAATCTTCCACTTCTTGTAAGCTGCTTTTTTCTGTTTAAGACGAGCAAGGATTCACTGTTAAGCCAAGCTGGTCGCCTGCCATATTTACTTTTCTTTCTACACATCGGGATGGTTTGTTCCTGCAACCTCAATAAGGATTCTTTAAAATCCTTATTGTTTGACCTGAACTGTGGGTTCTACCAAAGGGGAAGATCTCTGAGGCGAGCAAAGTCTGCCAATAAGCGCAGGACCCACCAAGGTAGAGGAGGAACTTTTTCACAGCACTTATGCCAAGGTCTCCCTGAGTTAGCCACTTCTCAGGACTACAGACCCAGTGCCTGCAGGGTCCGGGTAGGGAACAAGTCAGCACCAAGGAGAACTCTTAGGACCTAACCAATGTATCTTGTACCAAGTTATACCTAACAGATCATCAGCTGCTGCTCTCTGAGCATCTTCGCAGTGACTGGCTGATAGGCTACAGCTGGTAGGAGCATCTGCAAGGAGCTCTGTCCCCGGGAAATTCAGGAGAGGCTTGGTGCATGGTTTCTCGGGAACTCCTAAGCACTTAGCTAGCAAAGTCTCATCCCATATAACCAACCCTCAGCCTCACTTCTGTGCTCCCAACCACGGAAGTGACTATGTGATGCTGGAAGGAACTGATGAGACAGGAAAAGGATGAAGAGGCTCCAGTGCAGTGATCTCTGGTGATGATTACCTGCTGGGGAATGCAACCTCCGTCAAGGCCCCGAGTCCCACGGCCTCCTGCAGTCGGATGAAGGCAATAAATGGCTTCTCTAGGAAGTCCACTTCACCCACAAGAATGTTGGACACTTCAGCCTCAGCTGGGATCTTCTTCTGGAATTGATTTTTTAGCTGAAATTAAACAGAGCCTCAGTACAGGATGGGCCGAGCACGCATTAGTCCCAGATTGCTATTCAGTGGCCAAGGTCTATTTCAAGGACATTCAGTGCCGGTGGAAGGTGTCTGACTGAGTCCTAAAGGCTGAACTATGCATGATGCATCCAAACCACAACTCCTCTGAGGCCCTGTGGCATCACCTCCAAAGCAACATATTTCAGCTTGCAGTTTTTCACCAAAAAGTCATAATTTTCCATCCAGCTCTACTAACGACCCTGTGTTCTCTGCCCAGAGCTGGCCTGCCATACCTGGTGCTTGAGGGGTGCTTCTGAAATCTCAGTTCCTGGATCCGACCTGTTACGAGCTTTGTCTGCAATGCAAAGAGAGACACAGTAAAGTCAGGAGCTGCAGAGGTACGTATAATGCTGCTTTGCACGGCTTTAACATCAAAGCCAGCATGCGCCCATTGGTTAGAATTGCTCCCATAGGTGCTCTCTAGCAGGAGGAAATCCACAGATGTTGACATTTACTTTTCAATCAGCAAGTGCACTTATTGCTCGTAGAGACGAGGAAGTAATAGTGCCTGCTTCATTTAGACACTGGCCAGGAAGTGCTGGGTAATGATGCCTTTTGTGGATCTGCCAACGGACCTGTATACTGACCTGTTGCACCCCCTGGAACTGCTGACCTGCGCCGCCCCCCAACCCCATTCAGCTCTGCTTTTGCACCTCACCCCCTGCTATTCTATTCCTAGAAACCCCACTCAGCTCCACAGTACCCCAACCCCTTATGCCAGTTCTGGGCCCTTACCAGGCTCTACTAATACACCTCTCCCTCTGCTATTCCAGGCCCAGAAACACCACCCAGCTCTGAATCCCCTCCCTGGCTTTTCCACTGTGGGCCCTTCCTTGGCTCTGCAAATGCCTTGGCCTGACCTTCAGCCTCCCGTGCTCTTCCAGGCCTGAACCTCCCAAAGAAAAGGCTGCCAGCCAGGCAGTCTGGGTTGTGCTGTGGATTTGTGACATCCTCAGATAGCCTCGAACGAGTCCCTAGGAGCTGCCATTTGGCAGCCTGTCTTCAGGCAGAGAAGTGCTCCCTGTGTCTCTCCACTTCCCTTTTCAGAAGATTCATGCTGGACGATATTAACCCAGGTGTTTTACAAGCCCAGGGTTCAGTCCTGTTGCAGCCTGGAGCTGGGGACTGCGTGATCTAGCTACACAGGGACAAGGGAAAGTGCGGATGATAGCCCAGACAATACTCACCCCTGCAGCAGGCTGCACCGAGCTCAGCCACTATCCTCAGCTGGGACTTGGTGGTGTGGTGCTGGGGGGTGCGGAGCAGCACAGACGTGAGCTTCTTTCTCACCTCCGGCCTCAGGACGTGAGCATCGATCTGTGTGGCAATCACCTTTTCTTGAACACAAAACGAAAGCATCAAAGCATTGCTAGCTTCAGCCACATGCAGGCTGCGTCTACGCTCTGAAGCCTGGACTAGCACAGTGATGTCATCAGCACAGCACCGGAGCGCAGGCGCAGCCCACGCTGACAGAAGGGGTTTTCCGTCGGGGCCGAGACGTCACTGCCTCGAAGCACAGTAGCTTCGTCGCAGGAAGCCGTCGTCCGTCTCCATAGCGGGCTCTGCGCTGGGGGCTAGGTGAGCACAGCTGTGTCAGGCAGCTCCCCCTCTGGGAAATAACCTTCAATGCTTGGTCTGGTTGAAAGCTCTTTGGGGCAGGGCCTGTTCCTTACAGTGTCTGTCCAGCGCCTGCTGCAATGGGGCTCTGATCTCCAGTGCTGCTGCAGTGCAAATCCGAATAAAGCCCACCAGGGATGCACCTTGCTAGCAGGTGTCAGTGCTTTCATTAAAGGCACTCCCAGGAGCCTGACCTGTGGCCAGGGAAGGGTACAGCCCAGGGAGGTGACCTTCCCACATTATCCACCTACCGACTATTTGCTTCAAACTGTGAGCATCTAAATCCAGCAGGACCGTCCCTTTCTTGATGCATGTTCTTAGCTCGAATAGACTGTGTAAGGAAAGGGTCGTGATGTGGGGTTTGCTCCATCGCTCTCCTCCATCTTCCACCTTCTCCTCAAACTTAATCCACCTGTGAAAAGAGAGAGCCAGAAGGCCATCAGCGAAGCCGCCGTGGGTTCGAAGGGATAGAAACGCCCAGGGCTGAGCCAGATACATCTGCACACAAGAACAGCGGGATTCCCAGAGCGGGAGTGCGTGGCTCTGTCGGGGTAGGGTGCAGGAAGAAGATGAGCTTTCAGCTACGGGGTCCCATTCACACAACTCGCACGGGGGAAATGACCAAAGAGATTATTCTGCAGGCATAGGTAGCGAGTTATAGTGGTGTAGATAAATCTCTGTATTAAGCATCTTCACATAACTTTCATATGACTTTGCATTAAGCTATTTTCATACAACTTTGTATCAAGTCCTTTGATATAGGAACTTTGTATCGGATCCCTATATAGAAAACTTATAGAAAACTTTGTATTAGATAATGTGATAGCCCCTAAGGACAGTATAGTTAAAGTAGAAGAAAAATGTCTTTTTTGCTAGGAGTAGAATAAGATCTCCCCCCACTTTGTAATCAATTGCCCTGTTGAATGAATGAGGTGTGAATGAGTAAGGCTTGGAAGACAAGCACCTCCAGACAGCTACAACAGTTGGAGAGGGGATGGAAGCCAGACCCAAGAATAAAACTTGTCAAGTGGGCTCACTAAAGAAGATCAGACATATTGATGGCCTTGGGAGTTAGAAGCAAGCACCTTCTTTTGGAAACACCCTTTGCAGCAGGAACAACACCCAGATTTTGAATCTGGGATAGATTTGCATGAGAGGGGAGCTGCTATAAATGTGAGGTGTCTTGCAGAAGACCCCGGGTCTCGTCTTGTCAACATCAGAGCATTGATCCGGATCGGCAGAAGCTCGGCTCCACCCTTCCCTCATCTAACTCACCTGGCCAGTGAAGTTAAGGGGAGCAACTAGTTGGTAACAACAAGACGGAGTGTGTTTGTGTGTGTGTGAGTGCATGAGTGTAATATATATCATATGCATATGATACAGTGTTGATTGATACATGTATTACTAATAAATGTGGCGTTTTGCCTTCTTCCCCCTGAAAAGATCCTGTGCAGTACTTTAAGTACAACAGTGGTGCCCATGCTCCTGGAATATTCAGAGCCGGGGGCCCTGCTCCACCAATATTTGGAACTGGGTTTCTCCCCGGGCCGTGCCTGGAGCGGGCCCCAGCCCTGCCTGCCGCCCCCTCCTCCCGGAGTGTCCCTGCCACATTGAAAGCGGTGCTCGCCTGCCTGCGTGTGCTGCTGGCTGCTCCTATGGCAACAACAAGAGACGCCAGCAGCAGGCTGAGGCAGCTGCTGCAGCACTCAGGAGCAGGAGGGGAGGAGGCACACATGTGCTTGCCCTCCCCTTCCCCGGCACCCACCAGGAGGAGACGCCGAGGGGACTTCCAGCGGGAGACCTGATCACAGTGGACCTCACTCACCTGAGCAGCTGCTGGGGCTTCAGTGAGTGTTTGACTCTGTGATCTGCACCCCCTCCCCACAGCCACCACTCCTGCCCCATGCTGGGCAAGGTGCAGCCCCATCCCCCACCCCCAGAGTGTGCTGCCGAGCGGGGGAGGGAGGGTAGAGGGGGACCCCTTCCCCCAGAGCAGGGAAAGGGCTGGAGGGAGTCCTCCTCTCTGGCCCCAGTCCCGGGGCAGCCTGCCTGCACCCCAAACTCATCCCCAGCCCTGCCCCACCCCAGAGCCCATACCCCCAGCCAGAGCCCTCATCCCACCCTACACCTCAATGCTCTGCCCTAGCCCTGAGCCTCTCCAACATCCCAAACCCCTCATCCCCAGCAGGGCCGGTGCAAGGAAGTTTTGCGCCCTAGACTAAACTTCCTTGCACCAGCCCTGCGCCCTCCCCCCCACAACTAACACCGTCCCTCCCCCCGTAGCAGCCAGTCCTTCCCCCCGCGGCAGCTCCCCACCCCCACGCAGGCCAGCAGCTCAGCCCCCCGCCCACGGCGCCTCACCAGCTCCCGGCTCAGCCGCAGAGGTGGGAGGCAGCCGCGGCCAGCCATGCTCCCAGCTCAGCCGCAGAGCCGGGAGGGCGGGAGGCAGCTGCGGCCAGCCGGCTCCCGGCTCAGCCGCGAGGGCGGGAGGCAGCCGCGGCCAGCCGCACCCCCGGCTCCCGGCTCAGCCGCAGAGGCAGGAGGCAGCCGCGGCCAGCCGGCTCCCAGCTCAGCCGCGGAGGCAGGAGGCAGCCGCGGCCAGGTGCGCTCCCTCCCCCGGCTCCCGGCTCAGCCACAGAGCTGGGAGGCACCCGCGGCCAGCCGCCCCCCAAATCCTGGCGCCCTGATCCCGAGCCCCAGACAGAGCCCTCACCTCCACACCCCTACCCTTGCCCTCAGCCCCTCCCACACTCCAAACCCCTCATCCCCAGCCCCACCCATGCACCCCCTCCCTCCCCCAAACCCCCTCCCAGAGCCTGCACCCTGCACCCCAATCCCCTGCCTCAGCCCAGGGCCTTCACCCCAGACCTCCTCCCCCACCCAAACTCCCTCCCAGAGCCTTGGGCAGGTGGGGGGCAGAATTGGGGTGGGTCCTGGGCACCACCAAAATTTCTACAAACCTGCTACCCTTGTCTGCAGGACCAATTGAAGCAGACATCAGAGCCCTGAGAGGCCAACATGGAGGGGCAGGGCACCAAGGAAGTCATCAGAGGCTGAGTCACACACGGGTCTTTCCTGGGGGTGGGATGGCTCAGGGGTTGATAATGGCAGAGCCTCAGGAGGGAAGCCAAGGACTGGCTGGGCCATGGGCACTGAACTAGCCTCTCACACCAAAAGGGAAGTGCCTCCAGATCAGAGTAGAGACACTGCTTGTGCTGTGGAGAGAGCAGAGCTGGCTCCAGGGCTGTTAGCCAGGTACTTCTCCACAGCGCTGAACGTAGCTTTTCTCTTGCAAACACAGGTAATATCTGTCCCTTCTTCAGCAGGACAGGACAGCACAGTGCCCTCTAAGCACCCTCTGGGGGAGTCCCACGCCGTGCTGCCAGCCAAACATTCAAACTCTGACAGCACACAAAGGCTTCCTTTGTATTAAGGCCAATCTGGAAAGCTGCTCTGACGAATGCCGATTTAGGCTGTAAAATGAGAACAGCGTGACAGTGATCTGCAGAGGGAACAGTGCCAAGTCATTCCCCTGAAGTCACAGGCCCTGACCTCCCTGACTAATGCACAGTGCAGGGGGCCCTGGAGATGGTGTATCCAGCAGAGGAAAGCCCCAAGCTGGTCTGAGAGCCTGGCCCAGCCCAGGACTTGGGGGTATATGGTGAACTTCTCCAGATAAGCGCGGTGGCATCGGCCAGGCTTTGGGGATCCTCTTGTTGTTTTTTGAATGTAGAAAAACCTGCAGCCCCATAACCTTCCGAGCCACATGTTCCAGGCTTCAGGCAATGAGGAGGCTCAGCCCAGCAGTAGCAGTTTTGTACCCTCAGGAAAGAGACCCCCCTCTTTGGGCACTAGTCCCAGGTTACCAGACTAAGGCCCAGATTCAGAGATGAGTCTCCGATGAGGCAGTGTACCCCTTCCCCCACCCCCTCACTAAGTATATGACTCCAGGTCAGCCTCCTTCTGGACTCCCTCAGAGACCCGCCACATACTCACAGATCCCCTCTGAACTTGGCCCCTGGAGGTTAAGGGATCCATTCTGGTGACAATCCAGGAGTTCAGTTATCTCTGTGAGGATGACTTGCAAATCTGTCCCTCCGCCCCTAAACTGTCTCCTTCCCTCCACCCACCTCAGCCTGTGGCTCTGACATCTCCTCCTGGATATCTGATATTCACCTGAAACTAAGCTCCTTCCCTTCCCTCCCAAACACTCTCCTCTCTTTCTCTGTCCCTGCCAGTCTCACCCCCCACACACACACCTCCCCATCACTCCGGCCCACAATCTCAGGGCTATTTGCAACTCCTTCCTTTCCTTGCCCCACTCATCAGGGCCATTTCCAAATCCTGCTGCTTATTCCTCCTCAGCATCACAGCCAGATCTCTCCTTCCCATCCTCACTGCAGCATCCTTCTGGCTGGTGTCCCACCCATCACCCCTTTCAATCCACACAACATGCTGCCACTAAACTCCTCTTCCTGGCCTGTCAGTCTGATGGTGTAACTGCCCTTTTCAGGAGAAGTCCTAGCACCTGACCCTCACATTGTTTCCAGCAAGGGATGGCAGACACGGGTATGTGCCAGTGACAGCCTAGTTGGTAGTAAAGGGTCTGTCGGACCCATTTGTTTAAATGAGAAATCTCCCCCTAACAACAGCATAAAAAAGGAAATGTGCCCTTTGCAGCTCATTATATGTGCCCAGTGCGTTTTGCTCTGCAGAATATTTTACTTTTTCCTTGGCTGCCGCCACCCCTGAACAATAGCTGATCACACTGCCCTCAGGGTTATTCACCCACTTGGCATTTTTTGTGTCACCATGAAAATACTCATGCCAGTGGGCTTCAGGCTTAGCTTGCATGTGTCACACCGGCATGATCCCATCAGTGGCTTTTCAAAACTGGGACACAGACAAAGGTTGCTCAATGGATTTGAAAGGCAACAAATATAAAGTGAAGGCGGAAAGGGAAAGAGAAGGCAATATGTTGCTCAGCGACGTACAAGCTCCCGAATTGCTGCCTCTCAACATGGCTGGGGCAAGTGGCCTTTTCAGTTTCAAAAAATTGCATGTTGACCGAGTCATTTGAAATTGCGTTGGTGGAGGTCCTATGAGGAACAACCTGCACATTGGCCCTCAGATGATGGACTAGATGGAATCTAACATCTCTGATTTCAAGCTAGGATACCCAGGAGTAATCCTCATGTGTCAGGGTAGAAGCATATTTCCAGCTGGGGCCAGGAAGAATTCTCCCCTTCCTCCAGTGAGATAGTATTTCACCACTAGGAGCATCATGGCTATTTTAGATCTTTTTCTATAACCCTCTGCATTAATCTCCAGCAGCAGCAGCAGACTAGACTTCCTGGGGCATTGCTCTGCTCTGCTTTGGCAAGCCATATGTTCCTATATCAGACTGGTGGTCTGCAAAGTGTTGGCCTGTCCCCAGCCCATGAAGAACACACGCCCACAGCCAGTCTCTTCCCAGGCAGCTTTATTTCCCAACATAGGCAAAGCACCAATGTGATTCCTCAGCCCGCCCTGGGCTACAGCTCCAGTCGCCTCTCTCGGTCCCTCCTGCTTCAGGGCCTCCTGCAGGCCTCTTCCTTGCTCTTTTCCCTGAGCACTGCCTCCCTGAAGGCCCTCTTTCTACAGCAGGTTTCCACTGCCTCCCCTCCCACCGAAGACCTTCCTCCTCCTCCTCCTCCTGCTTCTGCTGCCCCTTCGTCCCTGACAGCCTGGGGCTGCCACCCCTCCTCAGCCACCCCTGATTAATGGACAGGGCAGGCTGGCCTAGTGCTCTTAAAGGGGGAGGCCACGCTGTTACGTGGTCTCTGATGCGCCTCTCTCCGGGCTAGCTCTCGCACCGGAGTGCTTACCTGGCTGTCTGCTTCCACTGCAGGCCGTCAGGGGTGCTGAACAGCTCATTGAGCTGTATGAACAGCACTGGGCAGCTTGCTTCCTTCCCCTCATCCTTCTGCAGCAGGAAGCCAACTCGCCCAGCTGCTGAGGAGACGCTGGAGGTGAAGATGCTTCGGCCAACTGTCTGGCAGATAACCACAGAGTTTCTGCTCTGGGGCCCATCTGGGCCCATTGGGTTGGTGCTGCCCTGAGCCTCCGGAACAGCATCTGCCTCCATGTAAGCGAGAACGCTCTCATTCACCTGCACTTTCATTGTGTCAGGTCCCTGCTGCCCCAAATGCCCCTGGATGTCTCTGAACTCCTCCCTCGCCAGCGTCCTTGGTTCCCTCCACGCCCCAGGCTGGGCAGTAACTCAAGTGATCCTAGGCATTTTGCCTTTATAAAAGCCCTGAGCCTGTTTAGGCCAGACACAGCCCAACACCTGGGAGCCCGCCCCAAACAGCGTTATCAAAATAAGGAGGCCAGCTTTGCAAGCACCGGCCCTGGCTTGCTCCTGCTGCCCCATGCTGCCTGCCCCATCACAGGGGCAGCCCAGCAGCTTTCAGGGCTGAGCCTGCAAAACTCTTGTTTACCATCGTACCGTACTGGAAACATCAGCCTGCTTCAGACGTGCTGCAGTCTGAGCTGGGGAGGGGGGGTGGGGGTCAGGGTATCGACAGCCTGATGGGGGGAGCCTTTTCCGAGGGGGGGAGAGATTAGGAACCTGAAGGATTCAGGCTCAGCAGATGTCTCCAATTACCCCGAACCCCCTGAACCAAACCCTGTTGGGAATGAAACTCCTAATATAGCCCCCCCACACACACTTCTTTTGTCTCCCTTCTCTTACCTCTTCCCCTTCCTTCTTTCCTTCCTTCCAGTCGCTTCGCCAGTCCTCATCACCTACCAGGTGCAGGGCTGGCACTAGTGTAACCAGATAGCAAGTGTGAAAAATCGGGATAAGGGTGGGGGGTAATAGGAACCCATATTAAAAAAAGCCCCAAATATCAGGACTGTCCCTATAAAATCAGGACATCTGGTCACCCTAGCTGGCACTCTCGAGTGGCTAGCCCCAGGCTGGAGGAGAGGTCACAGCAGAGGACAGGCAGCCTGCCGCAGCCCCAGTATCAGGGACCTGTTTGAAATCCATTTCCTACCACCCTGTGGAGCCCAAACTATGACCTATGGGCAGCAATGCCACTCGCTCTTGGCCCTTAGTCCCTCTGGTGCTGAGAACCTGGCCGGTGCCTGGCTCTCTGCTGGCATTGCTGTTCGTTTGTCTATTGTCCTCCTCTAATGTTCGGTGTCTGAGGCAGGGAGTTCACCATCCAAAACCCATCACCAGCATCACACACCAGAGACCCAGGCACTAAGCAGATGCTTTACTGTCTCCTCCCTTTCCTATGCTCCCTAGTCAGTACCCACACACCCCGCCTTTGTGACCTCCCCCCCCCCCCCCGCTGGCTTTTTAACCCCCCCAGGGGAGGCCAAAGTGCAGCTCCCCACAGAGGTCACCCTTAGGGTGACCAGATGTCCCGATTTTATAGGGACAGTCCCAATATTTGGGACTTTGTGTTATATAGGCCCCCCATCTTCAGACTCCAGCCAGAGGCCATAGGGCAACCAGGGCGATTCCCTTCTCGGACAGAGGGAATTCGGGCCACTGGACCATGTGGTGTGTGAGAGGGGGATGATTGAGACCCCCCATGGGGTGCTGGAATTCCCTGCAGTGCTCCAGTTGCCCCCTCCCCCTTGTGGCCATTCTAGGATCATATTTCATACTGATTAAGACCAGCAGTTTCCCAGAAGCACCCAGAGAAGACACATGATTTCCAGGGACTGCTCAGGGCAGCAGCAGTAACTGGAGAGGGCATATCTTCGAGCAAAATAAAACTAAACCATGGAGGAAGCCAGAGACTTGCCAGGATGGGGCGCTGTCAGCATGGCTGCGACCGTGCTGAACCCCTCCTTGCTCTTTGCTGATGCAAACACCTGAGCAGCATTACGAAATGCTACAGCCGTTACCAAAGCTCAGGTGGCGATGCCAAGCACGTGAGCAGGGCTGTGCACGGTAAACACCAGGAGGCCGGCATGCACTAGATCCTGCTGGTGCAACTTGGGGCATGTCGGCCTCTGCTATTGTGACAAAGCAGGAGAATGGCTTTCAGGGCATTGTGAAATAGCGATGGCATGCACATCAGTGCTGATACTCCATAGATCTGTGCTTAGCATTGTGAACTCCTGCCTGGTAGACTGCTTCTACCCAACTGCCATTCTGCCAAGACCTGGCACAAATTAAGCACTGTCCACATTCCACGGTGAGTTAGAGGCACAATTGAATGGGAGACTGGTACAAGCCAGGACTCAGTCTGGGCATCTTTAGCTCAGGAATCTGTAATCTAGCAGCCTTGTCCTTCTTGGAGAGAGGGACCCCAAGGCTGAGATCAGAAACAGGCCTCTCCATGCTCACATCTAATCTAATCTTCAAAACCCATGTGAAACTAACGAGCCGAGTTACTGCCTCCACCCTGATCCCTTTTCCTATCTGCTGCAGCGTTTTCCACCCCACCGCCCTTCAGCTGCATTGGGGGTCAGACTGTAAACTCGTCAGGGCAAGGACTGTGATGACTGTTGTGTTTGCAAGGTGCCTAGATCTGGGAGCTGCTACAGCGAACCTAATAATAGTGATACTTAGAGTTCAGGTGAACTGGAGTGAATAGCTGGCAGAGACAGACCCTGGCTCCTGGACTGGCTGCTTGTTGCCACTCTGGAGACAGCTCTAAGGGTTCCTCTGGTCTGGGAAGCTCCGTGGGCAGCGCAGGGTTGCTGTACTGGACCCTGTACTACATCCCTCATGGCCCACAGCATGTCTGCAGGGGCATGTCTAGGGGGAAGGAGTCAGGGCACAGTGCTCTAGCAATGCCTGGCTGCTGGAATTGCCTTTAGCAGTCCTGGGCAGCTGATGCAAAGTTGAACGACCCAGAGGCTGCTCTGCGTTTATGCCTGGAGCTGGCCAGAGAGCCCCAGCCTTGTAAAACAGCACCAAGTGCTGCTCGGGCCCACCCCCGAACTGGGCTATCAGATGGGATGTGCAGAGTGTACTCAGAGTGGCTTTTGGAAGGGACGAGGTGCTGGGAGAATTTTGCAATAGAAACAATGACATCAACCAGCTTTGGGCAGGAACATGCCAGGGGCCAGTGTAACCTCTGTACTAATGTTACACTGCGGGGCTGAGCTTTAGACACGTAGCATCCCACGTATGCCCGGCTTTACCTCTGGGATGTTCAGTGATGAAGGGATCTGTGAAGCTACCTGGCTGCGTAGGTGCCTATGTGTACATGAACCCCCCTTTCCACCCCCACCACATTTGTGCCCCCACATGTGGTCAATACACCTACAAACAGGCCCAGATCGTGGCCCTCACTATGCAATCAGGCACCAAAGGTTTGGCCCATAGAGCTAAACACTTTGGGCAAGACGTAGGCTAACGTCAGGCAAAGACATACAGCACCTCCGTAAAGTCTGCTGAGCGCTCACCGCTTCCAAGCTGGCAATAGGAGATGCAAAGTGCTCAGCATCTCTGAAAGCCAGACCCCGTATTTCAGTACCTCCATGGGGATTTAGGTGCTCAATTTTAATCCCCCACTAAGGAAAAGTTTGGCCAAGACCTTTAGGGTCCCTACTGGCAAACGTGCAAGGATCATGGTGGGATGCTGCACAGATCAACGACCCCAGGCTTAATTCAAGGCATGTACAAATTGCATATGTGCTCCCAGCATGGTGAGGGAATGATCCTTGTACTTGGTCCTGGGGGAGTAAGTTACATTTCCCCCAGGCCTGGTCACTGAGCAGCAGGGAAACACTTACTTTGGGCTCCCTGTTGCAACAGGACTCCTGCCAGCCCGAGAGCTTTAGTCATCACCAACCCACTGTCCCCGCTCAGTTGTGTGTAAACACTGGGTAGCTGCCACTCCCTTGTTTGTGGAAACAAGCCTAAGAGACGTGGCTGCTCCCCTCTTGGTCTGTGGCACGTGAGGCTGAAATCCCCAAGGGAAGCTGGCGAAACGGGGCAGCTTCTTCTCCCAGGAAACATGCCCCCTTAAGTGTGTTTTGAGCTAACGCCTATTTGATCAATACCAGAAGGCAACCCTTTCCCACCTCTCCCTGCCAACGATCCATCTTCCGCATTCTCATCCTTCACAGCCACCAACTGGCGATCCCTTCCCCATTGGCCTGGAACACTGTGGTAAATCCACAGATCCCATTTCTAGGTGCTCATATTACAACCACCACCATCACAACCGGCACCGATTTGCCTCCTTGTTGAGCTGAGATGCCAGAGCCTGAGTAGATCACAGACAATGAAACACCCTCTCATCCCTAGTGTTCATCCAGCCAGATCAGGGAGCAGCTCTACGGACAGGGCTGTGTGGAGGAAGCTGCAGCTGCCACTGCCCATGTTGGTTCAGCCCCGTCCGTTCATCAGGGCTGTTGATCCAAGACACCGCAGCAGCACTAAACTCACATGAATATCTGCACAGAGACTCCAGAGCTCGGGTATGGATCAGGTCTGTCTCATGGCTATGGGCTGTCCATGAGAAATGCAGAACACCATGCATCTTGCTGGGCCTATGACCTCCAGCTAGCGAGGTCACTCTCTCCTGGCTCTCAGGATTGCCCTGCCTGTGCTCTTTGATGTCATGGAGTCATAGGCCAGAAGGGACCACCAGGCTTTCCTTGTAAAACCTCCTTTCTCCCCCGACAGAGGGAAACTGAATGAGCAAGAAAGGGAAAGAGAGAAAGGAGATGGGGAAAATCCTCAGGGCTTTCTCTGCCTGCTGGGTCCCTACCATCCCGGCAGTCCCTGGCAGCTGGCGCTCCACTTGACCGAGTTATCAGCCAGGCTGGAGGCACCCTGCCAAGCTGCATTGTCATTCACCATCTTGCCAGCGGTTCTCCGCAGCAGGAATGCAAAGAGCTGCAGGCTCCCACACCGGCCGGGCTCCTGGGTGCGGGGAAGCAGCAGCCCACACACTTGTACTGGCTGGAGCTGCCTTGAATGTGTCACCCTCAGGGGGGATGTGGAGAGGCCCTGGCTCTCCAGGGCCAGCAGGCCAGCAGGGTGTTGGGGAACAGTCACTAGCATGGTAGCTGTGCACAGCACAACGCTGGCACTCAGGAGACGAAGCCTGCTTTGGAGGAGATGGCCGTGTTGTTACAACACACTCACTCAGACATAACAAGCTTCCCTGGGCATTTTGCTACAATTTTCTCCAAGATAACAAGCCACATCCTTGTATACAGTGCAAATATAGCAACACGCCCCAAACACATGAGCAAACACGGGCTGTTTGTCCTGTAACCAGCCGGCCTAGATGGGCAGGGTGCAACCAGCGTCCTGGAAGATCATGTGGGGTGTCATGTTTCATTTGGGGAACAAGGGGTGGGGGATAGGATACTGTAACTCCAGAGCAGCCCAAAACTTTGCTTGAAAGAAATCTGGGGGACATGACAGCTGTCACTCAGCTGGGAAGACGTGGGGAGACGAGGCCAGAGCTGTGCGAGCACCTGTCCCAGTGTAAAGCACTGGTTCCCTGGTTCTATCATAGAGCGAATGTTTTAATCCTCACAATGAGCCATTCATTCTGTACAAGGGCGAGAGATCCCAGGTTAAGGATCAGCACATTGTTCGGCAGCTGGGCAGCTGCAAAATAATCAAAAGCAAGTTCCCAGTGGATGTCTCACTAGAGCGACTTCCCATCTCACCCATCTATGCACCTCCCAGGCCAGGTAGGCTACACTCAATCTGTTCTTCTAGCTTTTGGCCAATGAAGGGCATGTCTCCCCTGGAACTGTATCTATATAGGTCAGTAGTCTAGACGAGGGTGAACATGGTAAATGGAGTTTAACCACTTCTCCCTAGGCCCTGGTCTACCCTGGGGTGTGGGGGGGAATTGACCTAAGATACGCAACTTCAGCTACGAGAACAGAGTAGCTGAAGTCGACGTATTTTAGGTTGACTTACCCCGTGTCCTGACGGCGCGGGGTTGACTGCTGCCGCTCCCCTCGTTGACTCCATTTCCGCCTCTCAAGAGTCGACGGCAGAGCGATCGGGGATCGATTTATCGCATCTACACTAGATGCGATAAATCTATCCCCGATACATCGATCACTACCCTAGGAGACTACGAAGTTTACCCACTTTGTACCACTGCACCTGTAGTGTCCAGGTTTGGCAGACATGCTGCACTAGCTCTGAGTGAGCGAGCATGCCAAAAAGAGGGTAGCCATGCCCGCAAAAGCAGCAGGAGGTGCTAACCACGCGGGTACATCTACACTGCAATGTAAGCCCAGGCTCAGCCCCCTTCTATCTACACACAAGTCACTCAGGCTCGGACCTACGGGCCTAGGACCCTGCAGGGAAGGAGGCTTTGAGCTCAAGTCAAGCTGGGCCCCAGGGCTCGAGCCCTATTGCTTTACAGTGTAAACGCAGCCTCCCATGTCCACCAAAATCATCCCACACTCCCATGGGTCGGCTTCCTTTGTCCTCTGTATCTCCAGAGGCACCAGTCAACTCCAGGGAAACAGATGCAACCCCTCTTGTTGTAGCTTGGCGGGTCAGCACTTAACCCTTCCATTGGTTTCTGACCTCTGAGCTGTGAACACGCCTCTGAGAACCTTCTGTGCTTGCCATGAAGACTAAGCACAAGAAGCCCTTTGCAGAGGACCCTGCTTTGTGGTCACGGGAGCACAGAGAGATTTTGTTAGATCTCTGGTGCAAGACCAGCAGCACAATGGACTTCAGTAAGAGCACCAGGAATGACCATGCATACCAGCAAATAGCAGAGAAGCTGGCAGTGCTGGAAATTTACTGGACCGGGTGACAAGTGCAGGGAGGGGATTAAGTAGCTCAAGAGCAAATATTGGCAAACAAGGGACTAGAACTGCACCTCGAGTAACTGACCAACATCATGCCTGTTTTCTGAGGGTGCTGGGCACTGTGTCCAGCCCGGAGCCTGTGGTGGTGCATGATGACCTGGCCAGCCCAGATGGTGCCCTGGTAGCCCCAGAATCTAGCATGAGACTGATGGGAGCCAGCAGCATGTGCAGAAAGAGGCCAGTAAAGTGATTGTTCCTGAAACCGGTCCCAGAGAAGGCTTTGCTACAGCAGCACATCCTGGGGCCATACTTGGAGGACCAGTTTAAGGGACCACCCTCCCCCACCAAGGAACAGCCAGCCATGGAACCAGCTGCAGACACAGAAGCCTGGTAAGTTTCTGGCTCTATGTTAGTGTTTATTACTACAGGAATGGGAGGGATTTCCACTCTGGGAACCAATGCAAAAGTTATTGCAAGCCCCAGCTAGCAGCATGTATCTGCTACTGGCAGATTGTGTGCCAGCATCTTGGTGTCCCTCCACCTCCACCATGTGAATTCAAAATGGTGACCAGGAATTGCAAACAGTAAAAAGCGTCTTGAAATTACATATTTTACCAGAAAGGTGCAGATTTCTGCTACAGCCATTCCTGTTTCCTAAAAATAACCACCTTACATTGCCATGCCTGTCAGTATGCTGAAAGGGGCTGAGCCTGGGCTTACATTGCAGGGTCATGAGCCACCTGGAAACAGAGAACAGTGATGGAAATGTGCTCCAATTACAAATCTAGTCCATTTCAGTGACGTGTATTCTACACAGTCCATGGGTTACAACACACAACTGGCGTTTGAAATTGTGTCCAGTCATGTGCCTGGCGGGGTGGGGTAGGATGGCTGGGGAGTCCTGTGTGTTCACATGCAGCCATAACAGGCTAAGCCCTGTAGAAGTTAACACAGCAGCCTGATGAGTCCCTTATGAATTCTGAGCTGATCCCAGGTGCTGGTAGCTGCAAACTTCTCCTGTAGCAAGAACTCCAGAGGGGCAGTCACATTTCGGGGAAGGGAGTATTTTCCAGGGCCAACTCAGTAGCTGACCAGCCCCCTCCACTCATAGATGTGCTGTTCAGTCACCATATGTTTGAATACTTCGGTTGCATACCCTCTGGGTGTCCCACCTACCTCTTGGAATAACATCTCCCTTTGCCAATTGGGCACCACTAGAATTGTTATGTCCTCCAAAATGTCGAAGGGCTGAAGTGACAGACAGTGCTTTTGTAGCACTGGTACTAATGGCACCCTCCTCCTAACCCCAAGTGGTTCTGAAATTTTAAGGGGAAAAATAAAGAGCAGCTTTGATTTTTGTAATGTATCATTGTCTCTGCGCTTCTTTCGCTGCAATTAACCCGGCTGTGTCCAGGGAGCATCTGTGCTCTGAGCATCCCTCTCACAAGATACTGATGTTCAGTTTGGAAAAGTATCATTTTGAGCCCTTGAAATTCCACATGGATTTTTTCTATACTCCTGCACTGAGCTGTTGGAGACAATAACCCTCTGTGTCTTGTCCTGTTCCAGGCCCTTCAACCTCGACAGGCTGCCGCATCTCCACAGCTCACCCAGCAGAAGCCTGGCCCAACAGACCTTCAGGGACCTCCAAGAGGAAACGTTTCCATGATGAACTTATGGTTGAAGTTCTGGACAGGCCAACAAGCAGGTCCAGTGCCAAAGACAGAGGGATTTACGGCATGCCGAGAGGCAATATTGTGGATTGGGATGTAGGCAGTCCAGCATAGTAACCAGAGCAGGAGTTAGGTCTAGTGGTTGGAGCTGGCGTTCAGGTGGGGGAACAAAGCTGAGGGCCAGCATCAGAGTCAACTGCTGATTACCAGAGCCAGGGGTCAAGCCAGAGTCAGAGCCAGGAATCGAAGCAGAGGGTCAGAGCCAAGGTCAGATAGCAAATGCCAGAGCCAAGGATCAAGCCAGAGTCAGAAGTCAGAGGCTGGGGTCGGAGCCAGGAGTGGTCACTGGTGATTGGAGGCGAGGCATAAGGGCAGGAACTGGAGGAGAGGCAAGGAGGAAGCATGGAGCAGGCGCATAGGCAGGAGCCAACAGTGGAGCAGGAACAGGGTTGGGTGCAGGAGGTAGGCATAAGCAGGGTCCAATACAGCTACAACTGGCAATCACCTTGTTGCGCAAACAACTTCGGCCTCCCTCTGGCTTAAATAGCATAGTTGGACCAATAGGTGGAGTTGGGTGATCCTCCAATCAGGGCTCCTGTGGGCAGTGCCTTGGCTGAGGCTATAGTCCTTCTAGCTTCTGAGCCCACAAGGTTTCAGCAGACATTGGATAGAGGCCAGGATGTGACAGCTGTCTGGGGCCTTCCAGGCCGGGATACAAGACCTGGGATATCCCAGGTAAGAGGAAAGGCTCAGGCTGGCTGCATAGCTTGAGGATATGCGTGAGCAGGTGTTTGCTTCACAATTCTTGGAACAGGAATGGTAGCTAAGGGAGGAAAACAGAGCTGTTTGAGTGGCTGCTGTCACTACTGGCCATGAGAGTACCAGCTCCTCCTGCACCTGCACCATGTTTGTAGTACCTCTGAACTGCCATATGGGAATAGTTTGGACACCTCTGTGGCTGGGCAGGGCAACTGGGGCCCATGAAGTCCTCCCTATTGAACCCCTCCCCTGGCACCAAGGGTGCCACAAACATGGAAGGAAGGGAAAGGAGAACAGGGGGCCAGGCAGATGTTGCACGTGTTCATGTACTTCTTTCTTCTTCTTTTTTTACTTTCTGTTGTTCCGGCTGGTTTGCAGTGGTAACGACAGCCAGCTGGTGGGCAGTGGTTTAATGGTGTACTTTTCTAATACATGTTTATAAATAAAGCTTTTTATTATGTCAGGAAAGTTTATTGCTGTCACTGCATGACATCACATACTGTGTATTTCAAATAAGAAAGGTGACGGGGACAACTGGAAATTAGTATGCAAACACTATTTCTCTGTGCGGTCATCTACAGCAATCACTTCCATCACTGCCTTGCATCAATCCATACTGTGAATCAACCGCCCTGTGATGGGGTCCGCTTACCCCGCACTAGCCCAGACAGTGTTGAACCCATGGGATTGGCAGCAGAAGTCCCGCCCCCCT
The DNA here is from genome assembly GCA_037349315.1 of Chelydra serpentina. Classification (NCBI taxonomy): domain Eukaryota; kingdom Metazoa; phylum Chordata; order Testudines; family Chelydridae; genus Chelydra; species Chelydra serpentina. The sequence goes on along the minus strand of JBAIAC010000035.1, from coordinate 35,287,425 downwards.
GGCAAGACTGGGCATGCTCCAAGTGTTCTAGGTGTATAAAGGGAGGGAGCCCAGCTCATTCAGCGGGGGAGACCGCAGGGGAAGGACCTGCCTGGGGAGTGCCTGCAGAGGGCCACTCACAGCTGCGGACTACACCAGGAATCGAAGCCTTTCACGGCCTGCCTGGATCCCCATGAGTGGAGAAGTCCGAGACGACGACCGGCCTTGCTGACCACGGAGGACCCGACACCTCATGGGACACCCCAACGCCGACTCTGGTAGGGAGTGACCCAGGGAGGACGACCGAATGGTACCTCCCACCCCGGAGAAACTCAGTGTGTTTCGGCCGGACTTTCCCCGCTGAGTCAGTGGCGAGTGGCTGCGCTACTGTTCCGGCTGCTAGGCCACACTGCCCTGCACCAAAGGGGGGTGTTATAGACTCCGGCCGCTAGGCCGCACTGCCCTGCACCAAAGGGTGGTGTTACCGACTCCGGCCGCTAGGCCACGCTGCCCAGCACCGAGGAGTAGCCTCAGAGACTGTGACTGGTGGGCCGCGCTGCCCTGACCCATGGGGCGTGGACCATCACACGTGGTGGAGAATGCGGGCATCGCCCAGGACCTGCTGAAAGGTCCAGAGGTGGGAAGTTAGATGACGGGAACCCCACCGCCATCCAAGATGGACACTGAGAAGTTTCTAAAATGGATGCTGGAGAATCAGCAAGAACAGGCAGCTCAACAGCGACAGCTACAGGCTCACATGATGCAGCAGATGGCCAGCCAGCAGCTGTCGCAGAGGACCCAGGATCAGGAGCAACAGCAGCAGCTCCTTCGTGAGTTGGCCGCCCAGCAACAATTACAACAGGAACGACTAGTCCAACAAATGGCAACTCTACTGCGCCCGCCGGGAGCCCCAACCCCCGCACCTACAGGAGCGGGATCTGGAGAGGCTTCGGTGGGGTTACCAATTCGCCTTACTAAGATGGGACCAGACGACGACCCCGAGGCATTCCTGGTCACGTTCGAGTGGGTCACCACCGCTGCTCGATGGCCCCCAAAACACTGGGCCACTATGCTGGCTCCTTATTTGACGGGGCAGGCACAGACTGCCTACTGCAACCTTGATCCCCAAGAGGCCTTGGAGTACCCCTGGGTGAGTAACCATATTAGATCAGACCGGCATTAGCCCCGAAACATACTGCCAGCGCCTCTGTAAAGAGCAGTACCCCACTGGGGCTCGGCCTTGGGCTGTGTCCCAACAGGTCCGGGATCTCTGTTGGAGATGGTTGGACCCAGAAGGCTTGACCGGACCCCAGGTGGCGGAGATGGTGGCGCTTGAACGGTTCACCCAGATCCTCCCAGCAGGAGGGAGAGCATGGGTGCAACGCCACCAACCGGCGACCTTGTCAGCGGCCGTGGGCCTGATGGAGGACTACCTGGCAGCCGAGGAAGCCGAGGCACCTCCACGGGAATCCAGGCACCCGAGCAGGAGAGATGGGCCAGACAGGGGAAGCTCGCGGGGGGTGGAGGCTCGGGTCCCCCTGTCCAACCCCCACCCCAGACCTAAGAAGCCTCCCAGCCCCGAATCCAGGCACGGACCCACTCAGACTCCGATTCGAAGGGACCAGCCCCCACGAGGGGGGCAAAGCCCACCAAGGGAAGGCCCTGGGTTCTCAGAAGACTGAAATCGCTGTTGGGAGTGCGGAGAAGAGGGATATTTCCGGCGGGAATGCCTGTTTATGGACTGCAACTATGGGCAAGTCTGGGTTGTGGGCCAAAGAACCCGGAAGAGGGGGCCAGGAAAATTAGTAATCGCGGTACGGGTCGAAGGGATCCCCATGAAGGCCCTTGTGGACTCGGGATGCAGTCAGACCCTCTTGCGGGAAGGGCTGGTCCCGGACCTTAAACTCGCGGCAGAACAGATACACGTACAGTGTGTCCATGGGGATATCCCCCCATACCCCACAGCCTGGGTGAGGATTAAGATTGGCCAACGGGAGGAAGTCCTCCATGTGGGCGTGGCCCCCAGATTGGCCTACCCCGTCGTGCTGGGGCGAGATTGGCCTGAGTTTGGGCAGGTCCTTCAGCTATATCAACCTGCCACTCCACAAGGGGAAGGGGTCTCGTTTCCAGGGAGGGGACTGCTCGGACACTCACCAGAGGCAAACCCTGGGGAAGGGACATCTACGGCGGGGGAGGTGCCTGCCAATGCCCAACACCCATCCGTGAGAGGCAGGTAGAGCTGGAGCGGGATACTGATTTCCTGCGGGAACAGAGAGAGGACCCAACCCTGAGTAGGGCATGGGATCAGGCCACCGGCCCCGACCCTGGAGCAGACACACCTCCAAGGCTTCTGCAGGGACCCCGATTTGAGATCCGGCGGGATCGCCTCTATCGGGTGGTGCAGGAACCACAGATACCCGAGCCACTCTACCAGCTGCTGGTTCCCCGAAGGTTACGACGAGGTCTCCTACAGTTAGCGCATGCAAATCCCTGGGCAGGACACCTTGGACGGGAAAAGACCCTTCAGACGGTGGCCCGCCGATTCTTTTGGCCCGGCATTCACAGAGAGGTCCGAGACTATTGCGCGTCTTGCCCGGAATGCCAGCGGGCCGGACCAAAGGGTATACCCCGAGCACCCTTAGTACCCCTGCCCGTGGTCGGTATACCCTTTGAACGCATCGGAATGGACTTGGTTGGACCCTTAGAAAGAAGTAAGACAGGGAATCGGTTTATTTTGGTGATTGTGGACTACGCGACACGTTATCCCGAGGCTGTTCCCCTCCGAGCTACCACGGCGCCGGTGATTGCCGCCGAACTCGTGAAGGTCTTCACTAGGATCGGGATACCCGCGGAGATCCTGATGGACCAAGGTACTAACGTATCCTCTAAACTAATAGCCGAGCTGTGTCGCCTCTTGAATATACGGACACTCCGAACGTCAGTTTACCATCCGTAAACAGATGGTCTAGTGGAACGTTTTAATGGTACCCTGAAATCCATGTTACGGACGTTCGTGGAGGAGGACCCCAGCCATTGGGATACACTGTTGCCAGCCCTGCGTTCGCCATAAGGGAAGTGCCCCAAGCGTCGACCGAGTTCTCGCCCTTTGAACTCTTGTATGGCCAGCAGCCCCGAGGGATCCTGGACCTCCTGAGAGAAGACTGGGAGTCGCAGGAGACACGAGTCCTCGGGACTACCCAGTATGTGCTACACCTCCGAGAATGACTCCGAACCTTGGGGGCTTTCGCCAAGGAGAACCTTCTGCGGGCCCAGGAGACACAAGAACAGATCTATAACAGAGGGACTAAGGTACGGAGTTTCGACCCGGGGGATTGGGTGTTGCTCTTGTTACCCTCGGTCGAATTGAAGCTCCTGGCCAAGTGGCAGGGGCCTTATGAGGTAATCCGACGAGTCGGGCCAGTAGATTATGAGGTCCGGTTGCCCGGAAGGCGGAGGGACATTCGGATCTACCATGTAGATCTTTTAAAGGCCTGGAAGGCAAGGGATGCCTTGTTCATCACCCCATTGCCCCCAGACCCAGAACTTGGACCACTAGCAGGGGAACCCCTAGACCCTAGGCTGACCGCGCTCGGGATCGGCCTCACCCCAGCACAGCAGGAACAAATACAGCGGCTTATGAAAGAGTTCCCCGATGTTCTATCAACCCGCCCGGGGTGAACCACAGGGTCAGAAAGTGAGGGATAACCACCGACCGCTGCCCCGGAAGATGTGGGCCACGGTACGACAAGAACTGAATATGATGCTTGAGATGGGGGTGGTCGAAGAGTCGAAGAGTGAGTGGCGCAGCCCAATTGTTCTGGTACCAAAACCCGACGGGACCACTCGATTCTGTATCGATTTCCGGAAGGTCAACGCTATCTCGCGTTTCGACGCATACCCAATGCCGCAGGTGGAAGAACTCCTGGAATGACTCGGGGGAGCGAGGTATTTATCAACTCTAGATTTAACCAAGGGGTATTGGCAAATCCCCCTTACACCAAACTCCCAGGAGAAAACCGCCTTCCCGACACCGTTCGGCCTCTTCCACTTCGTAACCATGCCATTCGGGCTACACGGAGCAGCAGCAACATTTCAACGGCTGATGAATAAGGTCTTGCGGCCTCACAATCGATATGCAGAGGCGTATATAAACGACATTGTAGTCTATAGTAACACCTGGAAGGACCACCTCCGGCATCTCGCTGAGGTATTACAGCCCCTTAGAACCGCTGGCCTCACGGCCAACCCGGCAAAATGCCATCTCAGACAGGAAGAGGTGACCTACCTCGGGTACGTGGTGGGGGGTGGGAAATTACGTCCCCTAATCAATAAAGTACAAGCTCTCACGGATACACCCGTACCCAAGACGAAGAAACAGGTACGCCAGTTTTTGGGACTGGCCGGGTACTATCGCCGTTTCGTACCGGACTTCGCGTCCATAGCTGCCCCACTGTCAGACCTGACGAAGAAATCTCAGCCGCAACAGGTGCGGTGATCTGACCCCTGTGACAAGGCCTTCAGAACTCTGAAAGAACGATTCACACAGGAACCAGTTCCCCGATGTTCTATCAACCCGCCCGGGGTGAACCAACTGTATGAGCCATCATATCGCAACAACACAGGGTCAGAAAGTGAGGGATAACTTTCTGAGGAGTTTATACTTCAAACAGATGCCTCTGAGGTAGGCTTAGGGGCTGTGCTCTCCCAAGAACTGGAGGGGGAGGAACACCCCATACTCTACCTGAGTTGCAAATTATTTCCTCGAGAACAACACTACTCAATGATAGAGAAAGAAGCCCTGGACGCGAAATGGGCTACTGATACCCTGCGCTAGTATTTACTGGGGAACACCTTCAAATTGATCACCGACCATGCCCCGCTCCGGTGGATACACAGCATGAAGGATGCGAACCCCCGGATCATGCGCTGGTACCTGTCACTCCTACCTTATGACTTCCACGTATTTCACCATCCGGGTAAGACTCACACTAATGCGGATTTCTTTTCTAGACAGGGACAGGAGGAAGGGGAGACGGACCGCCCCCGGGGGTCCTTCTTAATGGGGAGGGTGTGTGACGGGGTCCGCTTACCCCGCACTAGCCCAGACAGGGTTGAACCCATGGGATTGGCAGCAGAAGTCCCGCCCCCCTGGCAAGACTGGGCATGCTCCAAGTGTTCTAGGTGTATAAAGGGAAGGAGCCCAGCTCATTCAAGGGGGGAGACTGCAGGGGAAGGACCTACCTGGGGAGCTCCTGCAGAGGGCCACTCACAGCCATGGACTACACCAGGAATCGAAGCTTTTCACGGCCTGCCTGGATCCCCACGAGTGGAGAAGCCCACGACGACGACCGGCCCTGCTGACCGCGGAGGACCCGACACCTCATGGGATACCCCAACACCGACTCTGGTAGGGAGTGACCCAGGGAGGGCGACCAAATGGTACCTCCCACCCCGGAGAAACTCAGCGTGTTTCGGCCGGACTTTCCCCGCTGAGTCAGTGGCGAGTGGCTGCGCTACTGTTCCGGCCACTAGGCCACACTGCCCTGCACCAAAGGGGGGTGTTATAGACTCTGGCCACTAGGCCACGCTGCCCTGCACCAAAGGGTGGTGCTAGAGACTCTGGCCACTAGGCCACGCTGCCCTGCACCAAAGGGTGGTGCTAGAGACTCTGGCCACTAGGCCATGCTGCCCTGCACCAAAGGGTGGTGCTAGAGACTCTGGCCACTAGGCCACGCTGCCCTGCACCAAAGGGTGGTGCTAGAGACTCTGGCCACTAGGCCACGCTACCCTGCAACAAAGGGTGGTGTTACTGACTCCGGCCGCCACGCTGCCCAGCACTGAGGAGTAGCCTCAGAGACTGTGACTGGTGGGCCGCGCTGCCCTGACCCTAGGGGCGTGGACCATCACACGCCCCTGTGCCCTACTTGATAACCAGTCAGGTCATTCATAGTACATTGCATGGCAATCCCCAAGCCCTGAATGCTCCCCAAGCAGTCAGCACCTCCCCCCCACAAGCACATCCATAAAGGTACTATTCTCCCTCTTACTCATAGACTCATAGACTTTAAGGTCAGAAGAGACCATCTAGTCTGACCTCCTGCACAATGCAGGCCACAGAATCTCATCCCCACACTCCTGCAATAATCATCTCACCTATGTCTCAGCTATGGAAGTCCTCAAATCATGGTTTAAAGTCTGGTTCCAGCCGCTCCAATGAGGGAATGGTCCATAGTTAAGGCTACGATTATGTCATGGAGGTCACGGAAGTCACAGAATCTGTGACTTCCATTGACCTCCATGACATTTTCTGCCCCGGTTTTGGAGCTCCCAGCCAGCCCCGCCCCCACAGCTACCAGCCACCACCCTGGTGGGGGGACCCTGCAGCTGCCCAGCCATGGCAGGGGCCTGGTGGACCCTGCAGCTGTGGAGAGTCCCTGCCACCTGCCGTGGCTGGGCAGTTGCGGGTAGTCCCTGTTGCCTGCCAGCCGGGCAGCTGGCAAAACCTGCAGCGGCCCAGCCGCCGCAGGGGGCGGGAGACACCCCACCGCTGCCCAGCCGCCGCAGGGGGCGGGAGACACCCCACCGCTGCCCAGCCACCGCAGGGGGGCGGGGGACTCTAAGCAGCTTCCCAGCTGCGGCAGGTGTGGGGGACCCCCCCTGCAGCTGCCCAGCCATGGTGGCCAGCCGACAAATCTCACAGCTGCCCAGCAGTGGCGGGCGCCGGGGGAGACCCCTCTGCAGCTGCCCAGTTGGCAGGCAGTGGGGACTCCCCGGGGGACCCTGCAGCTGCCCAGTCATGGCCAGTGCCTGGGGGACTCTGCAGCTCTCATCTGCCCCAGAGGGGACCCCATAGCAGCCCAGCCCCGCAGGCAGGGGAACCCCGGACCCCCCATGCAACACAGCAGTGAAGGTCCAGGGAGCCCTAGCAACAGTGGGTGCTGAAACCACCTACCACTTTTGTCAGGGACGTTTTTAGTGAAAGTCAGGGACAGGTCACAGGTTTCCATGAACTTTTGTTTATTGCCCATGACCAATCATAGAATCTCAGGTTTGGAAGAGATCTCAGGAGGTCATCTAGTCGAACCCCCTGCTCAAAGCAGGACCAACACTAAATAAATCATCCCACCCAGGACTTTGTCAAGCCTGACCTTAAAAACCTCTAAGGAAGGAGATTCCACGCCTCCCTAGGTAACCGGGTTTGGAGCTCCCAGCCAGCCCCGCCCCCGCAGCTCCCAGCCACCACCTTGCTGGGGGGACCCTCTGTGATTGCAGAGCCATTGGCCATTATCTTTGAAAAATCATGGCAATCGGGGGAGGTCCCGGATGACTGGAAAAAAGCTAATGTAGTGCCCATCTTTAAAAAAGGGAAGAAGGAAGATCCGGGGAACTACAGGCCAGTCAGTCACACTTCAGTCCCTGGAAAAATCATGGAACAGGTCCTCAAGGAATCAATTCTGAACCATTTAAAGGAGGGGAAAGTGATCAGGAACAGTCAGCATGGATTCACCAAGGGCAAGTCATGCCTGACTAACTTAATTGCCTTCTATGATGAGATAACTGGCTCTGTGGATGAGGGGAAAGCAGTGGATGTGCTATTTCTTGACTTTAGCAAAGCTTTTGATACAGTCTCCCACAGTATTCTTGCCAGCAAGTTAAAGAAGTATGGGCTGGATGAATGGACGGTAAGGTGGATAGAAAACTGGCTGGATGGTCGTGCTCAACGGGTAGTGATCAATGGCTCCATGTCTAGTTGGCAGCCGGTATCAAGTGGAGTGCCCCAAGGGTCTGTGCTGGGGCCGGTTTTGTTCAATATCTTCATTAACGATCTGGAGGATGGTGTGGACTGCACCCTTAGCAAGTTTGCAGATGACACTAAACTGGGAGGAGTGGTTGATACACTGGAGGGTAGGGACAGGATACAGAGGGACCTAGACAAATTAGAGGATTGGGCCAAAAGAAATATGATGAGGTTCAACAAGGACAAGTGCAGAGTCCTGCACTTAGGACGGAAGAATCCCGTGCACTGCTACAGACTAGGGACCGAATGGCTGGGCAACAGTTCTGCAGAAAAGGACCTAGGGGTTACGGTGGACGAAAAGCTGAATATGAGTCAACAATGTGCCCTTGTTGTCAAGAAGGCTAATGGCATTTTGGGTTGTATAAGTAGGGGCATTTCCAGCAGATCGAGGGACGTGATCATTCCCCTCTATTTGGCACTGGTGAGGCCTCATTTGGAGTACTGTGTCCAGTTTTGGGCCCCACACTACAAGAAGGATGTGGATAAATTGGAAAGAGTCCAGCGGAGGGCAACAAAAATGATTAGGGGGCTGGAGCACATGACTTATGAGGAGAGGCTGAGGGAACTGGGATTGTTTAGCCTGCAGAAGAGAAGAATGTCGGGGGATTTGATAGCTGCTTTCAACTACCTGAAAGGGGGTTCCAAAGAGGATGGATCTAGATTGTTCTCAGTGGTAGAAGATGACAGAACAAGGAGTAATGGTCTCAAGTTGCAGAGGGGGAGGTTTAGGTTGGATATTAGGAAAAACTTTTTCACTAGTAGGGTGGTGAAGCACTGGAATGGGTTACCTAGGGAGGTGATGGAATCTCCTTCCTTAGAGGTTTTTAAGGTCCGGTTTGACAAAGCCCTGGCTGGGATGATTTAGTTGGGGTTGGTCCTGCTTTGAGCAGGGGGTTGGACTAGATGACCTCCTGAGGTCCCTTCCAACCCTGAGATTCTATGGCCTGGTCTACACTAGGACTTTATGTCAAATTTAGCAGCGTTAACTCGATTTTACTCTGCACCCGTCCACATTACGAAGCTATTTATTTCGACATAAATGGCTCTGTAATTCGATTTCTGTACTCCTCCCCGACGAGGGGAATAGCGCTAAATTCGACATGGCCATGTTGAATTCATGTTACTGTGGACGGAATTCGACGCTAATAGTTCCGGGAGCTATCCCACAGTGCACCACTCAGTGGACGCTCTGGACAGCAATCTGTACTCGGATGCTCTGACCTGCCACTCAGGAAAAGCCCCGGGAAAATTTGAATTCCTTTTCCTGTCTGGCCAGTTTGAGTCTCATTTCCTGTTTGGACATCGTGGCCAGCTCAGCAGCACTGGCAACGATGCAGAGCTCTCCAGCAGAGGTGACCATGCAATTGCAGAATAGAAAGAGGGCCCCAGCATGGACTGATCGGGAAGTCTTGGACCTGATCGCTGTGTGGGGCGATGAGTCCGTGCTTTCAGAGCTGCGGTCGAAAAGACGGAATGCGAAGATCTACGAGAAGATCTCAAAAGCCATGACGGAGAGAGGATACAGCCGGGATGCAACGCAGTGCCGCGTGAAAATCAAGGAGCTGCGACAGGCGTACCAGAAGACCAAAGAGTCCAACGGATGCTCTGGATCGCAGCCACACACATGCCGTTTTTACGAGGCACTGCATGCTATGCTCGGTGGTGCTGCCACCACTACCCCACCAGTGTCCGTGGACTCCGACCACGGGGTCTTATCTACGGCCACGTTGTCTGAAGTTTTTGCAGACTGTGAAGAAGAGGAGGGAGAGGAGGAGGATGAGGCAGTTGACAGCGCTTTCACTGCTGATTTCCCCGACAGCCAGGATCTGTTCATCACCCTCACTGAGATCCCCTACAAACCCTCCCAAGGCAGCATCCCAGACCAGGAACCAGGCGAAGGATCAGCAGGTCAGTGTTTTAAACATTTATTTGGAATACAATAGGCATGGTGTATAAGCACTGTGTTTGTATTGCTTAATTGGCCATAGGCGCTTTAGGTTTGAGTCGTTTCCAGTGCAACTACTCAAAAAGTCTGTCAATATCTATGGGGATAGAGGAGAAATCCCCATCGGAGATCTCCGCGAAGCTCTCCTGGAGGTACAGTGAAAGCTTTTGCATCAGGTTCCCAGGGAGAGTGGCCTTATTGTCTCCTCCATGGTAGGATACTTTCCCGCGCCATGCAAGCTGCAGGTACTCTGGTATCATTGCCTTGCATAGCATGGCTGCATACGGCCCCGGGGTTTGCTGGCATTCACGCAGCATGCGGTCTTTCTCTGTCTCTGTAATCCTCATCAGAGTGATATCAGTCATGGTGCCCTGGTTTGAATGAGTTGTTTTTTTTTAGTATAGTGACTTCTTGATTTTTCCTTTAAAGAAAGACACCCGGCGGTTTCCATCCATGCGGGGGGGGGCGGGAGCTGGGAGGCTAACCATTGAAACTTAGCGGTGCGCAGGCAGGGAGAGTTCCCGGGACCGGCCAGGCGGAGGGGGGGAAAGGGTAAGCGAGCCGTTCAGAGCGGTTCGCAGGCACGTACAGTTCCCGGGGCCGGCCACGCGGAGGGAGGGAAAGGGTAGGCGAGCCATTGTAGATGAGCGGTTTTGGCAGCAGCAGGAACTGGCCACCACTAGGAACTGTGCTTGAAACATGGGAGTAGAGCACTGCTGTGAAGTAAGCTCTCAGCAGTCCAAAGGCAACGGCTTACCATGGTCTCCAGAGAGCCGATTTCCAGTGTCCAGCACCGCTTGTGGGATCTGTACACCAGGACCCCAGGCACTCAGTATAAAGACATAAAGACTTACTACGACCTTGTAGTAAGTGCACATGTGATAGGTACTGTGCATGGTCTTATTCACAGGGAAAGAGTATAGGCATTGTTCGGGGAAAAAGTATCTTTCTGAGGAATTCACTCCCTTTCTCCCATCCCACAGCTGCGAGTGTCTCCCGCCCTACCTGTGGATCACCCTCCCAGAGGCTTGCGCTGATCAGGCGGTGCAAAAAGAGAACCTGGGACGACATGTTTTCAGAATTGATGGTCTGTTCCCGAAAGGAGGCGGCACAGCGGAGAGAGGACGTCTCAAGGTCCGAGCGAACGGGAGCAGAGGGCTGAAGCTCGCGAGGACAGGTGGCGGCAGGAAGACCAGCAGGCGACTCAAACGCTGCTGGGACTAATGAGGGAGCAAACGGACACGCTCCGGCGCCTGGTAGACGTTCTCCAGGACAGGAGACAGGAGGAAAGAGCCCCTCTGTATGTTATTTCCAACCGCCCTCCCCCGCCACAAAGTCCACAGGATGGTTTGGTTTTGGGGGAGGGGGTAAGGGGGTTTGTAATTTGAGATGACAGGTGCCTGAACCAGGGTACAGACAGGGGGAAATGTTCAACAGAAAGTCACACTCACATTGCATTCACTAGGCACACTTGTCATTCTGGGAGGGGGTTTTCATGTTCTCTATGGGGGGGGGGCTCTGTGACTTTCTGGTGTGGGAGGGTGGCTGCAGATCTTTTGCGGTGGCAATAGCCTGCATGACAGATCCATGCAGCAGGGGATCTGTGGCCGCAATCCACAGCCAAAAAGTCACACAGGCCCCACCACACACAGCTGCGAATAGGAGGGGTTGCAGGCTCCCTTGAAACAAGCAGTCCAGCACTGCGGACTGCTCTGGAAGCAGGAGCCTGTCATTCCCCGAGTTTGGAAGCGTCCTTTCCAACACTCCACCCGCTCCCCAACCGCAGTATGCGTCCCAGGTTAAACCCTTAACCGAGAAATCATTAATAAAGACGGTTTTAATAAACAATGTTTCCTTTATTATACTTTTAAAGCGTTGAATGAAGGGGGGGAAGGGGGTTGGTAATTGGAGAGGATAGGCAACAGAAACTGGGTAAAGAAACGGGGGCAGGTTCAGCTTCTGTTTAAACAAGCGTAACAGTCACTGGTTACCCTGGTCAGTCTGGAAGCTAGCTTTCAAAGCTTCCCGGATGCGCAGCGCGTCCCACTGTGATCTTCTAATCGCCCTGGTGTCCGGCTGTGCGTAATCAGCAGCCAGGCGATTTGCCTCAACCTCCTACCCCGCCATAAACGTCTCCCCCTTGCTCTCACAGAGATTGTGCAGCACGCTGCAATCACAATGGGGATATTTGTTTGGCTGAGATCGGAGCGAGTAAGTAAGCTTCTCCATCTCCCTTTCAGACGGCCAAAAGCACACTCCACCACCATTCTGCACTTGCTCAGCCGGTAGTTGAAGAGCTCCTTTTCAGTGTCCAGGGCTCCTGTGTATGGCTTCATGAGCCAGGGCATTAGCGGGTAGGCTGGGTCCCCGAGGATCACTATAGGCATCTCCACATCCCCAACACTTATTTTGCGGTCCGGGAAGTAAACACCCTCCTGCAGCCGTCTAAACAGACCAGAGTTTTTGAAAACACGAGCATCATGAACCTTGCCCAGCCATCCGACGTTGATGTTGGTAAAACGTCCTTTATGGTCCACTAGTGCTTGCAGCACCATAGAAAAATAGCCCTTTCGGTTAATGTACTGACTGCCCTGGTGGTCCGGTCCCAGGATAGGGATGTGTCCCATCCGTAGCCCCACCACAGTTTGGGAATCCCATAGCAGAAAAGCCATCTATGATCACCTGCACGTCTCCAAGGGTCACTACCTTTGAGAGCAGCAGGTCAACAATTGCATGGGCAACCTGCATCACAGCAACCCCCACGGTAGATTTGCCTACTCCAAATTGATTTGTGACTGACCGGTAGCTGTCAGGCGTTGCAAGCTTCCACGGGGCTATGGCCACTCGCTTCTGGATAGTCAGGGCAGCTCTCATTCGGGTGTCTTGGCGCTTCAGGGCAGGGGACAGCAACTCACAAACTTCCAGGAAAGTGCCCTTACGCATCCGAAAGTTTCGCAGCCACTGGGATTCATCCCAGACCTGCAGCACTATGCGGTCCTACCAGTCAGTGCTTGCTTCCCTTGCCCAGAATCGCCGTTCCACAGGATCAACGTGCCCCATTGCCACCATGATGTCTACGGGCCGGGGTCCCGTGCTTTGCGAGAGGTCTGTGCCCCTCTCAGAGTTCATGTCCTCCCGGAGCTTCCGTTGCCTCCTCGCCCGATTTATCTGCATCTGCCTCTGGAAAAGGTGGACGATAAGGCGCGAGGTGTTGACAACGGACAAATGGGAATAAGGATGTGGGGGTAGATATTACCATATCCGAGGTAGAAGCCAAACTTGAACAGCTTAATGAGAGTAAATCAGGCGGCCCAGATAATCTTCATCCAAGAATATTAAAGGAACTGGCACATGAAATTGCAAGCCCATTAGCAAAAATTTTTAATGAATCTCTAAACTCAGGGGTTGTACCGTTTGACTGGAGAATAGCTAATATAGTTCCTATTTTTAAGAAAGGGAAAAAAAGTGACCCGGGTAACTACAGGCCTGTTAGTTTGACATCTGTAGTATGCAAGGTCTTGGAAAAAATTTTGAAGGAGAAAGTAGTTAAGGACCTTGAGGTCAATGGCAATTGGGACAAATTACAACATGGTTTTACAAAAGGTAGATCGTGCCAAACCAACTTGATCTCCTTCTTTGAGAAAGTAACAGATTTTTTAGATAAAGGAAACGCAGTGGATCTAATCTACCTCGATTTCAGTAAGGCATTTGATACAGTACCACATGAGGAATTATCGGTTAAATTGGAAAAGATGGGGATCAATATGAAAATTGAGAGGTGGATAAGGAACTGGTTAAAGGGGAGACTACAGCGGGTCATACTGAAAGGTGAACTGTCAGGTTGGAGGGAGGTTACTAGTGGAGTTCCTCAAGGTTCAGTTTTGGGACCAATTTTATTTAATCTGTTTATTACTGACCTCGGCACCAAGAGTGGGAGTGTGCTAATAAAGTTTGCAGATGACACAAAGTTGGGAGGTATTGCCAATTCAGAAAAGGATCGGGATATCCTACAGGAAGATCTGGATGACCTTGTAAACTGGAGTAATAGTAATAGGATGAAATTTAATAGTGAGAAGTGTAAGGTTATGCATTTAGGGATTAATAACAAGAATTTTAGTTATAAGCTGGGGACGCATCAGTTGGAAGTAACGGAAGAGGAGAAGGACCTCGGAGTCCTGGTTGATCACAGGATGACTATGAGTCGCCAATGTGATGTGGCCGTGAAAAACGCTAATGCGGTCTTGGGATGCATTAGGCGAGGTATTTCTAGTAGAGATAAGGAGGTGTTAGTACCGTTATACAAGGCACTGGTAAGACCTCATTTGGAATACTGTGTGCAGTTCTGGTCTCCCATGTTTAAGAAGGATGAATTCAAACTGGAACAGGTACAAAGAAGGGCCACTAGGATGATCCGAGGAATGGAAAACCTGTCGTATGAAAGGAGACTCAAGGAGCTTGGTTTGTTTACCTTAACCAAAAGAAGGCTGAGGGGAGATATGATTGCTCTCTTTAAATATATCAGAGGGATAAATACCAGGGAGGGAGAGGAATTATTTCAGCTCAGTACCAATGTGGACACAAGAACAAATGGATATAAACTGGCCATCAGGAAGTTTAGACTGGAAATTAGACGAAGGTTTCTAACCATCAGAGGAGTGAAGTTCTGGAACAGCCTTCCAAGGGAAGCAGTGGGGGCAAAAGACCTAACTGGCTTCAAGATTAAGCTAGATACGTTTATGGAGGGGATGGTTTGATGGGATAACATGATCTTAGTCAAAGGTCAATTAATTGCCATCAGTGGTAAATAGGACCAATGGTCAATGATGGGATGTTAGAAGTTACTACAGAGAACTTTTTCCTGGGTGTCTGGCTGGTGAGTCTTGCCCACATGCTCGGGGTTCAGCTGATCGCCATATTTGGGGTCGGGAAGGAATTTTCCTCCAGGGTAGATTGGCAGAGGCCCTGGAGGTTTTTTTTGCCTTCCTCTGCAGCATGGGGCACGGGTCACTTACCGGAGGATTCTCTGCATCTTGAAGTCTTTAAACCATGATTTGAGGACTTCAATAGCTGAGACATAGGTGAGAGGATTATTCCAGGAGTGGGTGGGTGAGATTCTGTGGCCTGCATTGTGCAGGAGGTCAGACTAGATGATCATAATGGTCCCTTCTGACCTAAAAGTCTATGAGTCTATGAGTCTATGAGAACAGCAGTGATAATCGCGGAGGGCTCCATGCTCGCTGTCCTGTGGCGTCCGAGCTGTCAATCACCAGAAAAGGGCGCGAATTAATTGCCCACCGGCGCTTTCACGGAGGGAGGGCGGGAGTGTGGGTCGAATGACGACATTTACCTATAACCACCCTCGACACATTTTTGGCCCCATAAGGCACTGGGGGCTACACCCAGAATTCCAGTGGGCAGTGGGGACTGCGGGACCTGTGGGATAGCTACCCACAGTGCACCGCTTGCAATGTCGACGCTTGCCCCGTTACTGTGGACTCACAAATTCGATTTAATGTCCTTGGTGTGGATTCGCACGATCGACTTTGAAATATCGGTTTCACACGTTCGGTTTAAGAAAAATCGAACTAGTCTCGTAGTGTAGACATACCCTATGATTCTAACCGTCCTTGACTTTTACTAAAAATACCCGTGACAAAAACTTAGCCTTATCCATTGTCTAATCTCACTGTCTGGAAGATTTTCCTGTTATTCAGCCTATGCTTCCCTTTTCTTAATTTCATCGCATTGCTGCAAAGCCCCTCAGCTGTCTCATTACCCCATAACTAGATCCCATTGCCTCTGTAACTACACCCCTGAGGCCACATCCAACCACTGTCACTATCTCCCATTCCCCCCATTTCTTTGGCTCGTCCAGGTTTAAAGTTGGTGGCTTTTTTTTTAAATCTTAGAACTATCAGGAATGGTAAGTCTTGTCTTCTCTGGTGTTGGTGCTGGGCTCATTAGTGGGCTCAGAGGCGGACTGTGAGATTTGGGGGGCTGAATATTTAACAAAGACATCTTTCCTCCCAAGTGTTGCATGGGTGTTTGAGTTAACAGAACCCATATGCTGCTTCTTATTTGTGTGACAGTAGCACGTAGAGACTGCGGTTGAGATCAGGGCTCCATTGTGCCAGGCACTGCACAAACCTGCAGTGAGCGACAGTTCCTGGCTTATGCTGAATACAGTCAAAGTGGGAAGGGCAAAGGCCACACCGCACATCACAGGTAGATCCAGGATTAGAAGCCTGGTTTCCTGAATCCCACGCCACCGCCTGCTCGGCTAGACCATACTGCCCTCTCTCGCACCCCTACCTAGAGCCCGTCAGCCTACCCTGGGCAGTGCCTCTCCCTAGGGCAGTGACCCTTCACATAGCAAGCCTCTGAGTGTGGCCCTCCCCACTTATAAATTAAAAACACGTTTTTATATATTTAACACCATTATGAATGCTGGAGGCAAAGCGGGGTTTGGGGTGGAGGCTGACAGCTCGTGACCCCCATATAATAGCCTCGTGACCCCTTGAGGGGTCCTGACCCCCAGTTTGAGAACCCCTGCCCTAGGGCCTGCGCTCTGCCAGGAGCTGGCACGAGCTCTCCTCCCCCCCCTCCCCCCACTCACGATTCTTTGTTTCCATCTTCTCCTTTATTCTGATTTGTTACGAGTCTCATGGGAGAGCCTGTGAGACCCAAGAATGAACCAGGGCTCTGCGTTGTTTTGGGGCTTGTCTCTTAAGTGCCGCCAGTTTGTCTGTCCCTTTGTGGTGCTGCAATGCCCACAACTGCTCTCGGTATCCCACCACTGGGCTCTCCAGTGCCCGGCCCTGCCCTGGTCCGGGACAGGGTGGTTCTGGCTCTGCAGTCCTAGGCCTCACTAGTGCTTTGTGGCTTACCCCAGCATATCATACTGCAGTTTTGTGTCCCAGCGGTGCTTTGCTGTTGTTCCTAGTCCTGCTTTTACCGAGCCGCTTTGCTCGCTGGGCCTTTCCAGGGATGTGACTCGGCAGCTGGGTTAGACAAATGGCCCAAATGTGACTTCTCCTCGGCTCCCAGCGCTGTAGAGATGGAGGACAGCAGTGGGGAGAGAGCACATAAGGAAGGTGACACAGGTGATCTGAGGCTGGCATAAGCCACGAGGCAGCAGGACTGGCAAGTGATGGGGTTGCGCTGGACTTTACCTGCCGGTGTCAGTGACAGAGAGCTGTGACAGGACGATCATAGCAGTTGTAGCCAGACTGTAATGCTCCATCTTGCCACAGGAGGGAGCCTCTCCACAACACTGCACCCAAAGGAACTCCTTTTATGAGTATGTCCCAAAGGAACAGGTGCTTTGCATTGCTATGGCTCAGGCCTTTTCAGTCTGAGGATTTCTCAGTAGGAGAGGGGACCTGTCATGGGCCATCTCCCCTCCTCCCTAACTGCCCCCGCCCCCCAGCAGCCACTGGCCTGCCCACGACCTCCCCTGGGTCCATTACTAGGGTTGATCGATTATGGAATAGTGCTTTCTTGGGATTCTGATCCACACAACCCCCCCACACCCCAGGCTACTAGGAATTGGAGGGAATCTTCCTCTGGGTGTACAATACATTATGGGATTTGATCTCCGGTCTGGCTGTCACTTGGCAGTTCCTCATGTATCTGCTCCTCAGACAGGTTTGGGGAGATTTTACACTATAAACCCATCCAATCATGTTCACATATTGCTCTCCTGTTTTACACTTCATCCTTCTTTCCCTTCAATCAGCGCATTCTTTGGACCTCCCTGTCCAGCCCCTCCTAGTGCTACACCATTGATAGGCGTCTGAAAAGGGGAGTTTGCATTTACTTTCTGCTGCCTCAACTATGAGGAACTGGGCATCCAAATCTCCTAGCAAACCACAGCCATATGCCATGCTTGTGTTTGCTCTCTGATAAAATGGCTTTACTAAGGAGTGTGCTTCTAGTGGGCTATTGGCACTGCCCATGTATGAGTATGTGCTGTGAGTTGAGTGGAATTTCTCAGTTAGTTAGTATTCATTCTTTCAGTCCTGCACAGGGTTGCATAAGAAAACTGAATGGAATTTAATTTTTAATGTGTAGGTGCATGCAGAATATGATGGGGAGGGGGGTAAGGAGCCGTGCCTCATTCTAAATGACTCGTAAAAGTGTGTATGAGGATATTAAACAGCTGCTTCACTCACTGTGCTCAGTCCACTCTGTGCACAGAATGAGGCAGCGGGCCTGTGTAGAAGTAATATGGCATCAGGGAATAAATGATGGCATTGCAACACATACACACAAGGAGGCAGAGATCAAGGGAGGCCAGCTGCCAGACTGGCTGGATCTTTAACTTGCTATCTTTACAATTTACTTAGTGCATGTGACAACACATTGTGTATGGTCAGTTTCACAGGTTTCCTTGCAGGATCCCAGTCAGTCAGTTTCCCCAGTTGTTTGTGTAAGGTCTTTCGCAAAGTAACCTGAGGGAAACACAGTTCAAAATACAGAAAAAATGCATGTGCAAAAACACAGTAATTGTCATATGGATTCAGGGAACCCATTTTTATCACTCTGAAACATCCTGTTAGCAAGTGTGGATCCTTTTCTGCGCCAGCCTGAGGAAGTCATCTGCATCACATAACAGCTTTATTGGACCTGCTCTTTCCATATACATCTGTGTACAGAAATGGCTCTTTGATACAACACTTCTGTAACAGATCCTGCTGGGAAAGGGTTAAGGATCCCATTTCCCTGCCCAGGTATCAGGGAGGGGAGAGTGGCTGTGAAGGAGAGGGTCTAGTGTTGGGGATGAGAAGTCCTGAGCCAGGAGTCCTAGACCTGGAGCAGCTATCATGGATTGTTAAGGTCTGTGCTAAGAAAGCCAAAGCCCAGGAAGGGGGTGACTTTTGCACTGCGTGGGGTTTGCTTCAGAGCCAGCTGGGGAGGCACCCGCTCTCACGAGGCCTCAGGAGGTGGAGGGGGCTGGTGAAGCCCATCTGCATGAGAGAGTTGCGCACTTGGTAGCTTGTACAGGCCAAGGTCATTGCACACCCCAGGGGCTCCCTGCATCCCTCTGTCCCCCCATGAGCTCCCTCTGCACCACCCTCCCATCCCCTCTATTGCAGGGACTCTCTGCAACTCCACCCAATATCCCTGGCCAGAGGGTCTGTGTGTGCCCCCTTCCCCCTCCTCCCATACCAGGATTCTCCCATTCTCCCCCATGCCAGGGCTGTGTACCCCTATTCCCTCTTCCCCCAATCCTTCCTCCCCCCCCATACCAGGTCATCCAATCTCCCGCCCCCCATAACTCCCTCCACCCATTCTGGTATCCCCTGTTCCCTCCCCACCCTCATGGCAAAGGCTTTGTCTGCTCTCCATTACCTCTGGGCCCTCCCCCATCTCCCTCCTGCCAGGGGCTGCGTGAGCCCCTATTCTCCCCATCCCCCAGTACCAGGCTCCCCCAGTCTGCCCTCACCCCCATGCACACACCAGGGAGAAATGGATGGGCTCATGAGGTGAGTGATGGAGCAGCAGAAAGAGGCTGCAGCCTAACAGGAACAGCAATTCGTGGGGCTTGTTACCCTGGTGACAGCGCCAGGCTGCCAGGGAGCATCAGATCTGCTCCAGCCTGGGGCACTGGAGGGGGATCCTCTGGGCTACATGGCACCTTTGGCAGGTGGCCACAGCTGCCCAGTGTGAGGAGGCACCCAGGGCTGACTGACCCCGCTCCTTTTGAACAGGCGAGGACACTGCCACAGATGAAGATGCTCCATGCTGCCATCCTGGGGCAGTACTGGACTGGACACCAGAGGCAAAATCCTGGCAGCAGCTGGGACAGGAGCTCTCTTCCCTGGGCACCTGTGCCCAGAGACTGCCTGCCCAGGAAACACAGTGCCTCAGTTCTGCCTCTGGGCTACAGAGAGAACTGATGGGCTTCGCGGCACGAGCCACCCTGTGCTGCTGGGCTCTTTCTGCTCCATCCTCCCACACTGTGAAAATGGTGGCAGTCACTCCCTCTCGCCCATCCCCTACCCAAACATTTCTCTCGGCTCCTGAGAGGAGGGACAGAGAGCACTCTGCTGCCCAGAGTAGCTCCAATTCTTTCCCAGGAGGCGGGGAAGTGGAAAAAACAGCCGATCAGAGCTTTGGGACATGGCTGGAAATAACTCCCGGTGGCTGCCTCCAGCAGAGACCAACACTGAGTTGAGCTGGGAATGATGATAACAGTAGAGATACCAGGGAGGTAAACTCTGATTACTGGAGTGGGGATGTGATTTCTGTTCTGGCTTTAAAACTCTCGGTTTGCTGTTGGGTTCTGTTAACTCAAACACCCATGCAACACTTGGGAGGAAAGATGTCTTTGTTAAATATTCAGCCCCTCAAATCTCACAGTCCACCTCTGAGCCCACTAATGAGCCCAGCACCAACACCAGAGAAGACAAGACTTACCATTCCTGATAGTTCTAAGATTTAAAAAAAAAGCCACCAACTTTAAACCTTAATGGACTTCCTTATATTTTATAAAGAAGCAGAATATGGCACCATCTCAGTTATTTTATCCTTGACCTGCCTGGTGTGTGACCCACAGAGACTCCATGCCCCCGAAAACAATGCTTTCTTTACTTGGTGACCATAGCAAAACGGTGCCTAAACATGTGTGAAGAGCGGAGCCAATAGTTCTCACACAGAGACCAGGATTTTCATAGGTTCTGGGGAGCAGAGCAGGCAAAACACTCCCAGCCAATCAAACGGCCAGCTTCCCATGTGCTTTAACCCTCTCCCTCGCAATGTCATGTGCCAGGTAAGGCAGCCCAAACACGCCTCCCGCACAGCCCCACCTGTCAAATATGTCACACGCTCCACTGGGATGTCAGTGGAACATGGCAGCAAACTGCTGGGGAAAATGATCCTCTGCAGAAGTAGTTACATAACATGGGAAATAAACAGTGCAGCCTCTTCTGAGCAACACCTGTTGAACAGGAAGCCAATGCACAGCCGTGGGAATTGGAGTGTTATGATAAAATCATTTTGTCTGTGCAATAACTCCTGGCTGCCGAAGTCTGTAAGCACTGATGTGGGTTGGAGGAGCCGGAAGGAACAGCCCTCAACAAACAAACAATTACAATGGTCATGTCTGAGCAAGAAACTGGGTGTGAACGGGAGTTGCCAAATCCGGCCGTATTCCTTAGAGACAACAGCAGCAACCACAGGGTTTGTAATCACACTGTTAATGGACCTCTCTGCACCGAAACTGACACCTAGATTTTGAGGTCTGAGAATTCCACTCAGCAGGACGTACAATCCGAGGGGGCCAGGTGATGACTCAGAACAATGCAAAGCAGCTCTGCTTTCCCAATGCTTAGCCTCAGCAGTGTTTAATAACAAGTCACCTAGGATGGGATCGAGGCCAAATACAGGTTGAGCCAAGGTACCAGCAACCATGTCAGGGCCAGACAGAGCTAGAGGTCATCCACAGAAACACAACGAACCTGAACTCGTGTGTGTGGCAGAGTGGAACCAGCGAAAAGGGGGGGCCTGGGAATGGAAAGAGCCAGCTGGACTCAGGCTGACGAACATGAGGCATCAGTGATGATGTGGACAGCCCTGTGTAAGGGGCTCTTCATCTAGGCATTGAGCTGGGTACAGATGTTCGATCCCTTGGCAAGAAGAATGGCCACTATTTCTCCATATGGTGCCAGTTGCTTCTCTCACTCCTAGACTTGCCACTTGCCCCAATTTTTAGGACCTGAAATATTTTCAGGACTGATACAAACATCCCGATGTCCTGATGTGCTGAATTGGTGCCACAGAGTGAGACTTAGATGCAGCAATCCTACTCCTCAGGTCAGATCAAATGGCTCTGGGGAAGACATATCCCCTAGCATCATGGACATGGGACCTCAGAGACAAATGCTCCTTGGAGTCCTGTCCCTTGTTTTCAAGCAGCATAACAAGTGAGTTGGTGACTTTACGTGAGCAAAGTGCCAACTGCGTACTTCATATAAACTGCAGAGAGACCCTAAGGCATGGGAAAACCCAGGGCCCAGGGAAGAACTCTCTGCTGCAGGAGCACCACAAAGTAGGGTGACCAGATAGCAAGTGTGAAAAATCGGGAAAGGGGGTGGGAGGTAATAGGAGCCTATAAAAGAAAAAGACCCAAAAATCGGGACTGTCCCTATAAAATAGGAACATCTGGTCACACTACCACAGAGCCAATATATGGGGCCCTATGCTCTGCCTCCTTGCAGGCCCCAGTGTAGGGTGAAGGTGAGAGGGGACGTACCTGTAGCATTCAGTGCTTTGAGGGTTTTGCAGCCAGTTCCTGATAGACTGCCCTAAATTAGAGCAACCCCTAGGGCTAGTTGGGCCTCCACAGCAGCTCCGATTCTGGGCAATGCACAGGTGGTGTAAAACCAGCTTTGCCCTGCACCCAGGCCATGCTTTCTGGCTGTGCCTCTTGGGAGGCTCGGCAAAAAATCTGCCTCTCTGAGCCTATGAACATTACATTTAAAATGACAAGATAAACACATATGTCAAAATGTTCAGGGGAAGATAGGAATGGCCAGACTGGATCAGACCCATGGTCCAGCTAGTCTGTAGCCTGTCTCTGGCAATGGCTGGTGTGAGATGCCTCGGCAGAAGGTGAAATGATCTGACCCCCAGATTAGATTTCATAGTCAGTGATTGCCTGAAGCATGAGGTTTTATCTTCCATGCAACGCTCTTCTCTTAGCATTCACTGGTGTAACTCTGAGTAGTCTTGTTGTTATCCATAGACACATCCAATCCCTCTTTCAATCTTGCTAGGTTCTTGGCCTCTTTGTCTTGTCATCGCCCTCTGGCTTTGAGTTCTATGTTCTGATTATGCACCAAGTGAGAGTGTGTCTCCTTTTATCAGCTTCAAATTCGCCACCTTGTAGCTTCTTTGAACGTCCCTTTGAGATGGGGGAACAAAAGCTCTTCATCTACTTTTTCTAGACCATTCAGTATTTTATATACTTTTATCACAACCTCTCCTATCCCCTCTAAGGTAACAATCCCAATCTTTTCAAACTCTTCATAGGAGAGTTTTTCCAGGCCCCTAATCATACTCATTGCTATTTTCTGAACTTCTCTAATTCTGCAATGTCTTTTTGAGCTGGGGTGATCAGAACTGCACACAGTATCTAGATGAGGCTGCACCATTGATTTACATAAAGACGTAATATTTTCCGTCGTTCTCCATCCCATTCTTTCTGCAACCTAATGTCTTGTTTGTTTTTTGGACTGCAGCTGCCCAGTGAACAGGGAGGTCTCATTGAGCTGTCTATAATGGCACCCAGGTCCCGTTGCTGCAGCAGTTACCCGTAGAACCTGTGCATATGCAGAGTTAGACATTCTACTGCACTATTGGAGGAAGTATTATGATTATCAACAAAATGACTGTGAATTGCCATTAACAATATTTTGTAAGCATCTTTTCATGAAAAGATCTTAGAGCACTTTACTGGGACTAACAATTTAAGCTTCATAACAGTATTTTGAAAAGCTAAGGGATTGATTTAATTAATGCATTAATTTACTTTCCCCACCACTAAAATGCAGCTCCCTCTTGGGTAGAGCACTGCAGCTGTCTAACAGCACAAGAAATAATACACAACAGGAAATGAAGAACACCCAGATTCTGATGCTCCATTGCCCCGCCCCTTATGGAATCATTTGCATTGGTGGAAAGTGAGTGCAAAGAGGGTACAAAATCTGTTCTGATTTGGTAGCTCTTTGCACCAATGTAATGACTGCACCTAGCCCAGGGCAGTGGATAGTCAGGCTCAGCATTAACTGAAACTGCAGGGAGAATTTTAGGTCAGCAGAATGTCTCAATAACTGAGCTGGAATTTGGCCAGCCTGGTGGAGTTAATGCCACTGGCTCTCCTGAAAGGAACGAAGGCATGTGTCTACGTTCTTATACTATGCCCATTACCTGAGCATCTAGATGCTAAGTGCCAGAGTAGGGTAGTAATTTTTGTCATCACCAGATCAGCACATGGTGCTATGAGTATTCCCCTCCCTGGCTGGCTCTAAACCTCCCTTAGAGGACACCCTAGATTTAGTACCTCTTGGTTTGTCTCAGATAACAACGTAGCTACCTCTAGTAGCTATCTGGGAGACTCGGCCCTGAGTCAGAGCTCAGATCCAGTGGCACTGTCCTTCCCTCATCCTCCAACCCACAGCATGTGAATGCTATCGTAGCCACACCCATGGCACCGGCACTGACTGGAGCTGGGCTTGCTCAGCCTGGTGAAGCATGGATCTTTGGCACAGCGCCAGCTCCAAAGACCAGGTGAGGAATGTGGAGAAAAGTACCCGGAAAGTGGAGAAAAGCACCCAGAAGGGTGGACCCTGAGATCTTCTGTAACTCCCACAGTCCCTGAGAAGACAACAGCGTAAGAGGCCCTGCCCCTTACAGGAAGTGAAAACACCAAGGGGAAGAGGGAGCAGCTGGGTACCCCACACTGGGAAGGAAAGGTGGAAGGAGCGGCTGCCAACAGCACACATAAGAGCGGCCATACTGGGTCAGACCAATGGTCCATCTAGCCCAGTATCCTGTCTTCTGACAGTGGCCAATGCCCAGTCCCAGCAGTCAGAGGTTTAGTGACACCCAGAGCATGGGGTTGCATTGTGACCCTCTTGGCTAATAGCCATTGATAGACGTATTCCCCATGAATTTACCCAATTCTTTTCTGAACCCAGTTTTACTTTTGGCCTTCACAGCATCCCCTGGCAACAAGTTCCACAGATTAACTGTGTGTTGTGTGAAATATTTCCTTATGTTTGTTTTAAACCTGCCACCTATTAATTTCATTGGGTGCCCCCTGGTTCTTGTGTTATGTGAAGAAATAAATGACACTTCCTTATTCACTTTCTCCAACCAGTCATGATTTTATAGACCTCTATCATATCCCCTTTAGTCATCTCTTTTCTAGGCTGAATAGTGACAATCTTTTTAATCTCTCCTCATATGGAAGCTATTTCATACTCCAATCACTTTTGTTACCCTTTTCCAATTCCAATATATCTTTTTTGAAACTGGGCAACCAGAACTGCATGCAGTATTCAAGGTGTGAGTGTACTATGGATTTATATAGTGATATGACATTTTTTGTCCTATTGTCTATCCCTTTCCTAACATTCTGTTCGCTTTTTAGACTGCCGCTGCACACTAAGCGGATGGTTCAGAGAACTATCCACAATCACTCCAAGATATCTTTCTTGAGTGGTAACAGCTAATTTAGACCCCATCATTGTATATGTATAGTTGGGATTATGTTTCCCAATGTGCATTACTTTGTATTTATCAACACTATTTCATCTGCCATTTTGTTGTCCTGTTACCCAGTTTTGTGAGATTCCCTTTGTAGCTCCTAGGTCTGCTTTGGACCTAACTATCCACTGTAATTTTGTATCATCTGCAAACGTTGCCACCTCACTGTTTACCCTTTTTCAAAATCATGTATGAATATGTTGAACAGCATCAGTCCCCATACAGATCACTGGTGGACACCACTATTTACTTCTCTCCCATTATGAAAACTGACCATTTATTCCAAACCTTTGTTTCCTGACTTTTAACCAGTTACTGATCCATGAGAAGATGTTCCCTCTTATCCCATGAATACTTACTTTGCTTAAGAGCCTATGATGGGGAATCTTGTCAAAGTCCAAGTACACTATATCCATTGGCTCATCCTTGTCCACATGTTTGTTGGGCCACTCAAAAAATTCTAATAGCTTGGTGAGGCATGATTTCCCTTTACAAAAACTGAGTTGACTCTTCCCCAATGTAGTGTTCATCTATGTGTCTGACAAATCTGTTCTTTACTATAGTTTCAACCAATTTGCCTGGTACTGAAGTTGGGCTTATCAGTCTGTAATTGCTAGGATCACTTCTGGTGCCTTTTTAAAAATTTGGTGTCACATTAGATATCCTCCAGTCATCTGGTACATTACCACAGTTAGTATTTCAGCAATTTTATATTTGAGTTCTTTCAGAATACCAGCTGATCCTGGTGACCAATCACTATTCATCAATTTGTTCCAAAACCTCCTCTGTTGACACCTCAATCTGGGACAGTTCCTCAGATTTGTCACCAAAAAAGAATGGCTCAGGTGTGAGAATCTCCCTCACATCCTCTGCAGTGAAGACCCATGCAAAGAATTAATTTAGTTTCTCATTCTCTGCAATTACATTTTCTTGAGCGTTCCTTTAGCACCCGGATCTCCAGTGGCCCCATTGATGGTTTGGCAGGCTTCCTGCTTCTGACACACTTAAAAAGTTTTTTTGCTATGACTTTTTGAGTCTTTTACTAGTTGCTCTTCAAATTCCTTTTTTGGCCTGCCTAATTATACTTTTACAGTTGACTTGCAGATTGCCCCACCCCCAAGAAACCTGTCTGTCTCACCCCCAAAGTAAGGGGACCTGAGTCACCCATCACCAACTTGACAGAGGGAATCCCCCTCCCACTCAGTCCCCAGAGCGTTCACGCCACCCCCCGCCCTCAGCGGGCGTGGCGTAAACACCAGCATGGCTCCACCCTCCAGCCTCTACCCCTGGTGCTGGGACAGACTGGGGTTGGAGAGAGAGAGGGTTCCTGCTGCGAGCTGGGCACGTATGAGCCGGGGAGGTCGGGCAGAGCAAGCCGCCTGGCAGGACCGAGGGCCCCGCAGCGCGCTGCTAGTGTCGAGGGAGCCCAGCGGTGTCTAACGCGAGGCGGCGCAGCTCGGCGGGTGCCGTGGGAGGTAGCGGCCGGAGCCCGGAGCTCTGCGGGCACAGCCAGCGGGTGGAAGCGGCCAGTGGGGGAGCCACGCGCCGGGCAAGGAAAGACATGAAGCGGCTGCTCGTGGCTGTCAGCGTCCTTCTGGCTGCAGGTGAGGAGCGGGGCGAGCTGCGCCCGGCGCCGTCCCGCAGGGGACCCCAAGCAGAGGCTGCGGGCAAAGTTTGTCCCTTGCCCGGGCCCCTCCCCCGAAGGGCCCGTGCGCTGGCACCGCACCAGAGCGCGCTACGGCAGAGCCCGCCGGGGAGCCCGGACCCCTCTGCCCACACTCCCAGTGTCCAGGTGCTGGAGGCCGCGCTTGCATGGCGGAGGAGCCCCCTCCCGGGCACTCCGCTCCCGGCATCCGGACCCTGCCCTGCTGGGCCTCCGGGAGCCGTTCCCAGCCCCCCGCCTGGCGCTGCGGCCGGTGCTCTGCCGGGGCGCGAACCCTGCCGCGGGCGTGGCGTCTTCATTCACTGCGGGGCGGCCCGGCCCGGGGCTGTGACTATAAATACAGTGCCCGGCCCGAGGCTGCCTTATGGACAGCGCCCGGCAGGTGCGGTGCGGTGTCCGGCGCTGTACTCTTAGGGACGCCGCTCTCTGTCCCGTAGGGTGTTCCGCGGCGGCGCCCGGAGCCGGGCTGGAAATTCTGCGGGGCCCGGGCTTCCACGAGGCGAGCGGCGACCGGTCCATCGCGCGGCTGCTCCGGAGCGGGCTGGAGGAAGAACGCGACTCCGACGGCGGCGGGTCCTCGTCGGGGGATTATTTCCTGGAGCTCCCGAGAGGTGCGTGTGTGCGGGGCTCGCCGGGCGCAAGGGACGGGGATGGGCAGGTGGCCTTCCTTGCGGCGGTGAGGAGCGGGGGCGGGCAGCCCACGGATCCGGGGAGGGCAGTCCGCGGGTCCCGATCAGGGGCTGCCCAGAGGCTGGGTGCTCGGATCCGGGGTGAGAGGTTCGAGCCCAGCTCAGGAACAAGCGCAGCGGGCTGCTGAAGGGAAATCGATTTAACTCTGGCAGCGCTGGGATCTCCTGGGTAAGGGAGGAAGTGACCCGGTGCCAGGGGACCCTTTTCCCATTCAGGGGAGTGTCACGGGTTGCATCTTCTGTGTGACACCATGGCAGAGAGGGAGTGAGTCCGATGCAGTAAAATACATAAGCAGATGCTTAACTTTAAGCATGTCCCATTGGCTTCCAAGGAGCACGCTTAAAAAGCTAGCCACATGCTTTGCTGAGCTGACATGGTAAGGAGGTGCTTACATGCTGGCCTGGCTTGGGAGGTTGTTCCTGCGGCTGCTTGTGAGGTGACAAGCATGGTGTGATTGGCTAGACTGGGTAGATAGGGAGAAACTTTTGTAACTTGAGCGGGGTTGACATTGGGGAGAATTTCTCTTGGGCGTGGAAAGGCAAGAAGTGTCCCTGGAAGAGGCCAGGAGTGGGGTAAGCCCCAGAGCTGGGGGGGCAGTTCTGTTGTTGATTGATGTGTGCAAAGCCCTGACAGCAGGAATCCAACGGGGGAGGGGAAGCCAGGCCAGAATGTCCCCATGTAAATTCCTGCCTTATTTGCTTTTGGTTTTGTAGTTCCTTGTCTGTGCTCTTTGCCTTCTCTGTTACCCTGGAGTCTCCAGTGCCCTTGCCGAGACCCAGGGCTGCATTCCCTGTAACACCCAAATCCCCAGTGCTTCATCCCCGTTACCCCCAGTCCCTGGGGACTCTTCCCAGATCCAGCACTCGGTTCTTTGCCACGTAAGCAGGAGGAGAGGGAGACTTGGTAGCTAAGGGGTCCTGTAACTGTTCAGTTGTTGAAGTAATGTCCTCTCTCTTGTGGGAAAGTCCTATAGAACAGAAAAGATTCATAGATTCCTAGGCCAGAAGGGACCATTATGATTATCCACAGGCCTTTTAGGAAAACGTCCAGTCTAGATTAGTGAGGGCACTGAGAGGGCTCTGTGGAAATGGCTTTAAAACCCCATGTCATTAAACAGAGAAGGAGATCCATTTCATGGGTGTTTTGCACACCTTTGTAAACATCTATAAGATATATGGGATTCCCTATTCGCCTCTATAGGATGATTCCCAAAAGCCTACAGAAAGGTTGAGCTCTCTGTTTTACATCATCTGGGACGCTCCCCTGTGGATCAATCCAGTTGAGATTGCATGCCATCCCCATTTGGAGTGGTTACCACCCGTGAGTCACATCCCACTGCCCACACACTGCTACTCCTCATACCAACCGGGGGTTAGTCACTGAGCTGGGGGCATCGGAGTCCACCCTCACCCTGCTGTGCCTGTCCATTTATGTTTGGTTTCTCTGACATTCTTTGGGCGAAGTGCTGGTCCCATTGAATACAGCAGGAATCGGAGTGTTAGCTTAGTCATGACCAGGATTTGACACAGGGACAAATTCAAACCTGGCGTTACCAATGTAACTCCACTGATGTCACTCAGATTGCATCATGCACACACACACATCAGCTGCCTGTTACGGTCTGTGGCTTTTCCTCATTTTTGTTCCCTTTCCAGGCTTGTCATGGTTCCTCTCCATCTATGATGTGTGCCCATCAGCTTTGCAAAACCAGGCTGATCTATTGCACCACAGGGGTGGAGTCTGGGGAGACTCATCCTCTCTCCCTGTCTGTTCTCACCATAAACCTTTCCTCACTCTCCTCCTTTCCTGTCTCTGCCCACCACTAGCTGTCACAGTTCTCCCCACCTCACACCCACACTCCCTGGGCCGCCCTCTCCTCTCCATTCTCCACATCTCTATGCTCCTCTTGGGGTGGGCGCATTTCTTCTTTCCGAATGCAAGCAGTGAGGGTTTGGAAGGGCGAGAGGTGTCTCGCTCTAGTGTGGGTGAGCTGACAGGCCTCTGATGTGTCAGCTCTGAGAAGAGGATCAGTTGGGAGTGGGACACTTAGATGTGACCCTAGTACTTTGGGGAGTGGTAGTCACCGGTTCTCACCTCCCCCATGCTCTCTAGTGCAGCGCTTCTCAGTCGGGGGGGTTGCACCCTTGGGCGGGAGGGTCATGGAGAGTAGTCAGAGTGATTGCAAGGGTGAAATTTTATTAAAGTCTAAAGCAGAGAAGATCTGGCTCCCCCTCACACCCTTGCCCTCCGCGGTAAGTGTTCTCTGTCAGCCTCTCAAAGTACACATACAAATGAATCGCATAGGTTGATCCTTGTTACCCTTGCTTTATAGCAAAGTAAGCGGATTGTGAAAATATTTGATGAGGGGTGGCCAGCGTGGATGGGTTGAGACACACTGCTCAAGGGGGCCATCAGTTCTTCTCTGGCCTGGTAGCCCCTCCTTCAAAGCCCATCACTCCTGATGCCTGTAGCTGCTGTGTTAGCCGTACCCAGCGGAAGGGAGACGTCCCTGAGCTATCTCGAGGCACTGATCAATCTGGAACACGCTCTCTGTGTGCAGGGGTCTGTGCCATCATTTCCTGCTCTTGGCTAACCCCACACCCTTCCTACTTTTTGTGCCTGTTAGTCAGCCGCCGACCCCTGATGGCCAGAGTGGAATGACAGGCCTGTGAGATGGCTTCCCTCAAATGACTCTGTCCTGCACCTGCAGAGTTCCCTTGACCTCTGATAAGCTGACAAGGGGATAGAGGCACAAGAGCCTGGGAGGCAAGCAGGGAGAAGTGAAAGCACCATGGTGCGGTTCTGAGCGTCCTTCCCCATTCCCTGCGATAGCAACCCTCTGCTCTGCGGGTCACAGCGCCTGCGGCAGGGAGATAAGCCAGCAGGGCTCCCATCGGACACACGCAGTTCCTGTGAGTTTTGTGGTTTCTTTGGTTCTTCGTGAAGTGAGAACTTGCAAATCTCTTGCAATACCCTAGGTGGCTCCTTCTTCTATTTCTCTGGCCCTGGTGGAGTCTGAACCTACTGGTACTGCCAGGCCCCCCACACTGTGTGGTACTTGGGGGCCAGATTCTGCTGCCCACCAAGGGGTGCTGGAGGATTCAGGCCTTACTCCAAGTGAGGGAGGGTATTGGAACCTAGCCCGTAATCATAGACATATGGGGCTGGTAGGGACCTCGAGAGGTCGTCTAGCCCAGCCCTTGCACTGAGTCAGGACCAAGGAAACCTAGACCATCCTGACCAGTGTTTGCCCAGTCTGTTCTTAAAAACATTCCACAATGGGGATTCCACAACATCCCTTGGTAACCCGTTCCAGAGCTTCACTATCCTTAGAATTAGAAAACTTTCCCTAATATCTAACCTGAATCTCCCTTGCTGAAGATTAAGCCCATTACTTCTTGTCCTAACTTCAGTGAACGTGGAGAACAATTGATCTCAGTCTTCTTTAGAGCAACCCTGGATATATCTGAAGACTGTTATCAGGGCCCCCATTAGTCTTCTTTTCTTAACACTAAACATGCCCAGTTTCTTTAACCTTTCCTCACAGATCAGGTTTTCTAAACCTTGTCTCATTTTTGTTGCTCTCCTCTGAACTCTCTCCAATTTGTCCACATTTCTCCTAAAATGTCATGCCCGGAACTGGATACACTACTCCAGCTGAGGCCTCACCAGTGCTGTGTAGAGTGGGACAGTTCCCTCCCTTTTCTTACATACAACATGCCTGTTAATACACTCCAAAATGATGTTAGTCTTTTTTGCTACTGCATCACACTGTTGACTCATGGTTGCCATATGTCCGGTGTTATCTGGGGCTGTCCCAGTTTCAGTGAGGAATACCACTTCCTCCAGGCCTGGGGTGGGTGGGGGGAAACACAGTTGCGTATGACATGTCAGCTTTCAAGCCTTGAAAGTTGACATCATGTTGCAGCATGATGTTTGGATGCAGAGTGGTAATGGCATAAGGTGATGATTCCTTAGCTGTGTCACTGACACCACCATAGAGTGGGAAACCTGAAGAACTCTTACAAGGTTCCCATCCCTTCATTCCTGCTCTTGTTCCTGAGACAATGAGGCATGTTGTAGTGCTGTATGCTCCTACTGAAGTCCCTCAGAATTCATGGTGCTCAGCACCTGGCAGGATCAAGCTGTTTGCTTGGAGAATGAGAATAGCCTGGTCAGTTTCACTTTAAGTCTGTGGGGAGCATTAGGATGGCCTGGTGCTTTGACTGTCTCATAGACTCATAGACTTTAAGGTCAGAAGGGACCATTATGATCATCTAGTCTGACCTCCTGCACAATGCAGGCCACAGAATCTCACCCACCCACTCCTGGAATAATTCTCTCCCCTATGTCTCAGCTATTGACGTCCTCAAATCATGGTTTAAAGACTTTAAGATGCAGAGAATCCTCCAGTAAGTGACCCGTGCCCCATGCTGCAGAGGAAGGCGAAAAACCTCCAGGGTCTCTGCTGATCTACCCTGGAGGAAAATTCCTTCCTGATCAGCTGAACCCTGAGCATGTGGGCAAGACTCACCAGCCAGACACCCAGGAAAAAGTTCTCTGTAATAACTTCTAACATCCCATCATTGACCATTGTCATCAGAGTCATTTGCAAGCACAGGTAGGGGAGGCATTGTTTGACTTGAAAAATTGTTTCCACTGAAATTCAAAAATGACAGATTTCATGGGACTGTGTCTGTTTACATCAGCTTGTTTTCAGAAAACCTAAATTTGGGGCCTGAACTGACCTGCCAGTGCCCTGTAATACTGCATGTGTCCTATGTGCAAGCCATCATTGTAACCATGAGAAAATCAGCCTGATTAGGACTATGAATAGTCTCTTACAAAAGACCAGACTGATCAGAGAAATAAAGGGTAGATAAAGACTCAATTCCTAATCTTCTGTGTTCAGTGGAAACCAGTGTATATAATAGTAACATGTGAGATATGTACTGTCCTGTTTTTCTCTCTGAATCTGCACTCACTTGTTACCTTCTTTCCTTTAGCATCTTTATGAATCAGAAATGCTCTGAAATTTGTTGAAATCTGCAAAAATGGTGAAACCTCTGGCTGGGGGCAGCTCTAGCTTCACTGACAAACTGAGGCAGATGCCTGACAAAATGCTGTGCTGGATACAGTTGAATTGACTTCTGTTCTTCTTTTAAAATTGTCTTCCAGTTGCCTTCTTGTCCAAGCCAGAAGGTCTGGTTACTCCAAAAAAAGAAGGTAATGGGAAGAAAAGGAGGAAGGGCAAAGGCAAGGGGAAGAAGAGAGACCCATGTCTGCGAAAGTACAAGGACTTCTGTATTCATGGAGAATGCAGATACATCAGAGAGCTGAGAGCTCCATCCTGCATGTAAGTTATCGGCATATCTCTGTCCTGGGGAATCCTTAGTCATTGTTCCTTGAATTCTCTAAACCACACACAGGAAGGGTGTAGGAGATATTTTTAGTGCATACTCTTAGAGCCCTGAGCTGATACAAAATTTGGATCCACATCCGATGCGCGGTCCGCAAACATGATGAATCCGTAGATTTGCAGGGCTCCACATACTCTCACTTTGTGAGGATACTATTCTGTTTTCACATGCTGCTTGGGTTTTTGCATCGCTTTGGCACCCTGTGTTCAACCCTGAACTCCAATGGGTCTTGTTAAAGGCACAGGTCCAGATGCGTGTCCCTCTATCACACATGTCAGTCTTCCATTAAATTCCCCAGTGGTCTGATACCAGGGATGCCACGTAAATCTCCATGGGCCCTGAGTGAGCCTTCAGGAAGTCAGTATGACAACTTCCTTTTGTGGCATGTTTGTCTATTGCAGGGCATTTGGTAGACCTTTCCAGTCACACCTTCAGAAGTGGGCACTGACTTTAGGAACCCAGACTCAGGTGCCTGTAGCCTGTGTTTCAGGAGTGCTGGATCCCCCCCAACTCCAGCTGAGGTCAGTTGGAGTTGGGATGTTCTGCACCTCTGAAATCAGGCCCTGGGAGCAGGGGGATGAGCTCTCCTGAAAATCTAACCATAGATGTCTCAAGCTGGGCACCCAGCAACAGAAGCACCTGAACTCAGTGGCCGCTCTTGAACATGGCCGTTCCTATTTCCATGGGCCCATCTAATTAATGTGTCCCATGATGTATTGTGCAAGTAGCAGCTCTGGTGATGGCTGGGGAGGGGGTAGAGGAAGAGTCACCGAGAACAGGGAAGCTGGAAGGATCCACTTAGCCCTAGGAGACTCTGACATTGGCAGAGTGATGGAGAATTTTTCCCACACCAAGCACTTACTCTTGAATAATGTCTTCAAAGGACAAGACCGAAAAATGCTTTCGTTCAGCATCAGGCATATGCACCGGCTACTGTCACACAGTCTAGCAGTGAGACCTGCTAGGCCATGGAATAGCGACAAAGGGTCCTGTGGCACCTTATAGACTAACAGAGGTATTGGAGCATAAGCTTTCGTGGGTGAATACCCACTTCATCAGATGCAAGATCCGATGAAGTGGGTATTGACCCACGAAAGCTTATGCTCCAATACCTCTGTTAGTCTATAAGGTGCCACAGGACCCTTTGTCGCTTCTACAGATCCAGACTAACAAGGCTACCCCTCTGATACTTTAGGCCATGGAATAGTTTCTCAAAGGGA
Source organism: Chelydra serpentina (assembly GCA_037349315.1). Classification (NCBI taxonomy): domain Eukaryota; kingdom Metazoa; phylum Chordata; order Testudines; family Chelydridae; genus Chelydra; species Chelydra serpentina. The sequence continues at coordinate 35,253,437 of JBAIAC010000035.1, read as the reverse complement.
AACGGTGGAAGCAGAAGACAAAAGCCCTGGAGAACACACTGTAGGGAAGGTTTTTACAGTGGCCCACGGGAGATGGGGCTAGATGTGACTGGGTTATTCCATCTCTGATTTCTAGGATTCTCTTTGTTAAGCTGATGTATTTGTTGTGAGTGCTGCAAGCAAGTTCTCCCTCCGCATTAGAGTTTACGGTCACTTCTGCTTGTCTGGCACTGTCTCACTATGCAGATGAGGTAGATGGTCTTCTCCAGCACTGAGGTCTCTTTCTGAGGAGCTCCCTTCAAGGCCTCCTTGTCCTAGACCATCTAGTGCAGGGCTCTGCTCTTCTTCTGCAGCAGTTTGGGGTTTGGGGGCTGGAAAGGGAAAGTAAATCTCTTCATCCACCTCTTTAAATGTGACAGCCCTGTCTGTTGCACTAGTGCAGTAGTTTGTGCAGAAGGAGAATTTGGTGTTTAGACTATCTCTGTCCCAGCTCCAAGCAGCCAGGGTTGGAGACAACAGCTTTGAGGGCACCGTGCATGGCAGCCTTCCAGGAACATGTTGAAGCTGCTCCATTATGAGCCATTCCTCTGTTTACCCCTGTGTTGGAGCTGCTTCCCTGGGCTGGACTCCTGTTAATTAATAATTCTGTGCCTCTCCTGGGTGCCTTCCTCTGAGGAGCTCAAAGTTCTTTCAGAAGTGACAAAGGGTCCTGTGGCACCTTACAGACTAACAGAGGTATTGGAGCATAAGCTTTCGTGGGTGAATACCCACTTCTTCGGATGCAAGCAGTGGAAATGTCCAGAGGCAGATATAAATGTGCAGGGAAGATTCAGGCTAGAGATAACGTTCTTTCAGACATGAATGGACTCCCACTGCTATCACCCTCAGGAAGTAGGGAAGTATCAGTCAGCCATGCCCACTGGACAGGTGGGGAAAGCTGATGCTAGCGAGAGTTTGTTGCAATGTGGACACTGGCCCGAACCTCGCAGCTCATTTCTTGTCAGACTCCACAGAACACTCATCTGGCGGTGCTCTTTAACGCGTCCCCCGAGCTACCGCTGCCTGTCCACAGAACAGTCATCTGGCGGTGCTCTTTAACGCGTCCCCCGAGCTACCGCTGCCTGTCCACAGAACACTCATCTGGCGGTGCTCTTTAACGCGTCCCCCGAGCTACCGCTGCCTGTCCACAGAACAGTCATCTGGCGGTGCTCTTTAACGCGTCCCCCGAGCTACCGCTGCCTGTCCACAGAACAGTCATCTGGCGGTGCTCTTTAACGCGTCCCCCGAGCTACCGCTGCCTGTCCACAGAACAGTCATCTGGCGGTGCTCTTTAACGCGTCCCCCGAGCTACCGCTGCCTGTCCACAGAACAGTCATCTGGCGGTGCTCTTTAACGCGTCCCCCGAGCTACCGCTGCCTGTCCACAGAACTTGCTGAAGAGCGCAGAGCCCTGGCTCGTGTCGTGTGCAACCTTCTGGCATTGGAAATGTGGGGCAGAGTGGTGTTGTGGAGATCAGCAAGTGCTAGGGTGACCAGATGTCCCCATTTTATAGGGACAGTCCTGATTTTGGGGGCTTTTTCTTATATAGGCTCCTATTCCTCCCCCCCCCCCCCCCCCACTCCTGTCCTGATTTTTCACACTTGCTGTCTGGTCACCCTAGCAAGTGCTGCCTTGGGAGCCTCTTGAGCGTTTTCTGCCCTGAAGCTGCAGCTGAGGGAATTCCTAACAGGGCTCCTGAAACATGATGCTTGCAGCAGCTGCCAGCAGAGCAGTCTCTGCTGTCAGAGTCCTAAGCAGCTCACTATCTGGGCTGCTGCAGAGGTCGATGACACCTGTGCAGCAGGCACTTGGGGGGACGGACTCTCCGGACAGTCAGGCATCCGACTGAACTCCTGATGGATCTTGCTGGGGATGCTCTTCCTTAACCAGTGCTTCCTGTGGGGACAAGGCCTTGGGGCAGCGATGGAAGGAGGTATTCGGAGGGCAAGGGCCAGAGCTGGATTAAGGCTCACCCATCCAGACCTCAGCATCTGGAGGCAGACTCCACTGTTTGGAAGGTTCCATTCCCATGAGCTAGTTTCCCTAGCAGCACTCTTCTGCCTCAGTTTCCCCCCCACCCGCGCCCCACGTGACGAGAGCAGAGGCTCCGAGGTGGCTCACTAAGGCCACTGCTCTTGCCTTTAACAAGATCTAAAGGAGTCTGAGGTTCTCAGCTGCAGTGGCTGGTATCCAGTAGCCACCCGCTGAGAAAGCTGAGGGGTTGTGAGCATTCCAGCCGTGCTCTGCTCAGCCAGCATCTTCAGTGGATCCAGAGCTGCTGCTTTGAGTTTCATTGTGACCTTTGCCTGCTGCGGTTGATGTAACACACTATGGTGTTAGCTGAAGGCACTGGCAGCACTTTGTTCTGGAGAGGGCTTGGGGTTTGCTGGAGACCTTCTGGCCCCTCAGCTCCTGTGGTTCTTTGCCTTTGGTGTAATGTGAGTATTGGAGGCTGAAAATGACATTGACACATGGCATGTGCTGGATTTAATGGCACTCAATCTAAACACGGGACATTTGATCTTGATGTCAGGCATGTGTCCACATGTTTGGTGAGAAGCTCATCCCTCTCTGATTGGGCCTTGGAAAGGGTCCGGGGCTATTGGTGTGTGTGTGTATATTAGGCTGTTTATGTGATTCTCCTTTGACTCACTGCGAGGGGTGTTTGGGTAATTAGCCACCTGGCTCTGATGCAGATTTTATTTCTGTTACGTGAATAATTACCTGGCCAGAGAAGAGATGGATGGCTCATGCCACAAGTGTTCATTTGCTCCCGTTTGAGAAGTACGTTTGTGGGAAATATCCCCAGAGAAGGCATTCAAACCTCTTTCATCTCCGTTACCAAGCGCGAGGTCAGACCTGACCGTGGCTTTCTTAAATGGGACTTCCAGGCTCTGAAAATGGGAGCTGAAGAGGTTTGTCCCAGTGCTGAGCTCTAAGTCCCTGATGTGCTAATAGAATTCAAGGATCCCTGTGCAGTGGGTGATACTTAGCTGAGCTCATATTTTAATGGCCTCCTCTCAGCCTGTATCTAATGACGAAACTCTGATCCTGATGGTCAGGGTGGAGTGATGCCCCTGGTCCCACCCCTTCAGCCTGCCTACCCACTAATCTCACCCCCTCTCACCTGCTTCTGAGTGCTGGAAGGCATGTGACAGGATCTGGAGGGTTTAGGTGACAAAGTGGCATCCGACGAAGTGGGTATTCACCCACGAAAGCTTATGCTCCAATATGTCTGTTAGTCTATAAGGTGCCACGGGACTCTGTAGTTTCTAGGTGACCTAGTACGGTTCAGGGCAGACAAACAGAACTGGATGGAGCTGGGAGCCCATCATGCACAGGGCAGCTGTTCTGACACTTTTTTTATTTTACATAGCACTGAATGATTTCAGTGTTCTACTCACCCATGAAATGTGGTCAGCTCTGGGGAGGAGCGAGGTAGCCAAAGGGAGCACAGCACGCTGCACGAGAGCAGGGCACTTGGAGCAAGGTCCCTGAAAATGTTGTGGGATCGCTAATGTCTCCACAGACCCTTGGATTCAAAAGTCTTATGGGGAAGACCCCCATGTGACAAGCTGCATGGAGCTCAATGTATTCAGGCTTGAATCCATCCTGCTGGGGATCCAGGCAGTCTAGGGAACCCCGTCCTGATGCCTGGGCCAGTACCCACTGTGGGAAACCCAGAGGAAACGCCAGCCCAGTGCCCAGAAGCAATGCCAAAGGGCTGGGCAGGGTGCTGGGCTGTACTGGATGTGTGGAGGACAGTAGAGAGCAATAGGTGATACTGGGACCTGTCAGGGACACTGCCCTGGTCCCTGAGAGGAGATGACTGCCCTGGAGAGGGTGCAGCTGAGGCCAGCAATGGTGATGCCAGGCCTGAAGGATCAAAGTGCTGAGCGAAGGTTTGGGGCTTTGGGACGAGTCTCACTGGCGAGGAGGAGGCTGTGCTGTGTTCTGAGAACTAGGAGAGGGATGGAGATGTTCTGTGACACTAGGGTGGAAGGAGCTGGAAAACAGTTCCAATGATGATTAATGCCTAGGGCAAAACGCTGCTCCTAGAGTGCCCTGTTGCTACTGTCTTTTAAACTGTCTTTCCTCCCTCCAAAACTAGATGCCAGCCAGGGTACCATGGTGAGCGGTGCCACGGCCTCACTCTCCCCGTGGAAAACCCCTCCACCAGTTATGACCACACCACAGCGTTGGCCGTCGTTGCGGTGGTGCTGTCCTCTCTGTGTCTCATCATCATCGCTGCGTTGCTGATGCTCAGGTGATGGGGAGGGGGCTGCCATGCGCCGGTCACAAGACCTACCCTGCAACTCAGGGGTGGGAGGGAAGGAGGCTCCCTGTGGTCGCACTGCATGGGATACACCCGCCTGCTCCTAAACCCAGAGCCCTGACCCCAACCTGGGTGAACTGCTCCCACTGACACCACTGCTGGTGTTCCCTGGGGATCAAGCCCTCTGTGTACGGGAGCAGGGGTCTCCCTGGCTCAGTGGCCGATGGCATTTATAGCCTGGGACCACCTTGCTGTCCAGTTCTCTGTCCTCCTTGTCTTGGGTGTTTCTTTTTGATGCTCACCATGGGCTGGGTTTGTTCCCAGCTCTGCCCTGGCTTCTGTAGGGAAGATCCAGCAGTGTCAAACCAGCTGGGGGAGAAGCGGGCTGATGGGAAGCAGTTGCTTTCTTTCTCCAGACATCAGAGATGTCCAGCCTCCTGCGTCTCGCCCCAAGGGAGGGACTGAGATGGAAGGTGTGACACTGCATCATATGGCCAAGATGAGAACAGTGACAGCCCCAGGTGGCTCCTGTTGCGGCGGGTGGGTTCGTGACCCTAACCAGAGCAGCAGCGGCACGCTTGTGAATGTCTGTTTGCTTGTGTTTGCAGGTGTCACAAAAGAGGAGTTTATGATGTAGAAAATGAAGAGAAAATTAAGTTGGGCATCACCGGAAACCACTGATGGCATCGGAGGGCCTGCAAGGTAACTCTCCAGCATGGGCATTGCGGCATGGCAGGGGCAGCTTTCATCTGCAAGACTGCACACGGCCCTGCTGGGCCAGGCCCTGTGGGCAGCGACAGGTGCAGCTAATGGGCATGGATCTTGATGGGTTCTGCAGATGTTCTGTCACACCAGGCCAGTTCTGTTCTCTCATACAGCCTGACAATGACTAATGTGTCCTTCTCGGATTGAGACTGGGAGCTCAATATCCTGTGCCTATTACCTGAGCTCCGTTAGGGAACAAACCCCATTTCTCTGATTCAGTCCCCAGAGGAGCAAATCCGTGACTCTGCAGTGGGTCTCTTGGCCCTGCCGCTGGCCTAAAGTGAATGGATCGCTTTGTACCCATCCCTGGCTTCCCGGCCGAGCCCAATTCTGAATCACCCTGCTGGTTTCCAAAGGCCAACGTTGCCTTGCTCTGCCCAGTCCCTCTCTGGCTGATGCTCTTCTATGCTTCCCCCTTTCCAATCCACTCTGCTGCTCCGATCCCCTGCTCACAGGGTCCCCCACCCACTCCTCCACCCTGCCTCTCTGACCTCAGAGCCACATAACTCCCTCGCTCACCCCTCTGGTCATGACCTCCCCTCTCCATAATTGGGGGTTGTTTTTTCACTTGTTCCTTTCTGTCTCTCTGGGATTCCTTCCCTCTCTCCCTTCTCCTTGGGAAGGGGAAATGCCCCCTTCACTGGTCCAAACACTGATATCACACATGCTTCCAGGTTTTAAAATTAGGAAAATGTCATGTCTCCTGGGTGGGTGAATTAATATGTGGAAGGGTTTACTAATTAATGGGTGTCATTCCAGAGGAGGCTTTATCAAAAAGGTAAATATAGGTTGTTGGGTCTGATCCTGGTACAACTCACGTGGGAATCAGTGGGAGCTGTTGGTGATCAGTACCTGCGAAGATGAGGCATATTATTAATACCTACCTGCATCCCTGATCCTGCAAGGTCTGAGAGGTTGCATTGAAGTCAGTGGGAGCTCAGAGTACTCCACATCTGGATGGATGGGACACTTACTCTGGCTCTGATTCAGGAAAGGTCCTTTGACCTAGGCATGTTCCTAAGTTCCATGTATGGGCTTAAGTGTTTTCCTGAATCAATGCGTCGGTGCGGTGTGTTCTGTGAGGATCTGCACCCACCCCTAAAGCATGTCGCCTTGCACAAGGCACAAGCCGAGATGAGAAGTGACCCATCCTTGTGTTGTGTTTCAGGATTCAGCAGTGAAGCGATTCTACCTCCACCAAGAAGCCAGACATAGCAACTTAAGACTCTGTTTATTGGACCTATTGAAAAACCAAAGGGAGTGGAAGGGGAGTATCTGTTTTTGGGGGTTGTGTCAGGGAATTGCTTCACTGAAACACGCATCTCAATGAGCCAACCTGACCTGCTGGAATGGAAGAAGGTGGCAGGAGAGATGACTTCCTGATGGATGGTTTCCAATAAGCAGTGGAATTCCTTGAGGAGTCTCAGCTGAAGGGGTCCTGCTGAGGATGGAAAGCTGCACCTTAGCTTTAGAGCTTTGCTAGGGACTGGAGAGTAACTAAAACCAAACCTGAATTTGGATCCTTCAAACGCACGCTGAGGAACTAACTGTGAAAGACTTCAACACCGCGGAGACTGACTTTGCGGCTTTATTAGATGGGGGCAGGGAGGGAAACTATTTAACAAGATATTTTTCATGTTAAATTATATATTTATTTTAGATATACTGTACATAGTATTTATTTAGGGTCTGATCCTGTAGTCTGGAAATCAATGGGAGCTTTACCATGCATTCAGACAGCAGGATCAGGTCCTCACTTTTTAAAGTGCAACATAATGATCTAATAATTAACACTGTTACAAATGCTTAGATATTATTTAATGATGACTGGAAAAGGAGTCAGATAATTTTAGTATGGTCATTTAATAAGGAACGATGTGTCCTTACTAACTATTGTCCATGAATATTTCATGTGGCACTATAAGGGGAAAAATATGGACAGCATGAGCCAAATACCAGGTTTCAATACTTCTGCATGTCCCCTTCTCCCTTCTTGCTGAGAAACAGCAGGTGAGGGGAATCACATGTATGGGGGCAAACTCAGACCTGCTGTAAGTGAGTGCAGCTCTGCTGAATCTAACCTATACTGTCCAAACATTTCTATTATTCAAAACTCGACTGGCACTTATTCAAGTCTTTGTGACTGAAAAAAAAGGGGTGGGTTGATTCAAAATCCAAAGCCTAGGCCAAACACCAAAGGTGCAGGAGACAAACATAGGGGGAAACTATCTCAAGATACGTTCTACGTTGTCTTCAGGACCCCAAGGAAGTCTTATGGGCTCTCTTCCCTCATGGAGATTCCTGAAGTCCCCGTGTTAGAACAAGTTTGAGTTCTTATGTACGTCAGATTTCAGAGGCTGCAGTGAGCGTCCTCATGTTGTTACATCCTGTGCTTCCAGAACTGGTTCAGACATTACAATAAAAATAAAAATAACCCAAACTCACTTGTGTCTCCTGTTCATTGAGCCCTATGCTGGGAAGCCTCCTGAAAGCAAGGTGATGTATAAACAATAGCGGGGAGTGTCAAAGCAGAGATAGCTGGCTGTTTTTCCACGGGAAATCTGCTTTTCTCTAGCCTGTGTGGCTGCACTACACAAGGGCTCATTTTCAGACTGGAGTGCCTAAGTCCACTCACTCATTTCCACATTTGGGGGCTCATCTTGGCACTAAGCAATATTTGTCTTTCTGTTTTCTAGTCCTGGCAAATATAGTGCCAATCTATAAAAGACAACCGGGGGAATTACAGACCAGTCAGCTTAACTTCAGTACCTGGAAAGATAATGGAGCAAATAATTAAGCAATCAATTTGCAAACACTTAGATGATAATAAGGTGATAAGTAACAATCAACATGGATTTGTCAAGAACAAATCATGTCAAACCAACTTAATAGCTTTTTTTTACAGGGTAACAAGCCTTGTGGATAGAGGGAAGAGGTAGATGTGGTATATCTTGACTTTAGTAAGGCTTTTGATACTGTCTCACATGACCTCATAAACAAACTAGGGAAATCCAACCTAGATGGACCTACTATAAGGTGGGTGCATAACTGGTTGGAAAACTGTTCCCAGAGAGTAGTTATCAGTGGTTCACAGTCAAGCTGGAAGGGCATATCAAGTGGGGTACTGCAGAGATCAGTTCTGGGTCCAGTTCTGTTCAATATCTTCATCAATGATCAGATAATGGCATACAGAGTACACTTAAAGTTTATAGATGATACCAAGCTGGGAGGGGTTGCAAGTGCTTTGGAAGACAGGATTAAAATTCAAAATGATCTGGACAAACTGGAGAAATGGTCTGAAGTAAATAGGATGAAATTCAATAAGGACAAATGCAAAGTACTCCACTTAAGAAGGAACAATGAAGGGCGTGCACACACAAAATGGGAAATTACTGACTAGGAAGGAGTAGTGCAGAAAGCGTTCTGTGGGTCTTAGTGGATCACAAGCTAAATATGAGTCAACAGTATAACACTTGCAAAAAAAGCAAACATTCTGGGATGTATTAGCAGGAGTGTTGTAAGCAAGATTCTACTCCGTGATGATTAGGCCCCAACTGAAGTATTGTGTCCAGTTCTGGGCACCACATTTCAGGAAAGATTTGGAGAAAGTCCAGAGAAGAGCAACAAAAATGATTAACGGTCTAGAAAACATGACCTTTGAGGGAAGATTGAAAATATTGGGTTTGTTTAGTCTGGAGAAGAGAAGACTGAGTGGGGACATAACTGTTTTCAAGTACATAAAAGGTTGTTACAAGAAGGAGGAAGAAAAATTGTTCTTAGCCTCAGGATAGGACAAGAAGCAATGGGTTTAAATTGCAGCAAGTGCAGTTTAGATTGGACATTAGGAAACATTTCTTTACTGTCAGGGTGGTTAAGCACTGGAACAAATTGCCTATAGAGGTTGTGGAATCTCCATCATTGGAGATTTTTAAGAGCAGGTTAGACACATGCCTGTCAGGAAAGGTCTAGATAATCCTTAGCCCTGCCATGTGTGCAGGAGACTGGACTAGATGACCTCTTGAGGTCCCTTCCGGTCCTATGATTCTAAGATTTACTAGTCCTTTAAAGCATTTGTACTTATCATGCCAAAGTCTAGCTCTGGCAGAGCATGAGGTATCTGTCCTTAAAATCACGGTGTGCTGATTGCCATCTAGCTTTTTCTTCTTCTACTTCCTTTAAGATGAGATCCTCGCAGCTGATCACTCATGAAATTCTAACGTGTTTATGCCATTTATAAACTTGGCAGGGTATGAAGCAATAATTGCAATCTCTAGTAGTTCTCGAGATCCACTAGATGACCTCTTGAGGTCCCTTCCAGTCCTATGATTCTAAGATTCATGTCACAAGCAAAGTGGAGGGAAAGGGGTCAAGCGGTACTAAAAGATGACATAATGTTACGACCCAACAACTTACAACTTGCCAGGCTTAGAAATAAAAGCCCTATACCATTGGAAAGCCATGGATCCCAAATTTTCTGGGCATGCCTTTCTAATGATGTTCCATGTGAAATCCAGATCTTAGATACTAATGACATTCCTTAGTTTAACAGGACATTTTGGTGCTGGTTGTGAAGTCCCAGACTTTGGACAAATATAATGTTTATTCCCTCACTCCACTCCTGCCTCTCATCCTTTCCACTGTGTAAGCCAACTCTTTGCTTACATCCACTGCAATGGCTCAGAGCACCATACTTGAGGGTCATCCCTAGGATTTCCCATGTGACCAAGTTTAGCCACCTCCTTTTCATTTTTCCTCCTCCATGCCTTTGCATCCCCAAGAACAGCATGTTTGGCAGGCTGGGAAGCCACTTGGGTAGCCAAGAAGATGTCTTTCTGTGGACAGCCGGAATGTTAACGTTTGCTATGGGTGAGAAATAATAATGAATGGCTCCAAGGACTAGTAACAGACTATGGAGCCTTTCTCTACATAGGACAATCCCAGCCTAGATTAATGGCAGCCAGAAGCAATTGTTGACTGGAGTCCATGCAAAGTGAAGGTGGTGGTCACAGAAAGTCCCCATGCTACTGCCAGTCTGAGCAGGGAAGTGACTGGGGCTGGGGAATGAACGTACCACTCTGTCAGTTCTAGAGTGAGGGTTGAGCTCTGTCCGCAGTGGGGCAGAAGGTGGAAAGTTTGCCTGGCCTGTAATGTACCTGTCTGGGGCATAGCTCCACTTCCCAAAGCTGTCAAGATAGCATCTATCACCAGAGTTAGTCACTGAGGATTCGAGAACAATGGGGAAGTGCTGAATCGTGTCTGTGCATTCTCTTTTCCTTCTACTATGAGTGGACTTGGAGGGAGGATTTGGGTGGGGTGGAGAGTCATGAGCCTAAGAGCTGCACATAGAGCTCTGCTCCAGGCAGCCATAATCCTGGGCCTGACCACAGGACAACCCAAAAATTGTTATTTAACATGGAAAACAGAGGCATTATGTGGTGGGAGGTGCCTTTCAGAGATTCAGCAGCTAACGGAAGGGTGTGTGTGGGCATATGATGCAGATGTGGGTACAGTCACCGTTTCCTCAGCACCAGATTTTACTAGCTGCTGTCCACATCTGTCTGGTTCTTCTGTTTATTTCTGAGGAGAGCAGTGCAGGACAACTTCACCTGTATTTTCCCCCACTCTAGGCTCCCAGCTCCTCACCGGTCACCTCTCTTGGGTGGAGACCCCCATCTCTCACCCTCCTGACTGGGTATTTCCAGGATGAACAGTTCCCTGCCTTCACTACGTTATTCCTAACAAAAGACAATCTGCTGAAGCAGGCCTGCTTTGTGTTTCTTCTCAGATATGGTACACAGTGTAATTGCCCCAAATATATGTTACCACACAGTTCTTCCTAAGCACCCATATTTTGTTTTTACAGTAAAAGTAATTCAGAAAAAACATATTTAAAATAATAAAAGAATCTACACACACGTGACAAGTTTACCTGAGATCCCCCAATTCCAATATGGGCTCTGGCAGGTGAGCAGTGATTCAAACCATACTCAGGGTGTTCTTGGGGTTGCAAGCTCATAACTCCCTTTTGCCCAAAACAAGAACCTCCATGAAAAGTGTAGTCTATCCTTTCTACAGTTTGGAGGGCTTTGAACTGGCCTCATGTAATGGGTCATCAGCAGAAGACATTTCAAAGGCTGAGGCCGTAGGTGGGGTAGTTGAAGTCCCTTCCTCCCCAATACTTTCTAGGAATTCATGTCACATGTTGTCACAGAGTGTGGGGGAGTCAGGGCCCTGCACCCCCACTTCCTGTGACTCACTGTGACTCTCAGCCAGTCAGTAAAACAGAAGGTTTATTAGACAACAGGAACATGGTCTAAAACAGAGCTTGTAGGTACAGGAAACAGGACCTCTCAGTCAGGTCCAACTTTGGGGTCAGGGAGCCCAGCGCCCTGCCTGGGCTGGGCCACCCTCCATCTCCCCAGCCAGCTTCAAACTGAGCCTCTCTCTAGCCCCCTCCTCTGCCGTTGTCTCCTTTCTGGGCCAGGAGGTCACCTGATCCCTTTGTTCGCCAACACCTTCAGTCCGCACCTTTGCAGGAAACGGGCCCAGGCCATTAGTTGCCAGGAGACAGGGTGTCAGCCATTCTTTGTCATCACACTGGCCCCTCTGCAATCACACACCTTTATTCCACCACCTAGAGACTTAAGAAATGCATAGGGGAAACTGAGGCATACACACAGTATTCAGAGGGAACATTAAGAACAGTCCCACTTCATCACACATGTACTGGCCAAATTGAGCAGTTGCATCTGCTACATTATTCAACATAGGCCTGGTCTACACAAAAAAGTTAGGTTGGCCCAGCTTTGTTGCTCAGGGGTAAACCTCACCCCTGAGCAACATAGTTACGCTGACCTAACCCCCAGTGTAGACAGTGCTAGGAAGAATTCTTCCATTGACCTAGCTACCCCCTGTTGGGGAGGTGGATTATCTAGACGGATGGGAGAATCTCTCCCGTCGGCATAGGTAGTATCTACACTGAAGCGCTGCAGTTGTGTCACTGCAACATTTTAAGTATAGACAAATCCATAGTTGTTTGCAGATCACAGCCCCTCCCAGACATGGCACTAATTCTGTCTTCCTCCTCAAGAAGTTCCAAACAATCCCCCAGTAATACATAAACATTTGCATTTTTAATACAGTGGGCTCCTAAAATATGTAATCTTAATTCAGTAAAGTTTGTCCAAGATATTGCAGGAAATTGCCATCTATCACAAGCGGGATGGTTTAGTTTCTGCTCTGAAAGTGCTTCTGCCTTCTGCATATCCAGTCAGCTGGTAGCAAGGAAAATGCATAGTGGCTGCAAGAAGAAAGCAACTAATTGGCTTTCCAGTGACTCAAAGCACTAGACTAGACAATACATGTTGTGGTACTCAGAGTGATATTTTTATAGCTTTGTGCCTACCACTAGTGACAGGTGTCAGTGTTTAGATTAATCACGATCAATCCCATTTACCAACTGGGACAAGAAGTAAAAAGTGTGACTTTCCTGTCAACTCCCACTGATTCCAAGAAGGGGTGGAGCCTCATGAAGTGGGAGCAGAAGAACTGTCCACCTTGGTGAGGAGGGCATAGAGTGCACTCAGAAGGGTGAAAACGGCTCACACATGATCTATGCTGGGACACTGCTCAGGAATTGAGAACTGTTGACCACAATAGCATCCCTTGAACAGGTCTCATCCAAGCTTTGCTAACAGCAAACCATTTTACCAGTGGGTCAGTTTTTGGGATTGTTCATGGTACTTACAATGGCCAAACGCTCTGTATTCTTAGACGCTAGTTGGATTCTCCGTTGTCCTTGTGTGAGGTGCTCCCCGCCCAGCACAGAGATGGCATAAGGACTCTATGCCAAACTCCTTGGCTTAAAGCCATCTTTGCACCCACTCCCCTCCATTCTTGCTCTTAGCACTGGAGTAGAGGACCTCAGAATCAGGCCCACTGGTGGCATGTGGGGGGTTTGCCTCACACAAAAGCACAGGGCACAGAAGACCCATTGTTAGCTCACCAGCACCCTTCATTCAGCTAAATCTGTATGGTGTATTAAAGAAGCCAAGTGGGGCACCAGCAGGCCTGTAACCTGACTTCAGTCAGCAGTGATGCTGTCATATGGCACAAAACAGGCCAATGTGCAAACATAGAGGCAGGCCTGGGTGAGGGGCAAGCAGGCATTTGCCCAGCAAACTGGGTGCTGTTTTGGGTGCACAATTGAGCAGCTCTGTCTCATGTGTAAGCAACTGGACTGTCCTCTGTGCTCTAGTGCCTTCCTCCTAACTCCCTTAGCGCATGAGGCACAGCTTAGACACAGACACATGCTCTGTGTCTCTCTGGGTGGGGGGGGGAGAAGAGGGACTCTGTGCTGGCGAGGGGGCAGCAGCAGTTTTGGGTGGGATGTTTCAAAGGAGCCTAAGGGCTTTACGATGCATCTGGGAGTGAGCCTCCCATCCCAGGCCCACAGACTCATGACGGTGGGGCTCGCACTAGCACTTTAAAAATAGCAGTGGAGATGCTGCAGCTTGATCTGGGGCTCGGGCTCTGAATCCCCTGTGCCACAATGTCGAAGCACCATCTATACAGGTCCTGTTAGAGCACTAGCATAAGATCGTGGCTCTGGGCTGGGAGGCTGGTGCCCAGATGCAGTGGAGACATGCTCTAAGGGAGTTAGGTGCCTAGATCCCATTGAAATTCCCCTGACTCCCTTAGGCTGCTCTATGACTCCTACCCTCTGTCAGTGTCACTGTGCCATGGCCGTATTATCATTGAGGAAGGCAGGAGTTCTGCAGGGAGTCGATGATCAAACCCTTCATAATGTTGACGCCAGCCCGACTTCGCTATGTGTTGATAGCAAAGACGTCAGAGAGCACTGCTGGGCTCCCTCTCGAGGGTGCTGGAGTACTGCTGCTGCAAGGGCGAGGAAGATGACAGCTAGCACATTTCAATGCCTCCACAGCCCAGTCTGGCTGCCTTCTCTATGCCAGCATTGTCTCTGGGAGGGAGCTCAGCCCAGGGAGCTGTGGCCGTGCCCATGACACCAGCTGGGGCAGGGCGGGCTCCCAGAAGCCACCCTCATTACAGATTTTCTCCGTGCGTCCTTGGTAAACGGGCCAGCGGCATCAAAATGGGGAAAATGTTCCATTTCTGAAGGGGCCCGGATTACAGCCGCACCAAATATGTGACCTTTCCATGGGAAGTCTGGTTTCCATGACGACCGAACCCTCGCTGGCCTCTCACACACCATGCTGTGTGGCAGCCAACCCTGCTCTGGAATGTCCAGGCGGCCGCGGCGCATGGAGTCACCCCGACAGCTGCCTGCACAGTCACTGGGGTGGGGGCCACAGCTACAGGTGCCAGTGTGCACCTTGAGCCAGAGCAGCAGAAACCCAGGTAGTAAATAGCTCTTGGGTTACAGAGACGTTACGGGTGCCAGCCTTGCCTAGTTGCCCGGTTTGTCCTGATTGCCTTGGCCTGGCTGCTCCCGACTCGCCTGGGTTCAAACCCCTCCACTTCATCAGCCTTTCCAGTCTGCGTGACGCCCACCCACTCTCCGGCTGCCAACACAGGAGCTGAATACAAGGGGAGCCTGCCAAGCGTATATGCTTTGTGAAACTATGCAGACCGAGGCCTTCAGGAATGCAGACTCCAATCTGCCCCCACCTCCACGCTGCAGAGCCCTGCGCCCCCTCCCCCAGACATGCAGCCTGGGCCAGAAATACAGCAAAAATCCCCATGTGTCACCAGCCACAACATTTCCTGCTGAAACCGGCAAATTGAAAAGCCAGGAGGGAAGCAGAGCTTAGAGCAGGAGTCAGGAAGCCTGAGTTTTATTAGTGGCCTGGACACTGACTCCGTGTATGACCTTGGACAATTCCCTTCACCTCTCTGGGCCTCAGTTTCACCGGTAGGTAACGGATCTTGTATGCTGATCACCAACCAGCCAGAGTCTCATGAAAGGGCAATGCTCCAGAAAATGACACCCCCACCCTGGGTTCCTGTTCTCAGTGTATTACGGTCCCACACCAGGCTAGGTCATGTCTAGGCAGCTCTGAACCACCTCATAAGGCAGCTCCACTGTTCATTTCACAACCACGAAACACCAGCAGCAGTAGCTCTGCAGCTGAACTCCCTTCCCCACCTCCCCGAGCCTCACTAATACAACACAAGGACATTTCAGTGGTGCCGGGAGGAGCATTAAAATTAATCTGTCTGATCAGGGTCCTGTGAATTCTGCAATTGCAGGCTGCAGAGTTTGCATTTGGGGCAGCTGCCCCAGAAATCCACCCTGTGACCCTCTGGCCACAAAAATCCTGATTTCTGGGTCCACTTTTGCTGCCTTGAGATGCCATTTTGTGCTCCATGCCTGCCTCTTCCTGCCTGCAATGGGGCAGTTCTAGCTGTTTACAGTGGGCATGTTCCTTTTCTCCATGACTTTGCTAGCTGGGCCAAAAGTTGGTGCTTCCCCAGCAGTCTTACTTCTCACTAAAGAAGTTCAAAAACCAGAATGGATGTTCTGTGATTTTCTGAGATTTCGAAATTTGTTTTTGTTCCAAATCAGGACAAAAAGTCAAATCTTGGGATTATTTGCAAAACAAAATATTCTGACATATTTCATTTTAATAATAAATATAATAAATATAAATATAATATAATATAATATATATTTGAAATGAAACATTTTGATACTTTCCCATTGAAAATGCCAACAAAATTGATACATTCCTGCAAATGTTTAGAATTAATCAAATCAGCATTATCTTGGAAAAATTTCCACCAGCTCTATTCCTCACCAGCCCGACAAGGCCAGACCCCTCAGGATGGCGGTCACATCAGCCCTTCGAGGTGAGGCATGATCAGCCTCGAAAATGACTGTAAAAAGAGCTGTCTACAGGCTCCTGCTCCCTTCCCTCTTTCTGGGCTCTCCTTGAATGCTCTGTCCTCTCCTCCTATGTCCTCCTTCACCTCCCTCCTAACAGCCAAAAGGCAGTAGTAGCCACAAGGAAGGAGATTAGAACTCAAGCCCACACCCCTCCAGTGCTGTCCTCTTTCTCTCTGCAGCAGGAGGGTGTATGGCACACACAGCTGACAGTCTCCCCTAAGGCCACCTGGTTTTGTGGCAGTTGGTATTGGATCTTGCAGCCTGCTATGAGTGGGGGGAAAACTCTTGCGAGGGTTATGATTTAATAGTCAAATGAATAACAATCAAAGCTGTTAAACAAGGGGTTGTGTGCATGGATTTCTGTGTAAGAATATTTCTCAAGTTACAGAACTGCCAGCTGGATGCAGAATACAGCATTGATGTGCCATGGCAATGCCAAGCCGTGGCGCAGAGGCTAGGAATGACCAGGAGACGATCTGGAGAGGGTTCCAAAATGTTTACCTTTAAGCACTTGCAGTATTCACAGATGTGGGGGTCTTTAATGGGTGCTAGCAGTGGAGGGCAATTTGGCCTAGCATAGAACAGGAAAGGTGTGGGAGACCTGGGAGAGGTACAGAAATGGAGAACCAGGATGATACAGGGTCTTGGGGCTATTTCTATAAGGAGGTGTTCAGAAAACTAAAGTTATGCTGCTTAGAAAAGAGGGGATTCCGATCAGACATGGCTGAGGGGTATAAAAGTCAGAGGGGCAGAGAGCAGGTGGATACTACAAAAGCTTTTGGTTGGGGAAAAGACTTGGAAACCAAAGAGCAGCAAACCTAACATGAGAGAGTGGTGGGCATGGGGCACTAAGGGAGCTCAGGAGACATTTCTGTATGTAACAGAGGGTAATGAATGTGTGGAATGGGCTCTAATGGCAGTAACGGAACATAAGCTTCTCTTGCAGATATCAGAGGCTGAACCAGGCTGATGGAGCGGTTGTATGGTTTTGGTGTCTGCTATCTTGTGCTCCAGAATCTCAGCCTTCATTGGTAAAAAATTAAGTCCCTAACCCAGGAGTTCTCAAACTTCTTTCCAACGTGACCCTCTTCTGACAACAAAAATTACTTTGCGACCCCTGGAGGGGGGACTGAAGCCTGAGTCTGCCCAAGCTTCACTGCCCCGGGTGTGGGAGCCAAAGCCTGATCCCCACCACTCCAGGCAGCGGGGGCCAAAGCTGAAGCTCAAGCAACCTGAGCCCTGCCAACCAGGGCTGAAGCCCTGAGGCTTTGGCTTTGGCCCTGGGCAGTGTGGCTCAGACCCCAGCAAGTCTAAGCCAGCCTGACCCACAGTTTGAGAACCACTGCCCTAGCCCTTTTAGTGGCAAACAAAACCTTCAAATTGTGAACACAGTGTAACTCAGGGATCTCAAACTCAAATCACCACGAGGGCCACATGAGAACTAGTAAATTGGCCCGAGGGCCGCATCACTGAAACTTTTTCATACAATGATACAAAAGTATAGTCAAAAATGAAAAAATGAAGAGTAGAAGGGGTGGGAGTGAGATTCAGTTCCTCCTGTTGATACATTCCCATGTTCTGTTTGCCTTCTAATTGCTATCACACATTGAGTGGATGGTCATTAGCATTAAGGGCTAAATCCTGCTCCCATTGAAGTCAATTGAAGTTCTGCCCTTTGCTTTCAAGAGTGGGACCAGGAACTGACCCTATGAGAGAAGCAAACCTTCACCAGTCATCTCATCTGGAAATGGGCTTCAAAGCTGTAACCTGAGACTGGCATTTCTATTGTTGGGCAGCCGATTGTGTGCCAGCTGTAGGGCTTTAGTCTGCCAGCCCAGCTAGGGCGCTGGTGCTCTCCTCAGTCATCTTTGCCACACAGAGCTTTTCATAGATGGAAAAAGACCGATAGGTCACCTAGTCCACCCCCTGGGACTAGTGAGGAATTGTTCCCCACTGTGCATTCTTCAGTCTTTTGTCCAGTCCAGTTATAAATTGCTCATGACTCAAGCAATTTATGTGGGGTTTCTATTGCTTCCCTTGGGAGACTATGCCACAATATTATAGAATTTGCTGCCAAGAATTTTTTTCCTGCTATTCAGCTCAAGTTTTCCTTTCCTCCTCAGGAAGCACTGTGTGCTGGAGACAACAGGATCTGTGCAGTGCAGCAGAGGGACAGGCAGCTAATGCTGATAGGGAATAGAGAAACAGGGATAGGCACCTAGGAAAGTTGGGGCAGTTATTGGGGAGGTTATAGGTGGGTTTGGCAGTTGCGGGTGGACAGCTTACGGATCACTGCAGTTTACAGGGAACACACTTGCTTACAGTGTTTGATACATGACAATGCATGTTACTTGGTCATAGGGTGACCAGATGTCCCGATTTTATAGGGACAGTCCCGATTTTTGGGTCTTTTTCTTATATAGGCTCCTATTACCCCCCAACCCTGTCCCGATTTTTCACATTTGCTGTCTGGTCACCCTACTTGGTCATTCATTCTCTCACCTTTTCCAGGCCTCCTTGGAGCTTCTTTCACATTTGCTTATCTCCCCACTTGTGTCATCTGCATCCCTCTCCAGATCATTCATCATCTGGATAAACAGGACAAGGTACACCAATTCCTGAGGTGCTCCATGTGCCACTTCCTTCCTACTACCTCTGTAACCATCATCCTCTTTGGCCCATGGTATTAAATCCTTCCCGTTGTCTGTTTCACCAGCCCAGTACCTTCTCGGCATCTACAGGTGTGTAGGTCTTTGATGTATAAAAGGCCTTCTGGAAAAGAAAAGCTGCATCTGTCTTGAGCTGTTTTCAAAAATCTCCCTCTGTTGCCAGCACTGGGGGGTCTGTATTGGTGCTGTAGCAATGGTGGGAGAGCTGGTGGAGACTAGCTGCTGGCATTTAGCTCTGAGCAAGTGTAGCTGATGCTGTGGTAAAAGTATCTGCACCATGTCCACCCTAGGGCTCTTGTCATTGCTATCACTAGTGGATCTGCACCGACAGTAGTGAAAGAGTGATAGATTCCCGCCCAAACTGTAGTGTGGACAGAAGATCTATGGAATTCATACATTAGGCCATGTCTACACAGCAAAAATAACCAGGTATAAACCAGGTTGTTGTAACATGCTAATGGCCCAACCTTGTTATGATTTATCCTTTACTGTGTGGACAAAAAGAAAATATAACCATGTTGTAGGCCACCAGATCTATCAGGGTTCTAGGATGTGGTATTCTTCCTTATGTATGTTATAACATGGCTGGACTATATCCATATCCAAGAGAGAGCTGGATAAATTTTTGAGTGTGATTGTATGATGGGATTACTTGTGATGGTAGGGGGCAGGACTCAGAAGCCCTGGGGCTCACTTCTGGTTTATGTCTTATGTTCCTAAAAGCTCATGCTTCGGGGCTTCAGCCAGCCACCAGCAGGGGTCATTTGTAAAGCACTTCAGTATCTGTCTGGATGAGAGGCCCTGTATAACTGCAAGGTATTATTAATAATCATCGACAGTCTGCCTCTGTTTTTAGCTACAGTTATTACTTTTTGACCTGTTGCCTTAGTTGCACATATTCTTCTGGCCACAGGGATCTTCTCTCTGGGACTGGCTGGTTGCCCTCACTCTCCCTGATGAGTAATGAGACAAACAGCCCACATTCACATGACATACTGTGCCGTGTCTGTTACACAGCTTTAGATCATCCGAATCAATAGCAAGTGTTCCCCCTAAGGCATGTGAAAGGGTGGTTTGCTTAAAAAGTAAAGCAAATCCAGCACCAGCATTCTGGCTAGGAGCAGCCTCATCAGGGTTTGACAGTAATAACTCACTTCCTGGCTCTAAATATTTTTCTAGAGGTGGCCTCACCTGGTCACCATTATCAAAAAGCAATTTTATTGCTAACAACATTCAAACAAAGCAGCTCTGGTCCTCAGCACAGGGGAGCTATTTTGAAGGGCTCTTTGCATTGCACACCACCTTCAAGGAATTCAAACGGATTGATCAAGAGTTCACTTCAGAGCTCTGTCACTTCACATGGCCACATGACCCCCACGTTTGATTCTGCAGCTCAGTATGTCAACCTCCCTGAGAAAGCAGGAAGCAACCCTTATAAAAAAGTATTCCATTGTTCTCCAGTAATCACCACACACATTGCAGTAGCCCGTACTGGACAAGATGTGCTTGGCCCAGCAATGACTAATCCTGTAGTTCACTGACAGAAGTGGGGGAGTGTTCAGTGACCAGAGCCTGCTCCAGGCACCAGCTTTCCAAGCTGGTGCTTGGGGCAGCATCCAGGAAGGGGCGGCAGTATGTGTCCCGCGGCGGCAATTCGGCGGCAGCTGCTTGGGGCGGCCAAACTGGTAGAGCTGCCTCTGTCAGTGACTAGTTCTGAGGCTGTACTTCATTGGGGGGCTTTTCAGTTTTTTAAAATCACACTTGTATGCAGCTATACTGCTGGTGAAAAGTGTGGGCTGAGAATCCTGTACAGGACCTGAATAGTGTGGGCAGCAGAGGCAAGCTCTCCAGCCCTGTCATGCCAAGAGCCTTGATCCTGACCTGGAAGACTCCTTTACGTAGTATCCCTGTGACTCTTTCAGTTCTTGGCTCTCAGCTGAGTCTACCAATAGGAATGGCAATTTGTCCCTACCGTAGCAATGGTTTCTGTGATGTGGATACCTGTCCACAGGGAACTGGATTAAGACCTTCCTATTTCTTTAAATTAAGAAAGTTGCTGGCTGCCTGCAACAGCGAGGGAGAGATCCTTTCAATGAAATTGGAAAGCAACAAATTTTAAATGGATAAAGGCAAATACACTTTAATATGATGTCCCCTTAAACTGATGCATGTAGTTAGTTAAATTTCCAAAAAGGCTAGGAGACACTTTGTAAAAAGAACAGCCATTTCTATGAATAACATCTGCAATTACAGTAAATTAGAGGAGCTGCCAATCCTCATGTTTCAGGATGTAAACTAATCACTGCCTGGTCAGGAATAAATTTCTCCGAGTGGTGTAGTATTGCACAAATTACCAAGTGCATTATGGGAGGTTTGTATCTTCTCTTGCTTGGGGTATAAGAACCTAGATGGATCAGGCATTGGCTAATGCTTCCATTAAAATCAATGGAAGTCAGAGGATTTTAGCACATCTCAAGATTAGCCCCATGATACTTTACATCAGTGGTTCTCAACCAGGGGTATGTGTACCCCTGGGGATAACCAGAGGTCTTCCAAGGGGTACATCAGATCATCTAGATGTCTGCCTAGTTTTACAACAGGCTACATAAAAAGCACTACCAAGTCAGTACAAACTAAAATTTCATACAATGACTTGTTTATACTGCTCTATATACTACACAGTGAAATGTAAGTACAATATTTATATTCCAATTGATTATTTTATAATTATATGGTAAAAATGAGGAAGTAAGCTATTTTTCAGTAACAGTGTGCTGTGACATTTTTGTATTTTGATGTCTGATTTTGTAAGCAAGTAGTTTTTTAGTGATCGGAAACTTGGGGATATGCAAGACAAATCAGACTCCTCAAAGGGGTACAGTAGTCTGGAAAGAAAGGTTGAGAGCCACTGCTTTACATGTTCAAAGCACTGCACCAACATTAAGTAACTACTGTGAAGTATTTCAGTGTAGTAGCCGTGTTAGTCTGTGTCAGCAAAACGAAAATAAGAAAGAAAAACTTGTAGCACCTTAGAGACTAACAAATTTAGTTCAGCATAAGCTTTCGTGGGTTAGTACCCACTTCATCGGATCCGATGAAGTGGGTACTAACCCACGAAAGCTTATGCTGAACTAAATTTGTTAGTCTCTAAGGTGCTACAAGTTTTTCTTTCTTATTTTCATTTTACTGTGAAGTAGTATCACAAATCATTCAAATAAAATCCTACCACTCAGGTTGCATCTGATCACTATGTATGCTCTGGTACTGTATGGTCCCTCACTCATGGCTCAGATTATGGGCAAATAAAACTGCATCATAACCTCCAATGAGAATTAACACACAACAGTCATTAGTGAACTGATCTGAATTCCGTATCAATAAGGCTCTCTCAAGAGCAGCTTCTCTTTGTTTCACCCCTCTTGTCATTCCTTGTGAAGTTTTCCAGTTTATTTAAGCCAGATCCTACCTACTGACATCAGTGGCAACACTCGTGTTGACTTTCGCAGGAATAATCCTTTGGATGCCCAGCTCCTCAGGCAAGGACTTTATCTTTGCATTAGCTAGTGAATTGCCAAACACACCTGTCATGCAATAATGTTTATTAATAACTATGTGTACAGTCACATGATATTGTTTCTGGTCCCTAGTTGGTTGACCTACAACTACAGGATACATGACCGCACACATTGTGTGATGAGATATCCTTTATGTTTTATTTGGTCTCCTGATAGTTTGCACAGTTTGTAATTTGCAATTTCAGCCATTCATCTCAGTGAGCAAAGCTTGGGTCTACCACAAATACAATTCTGCAATGGCCTGGCTAGCATATATGAGCACCACTTTAAATAAAAAAAATAATAATATATGGAGATATGCCTATCTCCTAGAACTGGAAAGACCTTGAAAGGTCATAGAGTCCAGTCCCCTGCCTTCACTAGCAGGACCAAGTACTGTCCCCTGACAGATTTTTTTTGCCCCAGATCCCTAAATGCCCCCCTCAAGGATTGAGCTCACAACCCCAGGTTTAGCAGGCTAATGCTCAAACTACTGAGCTATCCCTCCCCCTGACTTTCTAAGGGATAGAGTTAGAAGAACTGCTCAACTGTGTGTCAGAGGCCCCATACTGCAGACAGCTACAGGTGAGTCTCCTTTAGCTCAGATGGTAGCAGGTGGTGGATCTGGGTGGCATCCCTGCTGCACTGCAATTCTGGTTGTGGGTAGTCCAAGAGGGACGTGGGCTTGCTGATAACCCTCCAGGACTGTCTTGGAGTCCCCGTGGGTTGCTGTCCAGTGTGTGGGTGAGCAGGGCTGTCCCCCGTGGGTTGCTGTCTAGTGTGTGATGGGGGAGAGGGGCGCGCAGAGGCGCACCTCTCACTGCGCACGCGTAACGGAATAGGTCCCGCTGCCTTGAATGCGCACGCGCAGACGCCGGTAAAATGGCGGCCCCCGTGGACCTTGAGCTGAAGAAGGTACCGGCCGGGCCCGGTGTGCGGAGCCTCCTTCCCTATAACCTGGGTGGCTGCAGGAGAGAGGGCCGCAGCAGGGCACTGCCCCTCGGGTTCAGAGGCCGCGCGGGGCCCGGCTGTGCCGCAGCCCTGTTGGTGTCCCGGGGTTGGCAGGAGCCAGGCCCCGCCGCCCGGGGAGCGGGGCCTGCGTGTGAGACTCGCTGCGCCGGGGAGAGCACGGAGCCGGGGGAGCTGTGGGAGCGTGGAGACCTGAAAGACTCCCCGACAGACACAGGGGCCCTGAGACAGACACTCGACCTAACTCCCTGCAAAGCTCGCTCGCTCGCTCTCTCCGGCTGATCCCCTACCCAGCAGAGAGTAGAGCTGTGCCCCTCCCTCCCACTGGTGCTGGGCAGGGCGAGCTTCCCCAGTCCTGACCTGGAGGGAACCAGAGCTGTCAGGGAAGGGAGTGGGCACTGGGAGGTGGCCAGGGGAAAGCTTGGAGAGTAAATAGAAGTGAATCAGGCCAGACATCCCCAGTGAAGAGAAGCAGTCCAGTCCCCCAGAAGGGAGGCAAATCACTAGGTATGAGTCTTGCTAGACAATTTAAATCATATATGTGTGCCGCACAGGAGGGCAGATCCTTGAGCTGACAGTCTGTCCCTAGAAGCGTGTCTGTGTTTGGAATCCCTGGTGTCATTATAGCTGAAAGAGGCAGTTCACTTGTAAATCCCTACACATGAGTTAGCTGTTGCTGAGTTTTCTGAGTCCAAAATGAAAACGGTTGCACCATGTCCAAAAGTGCTACTTGACACTCCTGGACCAGTAAAACTTCAATTCCCTGTACAAAAGTTATGACGTTCAAGGTCAAAATTTCCATAATTGTAACTTGCCTACTTTTATCATTAGGCTTTTACTGAACTGCAGGCCAAGGTTATCGACACACAGCAAAAGGTGAAGCTGGCAGATATACAAATTGAACAACTAAACAGGACGAAAAAGCATGCACACCTCACTGATACGGAGATTATGATTCTGGTGGATGAGACACGCATGTATGAAGGTGTAGGGAGAATGTGAGTAACTTTTTTGCTGATAGAAGAGATTATGGCCACATTCTTCCAAATTGCCAATAAAGCTTGCTGTAATTGCATGTAAATTATACTACTATTAGAAACATTTATTTCTATAGTCAATGATGAAGTATCAGGTTTGTAAATATTAGTTGCCTTTTGCATACCTCTGATCTGCCATTCCTCTACTCTCCTCCTTCAAAACATGTCTTCTTTCAGGGCTGTAAACTTTAATTTCCCCCTCATAATAAGTCTGTGTGTATGTGTGGGTGTAGTGTCCAAGGGTCAGAGGTAGAGCTGTGTTGGTCCTGCACAGGAGAAATTCTCCCTTAGCCGTCTGCAGGGCTTTTGTATCTCTAATAAGCTGCTGGAGCAGCACACAGGGTCTCCAGCAGAGGACAGATGCTTTCTCATTGTCACTTATTTGTATGAAAAGCATTCTGGCTTTTTCGTATCATACTGTGTTTAGGTGTTTTATAATCCTATTTTTAATTATCATTTCAATGGATCTTCAGTAAGAGGGACTTACTGTATTGTAATTCCCAGGATCAACCTTCTAGGTACAATGTTTGCTACCCACCAGTCTTCTGGCATAATAATTTATTTCAATGAGTGCTTACATATTTTTGTTTGGCTTTGCTCATGCGGATTACAATCACATTTGGGGTTTCATGAGAGTTTATAGACTCCACCATCAGAGCTTGTATTCCTCATGAATGCTGATGACAAAATGTAGATTTGTGAGAAGTTATAATAAACCGGTCCAACTTTAACTGCCTGATGAAATATGTATTTGACTCTAAAAATTGTATGTCTCCTAATGTAATGCACTCATTCAGGGGCTATGGTTGTCCAACGGAACTGAAATGGTGACCTGTTCATTAGCATGTTAATTAAGTTCTATGAAAGATGTTCCCTAGAATCTTTAGAGAACCAAATGAAGTGAAATGGATGCCAGAAAGTTGTTTGTCCAGGTGCACTGTGGCATATGTTATTTCTAAAACAATACTCGGAAAGGAGGAAAATGTAACCGTAGTGCGTTGGACTGTCTTCAAAAGAAACATAGCTTAAACCAGTGGTTCTCAAACTTTAGCAACCCGAGGACCCCCATTTTGATTAAAAATTTTGCCGTGGATCCCCAAGCCCCACACTCAGCCCCAGTTGTTCCCTGGCGTGCAGGAGGTGCTGGGAGGGAGCGGGAGGAGTTGAGTTGATCAGCAGGGCCTGTGGACCCCAGGTTGAGAAACGCTGGCTTAAACCAAACCTAATATGTATTTTGATGGAACGCTAATGATACCTTCCTATTGTAATTACGAAACCCTCTTGTAAAAGGCTATATGAACTAGTCTTTAAGCTAATAGTGCATTCTTATTGGATAAGTGTTGTGCTTAATGCTCTGAAAGGAAAAGACAGATAAAGGTTTGGGAGTACTAAGGTTTTTCTTTCGTGTAGTGTATCCGGTAGTACTGACAAATTGTCTGGGCCCACTTGAAGGGATGTTCTGTATCTCGTTTCCAGGGGTCCAGTATACTGTACATACTGTTTCCTATTTGTTTTCTGTAAACTGCCAATAAGTATTTTATTCATGCAGCTGAATTTAATTTTGAGGTGTTACATGAGCTGGTTCTTGACTGGTACCTTCAAAGGAAATTGATTTCAGTCCCCTGCAATGAGTCAGAGAAGTGAATGATACAGCCTGTAGGCAGATCAAAGCCGTAGAGCTTAAGGCCAGAACAGACTACCAGATCATCTAGTCTGATCTCCTGCATATCAGAGGCCAGCAATACACCCAACACCCAAAAACTAAACCCAACAATCAAAATTAGACCAAAATATTATAGGGCCACAGAAAACTAATAGGCCACAGGCAGAGAATAGGTGGGACCAAGATGCAGCAATGTCAGAGTCCCCTACAATGCGAAGGAATTAAGTGAGATATACCCAGATAATCTTGGCATGTGACCCACACTCCCTGCTGCAGGGGAAGGCAACTCCCCCCTCCCACCCCAAGTTCACTGCCAAGTTCCTGACATCACACATGATAATCAGTTAGACCCTGAGCATGTAAGCAAGAGAAGGGTTTCTTCTTCAGAGCAGTGAGATAAGTAGGTACAATAGAGACAAACGAAGAGTAAAAAGCATCTTCAAAAATTCCCCAGCAAATTTCTTTAAGCCGTTTTTTACTTAAGAGCACAAGGTGGCTTTTTCCATTTTGAAAAAACTCCTAAAGTAATTCTAAAACAAAGATATGGTGGAGAGTGTATTGCCCTTTAAAACAATACCCGGAGTGTTTGTGTAAAGGGAAAAAAACCAAAATGTAAATAGCAGTTAAGGTCCCAGTATCCATATCAATTCCTCTGCCTCCTTTCTCTGCCCATCTTTCACCTATAGTCTAGAGACCCCTTTTTCTCTGTGCACCCTTGATTACTCTGTGGGCAGCAGGCACCAGAGTAACCATCTTTCTGGGAGCTTTACTTCTGCTTCTCTACCTGTGACCATGAGAGGGGTGTTTGGCCCCTGCTGGACTGCCTGTTTGCACCATAGAATATGCATGTGCCATCTTACTTATATTATTATCATCTGTATTATGGTAGTGTCTAGAAACCCCAACCAAGATCAGTGCCTCTGTATAAGCCACTGTACAGACATAGAATAAGAGACAGTTCCTTCCCTGAAGAGTTTACAATCTAAATGGCTTCCACCTACCCTTAATTCCAATAGTTCAGTTTCATGTATTCTCAGGGAATTTAGTTGAACCAATATCACCTGTTCTGCTATGTTGCTGATGGCCAACTACCTGCTATCTCTGAAATTTGCTTTTCATGCTGACAAAGTTTGAATCCCTTTCCAGTATGGGGATTACACCCCAATGACACAAAGATCTTCCATTAGTCCACACTGGCCACTTCTTGATGTGTGATGGAGACTTTGCCGTTTCCAGTTTGGGCTGGAAAGGTTGGCATGGGTTATATCCTCACAACTAAAGAGCCTACTGTTGGAATTGAGGATAGACTTGTGGTAGCTGGTGGTCTCCAGGACTTGTGTAGAGGTGAGCGAAGATAAGGAGCACAGCTAAGGTTGGCATTGGGACCTGAATTGTGATTTATCAGAATTTTGAGCCTGCAGCATTTTGTAAATTATATGTCTGTTGTTGTTTTAAAGGGCAATATAATGTGAACTCTGTTATTTGCCTGGGAATATCCTATACTAGAATTTTATCGTAGAGGAACTAGCAACTTTGTTCTGTACTGCCTCCCTACTGTGAAGGGAGAAAGTGGTCCTGAGGATGATTCTTTCCTTCTCACCTAGTTTTATGTGAAGGGATATTATCAACTTGAAATCTAATCAGATTTTAAAAAAAAAAAAGGGGGGGGGGGAGTTAAATAGTTGCAGGTATTGCACCTGGCCCTGAGTCCCACTTAACATTTTTACGGTTTCACAGTTGCATCTTCTATATCTTTGCAATATTTTTTCCTTTGCTGTTTTGTGTGAAAAACCCATGCAAATAAGGGGGCGACGGGAAATAGCAACACAGCCTGTCCATAGACAAGCACTGTCAAATGCACAAAGAAAAGAATGAAAAAAGAGAAATTTTACTTCTAATCTCTCATAGTACACTTAGATGTTACTTGTAACAATAATAGGCAAACATTTTTCAGGGTGATGATAATTTTTTTAGGGATGATGTGGACTCCCTTTAAATCAGAAGTATGGTAGTTGATTTTTGCTCTAGTGTGTACCCTGGGGCAGAGCAGAAATGAATTTGTTTGATAAAGGTACCCTCAGGGTTTATTTATACAGAATAGTCTTTCCAGCGTTATGATCCTGTCTTCATTCTTAAATAGGATCTCAACCTCTCCTATGCCTCATTAGTTATAGGAGTTTTGACACTGTATTGTAGTGGCTTGTAAAATGTAAGGTAGTTTTAGTTTGGGTTGGATGATAATTGATAGCTCATTCTACTAGGGACCACTAGCATCCTCTTGTAACCTGCTAACTCTTTAGTAACCCTCATAATAGTGGCTTGCTGTCTCCTCTAGCTGCTGTACCTTGTATGGATGTTTGAGTCTGCTGCTGTCTCAGAGCTAATGGGGCCTGCTCCTTTAGCTCAAGCAGTAGAGACTCATGCTTTTAGATACAGACATCCTGGTTCAGTTCTTACAGATTACTTGACCTGGGTGTTACACTCATGCA
Source organism: Chelydra serpentina (assembly GCA_037349315.1). Taxonomy (NCBI): domain Eukaryota; kingdom Metazoa; phylum Chordata; order Testudines; family Chelydridae; genus Chelydra; species Chelydra serpentina. The sequence goes on along the minus strand of JBAIAC010000035.1, from coordinate 35,225,127 downwards.
CTACAAGGAGGGAGACTTCAGCAGAAGTGGTTTGCAAAGTGCTGATCTGGTTGTCTTTTCCAATAGCCCTAGGCTAGATAACATTATCACCAAACACTGAGGCAGTTCTAATACTCAGACTCCTTAGGGTGAATTCCTTTATTTTCCTCATTACTTTTGCCAGGAGGAGCTATTAAAAATATATATTTTTATAGCTATTATGAGGGGGAGATTAAATCTCACTATAGCAGTCTCAGATTTATATATATATTAAAAAAAATAATAATCTGAGACTGCTATAGTGAGATTTAATCTCCCCCTCCCCCACAACAACAAATCTATCTTGTGTTACACCTGTCAGACCTGAGGTTTTAGTCTGCTTGGCACCTGCTTCTACTGTAAATAGTTGTATTTGTTCCATTTGTTTAATTGTGTAGTTGTTTAATGTAAGAGGGAGCGAGGCCTCATCACCATTTGTGGCTTCCTGCTGCTGCCTATCCGTCAAGGGATGTTGTTCACTGTTACCTGTGTTGCTAACCAGATGATCTTAGCACTACTACTGTGTTCTGTGCTAGTTGGAGCTTTGGCCTGCTTCATTCCTAGATATGAACTGCAGCCAGGTCTGTGTCTGATCGAAAGGGGCACAATCTTCTGGCTGGTTGCATTAGGTTTGGCATCCAATAGAATCGAGGGGTCCAAACAGGTGCCAAGCTGTACACTAACTTAACTGTCTCAGGGTGAGGACAAATATCCTCCATAGGTGGGGATGTTACAGAGGAGGCAGGTTTTTCTGAGTGATTCCTTCTTCCTACTAGTATCACCTGAGTCTAGCTTGGTTTTAGTTTTAGCCAAACATTGTTTGCTCAGATGCTGCTTTCTAGTTGCAGAATTGGTGCTGTTTATGTTAGATGTAAAAGTTATGTGAGATATAGAGCTGGGTATTATCTTCATGCTGTTGGCTGTTCAGCTTGTATTGTCTCTCCAGGTTCATGTAGATGTGGAATAACATGAAGACGAGGGGGGAGGGATAGCTCAGTGGTTTGAGCATTGGCCTGCTAAACCTAGGGTTGTGAGTTCAATCCTTGAGGGGGCCATTTAGGGATCTGGGGCAAAAATTGGGGATTGGTCCTGCTTTGAGCAGGGGGTTGGACTAGATGACCTCCTAAGGTCCCTTCCAACCCTGATATTCTATGATTCTATGATTGAATCTTGCATGAACACACTGGTGAAGGTTTTGGAAGTGGAGAAACAGTTGCCCATTACAATTGTCTGGGTTTGATTTGAGCCATTTCAGGGCATTACATTTCACCTCTGCATCTTCTTGAAGGTGAGCCACCAATGTTTGGGGAACATCTATAGGGAGTGCTACAGAGAGGTTCAGCAGGAGGAGTATGGGTGTACTTTCGTTGTTTACGGACAGACGAAGTTACGTGCCAGAGTAACAAGTGATGTCTCTGGCCTGAAGCCTGACTGGAAGGGACGCAGGATACTGGCAATTGGAAATTGAAGCTAGATAAGTTTAGTCTAGGAATAAGTTGCAAATTTTTAACAGGGTAATTAAACATTGAACACCTTACTAGGTTTGTAGTGGATTCTCCATCCCAGGAACTTTTAAATCAAGATTGGATGTCTTTCTAAAATATGTGTTTTAATTGAAACAGGAATTAATTCAGGGAAATCCTATGGCCTGTGTTATGCTGGAGAGATCATCACAATAGTCACTTCTGGTTTTATAATCTAGGAAATGTCAGGTAGCATTAGAGGTGGTTTTTTGCCAGCTTCCTTTTCTAAGCAAGCTAGCGGGAGGAAGTTGTTTGTGAGCTCTGTAGCTTCACATTGTGGTTTCTTTAGCACTGGTTAGAATATTACATGTCTTAAGGTGGGTGTTAGGTTACTTTAATAATAATTTTTTCATCAAAGGCGGTGTGGACAATCTCTAAGTCAAGGTCCTGGGTGTCCTTTACTCTTATCCCCCAGAAAGGGTGGGAGTTCAGAGTCAGTTTTGGACTTTAATGTCATCAATGCACCTGTGACTAATTGTGTGAATGGCTAAATTATTGGAAGTAGGTGAATGTTTCTGTCTATGCTTTGCTTTAATAAATTAAAAACCCAGCTCACTCCCAGAATAGTATTTTGACTTTTGTCTAGAAAAATCTTTCAATGTTTGCCCAGTGTATGTGTGTAACTTAGAGATTTAAAAAGCATATTGCTCTAGATGGCAACCACCGTGGAAGATCTTGGTTATACCTGTGTGAAATGTATGCTACCCCAGAAGGCAATCGATTTAATCTTTCACTTCTTCATGAGCACTACATGAATGAATATTATGGTCTTTACTCTCCTCTGCTCTGAACTTGAGCACGTTGCCTTTCTGAGGTGCCTTCTCTGCATCATTGTAATGAGAAAACCAGTTTGTCGTTCCCAAACCTGGGTTTCTTCGTTGTAATTTATGTGTAGTGTGCAACCCCCCCTCTCTTCAGCGTAGGGAGCTTAGTAGTGCTAGATTTACTTCTACTATAGCTATTTTTGATTTAATACAAGGAAAGTCAGTGCCACATAGTAGGAGGTGATGAATTGCTGTATACTGTAAGTTTCCGTTGCTCAGAAGATATCCCAGCCTCGTGGCATCTTGCCAAGTACATTTTAGTTCTGTTACTTCATATTCTTTTGAAAGGCTTGTTATGTAGCCTGATACAACTACCACCAACTTCTAGTTTTGCTACTTAAGCTATTTGTGAACTGACATCATCATATTGCTTTGAGAACTAGGATGAAAGTTTAAACTGCAGAATTCTGTCTGAATATTTGAGACCTTTCCCTTTACGTACTTCTAACATTCAGATAATTAATAGATCCAGTCAGAGTTGTAAGAGAAAACATTTATTTACACCAGACACACTATAGGGGTCGCTGCAGTTCTTGTTGCCGTGGAATGCCAAAACTGATTTTTTTTTTGTCGTGTATTGATATTTAGTTATTTAGGTTGTGTCTCCAATTTTACTCTTTGACACTTTTTTAGAAGTTTTATGCCCAAGGAACAGTCTGATTATAAAAATCCCTATTTTCAGCAACTGCGAAGACAAGTCTCTGTCTCCTCACTAGCATATGTTGCTCTCTCATACAGAGATACTCTTGCATGCAGCAACAATCGTATATTTTTTGCCAACACAGACAGTAGCAAAATCTGGCTCTTCTTGCTGACCTGTATATTCACATTTCACAAAGGGTTGAGGGACATGCAGGGCTCAATTTACCATTCTCCTACTATGTGTAGGTCAATGTAGTAAATGTGAGTGGGGTATCTATCATCAAGCTCCAGGGGCAGTACTCTGGTGAGAAGTTCAGCACTGAATGCCACATGCTGGGAAGGGGGCAAGTGTTGGGATGTTTACAAGAGTAAACCAGGACAAGCACCTTAGTATCAGCCTCTGATCGGTAGGACTGGTATTTTTGAAATTCTCCCATCTCACTGCTGGAAGAGTGCAGCAATCCCCCCCTTACCTCCCCCGAGACTCCTGGCTGCTATCATGGTGGTTTTTGTGTCTCCCGCTCTTCTCTACTCCCTCAGCTTCTTGGAACTACTTCAATGCCTACTGCTTCTATTGCTGGTAGCTTTCCCAAGCTGCAGGATGTAATGGACATGATTTTTATCAATTTCACTGCTGCCCACAGATTTCTGAACTGACCCGAGTCTTATTAATTTCACACTTCTGCTTGGAGAAGCTATGAGCAGCAGTAGGGGCATTGGAAGAGAATTGTAGTTAGGAGGATAGCCCTGTGTCAGGTCACTGCAACCATAACTTTTAAAAACCATTTATATATGGTTATACCTGTGTGAAATACATGCTGCCCCAGAGGCAACTGATTTAACCTTTCACTTGTTCACAAGCACTACATGAATGAATATTGTGGTCTTTACTCTTTTCTGCTCTGAACATGAGTACATTGTCTCTCTGAGGTGCCTTCTCTGCATCATCATAGTGTGAAAGTCAGTTTGTCATTCCCAAACCTGGCTTTTCTTCGTTGCAATTTATGTGTAGTGTGCAACCCCACCTCTCTTCAGTTTAGGGAGCTTAGTAGTGCTAGATTTACTTCTACTATAGCTATTTTTATGTCACACAAGGAAAGTCAGTGCCACATAGTAGGAGGTGATTAATTGCTGTATACTGTAAGTTTCCGTTGCTTAGAAGATATCCCAGCCTCGTGGCATCTTGCCAAGTAATGCCAAACTGTTTGTGTGCGCGCATATATATAAAATAGCTTAATTTCAGCAAAAAATGGTGCTGAAGGTACTTGTGCTTGCCAGGGCAAGCTACTTGTGCTTGCTATTGGTAAGTAGGTTTTTCATACTCTGGATGCAGGAGGTACCAGGATTTTATGAATAGTACACAAAAAAGCCCTTGCATTCAAAGAATGTGAAGGTTGTAAAGTCAGGCACTAAAAAGTTGGGAAATGTCAGAATTAAGATTGCCTGTGTAACCTTAATTTGGCCCCCCTTGTGCACAGGTGTCATGATAGTCTTTAATAACATGATTACGTGCTATTTTTTCCATAACACCCTGGTGCAATCCATGCAAAGGGCAGAACTGCTCTGAGGATGTATCAGGGTTGTGTGGTAAGGCAGACAGTAGTGTGTAAGACCTCTGCTTCATTTGTTTCAGAAGTTGGAAGGTGTATTGTGTTTGAGGCAGGGGACTGCAGGAACAGAAAGGAGGGTCTCCTGGTTAAGACAGTTTAAACTAGGTTCACCGGGGGAAGGAGACCAAAGCCCCGAGGTAAGTGGGGAAGTGGGATACCGGGAGGAAGCACAAGTAGGTGAGTGCAAGAGGGGAGGGCTCCTGCCCCATACTGGGACAGCAGGACGATCGGTGAGTTATCTTAAATGCCTATACACAAATGCAAATGGCCTGGGGAACAAGCAGGGAGAACTGGAAGTTCTGGCACAATCAAGGAATTATGATGTAATTGGAATAACAGAGACTTGGTGGGATAACTCACATGATTGGAGTACTGTCATGGATGGATATAAACCAGGGGTCTCAAACACGCGGCCCGCGGGCCACAATTTCCTGCGGCTCGCCATAGCGCCGACTCCACTGGCAGACAAACTCCAAACATTACTGAGTGTTTATATTTTATTAAAACCCCTCTTTGCATCACAGTTTTTAAAAAGTTAATACATTGACTTTTAATAGAATACTATATTACTCTTCATTTTTTTCATTTTTGACTATACGTTTGTATCATTGTATGAAAAGGTTTCAGTGATGTGGCCCTCGGGCCAATTTACTAGTTTTCATGTGGCCCTCGTGGTGATTTGAGTTTGAAATCCCTGATATAAACTGTTCAGTAAGGATAGGCAGGGCAGAAAAGGTGGGGGAGTTGCGTTGTATGTAGGAGAGCAGTATGACTGCTCAGAGCTCCAGTATGAAACTGCAGAAAAACCTGAGTGTCTCTGGATTAAATTTAGAAGGGTGAGCAACAACGGCGATGTCGTGGTGGGAGTCTGCTACAGACCACCAGACCAGGGGGATGAGGTGGACGAGGCTTTCTTCCAGCAACTAACAGAAGTTACTAGATCACAGGCCCTGGTTCTCATGGGTGACTTTAATCACCCCGGTATCTGCTGGGAGAGCAATACAGCGGTGCACAGACAATCCAGGAAGTTTTTGGAAAGTGTAGGGGACAATTTCCTGGTGCAAGTGCTGGAGGAACCAACTAGGGGAAAAGCTTTTCTTGACCTGCTGCTCACAAACAGGGAAGAAATAGTAGAGGAAGCAATAGTGGATGGGAACCTGGGAGGCAGTGACCATGAGATTGCTGAGTTCAGCATCCTGACACAAGGAAGAAAGGAGAGCAGTAGAACAGAGACCCTGGACTTCAGAAAAGCAGACTTCGACTCCCTCAGGGAACTGATGGGCAAGGTTCCCTGGGAGAATAACATGAGGGGGAAAGGAGTCGAGGAAAGCTGGCTGTATTTTAAAGAATCCTTATTGAGGTTGCGACAAAGGGTCCTGTGGCACCTTATAGACTAACAGAGGTATTGAAACATAAGCTTTTGTGGGTGATTACCCACTTCTTCGGATGCAAGCAGTGGAAATGGGACATAGGATACAGAGGGACCTAGACAAATTAGAGGATTGGGCCAAAAGAAATATGATGAGGTTCAACAAGGACAAGTGCAGAGTCCTGCACTTAGGACGGAAGAATCCCATGCACTGCTACAGACTAGGGACCGAATGGCTGGGCAACAGTTCTGCAGAAAAGGACCTAGGGGTTACAGTGGACGAAAAGCTGAATATGAGTCAACAGTGTGCCCTTGTTGCCAAGAAGGCTAACGGCATTTTGGGTTGTATAAGTAGGGGCATTTCCAGCAGATCGAGGGACGTGATCATTCCCCTCTATTCGGCACTGGTGAGGCCTCATTTGGAGTACTGTGTCCAGTTTTGGACCCCACACTACAAGGAGGATGTGGATAAATTGGAAAGAGTCCAGCGAAGGGCAACAAAAATGATTAGGGGGCTGGAGCACATGACTTATGAGGAGAGGCTGAGGGAACTGGGATTGTTTAGCCTGCAGAAGAGAAGAATGAGGGGGGATTTGATAGCTGCTTTCAACTACCTGAAAGGGTGTTCCAAAGAGGATGGATCTAGACTGTTCTCAGTGGTAGAAGATGACAGAACAAGGAGTAATGGTCTCAAGTTGCAGAGGGGGAGGTTTACGTTGGCTATTAGGAAAACCTTTTTCACTAGCAGGGTGGTGAAGCACTGGAATGGGTTACCTAGGGAGGTGGTGGAATCTCCTTCCTTAGAGGTTTTTAAGGTCAGGCTTGACAAAGCCCTGACTGGGATGATTTAGTTGGGGTTGGTCCTGCTTTGAGCAGGGGGTTGGACTAGATGACCTCCTGAGGTCCCTTCCACCCTGAGATTCTATGATTCTATGAATGCCCTCCTGAGGAAGTAGAGTCCATTCCTTCCTCTGCCACAAAGTTCCTGTATGATAATAGACAAGTTGCTTAAACCAAACTTTTCACTGGTGGTCACTAACTGTGTGTTCCTCAGTTTCTGGGTGCCCAGCTTGAGATCCTGGAGTTGGATTTGTAGAAGTGCTGAGCGCTCACAGCTGCATAGAAGTCAGTGGGAGCTGTGGCTTGAAGTGTGTGCTATTCAGTGCTAAGCACCTAAAAATTAGATTGGGCACCCAAAATTAGTTGATACTTTTTACCAGAATCTTGATGTGCCTGAGCTTCCTCTTTGTAAAATGGGGATAATACCACCCCTTCATCGCACAGGGATTTTGTGAAGATAAATTCATGTTTCTGGAGCAGTTGGAAATCACAATGATGAGCGCCATAGAAATGCCTGAGGAAATGAATAATTCTGTCTTCAGAGCAGGGTCTGAACAGTGCACTGTAGAAAGCCTAGGGCCACACATTAAACAATGAGGAGAAAACAAACTACTGAATAACTGTTCATTTAGTGAGCACCATCCATCCTGTGCACTGAACAAGGCCTGGGTCCTGTGGAAAAAAGTGTGTGATCCTGTAATTAAAGATTGTATCATAAAGCATTCGCACAGAGGGGCCAAATTAAGTTTGCAAAGGCAACTTTAATTCTGGCCTGTCCTAACTTCGGAGTGCTTGACTTTGCAGTTTTAACATAGATTTGTGTGTGTGTGATTTACTAGGGTTTTAAAAAATCAAACTGAAAAAAGAACAGTTCTGTTGTGTGGCAGCATATTGACACCCCTTCGGCTGATCAGGAGGGTTGGAACATTTATATTTACTGTACAGCCTTCTTCCCCTTGAACTAATAGTGTAACTGATAGCAATACTTATCCTCTGTGTGGTCCAGCACCACAGGAGGATGTAAGGTCCATGGATATTTACTGACAGCAGAAGAATGGTTAGACTGAGGAATCCTGGGTTCCATTCCAGGCTCTGGAGGGGTGTGGGCTCTATTGTGTACAGACTCTTCTGTCCTTTCCCCCAGGCTTGAGCCCCTCCTGCCCTATCTCCCACAAACTGTCCCTACCCCACTCTCATTCTTGCCTACGCAGTTCCAGTCTACACTCCTCGGGCTTCTTGGCCCAGTCTCCTTGCCCAACCAGTCCCAGCATCCCATCCTCACTCCAGTTCCCAGCTTCTCTCGCCCTCACAACCCAGTCTCACCAGACTACTTGTCCCAGTCTCCTCCTTTCCCAGGTCCATTTTTGGCCCCTCTGTATTCGTATGAAGCTGCTTCGTCCTCTGCACTGCCTGGATGCCAGCAGGGGAAATCAATGAGAGCACTGGAGACAAGCTCCCTGCTCTCATTCCCAGTGCTTGGCCTGACCCCGGTTTAGGGTGGCCATTCACCTCTTCCCGGAATACCAGCCATTCCAGTACTTCCGAGAACAGCATGGACCTACTCCTGTTGGCATGACCTTGGATGCATGGTGTGGGTGAAGTCATGCTGCATGGGGGGTGCCATTTTTAAGAGCCTCCCTCCCCCCTAGTGTGACCTCACATGCATGGTGCATGCAAGGTCACACCAGATGAGGGGGTGTCACTTTTAAGAGTGTGCCACTCCGCCTCCAGTACCTTATGTGTGAGGTCTCGCTGGTGGGGGCAAAGCGGCGTGCTCTTCAAAAGGGCGTCCCCCACCTGATACCGGACAAAACCATGTCTGGTTTTACAGAGAGAGCCTTTCTGAACTCATGTAGCCGTGGGCTAGGGTGTGTTCAGTCACTCTGTAGGGATGGTGGATGCACAGTGTGGTCAGCATTAGGAGCCAAGGACTTTTCAGAGTCTTAATTGTTCAGTTCTAGCAAGTCTCTCTTGAGTATGTGGAAACAGAGATTTTTCAAAGGTTTATAACTTGGCCAAATTTAGGCAGATTTTGACAGGCATAGACCCTTTACCAAATTGAGTCCCGGATCCAAAACATGGTGGCACTAGAACATTAAATAAAAGGTCACCAGCATTTGTTAACATGGCGAAAATGGAGTATTTTCTTCTATCCTTGTTCTCAGAAAGGGCTGAACCATTTTGACTGAAAGTTCAAAAAAATGTCAGCCTGAGGCAGACATGTGGCATGGAAATTTTCAGCCTTATACTTTGAAGGTCAGCAATCCAGTGGTAGGCTACTTCAGGAAGCAAGTTCCATAGCATTGGATCCCTCACCTTATCTCCAGTCCCCAGTTATGCCCATCATCTGCAGGCTGTCATCAAATGCAGCTCATCTGATGTGGGCTATAGCAGTCGTGCACAGAGAGGTCTCTAAGATATGTGGTTAAACAAACACAAAGTATTGGGTGAGCTTCTCTTCTAAACTTCTGACCTTGCAATGTTCCTGCTTCAGGTCTTTTGCTGTCTTTGCTGTTGTATGTCATAAAAGGTTTCTCAGGGTATTTAAAACAAGAGCATGGGGCATGTTTTTGCTTAGCCCCTTAGTCTTGGAAGCATCGGAAACATCACCATAACTAAAAACATTTTTTCTTAGAAAAACTGAATAGATTTCCCAGCCTTGTCATTTGCACAAAAGGCCTGAAGACCAAGGAAGCCTTCACATTTTCTAGAATAAAGAGCACTTCACCAATTTTTGTATACAAACTGTTCTTGAGTTGATTCTTTTCCTGGTCACAAAGCTGAGCTCTCCATTAAAGGAATTAAACGTGATCAAAGATGCAGGTGTGTCCAGAAGTACATCTGTCAAGTGACTGCACATCATTGTCCATTTTTGGCCATTTGGCAACATGGAGAACATGCAACAATATCAATGTGTATGTCTCTTCTAGACTGGATTTTTAGGTCTGAGCTGAAAATATCACTTCTGTTGGAACACACACATGTACCAGACAGAATGCGAAAGCTCTGAAGGCTTTTTTTCTGAGCATCACAGAGTTCCTGGGGGATGCAGATTTACCAGCTGCCCAGGGAATTTTATCTTGTCAAAAATAGCTATTTCTTTACTCTGGATCCTTGTTTGTGAATCAGTTTCTTCTTACTCTGTTGTCACCTGCATGATTATTCCCTGGGATCTATCTTGATTGTTGACTATGGAGGAAGTGCTTAGTCTTGTTTTTTAGATTTTCATGAACAAATTCTCACCCTAGAAGGTTTGTTTTTTAGTTACTAGGTACCTATACTATGATTGTTTTAGTGCTCTATAGTTTTCTTCTGGTAATTAAGCACATCTTATGTATCAGTTATGTTGGTTAGCATTCTAGAGTCAAAAGAACATTTAATTATATTTATCTCTACATCTGTGATAAGTTGTGCAGTACTACTTCCTCCCATGCTTTACCTGACATTGATTTTCTGTTCATATAACGAAAGCAATGTCTATGGTACATACAAGCAAAACCTATGCAACATAGGAACATTCCAAAATCTGCAAATAAAAAGCCAGGGTTTTTATTCACATGTGGTCTTTTGCATAGTTGTCCTTATGCCTCACATTTTCAGTTTTAGCTCTGTGTAGCTCTCCAGAAGATGCACAACAAATGAAACATCAACTTGTTTTTATAGGCATAAGGAACGGGCTCACCTTTCAAAAGAGGTACATTATGTTTTTTTGAAGGCCTGGGTAGGTGTTGGACTGCCTAAATGGAGAGGGGGAAATGTGGCAGTGGAATGGAAATACTTACATTACTCTCTCAAATTCATTCTCTCTTTCCATCACATGAGTATTTATTATATATTATTTCATGGGAAACAGTGTTCAAGAGAAAACTCTTTAGGTGCTGATGAGGGGGCATTCATCTTAGTCTTTGCTATCGTTCTTTCTCCTGTCTGTTAGTCTTTTAATTTCAAGAGGCTCTTCTGCTATGCGAATTGATGTTGTTTTACTTTGGCCTTGGCTACACTTACGAGTTACAGCGCAATAAAACTGCCTGCAGCCGCTGTAATTCACTAACTGGCTACACTTGCAAGGCATGTGCAACGGTGTATCTCCTCAGAGAGAAATAGCTACTGTTGCGAAGTGGGTGGAACGCTGGTCTTTCAGTATAGCCGAGGAACTCCGCAGTTACTGACCTCCGGAAGTTCCCTTTGTTTTGAAACGGCACTTCCGGGTTGGAGTTCAGAGCTCCGTCTGGAGCTGCTTTACAAACACAGCTACTGTTTGTTTGCAGGCGGGGGGAGGGGGCTCCGTTAGGAATGCCGGCAGCAAAGTTGCCTTGGACGGGGGGGGGGGGGGGGGGGAGAGAAGGGCTCCGTTTCCCCAAGTTCTCTTTTATCTGCTCTTTAAAAACAAACAAAGCCCCTGCTGTTTGCTTTCAGTGATTGAGAGAGAGGCAGGGGATGTGGAGGTGTGTAAACTTAGGAGATAATGAGCTGACACTCTGTGGAGATTCCAAAAACCCACTCTCTCTCCCAAAACGCTCCCTGTCAAAGTCCCCCTCACCCCCCCCATTTGAAAAGCACGTTGCAGCCACTTGAATACCCATAATGCACCGCTCCCAATACAGCTGCAAATGCCTCAAATGTAGCCACCTTACTGCGCTGGCAGCTGCCAGTGTGGACAGGCTGCAGCGCTTTCCCTACTCAGCTGTACGAAGACGGGTTTAACTCACAGCGCTGTACATCTGCAAGTGTAGCCAAGGCCTTTGTTTTGGAAAGTTGTACAAACTTATTAAATGGATCTTCCTGTTATTAGAAAGGATACATGACAGCAGCATCTTAAAAATGATGGTGGGGAAAGCTAGTAATCCCAGCACCCACTGTCCAAATCAGGTGCAGCACTGTCTGACTGACTGTTCACTGTGAATTCCTTTTTTATATTGTCAAATCTATCCTGTGGTGATGGAGAAGAGGGCACGTTTCCAGCCACTGCAGCATACAGTTTTGAAAGTCTGTACCAAACCATATTGCATAAACCTACCTGAAGTATGTTGCTGGCATATTGTTAGACACTATGGTCTGTTGTGTTTTCTCTACTTAACTAGCTAAAAATTGTTTCTTGTTCATATTGTTTGTTAAACAGGAAATTACATGAGAAAATGATTAGGGGACTGCTTGGGGTGGGGTGATTCTTGTCTATGATTTGTTAAAAGGGAAATATAGCCAATGATATTTGAAATTCTTATTCCACTTCTGACAGATTTATGTTTGGATGTTGCTTGTGAATGTTTGCTCAAGTAACATACTAAAAAAAGGAAGTGTGACCATTCACTTGAGGATTCAAGAAAAACTACAGGGTGAAAGAGATTGTTGAAGCAGTTTCCCCGTACTCCCTCTGGGCAGTGGTGCCCTGTAACAGTCTCAGGTATCTGCCAGGTAGCCCAGCCTGGGACAATAGTTTTTTATAATCAAAACCAGAAGAATAATCCAAAACAAACTCACTAGTCCTGTGCCAGGCCTCCCATTCTCCCGAGGGCTCTGACTGTTCACAGTCCCTGCAGAAGTGCAGGGCTGGTCCTTTCCTCCAAGCGCTAAGGACATGCAAGGTCTGCTTTCCTTGCTGGTCAGCCAGTAACTGAATTCTCTTTCTCTCCTTTTAACTGTCCCTTATTACTGGCAGTGAGTGCAGGTGTAGTGGGATTTGGCTGAGTAGGCCCACAGCAGTTCATTAACCCTTGCCTGTTCAGTGTGGGGTTGGTATACCCCATCACAGGAAGACACAAATTAGTCAGAATTTCAGTAAATCTTGATCTAGCCTTCGAAAAGAATGGATAGTGCCCTTTAAAAAGCTGACCCTCACTACTGTTTATCACCAATTTAGAGGTGAACCCCTACTTGCTTTTTTAAAGAAACTAAGTATGAACAATGGTATAAATCTACCATCTAGTTAAGTGTCTGGCAATGCAGAAACTGCTGTTTGGAAGCTGTGATACTATTTCTGTATGAAGTAATGTAATATGCTGGAGCTGTTGACAGATCCAAAATAAAGTAAAAGCTAAAGTAAACATGGTACAGGTGTAACACAAATAACATTTTTCCTCATCAAATGGGGCAGGTATGCTTGTTCCTGACATACCACACATAGTTTTGAAAATGTAAGTAGTTTGCCATTTTCTGTTCCTCACTTTCAGTCCTTTAAGGTCAATAGGTATATAATTTACAAATGTTAATCTACACAATTTCATTGTTGTCCCTATAAGAGTAAAATTGGAACACTTCCAATATAGTTAATCCTTTTTTTCCGTCAAACGCCGGGGGCGCAGATATTACTGCACAATGTGTACCTACACTTCTTAATTTAAAACTGCCAAATGGCTCATTAAACCTGATGCATATAAGAATCTAATTACCTGTATATAGGTAGTACTATATAGTAGTAAAATTAAAAATTTGATTTGCCTCCACAAATGCAGAGAATTGCTAAGAAACTTCTTTGGCTAAAGTTTGTTAGCCTGTAATGGGAGATTTATGTACTATATGAATTTTTGCTCCAAAATATTTGCTAATTGGAGAAAAATAGAGTCGAGTCTAGATGTATTGAGAATTTTCTGATTTTAGCTGCCTGTTATCTCCTAGCAGCAAACATAGGAACAAATTGCCATCTAAGCTGCTTGAGATGAGTTGACTCAAATGCATCAGCCAAAGAACATAAGCTGCTTAATGAGACGTTTAAAAACAGACTGACAAAATATGAAAGATCTAGATATGAAGAGGGAGTGTGTATAAAATAGTGTTTAAAACATGTGCAATGATGAATTACTATATTGTTTTTAATCTTGTATTGGAATTTATAGCTAGTAGATGTTTCTCAGTTAGATAAAGTAATTAAAACTGAAGCATGCTGAGTGTATAACTAGTATCTATGTTATGAAGTACACAGGCAAATTATTATTAGAATTTAAATGGACTTATGTAGAGAAGGGAGAGGGGTCTGTCCTGACTGGTTGTGAATTTGAGCAGCCAACTTCTGTTCCAGTCAAGATGGATTGCTTGGGAACAAGATCAGCTCCTTTGGAAAGCTCTTTTTCATTGGCTTTGAACAGTACTTAAAATGCACTAATCCCATACTGGGTTACTCTCAAAGCTTGAATGGCAGCACGAGTTCAGCATTAAAAAGCATCTTTAAATAGATGAGGGCATGACTGGGCTTAGCCTAACTTTTCACATTGCTTGATCTGATTGAAAAAAGCCTTGGCCTACAGCATTACATGTGTGAGGCAAAGCATTTTAGGCAGAACATTACATATATTTACATGGCAGAACATTACATATATTTACTGCATTATATATTTATATATTATATGCAGAAAGCTGTGTTGAAAAAACATTAAGGTTGTGTACATACAAGGGAACTGAATTAAAGTTGTTAATTCTGGCATTTCCCAACTTTTCCTTTGTAGTCTTAACATTCTTTTAACATTTTTTACTTGTAACTTTTTAGATTTTTTTTTTAAAGTGAATTGAATAACCAAAACACCCATTTTATGGAACCATATTGACTTCCTGCATGAATCGTTGGTCTGGCTGGAATCCAGGACCTTAGATCCATAACACAAGACCATTGCTACTTCAGTTTAAGGAGTAACTAGTAGTAGCATTAGGCTATTGTCCTGTCTGTGGACCACCCGCTACAGGCATGTGACATACACTTTGCCAGTGACTTACAAAATTTTGTTAGACAGCAAAGGAACGTTGAGAATTTTGGCTTCTGTTCCTGTCTCTGGAGGGTAGCGTGTGACCTAATGGCTAGAAAGCACAGCCAAATACAAATTTGACACATTAATTCTGAAAGGCAGTGAGCCGAAGTGCATGAGATTTAGGTCTACCATACTAGAGACCTGGGGCCATATTCTAGTCCTTGCTACGACCGCTTTATCGTACTCCAGTTTACTCAGCCCCATTTTGTTCCTCTCAGAGCCACTGATGTAGGGACATGCTAGGGAAAGAAAAGGAAGTGGCTGATTTGTGGAACTCTACAGCAGTTGTGGGCTTGGGAGAGGCTCATAGGCAGCCAGGTAAGGCTGCAGTAAATTAGAGTAGCCTCTTGGTTGTATTCATAATTCTGGCAGAGGTGACTTTGTGCCGTTACCCCATATGTAAGAGACAGTGATATCTGCTCACCTCCTAAGGTAGGGATATGAGGCTTTGCTCAACAGTGAGGGCTGTGAAGTGTAAAGAATTATTAACACCAGTCAGTGGAAGAGCGAAACTAGGACTTGTCTCCTCCTGGTGCCCAGTGCCCCTGTGATTAAAGCAGATTGAAGCAGAAAGAGGAGCTTTCCCAGACTAGGAAGCAGAGCTGTATGCCCCCCCTCACCCATGCTTACTTTAATGTCTGCCTTCTCCTAGGCCAAAGGGGTGGCAGCTGCAGTACTGTCCTTAGCCCAGGAGCATGCTCCGTGTGGTTGGGAAGCAGGAAGTTATGCGGGGCTGGAGTTATGCTCAGTGTGGCTAGAATGTTCAGAGATCGGAGCCACAATCCTCTAACAAGTTCTACTGAGTGTGTGCAAATGGTAATTTTTAGAGGTTTATAATTTGGCCATTTATGGATGGGTTCTCATTTGGACAGCAAAAGGCATCTCTCTGATGCCAGGATAATCCATCTGCCAATTTTCAGGTTCCTGGGTGGCAGTAGAGCTGGTAGAAAATACTTTTAATATCGGCAGAACTACTTATTTCCTCCTTTATCTCATTCCCAGAAATAGCTTGAATCATTTCTACTGAATTTAAAATTAAAAAAACAAATTCTGCCTGAGGCATGAAAAATGTCAGCCTGAATGGTTAAAGATTGGCAAAATTAGAAACAACTGGAATAAGGGGCTCCTAATGGAAAGTGTTAGGCAAACTTATGTACAGGTGTCACCACAGTCCAGCATAACTTGTGTGTCATAAAATGTACACTGTGCATTGATTTGTGAACAAGTATCCCCATAAACTCATCCAGCAACAGTTTACATATTTTAAAATGTAATACTGTTTTGTAAGTCAAATAGTAGATCCTGGCACAAACAAACTGTGGGTTATGGAATTAAATATTCATTGTGAACATCAGTATGTGGGTGTGTTTGCCAGTATGTGAGAGTGACACAAAGGGGCCAGCAGAGTTTATAGCATTACTGATGAGTAGCTGGATCCTGAAGACCATGTTGGAGTGGGAGGGTCATAAAATGATCTGTACAGATTTAAATAGTGGAAAGACATATGCTAGAAATTTCACATCTGGAAATGGGGGGAACTCTCCGAAGGAAACAAACAGCTGGGTTACTAAGGGGAATGTATAGCCTCTAGCCTGTTTTAAAGAAACAAAAATCCTGCTTTGGGATTAGCAGAGGGTTATTGGGAGGAAAATAGAAATCAGTGAGGGAATTTTTGAAAGATTTTCTGGGGTGTTTTTTCTTTCTACTTGGTAATACTGTTACTTTTTTGTTCCTCCAATACATTTTATGTCTTTAGAGCCAGCAGTCATGAGGATTCTCAGACTCATTCTCTCTCTCTCACACACTCTTCCAGAAATACTCACCATAATAAAGAGCTGCTTGTGCTGCTGGCAGCCCAGATTTTGTTGAACAATCCACAGAATCTCTCACACGGCACCAGAAGAACCTAATATATTCTAGCTGACTCCCTACTTCTCATTTTTACCCATTTTTAAGGACCGTGGGAAGTCTTTTATGTATGCAAATCATCAAAAGAACATTTAGCTGTTTTTCTATTAAAAACTTGCAACCTTATTTTTAATGGACTGTCCTTTTAAATGAATGGAACATCAGTACTTGATAAATCTATCCTACTACATGAGATATGGATATTGCTTGTATGAGGAGCAGCTGTGAAAGTTATTAGGCTTTAAAGTTAACAGCTAATTAAGCTGAAAAGGGGAAATTCACAACTCTTTCTGGGTGGTTATTTCATGCTATTTGGCTGCAGAGTATATTGGGTTTTGCTCTGAAGGTTCTATGAGTAATCAGGAACAGAAAGCTTTGCTTCTGAAGAAAGAAGCACGTGAAGTGAGTTTGGCCTCATCCCAGTCCCTAACGGATCCATTTCTAGGTAAAAAGCTTTTTGGAGCAGGGATTGCCATGGTGTTTGTCTTGTACAACAACATGCACACATTGACACATACCAGTCATCACAATTAAAATTAATAACTCTTGAGTGGTGGAACTTCACTTGAGGAAACTAGAGGTGGGTGTGGTGGAAGCTTGCTCAGTGCCTTCTTACCCTATCTAGCTCATATCAATCAGGTTAATCTCACAAATTCAACTTCGCATTTCCGAAGGAGGCAGCTGAGCATTGTTTTGTCCACTGGCTTTGTTTTTCTGTCATTTATATACTGTCATAGGTCCATTAAATTAAATTACACCAGCTGAGAATCTGCCCCTTGCTTTTTAAACACGCCAAAGCATTGTATCGTATCCTAGGTGAAAATGAACACTTTAAATATTCTAGTCCCTGCAGTGTCACCAGCTATTCAGTTTCTTCATATAATCTGCACTGAATTAACATGTTTAGAATATTTCTTTTGTATACACCCTAAAGAAAGCATCCGTACTTTTTAGGTTTCTTTGACATTACTTAAAATGTCAAGAAATGTAATACCCATATGTATCTCAGCAATACAATTCAATGTAACCCGCTACTGTAGGTACTGCACAAAAACATTAGTGCCGGCCTGGTCTACACTAAGAGTTTATATCGAATCTAGCAGCGTTAAATCGAATTAACCCTGCACCCGTCCACACAACGAAGCCATTTATTTCGATATAAAGGGCTCTTAAAATCGATTTCTGTACTCCTCCCCGACGAGGGGATTAGCGTTTAAATCGATATGGCTGTTTCAAATTAGGGTTAGTGTGGACGGAATTCAATGCTAATAGCTCCGGGAGCTATCCCACAGTGCACCACTGCGACCTCTCTGGACAGCAGTCCCAGCTTGGATGCTCTGGCCAGGTAAAGCCCCAGGTAAAGCCCCGGGAACATTTGAATTTCATTTCCTGTTTGGCCAGTTTGAATTTCATTTCCTGTTTGGACAGCGTGGCGAGCTCAGCAGCACAGGTAACGATGCAGAGCTCTTCAGCAGAGGTGACCATGCAATCCCAGAATAGAAAGGGCTCCAGCATGGACAGAACGGGAGGTGTTATACCTGATAGCAGTCTGGGGTGATGAATCTGTGCTAGCAGAGCTACAATCTAAAAGATGTAATGCAAAAATCTGTGAAAAAATCACCAAGGCCATGACGGACAGAGGATACAGCAGGGATGCAACGCAGTGCCGCGTTAAAATTAAGGAGCTGAGACAAGCGTACCAGAAGACCAAAGAGTCAAACGGACGCTCCGGGTCAGATCCCCAGACATGCCGCTTCTACGCTGCATGCCATCCTAGGGGGGAACACCACCACTACCCCACCCATGTCCGTGGACTCCGAGGATGGGGTATTCTCATCACTCGCTTCCTCTGAGGGTTTTGTGGACGGGGAAGATGATGACGGGGATGATGAGGACGAGGTAGTCGACAGTGCTCTGCAGGGCGATTTCCCCGAAAGCCAGGAACTTTTCCTCACCCTGACAGAGATCCCCTCCCAAGGCGGTATCCCGGACCGTGAAGCCGGAGAAGGCACATCAGGTGAGTGTATCTTTTCAATCGAAAAGACATGGTTGTAAAGCAATTAGTTTTTAATGGTTACTTTGCCCTGAGGACTTGGGAAGAATTCGTGGCCAGTAGAGCTACTGGAAAAGTCTGTTAACATGTCTGGGGATGGAGCGGAAATCCTCCAGGGACTTCTCCATGAAGCTCTCCTGTAGGTACTCTATAAGCCTTTGCAGAAGGTTTCTGGGGAGAGCAGCCTTATTGCGTCCTCCATGGTAGGAAACTTTACCACGCCAGGCCAGTAGCAGGTACTCTGGTATCCTTGCACGGCAGAGACTGGCAGCATACAGCCCCGGAGTTTGCTGGCATTCAAGCAACATCCGTTCTTTCTCTGTCTGTGTTATCCTCATCAGAGTGATATTATTCATGGTGACCTGTTTGAAATACGGGAATTTAATTACGGGGACCGTCAGAAGTGGCCGTTTCTACTGGGCTGTTTGCCTGTTCCTGAAAAGAAATCCTCCCCGCAGTTTCCAGCCACGCGATGGGGGAGGAGAGGGTGATCATTCATGCTGGGCAGTTGGCGTTTGGCTAGCAGGGAGCTTCCCTGATACCAGCCACGCG
Source organism: Chelydra serpentina (assembly GCA_037349315.1). Classification (NCBI taxonomy): domain Eukaryota; kingdom Metazoa; phylum Chordata; order Testudines; family Chelydridae; genus Chelydra; species Chelydra serpentina. Next base: position 35,206,055 of record JBAIAC010000035.1, on the reverse strand, counting down.
GTGGGAGCAGGGAGGGGGGCCGTTCAGGCTGGGCTGTTGGCGTTCGGCTAGCAGGGGTCTTCGCTGATACCAGCCACGCTTTTGGGTGATGGCGAAAGCTAGCATCCCAGAGAATGGGATGGGTGGAGTTACTTTGTTTTGAGTTACTTGGCTTTGAGCGTGAAAGGAGGGCGCTGCTGTTAATTAAGGTTTCCGAAGCCGAAAGTCTACGGCTTACCATGGCCACCTGCTAGCCGAATTCCGTTGCCCAGCCCTGCGTGTGTGATCTGTACACCAAAGTCTCAGGCACTCAATATAAAGATGCAAAATGTGACCTTGTACTGAAAGTATATTTGGTAGGTACTGTGAATGGTGCTGTTCACCGCGAAAGAGTATATGCATTGTTCTGTAAAATGTATCTATTTAAAAATTCACTCCCTTTTTTTTATCCCACAGCTGCAACTGTCCCTAGGCTTCCCCCAGCATCTCCCTCCCAAAGGCTGTCGCAGATATGGCGGAGAAAGAAACGCACACGTGACGAGATGTTCTCTGAGCTAATGCAGTGCTCCCGCACTGAAGTAGGTCAGCAGAATCTGAGGGGGGAGACAATTTCCCAATACAAGCAAGCGGGCAGCGAACGGGAGGACAGGAGGGACAAGCGTGAGGACAGGAGGGACGCTTGAGCTGAGAGGTGGTGTCAGGAAGACCAGAGGGTGACAGGCGATGCTTGGGCTACTGCGGGAGCAAACCGACACGTTCCGGCGTCTGGTGGATGTTCTGCAGGAACGCAGGCAGGATGACAGAGCGTCGCTGCAGCCCATCTGTAACCACCCTCACCCCTCCCCAAGTCCCATAGCCTCCTCACCCAGAGTCCCCAAAACTTGGGGGGAAGGCAACATGCGAACAACCACTCCACCGCCGCGGATTGCTCAAGCAGCAGAAGGCTGTCATTCCCCAAGTTTTGAAACGGCCTTTCCTTTCCTCCTTCCTCCACCCCTCCGCCCGCACCCCACCCTGGCCACCGTCCCAGTTCTCTCCCTGTCTTCCCAAATCTTGAATAAAAAATTGTTGTCTGTGAAACAATGGTGCCTTTATTTCCTTTCAAAGCAAGGTGTGCTTGAAGGGGGGGAAGGTGGTTGGTAATTGGAGAGGATAGGCAATATAAACAGAGTAAACAAACGGGGGCAGGTTCTCCTCAAGGAGAAACAAACGTAAGAGTCACTGGTTACCCTGGTCAGTCTGGAAGCTAGTTTTCAAAGCTTCCCTGATACGCACTGCGTCCTGCTGTGCTCTTCTAATCGCCCTGGTGTCTGGCTGCGCATAAGCTGATGCCAGGCGATTTGCTTCAACCTCCCACCCCGCCATAAACGTCTCCCCCTTACTCTCACAGAGATTGTGGAGCACACAGCAAGCAGCAATAACAATGGGTATATTGGTTTCGCTGAGATCAGAGCGAGTCAGTAAGCTTCTCCAGCGCCCTTTCAAATGTCCAAATGCACACTCCACCACCATTCTGCACTTGCTCAGCCTGTAGTTGAACAGCTCCTTACTACTGTCCAGGGCACCTGTCAGGGTTCCCTCCCCACTCTAAACTCTAGGGTAAAGACGTGGGGGCCCGCATGAAGAGCCCCTAAGCTTATTTTTACCAGCTTAGGTTAAAACCCCCAAGGTACAAAATTCCCTGCACCCTGAGAAATGCTTCTCCCACTGCCACCATCAAGTGCTCTACACAGGAATCCAGGAAAGGAAACCACTTGAAGTTTATCTTTCCCCCCAAAATACCCTCTCAAGCCCGTCCTGGGAAGCTTGAGAATAATCTCCTAACCAATTAGTTACACAGTGATCTAAAAAAAACCACCCCCGGGGTTTTAACACCATAGAAAACAGCGTCTTAAAAGAAGGATTTTATTAAAACAAAGAAGGTAAAATCAGATCTGTAAAATCAGGATGGTAACTCATTTACAGGATACTCAATTTCCAAACTCAGAGGGATTCCCCCCCTCTGGACAAACCCTTAAAGTTACAGAAAAAAAAAGGAGTGACCCCTCCCTCTAACACAGGGAATACACACCAAGCAAAATAAACAGAAATCTACTCGCTATGCTGACTAGACTTACTTTAGAAAAGTGAGGATTTGATGAAAAGATGACTGATTCCTTTTTATTCCAAGATCACTCTGTGTCTCACAAAGAGCCCCACACAAAGCTTTCCCCCTCCCAAGATTTGAAAGTATCTTGTCCCCTTATTGGTCAGATGCTGGCCAGGTCAGGTGTCGGTCTGGTTACCTGCCTTTCTTAACCCTTTACTGGTAAGAGGATTTTATCTGCATCAGACCCTCTCCCCCTTCCCCTTATATTTATGACAGCACCTGTGTATGGCTTCATGAGCCAGGGCATTAAGGGGTAGGCTGGGTCCCCAAGAATCACTATAGGCATCTCCACATCCCCAACTGTTATTTTCTAAACAGACCAGAGTTCCTGAGAACGCGCTCGTCATGAACCTTTCCCGGCCATCCGACGTTGATGTTGGTGAAACGTCCCTTGTGATCCACCAGTGCTTGCAGCACCATTGAAAAGTAGCCCTTTCGGTTAATGTACTGGCTGCCCTGGTGGTCCGGTCCCAAGCTAGGGATGTGAGTCCCGTCTATAGCCCCACCACAGTTAGGGAATCCCATCGCAGCGAAGCCATCTACTATCGCCTGCACGTTTCCCAGGGTCATTACCTTTGACAGCAGCAGCTCAACGATTGCATTGGCTACTTGCATCACAGCAACCCCTACAGTAGATTTGCCCACTCCAAATTGATTCGCGACTGACCGGTAGCTGGCAGGCATAGCAAGCTTCCAGAGGGCTATGGCCACTCGCTTCTGGACTGCTCTCATCCTGGTGTCGTGGCGCTTCAGGGCAGGGGACAGCAAGTCACAAAGTTCCAGGAAAGTGCCCTTACGCATGCGCAAGTTTCGCAGCCACTGGGATTCATCCCAGACCTGCAGCACTATGCGGTCCCACCAGTCTGTGCTTGTTTCCCGGGCCCAGTATCGGCGTCCCATGGCATGAGCCTGCCCCATTGCCACCAGGATGTCTAATTTGCGGGGTCCAGTTCTCTGACAGAGGTCTGTGTCCATGTCCTTGTCACTCTCCTCACCGCGCTGACTACTCTCCTGATTTCTCAAGTTGTGGTTCTGGATAAAGCGCACGATAATGCGCGAGGTGTTGACAACGGCCATAACTGCTGTGATGATCTCCCCGGGCTCCATGCTTGCCGCGCTATGGCGTCCGTGCTTTCAATCCAGGGAAAAGGGCGTGAAACCATTGTCTGCCGTTGCTTTCCCGGAGGGAGCGGGGGAGTGACCGTTGAATGACGACATGTACCCATAACCACCCACTACAAATTTCTTGACCCATCAGGCATCGGGAGCTCGACCCATAATTCCAATGGGCAGCGGGGACTGCGGGAACAGTGGGATAGCTACCCACAGTGCACCGCTTGGAATGTCGATGCTTGCCACGATACTGTGGACTCACAACGCCGATTTAATGTACTTAGTATGGACACACACGTTCGACTTCATAATATCGGTTCACAAAAATCGATTTTGGTAAAATCGAATTACAGTCCGAGTGTAGACATACTTTTCTCTCCTACTCAACAATGAACATTCTAGCTAAGTGTTTAGCTGGATTAATTGAAATTGCAAAATCTGGGCCAAAATTACTAATTTACTAATTGCTAAATGACTCTAATGCTTTTTATATGACTGCATGGAGTCATATAAGTCCTCTCTGTTTTCTTCGGTGGCGCTGATAAATGGTACACTTTTCCTCAACTGGGTGAAAACTTTGGCCAACATTTTTGAAGTTGAATGCCCCAAGTTAGGTACCTACATCGTCCGTAACCCAGTTGTTTGAGAGTTTGGTACCTCTGAAAGTGAGGCCACTTAGGTGGATAAATGTAGATGTAATTTTCTAGCGTTAAGATTTCAATTTGAAAATTGTGGTCTTTGGCTGCTGTCAATGAAGTACTAGTAATCAATGTACATTCTTAAGCTTTTGTTGGAGGAAAGCACCCGGGAGGATATTTTTTCAGTTGAATGGTGTTGACAGCTGCAGAATCTAAGTTTTCATTTAAAAACAAACAAACAAAAAATCCTCTAGTCCTTACAGTTGCAAAGATCTTCTAGAGTGAACCAAGTGTAAACTGATGCTGTGTAGTCTTCCTAAGTCTGCATGGACAACTTCAGTGCTGCTGCTCAAAGATTTCCAAAGTTGCAGCGTGGTGAAAATTGACCAGAATCTTGTCAGTTTTTACTGTTCCATATTTAGAACACAGTGGGTAGCAGTGAAACAGACGATGGTCATCTTGAACTACTCCAACTTTGGAAAGCTATGTATGGCAAATGAGCAGGTACTGGAGCTGTTCACAGTTGTGGTCCACCTCCCCCCCCCCCCAAATTTAGGGAAGTAGAATCACCTCTCCCCCCACACACCATCACCCTTACAGTAGCCACAGTGCTCTTGGGTGCGAGAGAGGAATGATTTATATGTATTACAGTAGTGCTTAGGAGCTGCATGGACGAAGATTTTGCTGTGCTAGGTGCTGTACAAACACAGAACAAAAAGAGACCCTGCCTCAAAGAGGTTAGTATAGGAAAGAAGCAGGGGGAATTCTCCCTCTCTCTTCCAACTGTCCAAAGGATATGTGTGAGAGCTTCAAATTTATCAAAACCTGATAGCTGGAAGCAATGAGAAATGGAGTTCCTTCTTAGGATCCAGGGCTGCACCTGATGCAAATTTAGTGACCTTCCTTTTCCCTCAGGATGGACGGGTGGCTGTGGCTTCTCAGAGGGACACTGCACCCAGAGGGACAGAACCATCCTTTTAGTTTAGTCACCTGGCAATTGGGTGTTAGGGCCTGAAAATGTTACCAGTGTCTGAGCAGGTGGTGGAGGGGTTGAGGCTGGTAGGTGGAGAGAGGGAGAAACTGAGGGAATACATTAAATAAAAAGAGAAATATGATGTTAAAACCAGGAATTTTGGGGGAGTGAAGATGATACCAGGGAGAATCATAGAATATCAGGGTTGGAAGGGACCTTAGGAGGTCATCTAGTCCAACCCCCTGCTCAAAGCAGGACCAATCCCCAATTTTTGGCCCATATCCCCAAATGGCCCCCTCAAGGATTGAACTCACAACCCTGGGTTTAGCAGGCCAATGCTCAAACCATTGAGCTATCCCTTCCCCCCCAGAAGTGTCGCACAAAATGAGTGCCGAGAAAAGGGACAAAGTGAGGAGAGACATTGAAAACTATATATCGTTGCCACATTCCTGCCTCTTTTCTTCTAAAAGAAAGTCGGGGGGAGGGATAGCTCAGTGGTTTGAGCATTGGCCTCCTAAACCCAGGGTTGTGAGTTCAATCTTTGAGGGGGCCATTTAGGGATCTGGGGCAAAAATTGGGGATTGGTCCTGCTTTGAGCAGGGGGCTGGACTAGATGATCTCCTAAGGTCCCTTCCAACCCTGATATTCTGTGATTCTATGAAGAGCTACCATGTGAATTATAAAAGAGAGAAAGTGGAGTGAAGCCAGGAAGGAAAAGAAAGTGTAACAAAATCAAGGAAAGCACTGTAAAGTGTGATTGAAAACCACATTAAGGAGAGCATGAATTGGCAACATGTTAAAATTAAATGCAGTACCCAACTCTTCTGTTGCTATAAATTGCAGGGCTATGATGGCACCAGGTATTGTTCACCGAGGCTTAATCCTCAGGCAGCTGGTGTTGGGTATGTTTTTCAAGCTGTGCAGGAGGATTCTTATTTCTGTTTGTTTCAGGACTGTTCATCTTCCAGGCCCTGAATAAATGTGTTGTTAATATCCATTTGTCATGGGAGATTATGCCACACATTGAATTCAAACTTTTGTGCAGAAGAGACATGTAGTCTGGCACTGCCCAGTCGAAAGCTATTCCTTTTAGCTGTTCAACATGAGCACTTGTCACCTGGCATGAAGACATGGTCCCAGACACTAGTTAGCCCTGGGAGAGACCTTGAACACAATGGTATGAGCTATGGAGGCTCCTTTTAATCCTTCTGGGTGACTTTCTAAGTAGGGAAGAGGCTAATCCGTTGCTTGAGCATTCCTTGTGTGTGAGAGGAGGGGATGAAGGTTCCTAAAATTTACTTGGACTCAGTTAGCCTTTACCTCTTTGCAAGCTGTCTGTCATATTCTGAGAGTAGCCTTGAGCCGTGTGATTACTCAGAACGCTGCTCTGTGCAGTTTGGGGGTAGCTTTCTTATTATGGCTGTACAAGCTTGCTGTTACTTTCATCTGTAATTCATAAGAAACTTATCTTCATAACTTGATTGTAAATGGAAAAAAGGGAAGAAATAGACACTCGTGATTGCAGCTTCAGTTTAAAAAAATATGAATGCCACAAAAGTGAACTTTAGATAGCATTGGAGTTCAGAAGTTCACTTTAAACAAATAAACAAGCCCTAAACAATGGAAACTGTTAAAGCACAGTTAAGGGCACCCAAACAAGCATAAATCTGTCTCCATAGTGAGAACAACCAGGGTTTGCCTTATCCCAGCCATTACACAGGTTCATGTGTTCTGTGACCACCAAAATATTAATACCTGACTCTTAACTAGTGCTGATCAGGGACAAGGTTAATTGGAAAATGCCAATTCATTGAACCTGAAATATTTTTCAGAAAGGTGTTGGGTTCAATGAACTTCTGACAAAACGCAGGAAGGGTTCCTCTGGCTCCGGGGCAGCCCCTCCATGACAGCTGTCCTGAGGCCAGTGACCTCGGAGCTTCCAGGGTCTATGGCTTATGGGCAACCTTGCCATGTGGACTGCCCCGAGATCAGGCTTTTCCTGGAGCCATGGCTCTCAGGGCTTTAGGATCCCTGCTCTGTAGTGGGGAGCTCACCTGAATCCGGGAAGTTAGCATATGTAGTTCCGTTTTGGATTTCAGGTCCACCATTTGCTAGAAGCGAGCACATCATGTACATCACGTACCAGAGGAAGGGAGGGGAACATCTGGACTCAAAAAGATAAGGGCAACAGTTGAGAAAGAAACTAACCGCATCCGCATGCCTGAGTAGCTGCGGCACCAGGCAACACGGGGAGGGTGGCTAGCGGGGATAGGTGGTAGATAAGAGAAAGGTCTGTTTATTGGTTAAGGTTTACGATGCACGAGGACAACAGCTTTGCGAACAGGGGCTGCAAACAGGGGAGTTTGAAAGGGGAGCACAAAGGGGGCAAGCTATCCTTGCCATTCCTAATTCTTTTTACCCAAACTACAGGGAGAGGCAGAGCAACCAGGTGGCTGCAGACGGGGGAGTGAGTATCTGTTGAGGGGACAGTTTTGCACTTTGACCGTGTGCTTGAGTGTTTGATTTCCTGTTTGAATAGTGTGATTTGGGAGTGCTTCATTGCAGACTCTTCTAAAAAGACTGTCAGTCAGCTGCGCACCAGCGGAGCAGCGCATAGCAGAGAAGCAAACAGGTGGAGTTAGCCTGGGAGTTCGCCTGGAGAGAGCCTACTGAGGCATCCCCCTTGCAGGTTTCCCTGAGTAGCTTCTGCCAAAAGTGAGGAAACTCTTCGAAGGAAGGAACTATGGATGCTGAGCGATCCGCTGTCGTGACCTGCACAGGATGTGCCATATTTGTCTTTCTTCCACAGGATAGAAGCGACTTTGTCTGTACAAAGTGCAAGCTGATCTCCATATTGGAGGAGAAGATTCAAGGTCTGGAGAAACGAGTATCAACCCTGTGTTCCATAAAAGAAAATGAGTTCCTGGATAGACGTCAAGATAGGCTTCAGCGGGCGCAGTGTTGTGAGGATTCAGAGCAGGCTGCGCAGCGGGGACAGAAGACCAGCGAGGATAATTGGCGGCATGTGACCTCCAGAAGAGGAAAGAGTATGAGACAAGTCCATGTACAAGAAACGCATATTCAGATGAGCAACCGTTTTCATGTTCTCTCCACAGGCACTAGTGCAGAGAGTGGAGTGAATGATGCATCTGAGGGAACAGAGCAGAAGGAGACTCCACTGATTGGAAGGCATGAGATGCACAGTCCTAGGGATGGGGGTTCCACGACCACCACTCCCAAGAGGAGGAGGAGGGTGGTGGTGGTCGCGGACTCTCTCCTCAGGGGGACTGAGTCATCTATCTGCCGCCCTGACCGGGAAAACCGAGAGGTGTGCTGCTTGCCAGGGGCTAGGATTCGTGATGTGACGGAGAGACTGCCGAGACTCATCAAGCCCTCAGATCGCTACCCCTTCCTGCTTCTCCACGTGGGCACCAATGATACTGCCAAGAATGACCTTGAGCGTATTACTGCAGACTACGTGGCTCTGGGAAGAAGGATAAAGGCGTTTGAGGCGCAAGTGGTGTTCTCGTCCATTCTCCCTGTGGCAGGAAAAGGCCGGGGTAGAGACCGTCGAATCGTGGAAGTCAACGAATGGCTACGCAGATGGTGTCGGAGAGAAGGGTTCGGATTCTTTGACCATGGGATGGTGTTCCAAGAAGAAGGAGTGCTAGGCAGAGACAGGCTCCACCTGACGAAGAGAGGGAAGAGCATCTTTGGAAGCAGGCTGGCCAACCTAGTGAGGAGGGCTTTAAACTAGGTTCACCGGGGGAAGGCGACCAAAGCCCCGAGGTAACTGGGGAAGTGGGATACCGGGAGGAAGCACAAGTAAGTGAGTGCAAGAGGGGAGGGCTCCTGCCCCATACTGGGACAGCAGGACGATCGGTGAGTTACCTTAAATGCCTATACACAAATGCAAGAAGCCTGGGGAACAAGCAGGGAGAACTGGAAGTCCTGGCACAGTCAAGGAATTATGACGTAATTGGAATAACAGAGACTTGGTGGGATAACTCACACGATTGGAGTACTGTCATGGATGGATATAAACTGTTCAGGAAGGATAGGCAGGGCAGAAAAGGTGGGGGAGTTGCGTTGTATGTAAGAGAGCAGTATGACTGCTCAGAGCTCCAGTATGAAACTGCAGAAAAACCTGAGCGTCTCTGGATTAAATTGAGAAGTGTGAGCAACAAGGGTAATGTCGTGGTGGGAGTCTGCTACAGACCACCAGACCAGGGGGATGAGGTGGACGAGGCTTTCTTCCAGCAACTAACAGAAGTTACTAGATCACAGGCCCTGGTTCTCATGGGTGACTTTAATCACCCCGACATCTGCTGGGAGAGCAATACAGCGGTCCACAGACAATCCAGGAAGTTTTTGGAAAGTGTAGGGGACAATTTCCTGGTGCAATTGCTGGAGGAACCAACTAGGTGAAAAGCTCTTCTTGACCTGCTGCTCACAAACAGGGAAGAAATAGTAGAGGAAGCAATAGTGGATGGGAACCTGGGAGGCAGTGACCATGAGATGGTCGAGTTCAGGATCCTGACATAAGGAAGAAAGGAGAGCAGTAGAATACAGAGCCTGGACTTCAGAAAAGCAGACTTTGACTCCCTCAGGGAACTGATGGGCAAGGTCCCCTGGGAGAATAACATGAGGGGGAAAGGAGTCGAGGAAAGCTGGCTGTATTTTAAAGAAACCTTATTGAGGTTGCAGGAACAAACCATCCCGATGTGTAGAAAGAAAAGTAAATATGGCAGGCGACCAGCTTGGCTTAACAGTGAAATCCTTGCTCGTCTTAAACACAAAAAAGCAGCTTACAAGAAGTGGAAGATTGGACAAATGACCAGGGAGGAGTATAAAAATATTGTTCAGGCATGCAGGAGTGAAATTAGGAAGGCCAAATCACACTTGGAGTTGCAGCTAGCCGGAGATGTTAGGAGTAACAAGAAGGGTTTCTTCAGGTATGTGAGCAACAAGAAGAAGGTCAAGGAAAGTGTGGGCCCCTTACTGAATGAGGGAGGGAACCTAGTGACAGAGGATGTGGAGAAAGCTAGTGTACTCAATGCTTTTTTTGCCTCTGTCTTCACAGACAAGGTCAGCTCCCAGGCGGCTGCACTCCGCAGCACGGTATGGGGAGGAGGTGACCAGCCCTCTGTGGAGAAAGAAGTAGTTCGGGACTATTTAGAAAAGCTGGACGAACACAAGTCCATGGGGCCGGATGCACTGCATCTGAGGGTGCTAAAGGAGTTGGCCGATGTGATTGCAGAGCCATTGGCCATTATCTTTGACAAATCATGGCAATCGGGGGAGGTCCCAGATGACTGGGAAAAAGCTAATGTAGTGCCCATCTTTAAAAAAGGGAAGAAGGAAGATCCGGGGAACTACAGGCCAGTCAGTCTCACTTCAGTCCCTGGAAAAATCATGGAACAGGTCCTCAAGGAATCAATTCTGAACCATTTAAAGGAGAGGAATGTGATCATCACATGGGCTATTAAATGGGATATTAAAAAATGCTGCACACAAATCTGCAACCGTGAAACAGGTAGCCGACTGAGGAATCAATGTCAGGATAGTGCTCGGATCAGGGACTACTGGATGGGGGGTTATAACATAACTGTTTATCGCACGTAGATCTTGAACGAACCGATAACCTGGGCGCCCATACGGATCCAGTTTAGGCTTTTTTACAGGAAGGATAGAATTACAGGGAGAATTGCATGGAACCAGAACCTCCTAGAATCATAGAATCATAGAATCTCAGGGTTGGAAGGGACCTTCACACATCATAATGTGATCAAAGGGAGGGAGGGATAGCTCAATGGTTTGAGCATTGGCCTGCTAAACCCAGGGTTGTGAGTTCAATCCTTGAGGGGGCCATTTGTGGATCTGGGGCAAAAATTGGGGATTGGTCCTGCTTTGAGCAGGGGGTTGGACTAGATGAACTACTAAGGTCCCCTCCAACCCTATGATTCTATGTTCAGGAACAGTCAGTATGGATTCACCCAGGGCAAGTCATGCCTGACTAACCTAATTGCCTTCTATGATGAGATAACTGGCTCTGTGGATGAGGGGAAAGCAGTGGATGTGCTATTTCTTGACTTTAGCAAAGCTTTTGATACAGTCTCCCACAGTGTTCTTGCCAGCAAGTTAAATAAGTATGGGCTGGATGAATGGACTGTAAGGTGGATAGAAAACTGGCTAGATGGTCGGGCTCAACGGGTAATGATCAATGGCTCCATGTCTAGTTGGCAGCTGGTATCAAGTGGAGTGCCCCAAGGGTCGGTGCTGGGGCCGGTTTTGTTCAATATCTTCATTAACGATCTGGAGGATGGTGTGGACTGTACCCTTAGCAAGTTTGCAGATGACAGTAAACTGGGAGGAGTGGTTGATACGCTGGAGGGTAGGGATAGGATACAGAGGGACCTAGACAAATTAGAGGATTGGGCCAAAAGAAATATGATGAGGTTCAACAAGGACAAGTGCAGAGTCTTGCACTTAGGACGGAAGAATCCCATGCATTGCTACAGACTAGGGACCGAATGGCTGGGCAGCAGTTCTGCAGAAAAGGACCTAGGGGTTACAGTGGACGAAAAGCTGTCAACAGTGTGCTCTTGTTGCCAAGAAAGCTAACGGCATTTTGGGTTGTATAAGTAGGGGCATTTCCAGCAGATCGAGGGACGTGATCATTCCCCTCTATTCGGCACTGGTGAGGCCTCATTTGGAGTACTGTGTCCAGTTTTGGGCCCCACACTACAAGAAGGATGTGGATAAATTGGAAAGAGTCCAGCGGAGGGCAACAAAAATGATTAGGGGGCTGGAGCACATGACTTATGAGGAGAGCCCGAGGGAACTGGGATTGTTTAGCCTGCAGAAGAGAAGAATGAGGGGGGATTTGATAGCTGCTTTCAACTACCTGAAAGGGTGTTCCAAAGAGGATGGATCTAGACTGTTCTCAGTGGTAGAAGATGACAGAACAAGGAGTAATGGTCTCAAGTTGCAGAGGGGGAGGTTTAGGTTGGATATTAGGAAAACCTTTTTCACTAGCAGGGTGAAGCACTGGAATGGGTTACCTAGGGAGGTGGTGGAATCTCCTTCCTTAGAGGTTTTTAAGGTCAGGCTTGACAAAGCCCTGACTGGGATGATTTAGTTGGGGTTGGTCCTGCTTTGAGCAGGGGGTTCAACTAGATGACCTCCTGAGGTCCCTTCCAACCCTGAGATTCTATGATTCTAGGAGTTTCTGGTTCGGTGCAATTCTCCCTGTAATTCTATCCTTCCTGTCAAAAAGCCTAAACTGGATCCGTATGAGCGCCCCGTTTATCGGTTCGTTCAAGATCTACGTGCAATAAACAGTTATGTTATAACCCCCCATCCAGTAGTCCCTGATCCGAGCACTATCCTGACATTGATTCCTCAGTCGGCTACCTGTTTCACGGTTGTAGATTTGTGTGCAGCATTTTTTAATATCCCTTTGCACCCCGATTCTCAATATCTGTTCGCGTTCACATGGAGGGGTCAACAACTAACGACTTCCTCAAGGGTTTTCAGGCTCCCCCACTATTTTTTCCCGGATTCTCGCCGAGGATCTAATGGATATAGACTTGCCTAGTTCCTCTGTTTTAGTCTAATATGTGGATGATTTGTTAATTGCTGGTTCTGATTATAATGCATGTCTGATTGACTCCGTTGCTCTTCTTACTGCATTAGCTAATAAGGGCCACCGTGCATGTCTATCCAAGTTACAGTTGTGCAAAACCCAGGTAATCTATTTAGGCTTTGTGATTCGGCCTGGAGAGCGTTTACTCTGTCCTGATAGGGTGCAGGCAATCCAGGATTACCCGTGCCCGGCTATTAAAAAGCAGTTACGGGCCTTCCTGGGGGCTGCGGGGTTTTGCCGTCCCTGGATAGTGGCTTTTGGGGAATTGGTCAAACCGTTAGTCCAGGCCACTACGACATCTACTCCCGACCCTGTTCTCTGGACTACGGAAATGGAAGCCGCTTTTGAATCGACAAAGAAAGCCTTGATCTTAGCGCCCGCTTTGGGACTCCCAGTTTACGGTAAACCATTTTTTCTCTTCAGTCACGAACAGCGAGGAGTAGCCAGCAGTGTCCTATTGCAATACCTGCGGGACCGCTCACGCCCCATAGCCTACTACTCAGTACAATTGGACCCTGTCATTCGGGTCTCGGTCTCCTGTGTGCGATCCATTGCCGCCGCCGCTCTCATGGTTGAGTGGCCGCGCCCTATTGTTTTGGGGCACCCTTTAACTGTCTGGGTCCCTCACGAGGTTGAGGTTCTTTTAAAACAGCATACAACACAGGCGTTGTCTCCGCAGTGGGCTCATAAATACGAGTTGATTCTTTTGGCTGCTGCTAACATCACCTTACGTCGCTGCAACATCCTCAACCCCGCTACATTGACACCCCTCCCGGAGGATGGTACGCCTCACCATGTATGTATGGATGTCGTCGCTGAGAGCGGTAAGCCTCGCCCGGATTTACGCGACTCCCCTCTAGACAACCCTGACCTATCCCTCTACACCGATGGCTCCTCCTACTGTTTGAAGGGCCGACGGGTATCAGGCTATTCAGGTACCACCCAGACAGATGTTGTTGAAGCTGCCGCCCTACCGCCCTTCTTTAGCGCTCAGGGTGCGGAATTACATGCCCTTACTAGGGCTTGCTTACTGTCTGTTGGGAAAGCTGTCACTGTTTATACAGACTCTAGATACGCCTTCGGGGTTTGCCATGCTACGGGCCAGCTCTGGAAACAGCGAGGGTTTCTAACCTCCTCGTGCGCAAAGATTGCCAACGGCCCTCTAATCTCTGTGCTCTTGGACGCCATTCAAGCCCCTCTTGAGTTGGCGGTAGTTCACTGTTATGCACACCAGCAGTCTAACACTTCTGTGTCTCAGGGTAATGCCTTGGCTGATTTAGCCGCAAAGGCTGCAGCTCTTCAGCCACTTCTGATGTCGGCGTCCCTTCTTCTGGATACTCCCTTCCTGCCGGCGGATTGGACACTGTTGTATGCTGATCTGCCGCCAGACGAGCTTCAGGATTGGAAGCGCTGGGAAGGATCTGAGGGCGTCGATAAGGTCTGGCATATTGGGGACAAACCCATCCTCCCCCGCCACTATCTGCTCCTGGCCGCCCATTATTTTCATTCTTTGGATCATGCTGGCGTACAGGGCACGGTGGCTGCTATCCTTAAATGTTGGGCGGCTCCTCATGTTTATCCAGCGGTGAAGCGGGCTCTTGGTTCCTGCTCTACCTGCCTGGCCTTCTCTGCACGGTCTCGGCTCGATGCCAACTTGAAGGGTGGGGGAGACCTTGGGCAAACTTCCCATTTCAACGATTACAGATGGACTATGCAGAAATGCCTAAAAGCTCAGGGTTTCACCATCTCCTTGTAATAGTGGATCAACTTTCCAGGTGGCCTGAAGCAATACCAACCAGAATGGCAGACGCAAGATCTGTGGTAAAATTTTTAATGAAAGACCTTGTACCCAGGTTTGGGGGTCCTGAAGTCATCGATTCAGACCGAGGATTACACTTCACTGCAAAGATTTTGGAGGAACTGTACCGGTGCCTGGGAATTGTTCGACAACTTCACACCCCTTATCACCCCCAATCGGCAGGATAGGTGGAGCGTATGAATCGAACTCTAAAGACAATGGTAGTGAAGTTCTGTAAGGAAACTGGACTTAAGTGGCTAGAGATTTTGCCCATAGCCCTGTGGTACATAAGGCGGGCCCCACGCATGCCCCTGGGCCTGTCCCCATTTGAGGTACTGTTTGGGAGGCCAGCTTTGGTCCCGGGAACTTATGTTCCCACCCACACTAGCCTCTTGGATGGAGATGAAACCTTGGCCACTTATGTAGCCAGACTGCAGAAGGGGCTGACTGGCAACCAGTTTGAGGCTCAATTGTTCCAAACCGTGCCATTAGGGTTACAGGTTCATCCCTTCAAACCAGGGGATTGGGTGATGGTAAAAAAGATCCGCCGCACTAACCCCCTGGAACCCCGGTGGGAGGGGCCGTATCAGGTTCTGTTATGTACTTATTCTGCTTTAAAAGTTGCAGGTAAAAGTTCCTGGATTCATCACAGCTACGCTAAGCTGGCGCTGGGACCAACACCTGGCCCTGACGAGCCGTCTGACGAGCCACCCTGCGAATGAATGCCACTACCAATCTATGGACTGAACCCTCCAACTATTGGGATCTCCATACTCCACCAGGACTTCTTGCCTTCTTATCACTTGAACTTATATTGGTTGTTTCGTTTTTTGTGTGGTATAGGAGAGGATGCCAGTACTGGTATCATTTACCTGGGGGTTCCGCTCCCTATTCTCAAGTTCAGTACAGGGATGGAAGGGTAACAGCTTCTTGAATTTAACCCATGCTATAATACAGGGTGTGAATCAGACACAGTGTTCGATTTGTATTCATACCCCCACGTACGTAGGTCAGGGAGTCCCGTTGGTAGGGGTGCCTATCCCTCTCAACCGAACCCTCCAGGCTGGATTATGGGCAAACGCTACGTTTAACTGGAATGTTACGATCCAAACATGGTCTATTGATATGGTGGCCCAGGGTAGTTGTGCTTTATGTGTGTCATGATGTAAAGGTGTAGAGAATACAGTTTTTGTGGGTAACTTTGTAGGGTGTAATGACACCACCCAGATCAGCTCTGGTGCGGCAAGTCCCTCCAAGTATTCCAGGGCGCCGTGGCCGGTCCCTGAGGGATCTGGCTGGTATTGGTTATGCAACCACACGGCTTATAAGACCCTCCCGGCAGGTTGGTGTGTTACATGCACCTTAGGAGCCATAGTACCCGCTGTTACAGTACACCAGACCTTGACCCAGGGAGAAATTCGGAACCTGGTATGGAGAAACCGACGAAATGTCCCTTTAAACCCCCTCTCTGGACGACCTACTGGCTTTCACTCCTTTGTACATTGGTTTTTGCCATGGGTGGGGGTGCGTGAATTAGAAAAGGCCATAGTCAGTATTTCAGCAGCCTTAGAATTAATGGCAAATACTACCGCAGATGCCTTGTCGGCCCTTCAGATTGAGGTGACTCAGTTATCTCAAACTACGTTGCAAAACCGCTTAGCTTTGGACTATCTCCTTGCAAACCAGGGCGGGGTTTGTGCCCTGGTTAACTCGAGCTGTTGTGTATTTGTAAATCAACACCACAGGATGGAAACCGATATTCACACCCTTATGCAACAGGCCGCCTTGCTCCACCGTATCAGTCTCGACGACACCAGCACCGGATTCCAAGAGGCCTGGAACTGGCTCACCTCTTGGCTACTGGACTTGGGGGCTTGGGGCCGGCGTATTTTGTATCTAATCCTCCTGGCTGTTACTGTTTTTGTATTATTTTTTGTACGCTTACAATGCTGTAGCATGTGCTCCTGGCAACTTTTACTCCTGCATCGTGGTTATTCAGTCCCGATATAGCTTACTGACGTACAAAAGAAAAGGAGGGACTGTTAAGGGAAGTTAGCATATGTAGTTCCATTTTGGATTTCAAGTCCACCATTTGCTAGAAGCGAGCACATCACGTACCAGAGGAAGGGAGGGGGACATCTGGACTCAAAAAGATAAGGGCAACAGTTGAGAGAGAAACTAACCGCTTCCACATGCCTGAGTAGCTGCGGCACCAGGCAGCATGGGGAGGGTGGCTAGTGGGGATAGATGGTAGATAAGGGAAAGGTCTGTTTATTGGTTAAGGCTTACGGTGCACAAGGACAGCATGCTCTGCTAAAAGGTATATAATTTCTGTATAATTTGTATTCGGGGTCCCTTCCTGACTAGTAGGGGGGCACCACGCTCGAGTGTAATAATATTGTTATCTTTGAATACTCTGCAGTCGTGGATTCTGTTCAGGTGCCTCAGCCTAGACTCGAACTGCGCGTGACCTATAGGTATAATTTGCAACAGTCCCCAGGAATGGAAGGCAGCCTGGGAGGTGGGGGAAGCCGGCTGCTCCATTTCATGTAGAAAAATGGAACTGAAATGGTGGTTATTATTTTTTAAAGAAAAATTTCAGAATTTATTTTCTGTGGGAAACTGAAATGTCAAGTTTTTGTTTTGAATCGGAATGAAAACTTTTTTGAAATGGCAGAATTTCTCACAGAATGGAAATTCTGAGTTTTTGCCAGATCTAATCTTAACCATAGAAGTCAGTCAGACTCCAGACATAAACAATCCATGGAAGAAGAAGTCCTTTAATGATTCTTGATTAGATACATAGCCTACTGAAGACAGTCTTTTCTCTTTGCTTGCAAAGATTCCATGTGCCATGAAATATCCATGTGCCATGAAATATCCAAGTGTCATGAAATACAGATCTAGTGCATCTCTGTATCCAAACTCTTAAACGGAGATAATTAAATTATAGGACTTGCATGGAAACTTAAAGGTTAGCGTGGTGCCAAAGTATCATCCATTAGTATGCGTGAACAGTTATGTAACATGTTCTGTGGTTCAAATCTTCAGTATTTCATCTGGAAGCTGTGCAAGTACAGTGTCTTCTCTAAATGTTAAGACCATCCAGAAGGCTGGTAACAGCATGTGGGGCAGAAAAGGTTGGCGTCAACCTTTACTCCATTTTAAGTGTTTAGTTTGTCTTGAATTGAGTGAAGTCTGGGCCACTTTCACTAGATGATCACCGCCATTATGCAGCTGATTTTTTCCCCAGCCCATTGAGTGATCACTTCTTATCTTTTATTTTGCTGTAAATGAATCTCTCTGCAGTCTCTCCTTACAGAGCACAGGATGAGAGTGAGTAACATTTGGTTGATGTAGTTTAGCTCTCTGTGACCATAGTAAATGTGCCTGACTTCTCTTTTCTTTTTCACTTGTAGGTTTATCCTTCAGTCCAAGGGAGTAATTCACAACCAACTCTTAGAAAAACAGAAAATAGCAGAAGAGAAAATTAAAGAACTTGAGGTAAGTTTTAGGTGAATTAAGGTGATATTGAAAGTAGGACCTTAAAAAAAAATCAAGATCATCTTTGTAGCATCCCTTATAATTATATAGTATATTTATATAGCGCTTTTCATCCTAAAGGATATTAAAACACTAGAACTCCTATCCACTGCTGAAACATTGCTATCTCTTGGGTAGAATGCAGCAGCTGTCATGGCAGTAATATTAACAATGCATATCCTGCCGACCCTCCTGATAGGAAAATACCTATCTAGTCTAGAAGTAATGAATATGATTTAGACATATTACCTAATTTGAGTATTTGAGAGATACAGAAATATATAAGAAATGCACAATAATTTCAGTTAATGTCCTTTTGCAAGGTCAAACTGCTGAAACAGGACCTTGTATGCATTTAATCTTGACCAACGTCCAGGGGATACAAACCAGGTTCACTTGCTCTGCTCATTACATTTAATTCTTCAGAGGGACGCAAATAGAAATGTACCAAAAGTGTTACCATTATGTCTTTTTTTTAAATGTCCCTAATATGTGACTAATGTGAAACCCTGCCCCTTAGTATCTTGAGCAAAGAACTTAAAAACAACAACAACAACAAAACCCTCTAGGAGTGTTTTGGGGAAAGCAAATGATGAGTTGACCAAACAGTCTGATATGTTAGTATGAGCTTGGAGAGGGAATTAACAATAGGGAAGGCAGATCAGGAGTGTGTGTGTGCGCGTGCGCGCGCACCAAGGAATAGTGATGTGAAGTGCTTAAAGTGCAGTTTTACTCTGAAAAGTGGCACTGTGGAGTTCTATATTTACTCAGTAACTCCCGATCAGATCTGCTCAGTTGGTAAATAGAAATGTGCTTTTCTTCTGTTTGCCCTGAAAGCGCAGCCTAGAATCAGAAAGGCAAGATGTCTTCTGTCTTTTGCATCTCTAGCAGTAAATAATCTGCAGGCAGAACTTAGTTAACAGTTCTGCTGATGAAGTGAGAGATAGATATGACGCATGTGTTAGATTCTATTCTGCCTTATATAGCACTAAAAGGTATATGAAAAAGAGAGTCTTAAATGCATGGCCTGATTTTCAGAGATGTTTAGCAACCCCAACTCCCATTAAACATAACAAAAGTGGCATGTGTTCATTACTTTTGAAAATCAGGTTCTTGTATTTTGTTCAATAAAGTACTTTGATATAATTCTGAATAGACACAGGGAGCAGATCTGAAGAATAAGAATGTGCCATTTTTAGGTGTTTTTCATTTTAAAGACTGAGGATTTAATGTGGTTAAAGGCGTTTTTATTCAAAGAACGGATAATAGGATGGGGCAGATTTAAAGTAGTTTTGGGTGTTGTGTTTGAATAGGACAACCTTAAGCTTGCATTTCCTTGGTATCTACCGTTCACGTTTGTGGTGTTTTAACTATAATATTCTTGAAAAGTAATACACACTCCAACTACAGAGATATGCCTGCAACCATACCTGCAAACTCTTTAATGTGGGGATATGTTTTTGTTATACTAGTATCCTAATAAAAGTAGGATCCACCATGAGGGAGATATCCTAACCTTTGAAAATCTGTTTTTAACTGTCTCAGTTTTCAGCGGAAAGGAGAAAACAGATATGTCTATGGGGGCAGCTGTGCTAATGATATGAGGCAAGATAACATTTTAACTACATTTTGGATGTTAGCAAGTGTGGGTTGTCAGATCTGATCAAGCTGGGACTGTGCCTATTTAGTTATGAAGTCCAGGGCAGTGTAGCTGGACAGTGTTGTCCTATGCTCTGGAGAAAAACATTAAAACTATTTATAGAAAAGTCTCTCTCCACAAATAATGTGAAAGATGCACTTGCAAATTACAGCTGTCATTTCTGAGCCGAGGTGCTTGGGTTGACCTCATGGCTGGGACAGTCAGTGATGAAACCCAATGTCAGTGATGTTCATGAGTCCCCATGCTGTCGTCATGCTGCTTCAACAGTTATTAAAGGGTTGTTTTGAATGCACTTCCTGAACCTGAAGCCATTCCATTGCTTGATAATTTGTCCTCTTGATAGCAGGTAAAAACGCATCCCTTATTGGTGGCAATTTTTTGCCGCTTGTGTCTTGAAAAACATGCACCTGCGTACCTCTGCAAGTGTTGTAATGTTGATCTTCAAATGGTAAACTGGGCATAGGAACACCTCCAGTGCATTTACGACTTCCTCAGTGACCATCTCAGCTGTTCTGAGCACCTCCAGTACAAGTTCAGGCTCTTCGGAGGCTGAATCAAATGCCTTCCAGTAAGATAATTTGATCTTTCCAACTGGCTTTGTGTGGTTTTTAATGGTCCAAGTGATAGGAATACATCTCTGAGGTATATACAGTGATTCTATACCCCAGCAGCAGACACAAAAACAGCATCTGGTGGAAGTCTTGGGTAGCGTCTCACAGAGAGCACTAGAACGTCCATGTCTTGTGGAAAAATCTGGAGTTTAGTAGCACCTCTCTGTGACATTGATGGCATGCAAGATAATTTTAGAGTCAGCTTCTTCATGGGAACTATGAAGAAACTCCACTGACCACTGTGAGGCAGCAGCTTCATTATGCCATGTACCGATGACATTCTTTGAGCAATTCTTCACATGCTGGAGCGTTTTTCCTGCAAGGTATGCGGTTAACTCATCCTTTGTGTGAGTATGAGACAGTAACTTCTTCACTGTGGCACTGGGGATGTTCATGGAGTCAGTGATTTTATATTTGACAAGTGCAGTACAATGGAGTCTCTTCTTTCTGGCAACATTTTTAATTGATTCCCTGCATTCTTGTCAAGCGTGAGATGGATTCCGTCATAGATCCAGTATTTTCTTTGTAACCGCATAATGAAGTGTTCAGCCAAATCTTGGCAGGTGTTAACAGTTTCTAGTTTGTCAACAGCTTGTACCTTAACCATGCCATCTATGATTGCTATCCTGAAAGGCCTCTGCTGGCATAAGGTACCAGTCATGTTGTCAGTAGGTGCTGGCTTAGGAAGACAATTCAAGATGTGCATTAGTTTGTTTTTTTCTTGGCACATATGGGTTGTTCCATCATATGCGAACATTGATTGTAGAGAACTCATTCTTTCCCAAAGCCTCATGTAGATCATCATCTTGCTGAGATCTGGACTTGACCAGTAGATGAGCAACAACCTGTCAGCAGTTAGCTTTGTAATAGTCTCTGCCACCTTCACTCTGACTTCCCTCTTTGCATTCGAGCATACCATTAGTCTGTTTTTCTTAATGGGATCCCATAGATTGACAAAGCTTTGGATAATTCTTTGGGTTTTGAAGTCTTCATGCAAATCATGGCCCAGAGTATCCATTCGAGTGACACCTTTAGCTATCTCATCACTGAAGACATAATAATATTGAAGACTGTCATAATATTCATGAGCTCTGATGCATGAATGGGTAGCCAGTGCGAGTAAGCTCACCTGTAGCTTTAAAATTGCTCCTTCTTGGTATTTAACAGCACCTAATGAGTTTAAATGGTGCTTGGTTACTTCTGGGGAAGTCATTCTAAGCGGAGTTAATGTTTCATTTGAAATTTGTTAGAGTTCTGGGGTTGTCAAGGAAAGAGCAGCGTTCTCACTAAGAATGACTGCTTCATACAGATTTTCATGTGTTGAAACTCTACTTAATGGATGCCTTCAGGCTTCCAGCTTACCACAGAAGAAGCAGGTGTTCTTCCCTAAATGCATGCCATGGGAACTAGTATAAGGCAAGTCTCACCCACAGTTGGCACCTGTCCCAAAATCTTTGACTTTTTTTTAATGCTCAATGTACTTCCCCTCCAACTGTGCCAAATTCATTTTTTGGGTGCGCTTCTTATACCATGCAAGTTGCCACTGAGGGTTGTATTTAACCAGGTCCTCTGCAGGAGTATTCTCTAAAGATTCAGCTACTAGTTGGTATTCTTCATAGAATCATAGAATATCAGGGTTAGAAGGGACCTTAGGAGGTCATCTAGTCCAACCCCCTGCTCAAAGCAGGACCAATCCCCAATTTTTGCCCCAGATCCCCAAATGGCCCCCTCAAGGATTGAACTCACAACCCTGGGTTTAGCAGGCCAATGCTCAAACCACTGAGCTATCCCTCCCCCCAGACTTCTAAAAATGATCAAGAACAAAGTAAAAACAAGGACTTTGTAATAAATTACTTTGAGATTGTAATTAACATACATTATATAACATCATTATGTAACTACCTGTGTACTGTTTGCGGATGGATTCCAATAATTTCTGGCTGCATGCTGATGTCTTAACCAGTGCCTCATTACAACTCTTTTGTCATAATAAACCAAGCTAATAATCAGTACCACTGAACCTTTTCTTTTTTGTCGATGATGACAAATGAATTTGAAGCACTCCTTCCATTATAGTTATTTGTAACATTAAAATAAATTAATCAGATATGTTCTGGGCATTAACTGATAACACAGTGCTGTCAGTTGAGGGCTACAATTTAACTTTGTGAGGGCTGCGTGTTTGACATGCCTGTGTTTAAAAATCATTTTTTAAAACTATACTTTAACACTTTCTGAAATATATATCTACATCATTGTTTTAGGGTTGTGGCTTTGGAATGTTACCCAACTTGACCCATTTCCAGTGACATTGTATTATGAAAATTTCTGCCAACTGGAGAACTTGGAGTGGGGACCTGGGGGCAGCGAGTCCTCCTGCCATGCCGCAGAGGGGGACACCTTGAAATTATGATTCTGTAGATTTCTATGAATCAAATGACATCTCCCTTAACTTTCTCTTATTATCTTGTCCACAAAATTACACGTGCTCTCAGACTAACATCATTGGCAATAGTAGTGCTTTAAGATGAGTAAGCTCTAGTGTAGACAGGACCCAAGCATTTTTACCACACACTAAACATTTTACCATTGATCGCACAGGTGTAGTTGCAAAGGCAGCTGTAAACGTCCTGGTTAGATGCAGTCCCAGTGTTAAAGCCGAATGGAATCTGGTTTGATAGGCCTTTGTTTACTGAGTGTTGGGCTCCCAGGCTGCTAGTCTTGCCAGACTGTGGTCAGTTTTCAGCAACTATAACCTTTAGCTGCATGTCTCCATCTGTTCCTGTTCCTGGTGGGAAATGGTTCTTAACCTTCTGAACTTTCAGATTGCTGGGTTAAGCAGAATGGGTGGAGTTCCCCGTAAATTATAACCTTCTACTTCTTAGGCAGAGCTTCAGAGCTGTCCACTTGATGGTTTGTTTTCTCTCCTTTAAAGCTTACAGCTGCCTTTGGCCAACGGTTATTGGCACTGAATTGACTGTAACAAAAGCCGTGACTGATCTCAGTAACGGGTGGGAGAGGAAAAGTGGCTGCCAGTTGGGTTGCTCTCTCCGTTTTAACCATTGATATGGCCAGATTCCCTAAAGCTTCTACAGTTTGTTTAAAATGAAGATTCGTATCCACTATTAACCACCTTTCAAGCTGGCTGTTCCAGGAGAGCCATGGGATTCCTTGTGAGAAAGGTTGAAGTCTTACATTGATGCTTCCTGTGAGCTGAGGATTTCCAGGGAAACACCTGAATCGAAGTTAAATCACTTATCACAGGAGTAGCTGGAAGAGAATTTCTCTGGTCCTGAAACCAACCATTGATGCAGGGAGGAAATAATGTGAAACGTACGTGATCTTAGTGATTCCACTAGGTCATCCTAAAGAAAATAGACTGAGAGAAACATGGTGAGGTTAAAAATTCCCACCTTTTGATTATTAAATGTGGATAGGTTTTGAAGGTTGGATTTACCTTCCACCATGTCTGCTGCTTTCTTTACTGCCTCCCCATCCTCATGACAGTGGCACAGCTCCAGTGCTACACTGAAAATGGTGTCTTCGCACTCAACTGCTTAGCAGGCCTGCACAACTCATAATGCGGCGAGGGCCATATTACTCCAAAGAAAACAGCTGAGGGCCAAACCCCCCCGGCCCCGTGGAAACACGCCGCTGCCCCCCCCACCCCCCCCAGCGCTGCTCGCCCCGCGGAAACAACCCCTCCTTCCCCAGCCCTGGGGTGTGGAAGCCTGTAGAGGGGGAAAGAAACAGCGTGCATAGGGTGACCAGATCACAGCAGTAAAATAGGACCTGCCCCCTCCCCGCTCAGCCCCACCATCACACTCCTCTTTACCCTCCCCCCCCAGGGGTCACTATATTACTGCACACAAGAGTCAATCAATACAGTTGTAGATAAATCTCTGCATTATGCATTTTTGTGGCTTGCCCCACCCCGCCGCTTGCCTACTCACCCCCCCCTGCAGGCCGCACAGTGAGCCCACGTACTCACCCCCCCACGGGCCGCACAGTGAGCCCACGCGGGCCGCATGTTGTGCAGGCCTGGCCTAGATGATGGCTATGCCCTCCCACAGTTGAGGGCTACAATTTAACTTTGTGAGGGCTGCGTATTTAAAATAATTATTTAAAAATTATAGTTTAACACTTTCTCAAATATATATTTACATCATTGTTCTAAGTTTGTCATGTTTGATACCATTGTGTTTGTAGGAGAAAGGGCTTGGAATGATACCCAGCTCAACCCATTTCCAACAACATTGGAAATAGCGGAATAAGTTTAGCTTAACCCCCCCCCCCCCCCAAAAAAAAAAAAAAAGAAAAGAAAAAAGAAAAAAAAATAAGCCTGAGGCATCGCATGGAAAATTTCAGTCCAAAGTTTGCAAAGTTTTTTAAGCAACTGAAAACGGTTTTGTGACGACTGAGTGTTGGGCTACCTTAATAGTAGGCAGTGCTCATAGCCTCACTTAATAATTAATTATAAAATCCTGGAAGTGTTTTTCTTTTTGGTAGCATGATAAAAATAGTGCCCATTTTGAGTGTGCTTTTTGAAGCCACCTTTAGGGGCACTGCAGAGAGCCTCTTGAAATTCACTTGTATAAAGAAAAATTATGCAGTTCTTAAGGTGCTGAAAAAGGGTGGAATAATACCTAGCGCTCAAAAAGATTCACAAACACCCATTAAACAGGGTTAGATACAAACAACAAGAATTGGGGTGAGCAACGATGCTGGGATTTCTACCAGGGTGCTGTTCTTGAACAGTGGTTTCTAGGGCCATGGCTACACTTGTAGATGTACAGCACTGTGAGTTAAACCCGTCTTCGTACAGCTGAGTAAGGAAAGTGCTGCAGCCTGTCCACACTGGCAGCTGCCAGCACACTGACGTGGCTACATTTGCAGCACTTGCAGTGGCTTTGGGAGCGGTGCATTATGGGCAGGTATCCCACAGAACACCTCTTCCCATTCTGGCGCTGTGGGAAGGGGGTGTGGGGTATGGTGCATTCTGTGTCCTGTCCCAATGCCCCGTGATGCATCGCTTCGCATCCCAGCAATCCCTGTGTTTCCGTCCACATTTGGCGCCATCTTTCAACGGTTTCTTTGTAGCGCGATCTGTGTTCCATTTCGGTCAGCAGGAAATGGACCCCGAACTGTTGAGGAAAGTACTGACGAGTCTCGCCAGCACTTCATGTTTGGCAGTCGAGCTCTTCCTTAAGATCCAAAGTGACAGCGAAGAGTCCGACGATGACGATATCGACTCGCGTAACGCGTACGACACGAACTTGCTTGTGGCATTCACGGACATGCTATGCACTGTGGAACGCCGCTTTTGGGCTCGAGAAACCAGCACACAGTGGTGGGATCACATTGTCATCCAAGTCTGGGATGACGAGCAGTGGGTGCAGAACGTTCAGATGAGAAAAGCTACTTTCATGGGACTGTGTGAGGAGCTCGCCCCCGCTCTGCAGCGCAAGGACACGAGATTGAGAGCTGCCCTGACGGTGGAGAAGCGGGTGGCTATTGCAGTCTGGAAGCTTGCAACTCCGGACTGCTATCCCCACATTTTCCACAGGAGTTCGTCCTGGAAGATATCTCGCCGCTGAGGGTGACCGGGGAAGCAAGGGAGGGTCTTCTACTGTAATGCAGCTTCCGCCCTGGCCCATATGCAGCTTGCCTGTGTGCAGCAATGGTCCCCCCGCCCCTTGCGGCACAGTGGCGCGGACACGTTACCCTGACTGGGACAAGGACCACGGCGGCTCTCCCAATAAACCTGCGCAAGCGCATTGCCCATGCTCTGGATGAGACGTTAGAAGAGATTACAGTGGCCGATTACCACGATGTGATAAACCACATCAATGCGCTTTTCCGCATCTAGGCATGCATGTAGCCCAAACCCTCCTCGCCCAAGGAGCCCGCACCGAAAAAACTCCTTCCCGGAAAAAAAAAAAGCTGCTTACCGCGAACCTGCCCTTCTCTTTCTTCTCCACTGCGTACCGGCCGCTGCGACTGGCTCCCTTCCTCCTGGCTCGAGAAGAGCTCCTGACTGCATGCCCCCAGGGAGTCAGGGGTGTCTCCCCCAGCCCCAGCACCATCACTCCCCTTTTCTTCAACCCCCTCCTTCTCCTCCTCCCACTCGCCCGTGTCCACGGTGGTGCTGGGAATGGAGGTGGGGTCACCCCCAAGTATTGCGTCCAGCTCTTTGTAGAATCGGCAGGTTGTGGGGGGAGCACCCGAGTGGCTGTTTGCCTCGCGGGCTTTGCGGTACTCACTCCGCAGCTCCTTCACTTTTATCCTGCACTGCATTGCGTCCCGGTCATGGCCCCTTTCTATCGTGGCCCTTGATATCTGGCCGAAAGTATCGAAATTCCTCCGGCTGGAGCGCAGCTGGGACTGGACAGCTTCCTCCCCCCAAACAGCGATGAGGTCCAGCAACTCGGTATTGCTCCATATTGGGGCTCGTCTGGCATGTGGAGGCATGGTTACTGGCAAAGATGCGCTGAAAGCACTCCACGCCTGGCTGAGCAAACAGGAAGGGGATATTTAAAATTCCAAGGGAATTTAAAGGGTGGGACTGGCGGTTGGTCACCTTAGGCCAGGGCGGTAGAGTTCTAATTGATGACCAGAGTGGCTAGAACAGGCATTGTGGGATACTTCTGAATACTTCTGGAGGCCAATAAGAGCGCATTGGGTGGCCACACTGGAGCTGCAGCGCATCAGCGGCAGCGCAACAAACGTTATTCCTCTCGGGGAGGTGGAGTACCAGCAGCGCTGTACCTGCGGAGACACAGCGCTGTATGTGCCTTGCAAGTGTAGACAGTTAGTGAGGTACAGCGCTGCAGGCAGTTTCATTGCACTGTAACTCGTGAGTGTAGCCAAGGCCTAGATCCATATCCAATATTTGCCCTTGGGTAGTAGATATCTGATTAACCTTGAAGCTCACTCCAACCCCTTGACCTGCAGGAAAGGAAGAAGAGATTTTTTGCCTTTCCTCCGGTCTCTAAAGCCTCCTTACTGCTGTGAGGATTGAGGGGGAGGAAGAAAGGTCTCTGATATTCTACTTCTCTCTCTCCTCATTATGGTAGGTCCTGCTTCCCTGTGAATAGTTCCAATGCCTGCGTCTGATGTTGCTCCTAGCTTTCTCTGTAGCAGTATCATGAAATTGCTGTGATTCTTTTTAACCATTGAGTTTCTGGTATCTGTATTGCATGGCAAAGCTGTGAGCAGTGGTAGAGGAACTAGACCTCTATGTGCAAACCCAAAGATAGCACTTTACATCCAATGAACCTTTGAAAATGATCTTTGCCATTGCAGGGGTCAATCCTGCAAACACTTAAGGTGCTTAACTTTACACTTGTGCATAGTCCCGCTGAAGTCAATGGGACTTCTTGTGTGGACGTGCTTGCAAAGTTGGGACCGTAAGGCAGTAAAAGAACGCAACCTCTTAAATTCTGCAGAGATTGATGCCCTGTGCTCACATTACTTGTAAGAGGAGATTCCCACTCACCAGTAGCAATTGGATTTTTCCAGCCCTGATAATATCAATTCTCTTGTTATGTTTCACTATATTAGGTGTGTGTGTGAAATCTATTTTGAAAGCATTCTGAAAGGATGAGCACAGGCCCTTTTTAGCTCAGCAATGTTTGTGCAGTATTAGGAGAAAAACCTAGTAATGTTTTTCTTCCCTTGTTTTTAAGGAAACATGATATGCTGGGGTGGAACAATGCTTTGTTTCAGGAAATGTTATCCGTTTCCATTGTAGGGCTAGATGGATTCTGTTTTTAAATGAGGCATTTTAAAAAGACCAAACTCTGTGATGTTATAAAGACATGGAAAATGATTCTTCCTTCAGCGTGGAGGAAGTGATTATTGCTGTGTTGTTTCACTGGTAATATCTGATAATCCCCCTCCCTCCCGCTATTCTGGGCATGTTTAGTTGTCAGGCGTTGTCAGACTAAATTGCTAAAAATAACAAATATGGGGGAGGCTGCTCTGTGGCAGCTTTCTCCACTGTGTGCCACTTGTTGAATTTAGTTCCTTGATAGAAAGGGCAAAAGCAACCCGCTTCCATTCTTGTTGAATGGGATTTCTTTTTTTAAAGTGCTGACAAGAACATTGTTGTGGCTCTCATATTTCCCAAACATTAATACTCCATGCACATGTACAAGAGAATGAAAGCTCCTGTAGGGCTAAATCTTCAGTGTCTGTCTACAGCAAAAACTATGATCCTGGAAAACCACAGGAAAATAAACAAGTGGTTGCATTCTAAATAAACAAGTGGTTGCTTTGCCATGTGGCTTCTGAGAAGCCATGTAAAATTGTCCCAACTCAGGCTCAAGATCTGTTCACCCAGCCTTTACCATGATGATTTAGAAACTAATATTTTACTTGTCCATCAAATACCATTAGTCTCCTTGAGTAAGAGGGTGAGTTGAACTTTGCAAGGCTCCTTTATGGTAAAATGAAAGGGTCATTCTGTGGCAGTGGGATCTAATAGTTAGGGAGGCTGGAGGTCAGGACTCAGAAGTTTTGTTCCTGCCTTTGCCATGGACATGGTCTGTGATCTTGGGAAACTAGCAATATCTCAATGCCTCACATTCCTCCTCTGTAAAATCATAGAATCATAGAATCTCAGGGTTGGAAGGGACCTCAGGAGGTCATCTAGTCCAACCCCCTGCTCAAAGCAGGACCAACCCCAACTAAATCATCCCAGCCAGGGCTTTGTCAAGCCTGACCTTCAAAACCTCGAAGGAAGGAGATTCCACCACCTCCCTAGGTAACCCATTCCGGTGCTTCACCACCCTACTAGTGAAAACGTTTTTCCTAATATCCAACCTAAACCTCCCCCTCTGCAACTTGAGACCATTACTCCTTGTTCTGTCATCTTCTACCACTGAGAACAGTCTAGATCCATCCTCTTTGGAACCCCCTTTCAGGTAGTTGAAAGCAGCTATCAAATCCCCCCTCATTCTTCTCTTCTGCAGGCTAAACAATCCCAGTTCCCTCAGCCTCTCCTCATAAGTCATGTGCTCCAGCCCCCTAATCACTTTTGTTGCCCTCTGCTGGACTCTTTCCAATGTATCCACATCCTTCTTGTAGTGTGGGGCCCAAACCTGGACACAGTACTCCAAATGAGGCCTCACCAGTGCCGAATAGAGGGGAATAATCACGTCCCTCGATCTGCTGGAAATGCCCCCTACTTATACAGCCCAAAATGCCGTTAGCCTTCTTGGCCATAAGGGCACACTGTTGACTTATATTCAGCTTTTCGTCCACTGTAACCCCTAGGTCCTTTTCTGCAGAACCGCTGCCCAGCCATTCGGTCCCTAGTCTATAGCAGTGCATGGGATTCTTCCGTCCGAAGTGCAGGACTCTGCACTTGTCCTTGTTGAACCTCATCATATTTCTTTTGGCCCAATCCTCTAATTTGTCTAGGTCCCTCTGTATCCTATCCCTACCCTCCAGCATATTAACCACTCCTCCCAGTTTAGTGTCATCTGCAAACTTGCTAAGGGTGCAGTCCTCACCATCCTCCAGATCGTTGATGAAGATATTGAACAAAACCGGCCCCAGCACCGACCCTTGGGGCACTCCACTTGATACCAGCTGCCAACTAGACATGGAGCCATTGATCACTACCCGTTGAGCGCGACCATCCAGCCAGTTTTCTATCTACCTTACTGTCCATTCATCCAGCCCATACTTCTTTAACTTGCTGACAAGAATACTGTGGGAGACTGTATCAAAAGCTTTGCTAAAGTCAAGAAATAGCACATTCACTGCTTTCCCCTCATCCACAGAGCCAGTTATCTCATCATAGAAGGCAATTAGGTTAGTCAGGCATGACTTGCCCTTGGTGAATCCATGCTGACTGTTCCTGATCACTTTCCCCTCCTTTAAGTGGTTCAGAATTGATTCCTTGAGGACCTGTTCCATGATTTTTCCAGGGACTGAGGTGAGACTGACTGGCCTGTAGTTCCCCGGATCTTCCTTCTTCCCTTTTTTAAAGATGGGCACTACATTAGCTTTTTTCCAGTCATCCGGGACCTCCCTCGATTGCCCTGATTTGTCAAAGATAATGGCCAATGGCTTTGCAATCACATCGATAATAAGCATCGGACATCCCTCACAGAATCAGTGTATACATTCATTATGTTAGAGGATCTTTGGATGAAAGGATGGCCTGACTGCTGGTGTAAGATACTAGCAGCATCTTCTTTCTACTGATCAATCAGATAAGGAGTCTCTGAAATTTGCCAGGGCTACTTCATGCTCCGTGAGAACAAGGCTATTTTAATTAAATAGCAAATGTAGTGCTGGTGAAAAGTGCCAAATTGGCTTGGAGACTGAAGTTCTTTGTCACCAGGATAGTACAGTCCAGGCAGTAATGAAGGCATATATGCCTCCACTTTGCTCTTGAGGGACCACCTCCAGAAGTGAGAAGGAAGCCCAGTCTCCATGCTTTAGGCAGTCCCTTGATTTCCATACTGAGACTGTCAACATGGGTGCCAATTGTGAGTGTAGTTTAATTATGTGAAAGCCTAGAAACTAATGTGAACCCTCAGTTCATTTCACAGGCCCCTAAACAGCCACCAGAAGGTAACAATGTTACGTTATTACTGAGCTGGACCACATTTAATCCCATGAATTACCACTGACAAACTGCTTATCCCATTGTGGATTCATGGAGCAGGCCAGTGATCTGGAGTGTGTGAGCTGTTTTCAAATAACCGGGAGAGAATAATGAGTGCCCCTGTTTATTCTTCTGTCAGGGGAATCCTCTCAAGAATTACCCTCTCTGTGTTTTAATCTAGATGGATTTTATTTTGATTGTGTGGTTTTTCCCTTTTAGCATAGAAGCAGGCTGTCATTTTTAAGAACTGCTCCAAGTGTGCCTGTAAGTGCTAGTCTGCTTGAACGCTGTCTTCTTGACCTTATGGCCCGAGCTGCATTATGGACATCTTGCAAATGTTTCCCACCATTGCTAACACCAGTTCAGTTATAGTTTGAGCAACATTGGGAGCCCTGGTGCAGTGGAGCTGCTGGTATTTTGAGCACCATGTCCTCCAGGGTTGTTAATGCTAATGGAGCAGAACTAGTGCTGCCACCAGTTTGTAATATATCCATCACGTAGACAGGGTTGTACCGGTTTATGGCATTGCTGCATACAAGATTTGGCTGTTTCAACCCTTTGGGAAAATCTTGTATTGTTTCTAGACTTTCCCAAAGTCTGCTATTTATGATAATGGTGTGGAAGGCTCCAGGACAGAATTCTGGCCTCCCAAGTTGTTAAGATTCTCAGCTGAGCCTCTCCATAGCTTGATGAAGCCTGGACTTGTTTGGCCCTTGGGGGGCAGCTACCCTCTCCTAACAGTACTAGGCTTGGCAGTCAAGGCTGTGTTACTTTGGATTTAATGGCCTCATGTGATATTTGGAGTTATCTGCATTGTATCTGAATGGTCAAATGCCTGGAGGGTTCACGAAGTTGGAGATGGTGAAAGCTCTGTATAACTTGTTCCATGTGCCTGCAATGGCAGTTTCAATGCTCTCAGCCAATAGGGTATGTTCATCCAGCCAATAGGGTATGTCTTTGGCAATGGGGCTTGCTCTGAGCTCTTTACATCAACGCACGTTGCTAACTCCCAGCTGCTGTTACCAACATGGATGCAGCCATGCAGGCTTCTGTCCTGTGGATGCTCCATTTTGAGGTTTATTAGAAAAATTGGTAACAGAATTCTATCCACCCATGAGACCTGTTAAAATTCTTCAATAGGAAAGTGTCCTGAAGTGCATCTGAGGCACTGCTGGGCATTGACAGAAAGATTGCCGAATGCATAGATATGATCTCCCTGGCTTTATCTAATCTCTGCTAGCCCCTTTTAGGGTTTACTCCCTACATCTATTCATATTGTGCATGGCAGCTACTGGAGGGAAGAGCCAAAACTCATCTGCTGCATGGATGGGGAGAGGGTTGCACCACCACACCACCTTCCCTTTCATTGCTAGGGCTGTCAAGCGATTAAAAAAATTAATCGCAATTTTAATAATAGAATACCATTTATTTACATATTTTTGAATGTTTTCTACATTTTCAAATATATTGATTTCAATTACAACACACAATACAAAGAGTACAGTGATCACTTTATATTTATTTTTATTACAAATATTTGCACTGTAAAAAACAAAAGAAATGGTATTTTTCAATTCACCTAATAAAAGTTCTGTAGTGCAATCTCTTTATCATGAAAGTTGAACTTACAAATGCAGAATTAGTACCAAAAAACCATGCATTCAAAAACAAAACAATGTAAAACTTTAGAGCCTTCAAGTCCAATCAGTCCTACTTCTTGTTCAGCCAATTGCTCAGACAAACAAGTTTGTTTACATTTGCAGAAGATAATGCTGCCTGCTTCTTGTTTATGATATCATTTGAAAGTGAGAAAAGGTGTTTGCATGGCACTATTGTAGCCGGTGTCACAAGATATTTACACGCCAGATGCACTAAAGATTCATATGTCCCTTGATGCTTCGACCACCATTCTAGAGGACATGTGTCCATGCTGATGACGGGTTCTGCTCGATAACGATCCAAAGCCTGATGCATGTTCATTTTCATCATCTGAATCAGATGCCACCAGGAGAAGGTTGAATTTTTTTTTTTTTTTTGGTGGTTTGGATTCTGTAGTTTCTGCATCAGAGTGTTGCTCTTTTAAGACTTCTGAAAGTATGCTTCACACCCCGTCCCTCTCAGATTTTGGAAGGCACTTCAGATTCTTAAATCTTGGGTTGAATGCTGTAGCTATCTTTAGAAATTTCACATTGGTACCTTCTTTGCGTTTTGTCAAATTTGCAGTGAAAGTGTTCTTAAAATGTGCAACATGCTGGGTCATCATTCGAGACTGTTATAACATGAAATATATGGCAGAATGCAGGTAGAACAGAGCAGGAGACATACAGTTCTCTCCCAAGGAGTTCAGTAACAAATTTAATTAATGCATTTTTTTTAATGAGTGTCATCAGTATGGAAGCATATCCTCTGGAATTATGGCCAAAGCATGAAGAGGCATATGAATCTTTAGCGCATCTGGCATGTAAATATCTTGCAATGCCAGCTACAGCAATGCCATGCCAACGCCTGTTCTCACTTTTAGGTGACATTGTAATTAAGAAGTGGGCAGCATTATCTCCTGTAAATGTAAACAAACTTGTTTCTCTTAGCGATTGGCTGAACAAGAAGTAGGACTGAGTGGACTTGTAGGCTTACAAGTTTTACATTGTTTTGTTTTTGAGTGTAGTTATGTAACAAAAAAACTGCATTTGTAAGTTGCACTTTCAGGATAGAGATTGCACTACAGTACTTGTATTAGGAATTGAAAAATACTATTTCTTTTATCATTTTTACAGTGCAGATATTTGTAACAAAAATAATATAAAGTGAGCACTGTACACTTTATTCTGTGTTGTAATTGAAATCAATATATTTGAAAATGTAGAAAAAATCCAAAATATTTAATACATTTAAGTTGGTATTCATTGTGTTGTTTAACAGTGCAATTAATTGCAATTAATTTTTTTTGAGTTAATCGCATGAGTTAACTGCGATTAATTGACAGCCCTACTTTATTCACAGTTCTATGCATATGGGGAGTGGAAGCCCCACAACCTGCTCTCTCATTTCTGTGCTTCCTTTGGGGATGGGTGGAGTTATAAAGAAGCTTTTCCCCACTGAACAACCTGCAGCTGTTCACCCACTACTCCCTGGTACCACCTGCTAAGCTTCCACCGCTGCAGGATCTCCTATGGGAGGGCAGCCCACTGGAAATGTAGGGAGAGCTGCTGGCATGAATCTACTCTGTATATAGTTGCCGGTTTTCAGGAAGAGAGTAGCTGAAGTTTATTCTAGCACATAGATCAGTATCTTTAAAGTGGGGAGAGGGCACCCACATTCTAGTCTCCCATTTAAAAATGAAAAATATCTCCAAAATACCTCCAAGCCCAACAAAAAAACACAGCCACAACACCCCGTGCCCCTCGCTGCTTTTTTGGCTTTAAAAAAACTTTGTAGCCAGCTGGAGGATATGGAGTACCCTGAAACTAGAATGATCAAAGAGAAAAAACATTCTTTTTACAGAGCATTTATGTCATTTGGTTGCTGCTTTACAAATTTGGATTAATGCCAGTTAGTGCTGTGAGAGACGGGACAAAGTTAATACTGCACTAATTTCTTTACTGCTTATGTACTCCAGTTTTTGACTCTGTCCAGGTAACAGCAGGAGCAGGACAAGTGAAGTAGAGGTGGCTTTACCTGTGATCCATGTAATGATGAGCAGTCTTACTGCATGATCACAGCCTTGCAATTGAAAGGGAATCAGCTGCTCTATAGTAATTATGATGCAGCCTGGAGGTCGGTTTCTATGTCCTGCTGTGATGGGGTTGATGCATTAGATCACTTCTGGCCTCCAACACAGGTGAAAAGTGTGTTTGGGCTTTTAAAATTGCCAGCAAAGTATGGCTTCTAGTAAGTGGTATGCAAATAACAGGCTGCAAGGTATTAGACCTTAAACCTATTGGGAATAGAAAAGGGAGAATTAGATCATTTAAAAGAGGAGATTTCCAGCTTTCTAATAGGAACTGGCACTGGCTTATCCCTGGGAGGTCGTGAGATCTAAACTTTTTAAAATTTCAGCTATTTTATACATTTAAATGTGAATTCAATGGGACAACCAATATGTATACAATTACTTGTGTGTATGTCTTTGCAGGGTTAGGCCTTTAATTTGGAATAAACCTTCATAATAGTGATTTTTGTAAGGCCTGTAAGTCATGCAGATAGCTACTTGATTATTATCGTATAAACATGTAGGTTGGCCAGAAGGGGCTAAAGTTTCATGCAGTCAGAAGTTTGAAATTCCAGCCCGTTTAGTATTTTCACTGTTGTTTTGTCTTGTCTTTAGGACCTTTGATGGTTTTCCTGTCTTTATTTTTTTAGGTGTATAAACATAGTAGATCTGATTTGAAACTAGGAAAATGATTGACATAGGTGTTGATAATTTAATTTAATTTAAAAATATTCGGATAGCTTTTTGAAGGGATGGTCTCTGGTCAAATTTGTCCCAGTATTTAGATTTTTGTGAAAAATATACTTTATAATTGAAATGTTTTTATCATTTTTTAAAAATTCCAATGGAAAAAGCTTTTAAAAACAATCACCTATCTCTGCATTGTTTGCAAGCCAGCCTTCAGTTCTAGTGAAGGAGAACTAGAATGTGAAATAGTCTAGAAACAAAGTCTGCTTCTAATTAGATATCTATGTATGGAGTTAGGAGCCTAACTTTAGGTACCCAGGTTTGAAAAGTTTGGCTGCATTTTTTAAAATATGATTTTTAGCTTCGCAGGATCTCCTTAGAGGAAATGGTAGTACCTGAGGAGCAACTACCATTTCCTCTGATAGGGCTGGACCCTGTTTTTATGAATAAATTGAAAATGTCTTTTACACAAAGTTGCTAAGTTACAAAATCATTCTTGTAATTTGGAAACAGAGTATTGACACATTAAAAGGAGAGCTTGGAATTTATAGTGAAATGCTATCCAAGGCAATGGCCAGAACTTCCTCAGGGCTTTCCGTGGTGTAGCATTAATCACATAGGAAATCCTTACTCATGGGACTAATATCTCTGCGCTCACCTCTTAGTCAGTGTGGCCCATCCAGCCACTCCTCATTGCCCCTTACTCTATGCAGTTTATTGCCAGGCTAATCTGTGTTTCCTCCCCCGCCCCAGGTGGGAACAGGAAATAATTGTTTATATTGTCTAGAATCCTTACCTGTGCCCAGAACTGACCGAGCCTTGAGTCAGCATTGTTAAACCACACCTCGGTTCTCAGGAATTCGAGGGTGTTGCCATAACTGCCTCTTGGCACTTGCCTTCCCTCTCTCGCTCTTTACTATGCCTGGAGTTATAAATTAATTGTTAGTCTGCACTTAAAATGTTACAGCAGTTTAGCTGCAGTGCTTCACTGTAGACACTCACTGCAGTGAGAGGAAGGGTTCTCCTGTCACTGTAGTTAATCCACCTCCCCAAGAGGTGGTAACTACGGGTATGTCTACACTACAAAATTAGGTCGATTTTATAAAAGTCGATTTTTAGGAAGTGATTTTACACAGTCGATTGTGTGTGTCCACACTAAGCGCATTAAGTCAACAGAGTGCATCCTTACTACCGTGGCTAGCATCGACTTACAGAGCAGTGCACTGTGGGTAACTATCCCACAGTTTCCGCAGTCTCCGCCGCCCATTGGAATTCTGGTTTAAGCTCCCAATGCCTGATGGGGCAAGAACGTTGCCACGGGTGGTTTTGGGTACATGTCGTCAGTCGCCGCTCCTTCCATGAAAGCAACGGCAGACAATCGTTTTGCACCTTTTCGTACAGACGCCATACCACTGCTGTGGTTGACACATGTAACAGCTCCAAGGCTCTTGCTCTTTTGCCTTGGCCGAAGTACCTTGCACTACCAGGACCTCCAACTATTTCACACAGAAGCACCTGCAGCAGCTGTCATTGCTTCTGCTCTCCTGCTCCTGTGCAGCAGATGGCCATCGTACATGTGTACAGGCCCACCGCTTCCGCTGCAACTCTGTTCTCCTGCAACTGTGCAGCAGACGGCCAGCATACATGTGTCTAGCTTCCGCTGCAACTCTGCTCTCCTGCAACTGTGCAGCAGACGGCCAGCATACATGTGTATAGCTTCCGCTGCAACTCTGCTCTCCTGCAGTCACCCCTCACAGACAATCGTTTTGCGCCCTTATTCCTGGATTTGCAACACAGACTCCATAGCACTGCAAGCATGGAGCCCACTCAGA
Organism: Chelydra serpentina; assembly: GCA_037349315.1. NCBI lineage: Eukaryota > Metazoa > Chordata > Testudines > Chelydridae > Chelydra > Chelydra serpentina. The sequence continues at coordinate 35,169,091 of JBAIAC010000035.1, read as the reverse complement.
TCACCGCTGCAGTTGTGAGCATTGTAAACACTTCACGCTTTATCCTGCAGTATGTGCAGAACCTGCAAAAGCAGGCGAGGCTGCGACAAAAGTGCTATCGCAATAGTGATGTGGACATGGACACAGACTTCTCTGAAAGCATGGACATCATGGTGGCATTGGGGCAGGTTCATGCCATGGAACGCCGATTCTGGGCCCAGGAAACAAGCACAGACTGGTGGACCGCATAGTGTTGTAGGTGTGGCATGATTCCCAGTGGCTGCGAAACTTTCGCATTCGTAAGGCCACTTTCCTGGAACTTTGTGACTTGCTTTCCCCTGTCCTGAAGCACAAGAATACCAAGATGAGAGCAGCCCTGACAGTTGAGTAGAGAGTGGCGATAGCCCTCTGGAAGCTTGCAACGCCAGACAGCTACCAGTGTCAGTCGGGAATCAATTTGGAGTGGGTAAATCTACTGTGGGGGCTGCTGTGATCCAAGTAGCCAATGCAATCACTGAATTGCTGCTATCAAGGGTAGTGACCCTGGGAAATGTGCAGGTCATAGTGGATGGCTTTGCTGCAATGGGGTTCCCTAACTGTGGTGGGGCGATAGATGGAACGCATATCCCTATCTTGGGACGGTACCACCTTGGCAGCCAGTACGTAAACCGCAAGGGATACTTTTAAATGGTACTGCAAGCACTGGTGGATCACAAGGGACGTTTCACCGACATCAACATGGGGTGGCTGGGAAAGGTGCATGACGCTCACATCTTCAGGAACTCTGGTCTGTTTGAACAGCTGCAGGAAGGAACTTACTTCCCAGACCAGAAAATTACCGTTGGGGATGCAGAAATACCTATAGTTATCCTTGGGGACCCAGCCTACCCCTTAATGCCATGGCTCTTGAAGCTGTACACAGGCAGCCCTGTGTAAGGATAGTAGTAAGGAGCAGTTCAACTATAGGCTGAGCAAGTGCAGAATGGTGGTAGAATGTGCATTTGGATGTTTAAAGGCTCGCTGGCGCAGTTTACTGACTACATTAGACCTCAGCAAAACCAATATTCCCATTGTTATTGTTGCTTGCTGTGTGCTCCACAATATCTGTGAGAGTAAGGGGGAGATGTTTATGGCGGGGTGGGAGGTTGAGGCAAATCGCCTGGCGGCCGATTACATGCAGCCAGACACCAGGGTGATTAGAAGAGCACAGCAGGGCATGTTGCGCATCAGAGAAGCTTTGAAAACCAATTTCATGACTGGCCAGGCCATGGTGTGACAGTTCTGTTTGTTTCTCCTTGATGAAAACCCACCCCCTTGGTTGAGTCTACTTCCCTGTAAGCCAACCGCTCTCCCCCCTTCGATGACCGCTTTCAGAGGCAATAAAGTCGTTGTTGTTTCAAAATCATGCATTCTTTATTAATTCATCACACAAATAGGAGGAAAACTTGCAAGGTAGCCCGGGAAGGGTGGGTGAGGAGGGAAGCACCGCGTGGGGTGGTGGATGAGGGGAGGGGGGGAAGGTCAAGGCCACACAAAAGTTCAAAACTTTTGGAATGCCAGACTTCTGTTGTTTGGGCAATCCTCTGGGGTGGAGTGTCTGGGTGCCCGGAGCGCGCCCCTCCTCTCTCCCCTCCTCCCCCCCCCCCCCCCCCCCCCCCCGTTCTTGGGCATCTGGGTGAGGAGGATATGGAACTTGGGGAGGAGGGCAAGCAGTTATACAGGGGCTGCAGTGGTGGTCTGTGCTCTTGCTGCCTTTCCCGCATCAGATCCACAAGATTCCTGAGCATTTCAGTTTGCTCCCCCATTAGCCTCAGCATTGCATCCTGCCTCGTATCATCGTGCTCCTGCCTCCTCTCATCCCATTCATTTAACACTTTCCTCCACGCATCCTGCTGAGCTCTATCAGAGCGGGAGGATTGCATGAGCTTTGTGAACATTTCATCGCAAGTGCATTTTTTTCGCCTTCTTATCTGCACTAGCCTCTGGGACGGAGATGATAGGGGGAGCATAGAAACATTTGCAGCTGCGGGAGGAAAAAAAGATACATTTTGGAGAACAAAGGGAAAACTCTTTCACAGTTACCCAAGCGATTCACATTACATAGCACTCGTGCTTTCGGTACAAGGTTGCATTTTGGCTCTTATAACGCGTGCCTGCTGGTTTGGTGTGAGAGATCACACACGCACGGCTAGGAAACAGAATTCGGCTTGCAGGCAGCCATGGTAAGCCAGTGTTTCGGATTTTTCAGCCCTCATAACATGTGGGAATGGTTTCAAACAGCAGCGCCCTCCTTTCCCATAACAAGCAAAGCCCGTAAGGTTGACCATTTAAAAGCAGGGGCTGTGGTTTTGGGGTTAATGTGCAGCACAACCCAACTACCCCCCGCCACACTCAGTTCTATGGGATGTTCGTGTCACCCCTTCCCCCACCGCGTGGCAAGTATCAGGGAAGATCCCGGGCAGCCAAATGTGAACAGCTCAGCATGAACAGGCCTCCCCCCACTGTGTGGCTAACAGCGGGGATGATTTCTTTTCAGCCAAAGGCAAACAGCCCAGCAGGAACAGGCACCCCTGAATGTTCCCTTAAACAAATTTCCCGTATTTTAACCAGGTGACCATGAATGATATCACTCTCCTGAGGCTAACACAGAGAGATAAAGAACAGATGTTCCTTGAATGCCACCAAACCCCGGGCCCATTCGCTGCCATGCTTTGTGCTGCAATGATTCCAGACTACTTGCTGCTGGCTTGGCGTGGTAAAGTGTCCTACCATGGAGGACGGAATAAGGCTGCCCTCCCCAGAAACCTTCTGCGAAGGCTTTTAGAGTACCCCCAGGAAAGCTTCATCCCCGCTCCATCCCCAGACACGTTGGGGGGAGGGATAGCTCAGTGGTTTGAGCATTGGCCTGCTAAACCCAGGGTTGTGAGTTCAATCCTTGAGGGGGCCATTTGGGGATCTGGGGCAAAAATTGGGGATTGGTCCTGCTTTGAGCAGGGGGTTGGACTAGATGACCTCCTAAGGTCCCTTCCAACCCTGATATTCTATGATTCTATGAACAGACTTTTCCATTAGCTGTACTGGCCGCAAATGCATCCCACGATTTCAGGGCAAATTATTAATTAAACACGCTTGCTTTTAAACCCGGTACTGTATTTACAAAGTACACTCACCAGAGGTGCCTTCTCCGGCTTCATGGTCAGGGAGCCCGGGTTGGGAGGGTATTGACTCAAGGGTGATGAATAGATCCTGGCTACCGGGGAGAATGGATTCTCCACTTGCCCGCTGTGCGCACATCCACAAAATCCTCACTCCCGTTGCATGAAACTCCCCCCTTGCAGGTGTCCACAGACAGTGGTGGGGTAGTGGTAGGGTCCTCACCAAGAATTGCACGCAGCTTGTCATAGTAGCGGCATGTCTGGGGCTCTGACCCGGAGCGGCTGTTTGCCTCCTTTGTTTTCTGGTAGGCTTGCCTGAGCTCCTTAATTTTCACGCGGTACTGCTGCGAGTCCCTGTTGTAGCCTCTGTCCATCATGGCCTTGGAGATTTTGGCAAATATATTGGCATTTCGTCTTTTGCAACGGAGTTCTGCCAGCACGGATTAATCTCTCCATACAGCGATGAGATCCAGTACCTCCCATTCGGTCCATGCTGGAGCTCTTCTGCGATTCTGGGACTGCATGGTCACCTGTGCTGATGAGCTCTGCATGGTCACCTGTGCTGATCAGCTCACCATGCTGGCCAAACAGGAAATGAAATTCAAAATTTCCCGGCGCTTTTCCTGTCTACCTGGCCAGTGCATCTGAGTTGAGAGTGCTGTCCAGAGCGGTCACAATGGAGCACCCTGGGATTGCTCGCGGAGGCCAATACCGTTGAATTGCGTCCACACAACCCCAAAATAGACCCAGCGAGGTCGATTTTAGCACTAAACCCCTCGCTGGGGAGGAGTACAGAAATCGGTTTTAAGAGCCCTCTAAGTCAACAAAACATGTTGTGTGGCCGGGTGCAGGGTTAAATCGACCTAACACTGCTAAATTCGAACTAAACTTGTAGTATAGACCAGGGCTAAGTGGAAGAAGTCTGGCCATTGACCTAGCACTGTCTGTATCAGGGGTTAGGTCAGCATAGCTACATCTTTCAGGGGTATGGATTTGTCACACCCGAGAGACATAGTTATGCTGAAGTAACTTTTTATGGTAGATCAGCCCTAAGTAACAGTGTGACAGTCTGGCCACTTCTCTTTATATATCTGTAAGGCAAATAGAAGTTCAGCAAGGTCTGAGTTAGGAAGAATGGATATTTCTTATTGGCCTCTGATTTTTTAAAAACATTTGGGCTTTGAAATCTTAGAAAATAATATAAAAAGGTTTCATTTGACACTGAATGTGAGGGTGGAGCTGAAAAGCAGGAAAAGTATAATACAAATCTTTGCAAAAAATGTTTTTCTTTAAAAAGGTCATTCTGACAGGAAGTGTTCTGACCGCGTTACTGGCTTTAGCAGTAGCAATATATTAGGATCCAAAGTGTGGAACTGAGGAACTTGCTACATTTTGCAGGACTCTGTTTTGTAAAGGACTTTTGCATAGAAAATATTCAAGCAAAAATTCAGATGACAAGGTGGGATTTTCAGAAGCACTCAGCATTTGGCCTAACTCTCTGCTCAGTAGTTAACAGGAGCAGATTTAGGTCAATGCTGAGGACTTTTGAAAATCTGAGCCTAAAGGTTGAGTTTTGCCAAGAGGTTCAGTTTAGCCAGTAATTGATCTGCGGATTCCAGAGAGAGTACATTTCTGCAGCCACACATTGACGCTGTACAGGTCAGTTTTCTCAGGTTGTAGTTCATATCAGATTTTGGTGCAGATGTTTGTGGAATAGTTGTGATACAGCTGAGGAAGGCTTCATCTACACCCTCAAACACCCTCTAATTAAATTTTGTAGTTCAGATGAAATGATAGTTGTGTGCAATAGACTCATAGACTTTAAGGTCAGAAGGGACCATTATGATCATCTAGTCTGACCTCCTGCACAATGCAGGCCACAGAATCTCACCCACCTACTCCTGGAATAATCCTCTCACCTATGTCTCAGCTATTGAAGTCCTCAAATCATGGTTTAAAGACTTCAAGATGCAGAGAATCCTCCAGTAAGTGACCCGTGCCCCATGCTGCAGAGGAAGGCGAAAAACCTCCAGGGTCTCGGCTGATCTACCGTGGAGGAAAATTCCTTCCCGACCCCAAATATGGTGATCAGCTGAACCCTGAGCATGTGGGCAAGACTCACCAGCCAGACACCCAGGAAAAAGTTCTCTGTAGTAACTTCTAACATCCCATCATTCACCATTGGTCCCATTTACCACTGATGGCAGTTAATTGACCTTTGACTAAGATCATGTAATCCCATCAAACCATCCCCTCCATAAACTTATCTAGTTTAATCTTGAAGCCAGATAGGTCTTTTGCCCCCACTGCTTCCCTTGGAAGGCTGTTCCAGAACTTCACTCCTCTGATGGTTAGAAACCTTCATCTAATTTCAAGTCTAAACTTCCTGATGGCCAGTTTATATCCATTTGTTCTTGTGTCCACATTGGTACTGAGCTTAAATAATTCCTCTCCCTCCCTGGTATTTATCCCTCTGATATATTTAAAGAGAGCAATCATATCTCCCCTCAGCCTTCTTTTGGTTAAGGTAAACAAACCAAGCTCCTTGAGTCTCCTTTCATACGACACGTTTTCCATTCCTTGGATCATCCCAGTGGCCCTTCTTTGTACCTGGTTTCCAAATATGGGGGCAGTGCCTATCGACAGGCATGATTTATGTTTCACAATAATTCCTCTTATGGTACTGGTATTGTGTGTTGCCAGCACTGTGAAAATATACCATCCAGGGCAAAGAGAATAAGAGCTGATGTTTTCTTATGCTGTAGAATCTTTCTCCTGATTGTATTCTCTCTGGACCATGTCAGCTGGTCTGTGAATGCTGGGTAGATTCATAGATTCCAAGGCCAGAAATTCCCCAAAATAATTCCTAGAGCAGATCTTTTAGAAAAACATCCAATCTTGATTTAAAAATTGTCAGTGATGGAGAATCCACCAGAACCCTTGGTAAATTGTTCCAGTGATTAATTACTCACTGTTAAAATTTTACACCTTATTTCCAGTCTGAAGTTGTCTAGCTTCATCTTCCAGACACTGGATCTCATTATACCTTTCTCTGCTAGATTGAGGAGACCATTATTAAATATTTATTCCCCTTGTAGGTACTTATAGGCTGTAACCAATTAATTCCTTAACCTTCTTTTTGTAAAGCTAAATAAATTGAGCTCTTTGAGTCTATCACTATAAGCCATGTTTTCCAATCCTTTAATCATTCTTGTGGCTTTTCTATGAATCCTCTCCAATTATCAACATCCTTCCCAAATTGTGGGTACCAGAACTGGACACAGTATTCCTGCAACGGTCACACCAGTGTCAAGTATAGAGGTAAAAAAACCTCTCTACTCTGACTCAAGGTTCCCTTGTTTATACATTCCAAGATCTCATTAGATCTTTTGGCCACAGCGACACACTGGGAGCACATAGAATCATAGAATCTCAGGGTTGGAAGGGACCTCAGGAGGTCATCTAGTCCAACCCCCTGCTCAAAGCAGGACCAACCCCAACTAGATCATCCCAGTCAGGGCTTTGTCAAGCCTGACCTTAAAAACCTCTAAGGAAGGAGATTCCACCACCTCCCTAGGTAACCCATTCCAGTGCATGTTCAGCTGATTATCCACCATGGTCCCCAAATCTTTTTCAGAGTCACTGCTTCCCAGGATAGAGTCCCCCATCCTGTAAGTATGGCCTACATTCTTTATTCCTCGATGTATACATTTATCTTTAGCCATTTTAAAATACACATTGTTTGCTTGTGTCCATGATGAGGAAGTGGGACATTGGGCTCAGTACACACTTTAGGTGGAACAGCTCCAACATTTCTTGCTGCAGCTGGCAAACTTTTCCTGCCCTAATAAACCAAGCCAAAGTGCTAGTGTTCAGCTAGTGGTGGTATAGCAAGAAATATTGCAGGGACTAATTCCAGAAACCTAAAAACCTCAAAGGTGAGGAGCAGCACTTAATAGTTCCGAAGTTCTGGTGATGAGCATCATAGGAATGAATCCTTATAACTAGGGCAGCGTGTACTCTTCTAAAGAACCAGACTCCTTTGAAATGACTGGGGTTCCCCTGTTCTGTACATGCCATTCCCTTCTGGAAGTAGTAGCTCAGGGGCTATACGTAAACCTGAATCCTTTAGTTGCCCTCTAGGCTTAAGTGCTCCATTGGTGTCTCTAGCCATGGACGGTGTCTGATACTTTCCTGTAAAATGGGCAAATCCAGTTGAATTCGCCTCCATCTGGTGTTCTGCCTTGAGCAGACTCTAGTGGAATTTCCTGAAATTAATCTCCTGCTTTGGAAGACTCGTTGTGAACAAGTCAAACTGTTCATCAGTTGCAGTAGGTGTAAAAATCTTAGAATATCCTTGTATGATGGGGGTTCTAGTCAACATGAGATGGCCCAGGGCTCATTAGACTTCGGGAACTGGTGTGTATGCCCATGCAGCTCCTCAGAAAAGAGCCCACTGATTGCTATGTTCTGAATTTCCCCAAGACATACCTGTAGCAGCAAATGCCCAGTCTAGCATTAGATGGGCTAATCTGTTTGGCTAAGATTTCACTCTGGCCAAGTAAGTGACAAAATGACAGAGCACTTCAGACCTGGAAAAGAGACGGCTAAGGGGAGATATGATTGAGGTCTATAAAATCATGACTGGTATAGAGAAAATAGATAAGGAAGTGTTGTTTACTACTTCTCATAACACAAGAACTAGGGGTCACCAAATAAAATTAATAGGCAGCAGGTTTAAAACAAATAAAAGGAAGTAGTTCTTCACACAATACACAGTCAAACTGTGGAACTCCTTGCCAGAGGATGTTGTGAAGGCCAAGACCATAACAAGGTTCAAAAAAGAACTAGATAAATTCATGGCGTATAGGTCCATCAATGGCTATTAGCCAGGATGGGCAGGAATGGTGTCCCTAGCCTCTGTTTGCCAGAAGCTAAGAATGAGCGACAGGGGATGGATCACTTGATGAATACCTGTTCTGTTCATTCCCTCTGGGGCACCTGGCACTGGCCACTGTCGGAAGACAGGATATTGGGCTTAGATGGACCTTTGATCTGACCCAGTAGGGCCATTCTTATGTCCTTTTCAAAGACCATGGGTAGACAAAAAATTCAGACTTTGTTACCGGTCTTTTTGAAGATAGCCCAGGCTGGAGAGAAGGAGCTTTTGCTATATGGACAATTTCAACCATTCTGATGTTGGCTGAAGCCCAGTAGGGTTGGGGAAAATGTTTCTCCAGACGAGTGTGTATACCCAACTATATCTCGAGATCTGATCACTTTCCCAAAGAGTGTTCCCACACAGACCCTGAGGAATGTCAAAAATGACACGTTAACTTTAGAGATACAGAAACTCTTGGCCAAAAAGTTTATAGAGACCAAGTCACAAGATGAGTTACATCAGGGGTGCTATTTGAGGCATTGTGTCATGTCCAAAGACTTCAGAGACTTCCTCAAGGAAAGGCTTCTGATTGTGAGAATAAAATATTGGCAACAGGCAGGCTGATGCTCCAGAATGTGATATAATGCTTGGGAAAAGGCACAGGGGGAAGAGCATCCTCAGGAAAGGAAGCTGCCAGCTTGCTTCAGACCCATCATTTAGGGTTTGTAGGAACAAGGATTTACAAAGCCTAACATTAGGCAGAAAGTTTCCATGACTGACTTTTAAATTTCCATGAAGAGCTTTTTGTTTGGATTTAAACATTCCCTTTCAGTATTTGCGGCCCACAGATTGAAGCATTGGGCTAAGGTATGAGAACCAGAGGTCGAAATTGGCTACTCTGGGTTTTCATTGTCCAAGCAGAGAGAGAAGCACAATGAAAACATCAAAAATGGTGAAAAATAAATTATAAACAATTATTTGATAAATCCTACGCATAATCTAGAATTCTGCCTTTCACAGCCTGATTCAGCATGGAGAACAGAGTGTAATACTGGCTTTTTAATGGAAGAAAGAATATGTGCCACGATGGTTGCGTGCCCAGCAGACACGTCAGTAGCACATCGTCTCCTGAGAACAGAATTTGGGATTCTCCATAGATATGCAAAGTCCAGCCCAAAACCATCCTAGTTTCTCTCAATGTAGGGCCAGTATCTTAAGCCACAAGGCTGTAAGAAATATATTTCTTTAGTCTTCTAAAACTAGTCAGTGAGAGGTCTGAGTCATAGTTTTTTCCCCTCCCTGTGAAATGCCTGCATGCTACCTCTTTAACCTATTAAGAATGTATGGCTTTGATGTGTCATGCTGCATATCTGTTTCGGAATGGCACCAGTTCAATTATTCTTATTAGGAGATGGTGTAATAAAAACTTAAGGTAGGAATATCCAATGCACTGAACTCCAATTTACCTGAACCATGCAGGAAACTTGTTTTCTGATCTAAGCAATCCTATTTGGTTTCATCAGCAGCTGTGGAACTGTATTCTATTTAATGCAGAAGTTGCTACAGCTGATACTTCCTCGAGAGGAAAAGAGCTGTGATTAGCACAGACTCTCTCTTTGGCAATCCAGGAACAAGGTGGCAGCATGCTACCCGAATAGGGGTTTGAAACACAAGGTCACCTCTTAGTAGTAGACACATGAGGTTAGAGTGTGATGGTAGGTATTTAAAACATCCTTCTTATTATATTGCTGACAAGACACAAACCAGAGCACCAAAGCAGCCTCTTAAATGGACTGTAATAGTAAGTACCAGGAGAGAGTTAGCGTTCGTGGGACACAGCCTGACTTGCATAACCTCAAAACAAGGAGGAAGAGTCAAGTTCAAGTTCAGCATTCAAGTGAAGAACCCGACTATGAATTTTAAAACCTTGCAACCACATTCTGGTACGTCCTACAGAAAGATCAGTTGGTGTTCAGTTAACAAAGGCCATGAAAAGCGCATCAGCATGCAAATGAAATATGACTGGACCACTGGGGATCACGGGTGTGTTGTCGCAAGAGGTTGGTAGAGTTTCTGATAACGCTAACAGTTAATGATTCACTTATTGCTACCAACTAGGTCCAATCAAATGTGGCCATGTCAGCAGAGTAGGCCTTAAACATGACTTAAAACTATTCAAAACTCAGCAGGTGGGTTTTTAAAACTGATCTGACCAGGCAAAATGTTTTTCAGATCAGCTTGCGTAACACTCTGTGTCTGTCCCCAGCGAAGACAAGACCAGAGTCACATCGAGTTCCCGTCTGGGCCCCAGTAATTAGGGAATGAGGAGAGGTTTACACACAAGTTCCTGATACTGCTCCTGTGATTACCTAAACAGAAACCAGCCTGCAGTTCTGAGGGGAAAGGACACCTCGATTTCCCTTTGCAATGAAAATGTAGCAACAGTCTATTTCACAGCCTTCCTTAGAGCTTGGCTCTTAGGCCTAGGCTACACTTGCAGATGTACAGCGCTGTTAGTTAAACCCGTGTTCGTACAGCTGAGTAGGGAAAGCGCTGCAGCCTGTCCACACTGGCAGCGGCCAGCGCAGTAACTACCACTGACGTGGCTACATTTGCGGCACTTGCAGCTGTATTGGGAGTGGTGCATTATGGGCATTCAGGTAGCTGCAACGTGCTTTTCAAATCGGGGGGAGGTGAGGGGGACTTTGACAGGGAGCGTTTTTGGAAAAAGAGTGGATTTTTGGAATCTCCACAGAGTGTCAGCTCATTATTTCCACACCTCCACATCCCCTGCCTCTCTCTCAATCACTGAAAGCAAACAGCAGGGGCTTTGTTTGTTTTTAAAGAGCAGATAAAAGAGAGGAAACGGAGCCTGTGATCAGCAGCTTAAAGAATGCAGCTCTGAACTCCAACCCGGAAGTGCCGTTTCAAAACAAAGGCAACTTCGGGAGATCGTTAACTCCGTTGTTCCTCGGCTATACTGAAAGACCAACGTACCACCCATTTCGCAACAGCTGTTATTCCTCTCGGGGAGGTGGAGTACATGCAGCGCTGTATCTGAGGAGATACAGCGTTGCACGTGCCTTGCAAGTGTAGCCAGTTAATGAGTTACAGCGCTGCCGGCAGTTTTATTACGCTGTAACTTGTAAGTGTAGCCAAGCCCTTAGTCAGAATGTAATGAGCCAGCTGTAGCCCTGGCTCTTTGGGCTGCTCACCAGTGGAGGTATCTGTAAGGTTACCTTCTTTGGGTTGAGCTTTTAGTGCTTCACTTCTTCCTCTGCTGGTGAACCCATTCCTTGGGGAGTGACCTAGGTCCTTGATAGCACATTGTAGAGCTGTTTCGGGACATATTTGGCTCCCTCTTTTCCCCAGCCTTCTTCCTCTCCCTTTACCTGCAGAAGAGGCCTTCACCTGACCTGGATCCTTCTTTGCGGAGTCCTAGGCTGCCTCTGCTGCTCCATTGCTGGCATTGCCAACTGGAAGGCTTCTTGGAGCCCATTGGGTGCCTAGTGAGAGCGCAGACCTCGCGCAGAGGACTGACCTGTGCTAGGACATCCTTATGGTGGGGAGAAACCAAGGCACCTTGGGACTGAGTAGGGATGGGTGGCAGACCCTCTAAGCTATGAGACTGGATCCTGCGTGCCACATAACGGGGTGGGAACACAGCTAAAGGGCATTCAACTCCCCCTTCCCCCCAGCAGCTCTTGCCTGAATCCTGAGCTCCCTTAGAGTTGATCTGATCTGAGCAAGGCGTGGGTCTTCAAGTAATGTCCCCTTTGGCATTCAGCTCCACCTCCAGTGCTCTGCCATACACCAACAGGAGACCACACTCTGCCAGTGGAGAAGAGGCCCTGAGTGGGAAGTGTAGAGTATTATTTGAAGAAACATGCCTTACCATCAATACCCAGAGTATGAATGCTTCAGTGATGTGTCAGGCAGGATTAGTGTGCCTAGTACTTTTACTCAGCAGAAGCAAGGCATAAAGGTTTTTTAGCTAGGTTTCCTCCCAATGGAAGTTTGGAATCCCATTGAGTGTATAAAGACAGACTGATGGTGGTAACGATCAGTTATGTGTCATTGTAATTAAATGAGTTCTTTAATGACAGCAGTAGAAATGATACAACCCCTCCGTATCCTCGCTTTGCATCTGTTGAGGGCAGCTTTTTAAAATGAAATTTTGTCATACGAAATTTGCCTTGAGGATAAACAGATGGGGATTTCATAAGCTACCAGCTAACAAAACATTTGATTAGCAAGTAACTTCCTAGGGGTGGATAGTGTTAGAGTTAAAGCCAGCCATGTCCACCTTTGTTTGGTAGCATGACTACAGGAGATGCCGGAGTTCTAATCACAGCTCTGACATACACTGCTTCTGTGACCATGGGCTGATCACACAACCCTTCCACATTTGTACAAATACCTCAAAGGGTCGTGAGAACGGAGTGCTATAGACCTCAATGCTATACAAGTGTGAAGTATTAGTAAAGCTGTTTATTGGGCTCCCTCATTAAACCTTTTACTGAAAAGCTGCTGCAGTGGGCATAGGGAAAACCAGACGCTCCTGATGTCATTGCTGGGAGAGAGGACTGGGCACTTGTTCTCCACCTAGATTGTCTGACTACTGCTAACTGTCCTGAGTAGTTTGCAGACTTTTAACTGTGCTAAACAATTTAGTTGAACTAAAACTCCAGCTGTAGTTAGTGGTAGGCTTTTCAGTCGAACATGCCTTGGATGGAGTCTGGCTGGAAGAGTGCAGACACAAGGTGATGTTGGCAGGATTGTGTCATAGTACCACGTTCTAATGACTTTTCCTGCTGCATTAGAGCTCCAAGTCCCCCCATGTCTTGGCAAAGCCTGACACAAGACTGTCTGGTCTGGAGCTTTAACCTGGAATTTCCTGCCTTTTGTCAGCTTGTCCCAGCCTTTGTGTGTGTGAGCCCTCTGTGTTTCCTTTGGGGGGAGTTCACCTCTAAACCTGTTCCAGAAAGCACTTAGGGTATGTCTCCACTGCAATGTAAGCCCAGGGTGAGTGGGACTTGAGTCAGCTGACCTGTGTTAGAGAACCTTGGACGTGAGTGTCCTATATTGTATTTTAACCCTGTGTTAAGACTTTTCTAATCTGGGGGGTTCCAAAGAGGATGGATCTAGACTGTTCTCAGTGGTAGAAGATGACAGAACAAGGAGTAATGGTCTCAAGTTGCAGAGGGGGAGGTTTAGGTTGGATATTAGGAAAAACTTTTTCACTAGTAGGGTGGTGAAGCACTGGAATGGGTTACCTAGGGAGGTGGTGGAGTCTCCTTCCTTGGAGGTTTTTAAGGTCAGGCTTGACAAAGCCCTGGCTGGGATGATCTAGTTGGGGTTGGTCCTGCTTTGAGCAGGGGGTTGGACTAGATGACCTCCTGAGGTCCCTTCCAACCCTGAGATTCTATGATTCTATGATTCTATGGTTCTGGTATCCACACTGCAGTGTGCAGAGTTAGGTCAGAATAACCTTATCCCAGAGTCCCTAGAGGAGGCCCCCCCTCCAACACCAAATGTGGCCGCTCTAGCCCTAGGACTGTAGTGCACTGTGGGATAAGTTTACTGCCTGCCTGCACGTTACCAGGAAGCAGCTCGCTTTGCAAAAAGTTTGATCAGTTTGCTTTCCATTGCAAACCCCGGAGACTTTCTGATAGTGTGATTGCAGATTGGTGATCAGAAGAGAATGGGTTAATCCTGACATGAGCTGCTGCTGTTTGCAAAGGGGGGATGGTTTTCGTTTTCAATAGAGGGGATTTCAGATTGCTGGGCTAGAGAGGACTGAGAAAGTTGTCTCATGGAACTGTGGGATACTATCGGCTGACTCCTAGGACCTTAGACGCAGGACCGCTTGATTTCTCTGCAAAGCAATAGGGCTTGGACCCAAGGTCACAGCTTAACTTGAGTTCAGACTCTCCAGCCCTGCAGAGCCCTGGAATCTGGGGGTAGCGCAGTTGCAGTGTAGATGCAATGGGGGCTATGCTTGAGCTCCAGCTCAAGCACACGTTTACATTGCAGTGTAGAAGTATGCTTGGTAGCTACACTCCATTGACCTGCTGCTTAGTGGGGTTTTTTTGCCTTTTAGCTGGAAGCCCCAAACTTTGCAATGCTGTGGGTTGTCCCTCAGGCTTGATTCTGTCAGGTGCTGAGTTCCAACTCCCATTGGCTTCAGCGGGATTTGGCATCTTACAGAATTGGGCCCCTAACTTTCATTTAGTGGACCTGACCCTGCAAGCCCTTACTTAGGTGGCCTCATCAGGCTCCTTGCCTGAGTAAAGACTTCTGAGGTGAGGCCCAAGCTGTTATAATTGACATGTAATAATAAATGCAAATGCATACAGCACAGAAGTGCTGGTATTGATGTCTTCCTTGGAAACTGACTATAATTGGAGCTCCCCAGGCCATTATCGAGGAGTCTCTGGCTTGTCAGTCAGCTCTGTCCATCGGCTGCCCCTGCAATATAGATGTTCTTAATGTAGTCCTGAGAGGCCGTAATTAGGATCAGGCCCCTGGTGTGCTAGGTTCTGTACAGACACAAAGGTAGGTGCAGCCTCTGCCCTGCAAAGCGTTCAATTTGTTTCGGAGGCAATATAGTGAACTGAAGGATGCTCACAGGCCATTTTTTTTGCCTGTCACCTAGGTGGACCCCTAATTCTGAATGGGTAGAGCATGGGAGGCAGCTCTGAACGAGGACCAAGACAGTTATTGACACCTGTCACTGTTGGGTTTTAAAACAGAATTTACAATTACCAAAGTGTTACATTCCTGACTGGTGTCCTCAGAGATCGCGGTTCATTTCTCTGGAATTCAAGGTCCTTGGGAGCCTCCCTGAAGTTTCCTTGCACCGGTTAATGAAGAGAATTTGGATCTAGAGTTCTGCCTCTAGTGCTTAGATATTGGTCCACTCCAACAAGAATGCTTTCTGTGGCTCTGGATCCTCTGAAGATGTGCCAGTGGTGTCTGCGGTTTGGAAACTCAGAGAGAATAGTCAAAAGAAGTGACTCCAGTCCTCTAGGATTACCCAGACGAGGAGGAAAAAATGCTGCTGGCTGAATTCCTATTTCTGGGATGCAGTTTCTGTCCATTTCCCTGCCAAGTTTGGCCTAATTCAGGATGATTTTTTTAAAAAGTCTCTCTCCTGATTGCTAGGGAGTTTTAGAACACGCATCTCAAAGAAAGGGGATAAAAGGTGATCCAATTTGTGAAAACTTGACTGGGCCGGAAGAGGATTTTATAGCTGTTCCAGTATTACCTGAGTGTGAATAGATTATTTTATGGGCCTTGTGGGTTTTTGTCAGTTGATTTTTTAGATGTTAGTACATAGAATACAGAGGTACTTTTTCTTTTCCTTAAGTATCAGAGGTGTAGCCGTGTTAGTCTGGATCTGCAGAAGCGACAAAGGGTCCTGTGGCACCTTATAGACTAACAGAGGTATTGAAGCATAAGCTTTCGTGGGTCAATACCCACTTCTTCGGATGCAAGCAGTGCTGTTTGGAAACTCAGAGAGAATAGTCAAAAGAAGTGACTCCAGTCCTCTAGGATTACCCAGACGAGGAGGAAAAAATGCTGCTGGCTGAATTCCTATTTCACTGCTTGCATCCGAAGAAGTGGGTATTGACCCACGAAAGCTTATGCTCCAATACCTCTGTTAGTCTATAAGGTGCCACAGGACCCTTTGTCACCCTTTCTTTTCCTTGTTTTTTTCCTTTGTTTCATGCTCAGGATGTTAAGTTTATGTATCTGTTTAACTTTATTGCAGTTAGCTTGTCAATCTCTTCTCAATGCTGTGTTACTGATGTAATGACAATTGTGAATATGATGTCTGTAAAGGAATGAAATACACATTTTCCATGTAAATATGACAGTGCCAAAAATATATCTAATAGAGATTAAAACTATTCAAAAATAACCCTCAATAGCCCCGGTGTATGAATCAATATATGCTGGGACCTTTATTCACTAAAAATCACTCACCTGTGATTTGCATGGAGCCCAAATGACTCCTTCCTCTCCCCCCACCTTCCGCTCCCATATGCACGCATTGTCTATGGTGATATAAATGTTGATTCCATTCTGTAGGATTCACTCCCAGCACTATAACTTGCCACAGGAAAGCAGAGATTCAGCTACTGCTCTGAAACGGAGCATCGTGTGGTGGTGATATAGCTATTGAGTCTGTTCTGGTTTTGTACCTTACAGCAGAGGAAGTCGTACCTGGAGCGGAGTGTAAAGGACGCTGAAGATAACATCCGAGAAATGTTGATGGCACGAAGAGCACAGTAGGGGCGTGGCTCCCCCATGCCTCAGCCGAGTTGGTCCATTTCACTGGTGCCCGCACTGATTAGCTAGAACCGGGATGTTTTCTAGACGTGATGACCTTGTGCTCTGTTTGCTACCACCTGCTGGTGGGAGGAGTTTGTGTTTGAATGCGTTGGATGTTGTGTCTCACCCTTTCTGTATTTGGATGTTGTAATAAACTCTTATTGCAAAGACTGGTGTGTTAACCAGTTCCTGTGTCTAGCAGACTAGCTTGGATTTTATACCATTTGCGTTCATACTGTTGACTTTTCAGTGGAGGAAACAATATGCTGCTTCAGGTATCGTCCTTTTTGCTCAGAGTAGGCCAGATTTTAATAGTCCAGAACCCTGTCAGGCCCAGATTTACCAAAGCATTCAGCACCCAGCAGTTCCTGTTATAGTACTTTGGGCTGGATGTTCAAGAGTTCAGCACCACCCAGTGTGCACCCAGCATGCTGAGCTCACTGGCAAATCTGGCCCATAGACCCAATTTAAGGCTCAGTGTAGCAAATGGTTACTCCCAAGCCTACTGCTTACTCCCATGAATAGGGAACTGACATCAGTGGGACAGGCACGCAGTCAAGAGTGCTCAAGGGGAAGGCATGTCTTATGTCAAAAGCTGGTGGGTTGCTGGTTGCTGTGGTAAAAGCATCACACTGTCTCTGAAGGAGCAGCAGGGCAACAAAGAACTTTCTGTTTTTCTTTTTAATGCAGCTTTGAAAGAGTTCTTGGAGTTTCCTTTAGCAAAACTAAAGCAGAAGCAAACGTCAGCAAAAAGTGGCTGACTCGAGGGAAGAGTATGTGCAGAAAAATATATAGACAAATGCAGCGTGGCTTTTCTGTTCCTAAACTAGAGGAGGAAGAAAGGAGTTGGCAGCATGGATTGAACTTTAATCTATCTCTAAACCTCACTGCTTGTAATGTCACTTGCCCTCTTCCGTTGTGTATGTAGCTGTTAGGAAAATGATCACTGCCTGGGATGTCAGTAAGAATCTTTGCCGGGGTGGTGGTTCGGATTCCAGTCGTGTCTAAGAGCCCCAATCAAGGCCCTATTTCGCTTTATCAATGGAGTAAAAGATGGTCCTCTCCCCAAAGAGCTTACAAACAAATCTAGATGCCAGGGCTGTGGCAGCTGGCATGGCAAGGCATGCCAGGCTGGGACATTGCCAACAGGCCAGTATTTACATACAAGACTAAACTTTATCACTAGAAAGCACCTGGTTAACTACTACTCTGAAACAACTGAGCGCTCTGATTAAATTCTCATAGCCACTAAGAGTTACTGTGTTGTGTTGGTGCCCCCTTGCGGATAATGTTTATAATGAATGCTCCCCATTCTGCAAAAACCAAAATACAAGGTATAGGTTTTTTATTGACACTAATTTATTCCAGGGCAATATTTCGATGTCTTTAGAGCCCCAGTACGTTAAATGCCACACTGTGCTGCATCTTTCTTTAACATGTAACTTTATAGATTTGCCCTTTGTCTAGTGCCCAAGTTTCATGGCCTAACTGGCCCCGGGTGTGTCACTCATGAGATTGGGTGAGCACAGGGCACTTGGGAGTTCCCCTGGGTTCTGTTCCCTGCTCTGTTACTGACTCCTGGGTAGCCTTAGACAAGACACCTCATCTGTCAGTGTCTCAGCTACATCCCAGGTGTGTGGAGGGTTAATTCGCTAAACAGGCTGGTGCCATCCTTCCATGAATGGCCTGTGTGATGAGAGCCACAAGGATGCCGTCCTGTGAGCACTCCCGTGTTGCTCTCCAGCAGCATCACCCTCTCTCCAGCATGGTGACCCCAGTGTGGCCATAATCCCAGGGCTAGGAGGAGGCCAGACTTATTTTAATCACTATCTTCCAATGACTGACCAGTCGGCCCATGACAAGTCGAGTTAGTGATAGTCATATCCCAGGCCACCCCCAGCACCCTCACACTAAACCCAGCTACTGCAATGAGTCCAAAGTATCACAGCCCCTAGGAAACTAGCTATTACATGCCGCAGGCAGAGAATAGGAGGGACCAAGCCACACGAGGGCCCGAGGCCCTGCAATGGCAGGGAAATGAAGTTAGTTCAATGCCCAGTGAGCACCATTAGATCTACCATCACGGCTGGCAGTAGCTGGCATCTTCGGGGCAGAAGCGCAAAGGAGACTGAACTGCAGCTGCCTAGAGTCGGTCGGTCGGTCACTTGAGAACCAGAGGGAGGCTGGTGTGTGTGGCAGAAACTGGCATTGCTGCTGCCCAACCTTTACCAGTTTGGAGGATCAGGAGGCTCTTGTTACCCAGGGCTGTCAGTCAATCACTTTGTGCCAACCCTCCAAAAAGGGTTCCCTTGGAACCAGCAGGGGTGGATGGCCCAGTGGGTGGGGCATTAGCCTGACACTTGGGAGACAAGGGTTCAATTCCGTTCTCCTGGACTCGCTGTGACTCCTTGGACACTGTCTGGTAGTGTCTTGTGTGCCAGCCCTGCCCCCCCTTCCTGGGTGCTGGGAGGGACAAATGCCTCACAGATTGCGAGGTGCTTGGGTAGTACAGTGAGGGGAGCCAGGTAAAACCTTTGCTAGGAGCTTTGCTGGCCAGAGAGAAGTGGGGCGGGGATTTCTCCCCAGATAGCACCAGTAGCCAGTGACATACAAGGAGTTTTCTTCACACGATAAACCCCATCTTTGAGGGACTAAGCCACAGCCCAAAGCCAGGGTAGAGCAGAATAAGCCCTGTGTCTAGGCGGGGGCATGGGGTTTGACAGTTAAGTCTAACCGTGTTCTGGGTGACTGATCTGTTGGCCGTTCAGTTACTTCTGCAGAAATGTGAATAAGCAGGAAAGGGCTGAAATGAACGAGCTCTGTAGTTCAGAGAGCTTGCCAGGCTGTGTGTAGAGCTGCCCTCTGCTGGACCCTGGCACACCTACCGGTCTGGAGCCCTGACACACCCCATTGCTGGTTAGCTGAGCCTTCGCTCCAGGGCTAGAGACTATGCAGGGCACCTGCCGCTCCCATTGACTCCAACAGCAGTTGTGGGTGCTCAGCACTGGGTCTCAAACTGAGAACCCAAAGCCACCAGCCATTCTTGAAACTCCAGCCTGGGTTGCCTGCTGTGCTCAGCAAGAGCTGCTCCCGCTGGGGCAGTACATGACAGAGCCTCTGCCAGCTCAGTAATAAATAATGATCCACTCAATGCGTCTCGTGCCAGCAACTGGCGGCAGGATTCTGAGTCTCCCCAGGGCCTGGAGCAGCTGCCAGGGTTACGAGGTGGCCACTGAGAGTCCTCGCTGCCAGGAAGGGCTCCTCTGGCCCGTGCTCCGGCCGCATCCTGCCATCCCCTGCTGCTGGTTCCCACGCTCCCCCTTGGGCCTGGAACCTGTAGGGAGGCTGGCACGGGGCAAGCGGCCCGTTCCGAAGGAGGATATTTGAGGGGAGTGGAGCCCAGAGGACAAATGGAGCCCAGGGTTAAAGTCTGGGGTGATGCCCTCAGCACCGGGTTAGAGAGGGCTGTGTGCAAGCCACAGCTTAGGATTTACCTGACCCTGCTGTGAAGGCCCAGCTGGGAGGTGAGCCAGCAAACCCAGCTTCCATGTGCTGCAGCCCTGAATGCTCCCACCCCCCTCAGAGAAGGGGGGCGGGGGGGAGAGGGAGATCAGTCAGGGGAACCCAGTCTCCGGCACTGCTTCTCCATGCAGCGAAGCTCCCGGGTGCTGGGGCTGCAGGCCAGGAAGCAGGAAGCCAGCAGCTGAACGACAGGCTATGAGGATCGATTGGCAGGCATCAGAGCTCAGCACTGCACTCTGAGACGAGGCTGGAGTGGCTCCTCTCCCATCTCTCCCACCGTACCTTCTGGGTTGGGTCTTTCCTAAAACACGTGCCCGTGAGCTGTGTTGGACTGACCCAGAGCAAGGTCTGCCCACGCAGGGGCCAGGCAGCTCTCCCTGCCTCCAGACTGCCTGACATTGGGGCTGCCAGCAAGGAGGGTGGATGGCACCTGTTGGGGTGATTTTTGTGGTGTGGATGCTTATCTCTGGCAAATGGGACTGAGGCCTCTCTCTCTCCCCTCCTCTCCGGGGTAGGGTGTTGGGGCAAATGCAGTCTTCTCCTCCCAGGTCCCTGTGGATCATGTGGCTGCTGCCTGGGTGCAGGGAGCGCTCTGGGGCTCCCCGCTCTGCTCTGCCCAGCACTAGGAGAGCTGTGAACTGCTTCCCTGACGCCCTGCAGGCAAATGCCAGCACTAGGACCAAATTCTGCAGCTGGTTCTGGACCACCGCAAGCCCTGGCCCTGCTTCTTCCTGAGAGCCCAGCGGCTGCCAGCACTAAGCCTCGGCCCACCGCACCAGGCAGGCTGCACTTCCCAGCAGTAAAAAAGCACCATTCCCAGCGCCAGCTGTGACTGCAGCTGTGGATCCTTCATCCGAGCTGGGGGCAGTCAGGTGTTTCTACCCCAGCTGCTGGCCATGGCTGGTGCTCCCTGGGACAGGCCGAGAAGTCACATGGTATTGCCTCGGGCCACTGCTGGGCTGAGTGGGTGGACAGCGTGGGGGTAGACGCTGAAATTTGCTTTCTGTGCAGTGAAACTTGCTCCCTCGTGGGGCAGGCACGTGCCTGGGATCCTGGAGTCATTTAGAAATGAGGCCGGGCTTTGTGGGACGCTGTTTTGCCATATTCACCCGGCTCCAGCGTGTTCCCCGCTAAATAGGAGCTGCAGTTCCCTTGGGCTTCGTGCTGCCGGCAGCACCAGGTAGCGTCTCTCTGAGTATTGTGCTGCTGTAGCTTTTCTGACGCGTGTTTTGGGATCTCACCCTCCAGCCCGCAGCCTCAGGGCTGCTCTGGAACCATTCAGTTCCCTGCAAAGCCCAGGGGGGATCAGCTTACAAGGTTGACTGCCAGGACCATGTTTTTTCTGAACAGGACGGGGGTGGGGATGAAATTCGCATGCCTGAGACCCGAGGCCATTAGTACATGCAATGAAGATGCTGCCTGTGTCAGGGGGAGGGATTATGGGGATCAGGGGAAAGGGAACACGGAGTTGTTGGCTTTATCTTCTATAAATAGATCCCCTGTGCTCACTATGAACACTGCCCAAATTCGGCTCCTTAAACACTCCCGCCCCAGCAGAGCCAGGATCTAAGCAGCTGTTTGGAGTAGGCTGTTACAGGAAAGCACGTGAGCCCTCCACGACGGGCATGGATACATGGTACCTTCCCCCCAACAGCAAGTGTCCAGCACCCACATGGCTGCCAGGTAAGGGAAGAGGTCACCTAAATGGGTCTCGAGAGAAAGGCCCAGCTACTTGGCTAATAGTGGTCACCTGGGCTAGAACCAGGAGCAGACGTGTGGTGAGTGTGGCTCGTGCTCTGATGCCCAGGGGCACCGGAGCGGCAGGGTGGGGCTCAGGCATTTCCAGCAGTGCATGGGGATTGCACCCATTCGCCCTTCTCCGACCGTGCTTGTGGCCTATGCCACGGGCCTCCAACCAGATGCCCAAATCGGTAGATGAGGCTTTTTCCCCTTCCCCCTCTGAGGATGATGACTGTTTTTTGAACATGGCCCGGTCTTTCTGGGCAGTGTGAGGAAGGCAGGGCAGCCCACCGGGGAGGCTGAGAACACTGACTCCAAAATAGAGCTGGGAGATTTTATTTTTTCAGTGACTAGTAAATTCACTGAAAAATGCATTTGGGGGCCCCCCAAACTATCCCTGAATTCAGCTCTGATTCAGCAAATAAGTTCAGCCTGAAAAAGCTGCATTTTGGGGGGGGAAATGTCAACATTTTTTCAAATCTACATGTAAAAATTTCAGTTAGAAAATGTCACTTCAAATCAACAGTCAAATCCTATCATTCCACCCAATGGGCATTTCCTGGAGTTTTCCTTTTCGGATGGGACCTGGAAAAATTCCATGTCCGTGTTCTCCCCACCAAGTTCAACCACCAAACCAGCCAATTATTTGCTCAGCTCTCCTGCAGCGGTTGAGTGAGAGGCCCCAGCATCTGCGGTATTCGCCCCCAGGAAATCCAGCTGGGAATAAGGAGAGAACTATGGAGGGAAACACAACAGGGGGCAGAACATCTCATCCAATCTGAAAAAAGCTGGCTGGATGAACTGGCTGCCCCAGGATGGGGAGCCCCCAGGACCGAGGGCTCAGCCTTGCAGTGAGCAGCATGGACGTTGTGGGTACATGGTGAGCACCTTCAGCCAGAATCCACGCCCACGGCTCCAGTGACTAATTCTATGCTGCAGGGTTTCCCCCTGGCTGCTCCCACGGCAAATTCTCTCCCCACAGCCCAACGTATGAGCACCCTATACTCCTGGGGGAATTCTGCACCTCTGCACATGCAGAATGTATGCAGAAATTAATGTCTTTTGTGCAGAATTTCCTTTTCATCCACGGAAATGAGCTGCTGGTCGCTATTAGGGGGCCACTGGACCCGGCCGAGCCCAGCTCGCAAGTAGAAGACACTGCCGAGGGGAGGAGGAGGAGGAGGGGGAGGGAGCAGGGGCTTCCCAGCAGCTGAAGTTCCCAGCATGCCTTGAAGGAAGGGGGCGGTGCAAGCCTGGGACCAGCATCAGGTTCTTTCTCCCTCTGGATCCCCGGGCTCCGGGGTAGGAGGGGGTGCGAGTGTCTGGGCAGGGAGGGCCCCACAGCTGAGCTCTGGGGGCAGGGGGCAGAGAAACAGGAACTGGGTTATCATAGGGGTTTCCTTAACTCTCAACTCCTGGAGGAATGTTGTGTTTCTGCATTTACATAGTTGCCGACAGGTATTTTGAAATAAATTCCCCAAATAACTGAAACTGGCGTGATTATATCCTGTTATCAGACTGGCCAAAAGGGGCTTCGCTGCCTGGGGCTGGGAAAGCTCCGAGTGACACCCCTGCTGGGAGTCAGCATGTCAAAGCGAACCGCTGCCCACCAGACTCCCTCCCTTATTTCTCATTCATGCTTGGCACCAGGTTGCGGAGAACACATCCGCACTGACTGCACGCCCAGGGAGGGCAGGGTGCTTAACAGGAAATCCGTGTGGCCTCCTGGGCACAGCACTGGTCTTTGTGCCATCTGTTTCGGCAGCTGAGTTTTAAAAATCCTTCCAATTTCAAGATCCTGTTATAAGCCCCAGGGCCCAGAAACAGCCTCTCCCTCACTGCATTCTGCTGCATACCTCTCTGGCTGCAGTGCAATTTGTGTGACCCAGACAGCTTGCTGGGGCCTGGCTCACTGCACCCAACATGCCGAAATACAGTGAGCACTCAGTATAAATCCGGGGGACTGCACTGGGGCCAAACAAGCCCAAACAAAAATGAAGTTTCAGCACAGCTGTGATCACAGCCTCCCCTCAGCAAGTTCCTGAATCTGCTTTAGCTTTACAAATGTTGGTCATAGACTTTATGGCCATCATGATTAGGGCCCTACCAATTCACTGTTCATTTTGGTCAATTTCACAGCCATAAGATTTAAACAAATAATAAATTTCATGATTTCAGCTATTTCAATCTGAAATGTCACAGTGTGTAATTGTCGGGGTCCCGACGCAAAAAGGAGTTGGGGGGGGGGGTCACAAGGTTATTATGGGGGGAGGGGGTTGTGGTACTGCTACCCTTAATTCTGCACAGCTGCTGGCGGGGGCGCTGCCTTCAGAGCTGGGCAGCTGGGAGTGGCGGCTCCCGGGTGGGAGCCTAACTCTGAAGGCAGCGCTGGGCCCTTAGCAGCCGCCACTCTCCAGCCACCCAGCTTTGAAGGCAGTGCAAAAGTAAGGGTGGCAATATCGTGAGCCCCTTGCAACTCCTTTTTGGGTCAGGACCCCCAATTTAAGAAACGCTGGAGATTGTTCTTGGAGACCCACCTCTGCTCCATTCATCCTAAATGCTCATTTAGGCCCCAATCATACTATCAGGCCCCCGTGGACCTAACTGCAGGCTTGAAACTGTAACCAAGCCTCTACTACAAAGGAAAACCACAAAAGCAATTTCCTGTGACACAGCAGTCGAAGGAAGCATCACTTTAAAAGCTTTTCATGTGTTAAATGTGGATGACAATATAAATGACTGCAATTTGCACTCAAAGCCTGAACTTGTTAGTTCATTAAAAATTAAGACCATGAAATCTGTACTGGGAAATGTTTTGCTTTAATGGTAAACAGGCCTTAAAATGAAGTGCAGGCCATTGAAACAATTTCTTTTGCTCTGCATGGTACTGATCCAGAGGTTTGGCATGTTTCAGCCGATACACAGTTTTTTGTTTTTCTGAAAGAGAATTTCACTTGGCCTTCTTCTGAGCAGAACTGAACTTCTAAACACTAAAATCAGGCTTAGACAATAAACCATTCTGGGCTATTAATCCCCAGCCTGGTTTTCTGCCCCAGCCAAATGTCACCATGAGGAGAGGAAAATTTAAAAATCTTGGCTCCTGAACATTGTCTCAAGGTTTGCGATAAGCTGGAGGCTGGTGTGGACTGCACCCTTAGCAAGTTTGCAGATGACACTAAACTGGGAGGAGTGGTTGATACACTGGAGGGTAGGGACAGGATACAGAGGGACCTAGACAAATTAGAGGATTGGGCCAAAAGAAATATGAGGAGGTTCAACAAGGACAAGTGCAGAGTGGATAAATTGGAAAGAATCCAGGGAAGGGCAACAAAAATGATTAGGGGGCTGGAGCACATGATTTATGAGGAGAGGCTGAGGGAACTGGGATTGTTTAGCCTGCAGAAGAGAAGAATGAGGGGGGATTTGATAGCTGCTTTCAACTACCTGAAAGGTCTCAAGAATGGTCTCAAGTTGCAGAGGGGGAGGTTTAGATTGGATATTAGGAAAAACGTTTTCACTAGTAGGGTGGTGAAGCACTGGAATGGGTTACCTAGGGAGGTGGTGGAATCTCCTTCCTTCGAGGTTTTTAAGGTCAGGCTGGGATGATTTAGTTGGGGTTGGTCCTGCTTTGAGCAGGGGGTTGGACTAGATGACCTCCTGAGGTCCCTTCCAACCCTGAGATTCTATGATGCTAATGAAAGTGACCCAACACTGTGGGAAGTATAATAGCAGTGAGTTTGATTACCATATTCTGAGATTATTTTTAGTCCCCGACATCAGCACAATGGCTTCTTTAAACATTCATTGTGTGTATTGTGGTACTATCTAGGAGCCTACTCATGGACTAGAACCCCATTGCACTAGGCCACGACCAAACATGGAACAAATGGCCTATCCACACCGCAATACACCTGTGGGGCTCAATTTTAGGGACTGTTTAATTGTGGTGCAGATATTCAGGCAGCCTGAGCTATGGGACCTACCACCTCCCAGGGTCCTGGAGCCCTGGGCTCCAGCCAGAGTCTGAACATCTACACCACAATTAAACAGTCCCTAAGCTAGATTGGCAAGAGGCAAGCAGCAGGGAACCGTGCCCAAGGGGACTGAAGTGGGAAGATTCAAAATACAGATTCGTCTACCCTCTGTAAGTCTTTGCCACTTTGGCCTCATCATTAACTTGCTAATAAGCGGGTTACCACACAATACTCTCAGAAATTTGACTCAGTTCTACTTACAAGGAGCGGAGGATATTGGGCAGCAAACCAGCTGTCGTAAAGAAGCTGCAGCATCCTTAGGTGGAGCTTTGTAGTGCTGCTGGAGAATGCTCTTTGTGCTGGTAATTTAACACCTAGTGTCTCCCACCCTGGAGAAATACAGCAGCAATTCAACATTCGCTGGATGAATTTAGTGCGGGGGGGGGGGGGCACCCCCAGCTGGGCACGCCCCAGAGAATGACAGGCTAGTCCCAGGGCAGAACTAGCACAAGCTCCCAAGCCTCACCCAGCCTCAGAGTGACACGAGGGGGGAGTTCAGCCATCTTCAGGGCCCATCCAGCTCTCAGCTGCTCTGCAGTGGGGCTGAATCGGAGTCAACTGTGGTGGGGGCTGTTGCGATATGGCACCTGAGGAGTGAGATGTCTCCATCCCAACCTACTGCAAAAAGGCCAAATGTCAATGAAATATTTAAGTTGTACTACTAGGCAGCCTCCTGTCTGGAGACCACCTCAAAGCATCTCCCAGCTCCCTCCGCAAATTTCCCCTCCACCTTTGCTGGAAACAGCTGGCACGAGTCCTTTGAGTGGTCATTTAGAGACTGATTCCGCTTACATAACAGCAATATTGTTGGTAGAAAATGGGCGCTGGGGCCGCAGTAATTGTCTTAGCTCAACACACACACATCCAGGATTTCTGTACTGCAGCAGGGGAGACAATTACCAGTTCCCGCAGCACAAACTCCCGTGAGGCTCTTGGGGGCTAGTTAAGCAGGGAGCTCCGTCACTGCCATGTTGTATTTTCAGAGTAGGTGCAAGGTGTCCCGGGGAACAAAACTAAAGCAACATACCACATACCTGACACACAGCCAATCTGTATCTGACAAATTTATTGAAACAGAAGTGGGAACTAGCAAAGAAAAATCAGTCATTGACTTTATTTATTGCATATTTCTCCATTTCCAAGAAAGGTAAAATTTAAAGTGATAAACACACATTGCGTAATAATGAAGCCTTTGGCCAAAAAAAAAAAAATCATTTAGCACATTCTTTACAATACAATAAAAATCTTAGACATACATTACGAAGGGACTTCCCTTCACTAAATTAAAGGAGTGCAAACACCACCATGGTGCTAGAGCTATATCAGACATGGACTGTCGGCTGTGCAAAGCGGATCATTGATTACATGGATAAAAAGACGTCAGAACAAGAGAGATCACAGAAGAATGCATAGCACTCCGAGTTAGAGGTATTGATAGTGGTGACTTCCTGTGGAACTCAAGTCAGCATGTCCCAAAGGCAGCAGCAGCACAGAGCAGTCCAACACGCTGTCAGGCAGGCACTCTCCCCTGTGTTGTCCCTTCTCTGCTCTTCCACAACGTACACTGTTGGGAAACAGGAGGAGAGTTCAGAAGGGTTGCAGTCAGGTCTGTGCAAATACTGTGCAGCATGAGAATGCATGGCCAATGGCTGAGGTCTCTGCCAGACTTGCCAGTTAGTTCTGGCCTCTGATTTGTGTCACACTGAATTGTATTTCAGGCACAGAAAGCAAATTCCAACACACTGTTCTGTAATATCCTCGCATGAAAGGTGCTCTCGCTCATAGCACTCTACACAGGGCCAGCTCTGGCTTTTTTGCCGCCCCAGGCAAAAACGCTGCCGGCCGCCCTGGCTGGAGCGCCGGCGGGGAGCGCAGCTGGGAAGAGTGTTTAAAAAAAAAAAACCCCTTGAGCGCCACCCCCAGGTGCCACCCCAAGCATGTGCTTGGTCGGCTGGTGCCTGGAGCCGGCCCTGACTCTACAAACCCAAGACCCTCTGCCTCTCAGGTCTCCTCATTGCACAGGGGGAAGATGCGGAGACAGATGCCCACATCGGCAAATGAGGGTACTCATTACAGGAGATTGACCTGATACACCAAGGGTCTCATCTGAGGTACTCAACACCTTCAGTGAGGAAGGGTGGAGACTCAGCATCTTCAAAAAAAAAATCCAGTGTCTATTGGGTCCCTAACCAGTGGCCATGTTTGAAAGCATGGGTTTAAATGACTTGCCCTCATTCAGCCAGCAAGTGTACGACAGCATCCAGACCAGAACCCAGATGTCCAGCACTGCACCTTCACTCCGAGACCACCCTGCCTCTACACTTCTTACAAAGCCCTCAAAATCCATTCCCAATGGTCCCAGTAGCATCACTCCACTCTGGACCACACAGATTTACAACGCTTCCTAGACCCTGAATTAAACACCTCATTTTACAGACACCTGCCCAAGATCAATATCACTGCTGTGACACTACCATACTGAAAGGTGCAGCGGGAGCAGACCAGCCAGGACCAGTTTCTTGTTACAAGAATTGAGCAAGAAAACTGGTTTAGCTGGAATCCATCTGGACTCTCCTTTGTCCAACCAGTTCGAGAGAGTTTAGTAAATATCACTGCTGTTTATCCAAACACAGGGGATGCTACATCTGCTGGTCTATGGCAGCAGCTGGCAGTGCTGTAACCATCGCCTCAGGGACTACCAGAAAAAGCACTGAGATGAGGTAACTCAGCCCTCCCATGCTGCACCCAAGGCCAGGGTTTTGACAGGAGCAGCCATTTTCCATGGCACAAGAGAGCAGGGTGATGTACAAGGCACACCGGTCACTAGGTTTCCGTGCTGTGTCATCGGATATCGGTATTTGCTTATACTTAGGGCTGGTCTATACACAGCTTGTGTCTCAGCTTAACTGTCAGTTGGGAAGGCGAGTTTTTACTGATGTTTTTATACTGATACATCCCTAGTGCGGACACAGTTACACACAGGTGTAAAGGTGTCTGACACTGGTATATCTTATTTTCCTTCCTGTACAGGAGTAGGCTATGCTGGTAAAAAAGCAAACAGGATGTTAGGAATCATTAAAAAAGGGACAGAGAATACGACGGAGAATATCTTATTGCCCTTATACAAATCCATGGTACGCCCACATCTTGAATACTGCGTACAAATGGGTCTCCTCATCTCAAAAAGGATATACTGGCATTAGAAAAGGTTCAGAGAAGGGCAACTAAAATGATTAGGGGTCTGGAACGGGTCCCATATGAGGAGAGATTAAAGAGTCTAGGACTTTTTAGCTTGGAAAAGAGGAGACTAAGGGGGGATATGATAGAGGTATATAAAATTATGAGTGGTGTGGAGGAAGTGAATAAGGAAAAGTTATGTACTTGTTCCCATAATAGAAGAACTAGTGGCCACCCAATGAAATTAGTGGGCAGCAGGTTTACAACAAATAAAAGGAAGTTCTTCTTCACACAGCGCACAGTCAACCTGTGGAACTCCTTGCCTGAGGAGGCTGTGAAGGCTAGGAGTATAACAGGGTTTAAAAGAGAACTGGATACATTCATGGAGATGAATTCCATTAATGGCTATTAACCAGGATGGGTAAGGAATAGTGTCCTTAGCCTCTGTTTGTCAGAGCGGGGTGATGGATGGCAGGATCACTTGTTAGGTCCACTCACTCCGGGGCACCTGGCATTGGCCACTGTCGGTGGACAGGATACCGGGCTGGATGGATCTTTGGTCTGACCCAGTACGGTCATTCTTATGGTACAAAAACCTGAATACCAATCTAACTGCCTAGGGGGATTTG
Organism: Chelydra serpentina; assembly: GCA_037349315.1. NCBI lineage: Eukaryota > Metazoa > Chordata > Testudines > Chelydridae > Chelydra > Chelydra serpentina. Next base: position 35,139,633 of record JBAIAC010000035.1, on the reverse strand, counting down.
CTGCTGGAGCTATACTGGTAGAATTACAGTGGTGCTGGGTATGTAGACGAGCTCTGTGGAATCCAGAGTGGCACTGCTAAGACTGCACAGGAAAGGCCAAGGCACGTTCCAGAATATTCAAGGAGGAGGAAAGGGCCCAAAATGCTGCACTTGGTGCTAGGGAGGATTAAAAACACTGGGTCCAATCCTAAAGCATCTGGCTGAGCTGGGGCATGGAGGCAGAAAGAAGCCCCTGTAGAAAGGCTACTGGATGTGTGAAAGGCAGCAGTGAAGGAGCAGCTCTCTGATGTACTTCAGGCACAGATCATGTCCTGCACCACGCTTAATGAACCAGAGGCAGTGGAGCTGTCTGAGCCACACACTGAGAACCAGGAAGGCCTTAATTCTAATGCCAGCTCGATACTGACTGCCGTGTGGTCCTGGGCACATCCCTGGTGTAAACTGGGATAGTACCAGCTCCCTCACGGGTGGGAGGGAATGGTCAATGTTTGCAAAGCACTTTGAACATAAAGGAACATTTAAGTGCCAGGTGTCACTGATGGACCTCAGGCAGGCCACAGACTGAGATGGAGTCTTGGTCCAGGGAGCAGCACTAAGACAGCTGGCAGCATGGGCTCCCCTGGCTTTTCAAAGCACCGCACGCCATGGCAAGAGACTCATCCAGACAGATCTGGGGAAGCATCCTGCTTTCCAGAGTCTTTAATGGTAAAAATGCTTTGCAGGCTATACCCAGCCTCCAGATGTACATCACTTAATGGACTGGGAATGAGAACTGGGCACAGAGACTCATCTCCCCAGTTGAGAATATGAACCAGTCTATTTGGCATCTTCTGTAGTGTACACTCAAATCAGCACTCTTAGGAGGGACAAGTTCAAACTCCCTCAGCCCTCTGTTGTGGGGTAGGGACCATGACTGTACACAGGACAAGAAATACAGGGTGGGGCTGTTCCTGCTACGGGACATTCCTGGGAGGAAGCAGTACAAAAACTCACTCCCCCTTCCTGAAGGCTTGGCTTAAAGCCTTGCTCCCCGACAAGCAGTTCTCTGTAGGACACCTCCATCCAGCATGTCCTACTGCCTGCTATTAGAATCTCAGAAGCTCTGCAGCTAACTTCCAAACAAAGCTTATTCTGGGGCAGTGTCTTAAAGGAACAGTGCAGCAGCAATTTACAAAGTGCTCCTGAAACACCATCCTTCATATGACTGCTTTAGAAATGACAGGCACCCAAAAGTTCAGAAACAATTTCTTACCCTGCTTCACTAATGCTACTTTCACTTGTTGTAAAACTGTCCTCTCACCATGAATGGCGAATGAGTGAAACAGACAAGGCTGTGGCACACTTTTGGGGTTGTGCCCTTTAAGGAAATCCCTCTACCTGACTAGCCTGTTTCCAGAAAGAAAACTACGTTTCATGGTACGCATCTCTGCAATTGTCAGCCGATGGGGAAACAGGTTAAAAATAGTCATTGGTCTCCACGGATGAACTCCAACAGGCTCCAGAATCAGAAGTGATTTCACTTGGAAATACAAATAAAGGGAAAGGGAACATTCCCTGCCCAAACATTGTCAGTGTCACACCCATAATCAGAGCATTGTGAAGGGCTTTGCATATGGCACTTTCTAGCTGTGCTAAATGAGGTGCCCCAGCCTGTCAGGGCTGCACTCTGTGACAAGCAAGACCAAGAAAAGTGCACATGGGTAAATTCTCTGGAGACCTCTGCTCACGGCACTGGAGCATGTGTCTCCCTGACAGTGGTACAAACGTGTTTTATTACAAAACGTAGCTGTTTCCTGGCATCACTGCAGCTGAACAGCTGAGCAATAGCTGCATCTGCAGAGAGCTTATTGAGCTGATGTCCTGCCCCTCAAGCTTAGTCACTGCTACACTTCTGGGCCAGCTGCTGTGGTGGAGCCATCAATGCTGCACCTCTCTGAAGCGCTTCACAGCATCATGCACCAAACATCTCAGCAGCTTGGGCAACCTTCCACCAGACATGGCACTGTACACTCTGCAGCCCCCTCGTCTCACCGCCCTACTGGTACTGAGCTGGCCCAGGACTGGAGTAGGAGTGACTCAGCTGCATCCCCAGGCCAATGGAGGAGGTGAAGATGGGAGTGGAGAAGGATGTTAGCACATAACCTCATTCAGTTGAGCAGGGCATTTTAACTCAATGTTGTTAAGATGCAGGCTCAGCCACCTACAGATGAGGTAGACTAGAAAGACCTACGCAGATGATCACATCAGACAGGGTGATGAACTCTGAAATGCTTTACTGGAGACTCAAAAGCATGATGGTAAATTGGAACAACTCAATGCCCTGTGTTGCGTGTTTGAACCAGTCCAGCTTCCCAATGATTTTGACCTAACCCATCATATCCTGCCATTATCGGCATTATTCTATTTGCCTGAGTGTCCAAAAGATGGGAGCAGACCAATAGCTCCAAGCAGCACAGCACTCAGCAGCAGATGGAAAGATAAGTCTGATGGGATGAGCACCATGAACAGACTGGAGATTTCAGCCTCTGTTGTGGGGACAGCTGCTTGCAACCTGGAACAATAGCACTGGACTGTCATCTTCCTCTGGGCTTATCCCCGCTGCATTGGGACAGCACACAGCTGGGATAGCACAATAGCAGCAGCACTGTTTGAAGATAGGTGAGGGGAGAACTGGGAGGGTAGGAGAGGCTCCTGGAAGTGATTTGGCACATTCAGGGAGTTTGCTAAAAGGGGAAGTTTGCAGTGCCTAGGTGGTTGTTTAACCTTCTCTTGTATGAGAGCCTGAGCCACAAGCATAGGCAGCATCAGCGCTACCCAGGGAGGCAGCAGAATGGCTCAGTGGGCCAGAAGCTCCCAAGGTCTTATCTTGGCTCTGCCAGAGACCCACTGTGCTGGCCTGGACAAGTCACTTAACCTCTGTCTCGGTTTCCCCATCTGTAAAATACTCCCACTGCACATGGTACTATGGGGATCTGTTCCTGTTTGTGAAGTGCTCTAAGAATGTATTATGATTACCACAGGACTTTGCAGGAAGACACTGGAGTTGACTCAGTTAATATCTGCTCCCAGGAAAAGTCCCACTCTAATTAGCAGAGTCCAATTAACAGCTTCTCCTCTGTTTGCTGGGAACGTAATCAAGATAAAAGCCTCTCATGTTCTGCAGGTAGAGCCCAGCTCCAGATGAGCGATCTGGGGCTCAGGCAGTTCACCCTGCGTCCTCCCAGGATCCCACGCAGTTTCACTTGTGGGTGTAATTACAGCACATTTCACCCTGCAGCAGGGAGGACAGAGTTACCAGCAGATCTCTACAGAAGTCTAGCACAGAGGTGAAAGATTCTGTCGCAACCCTCCCTGACAGCCTACCGTTACAGGAAGTGAACATGTCTATTTTTCCCCCCACAGAGCCAGCTGTAGAAGGGAACAGCTCTTCTAGCTTGTGTGTCTGCCCAGTCGCAAAAGCGAGGTTTTCCCTTCCCTCAGCTTGTTCTAGCATCTGATCCCATCTTTCCCTGGGAAGGCAGATGATGCCAGCCACACTATTACACTGCTAGGGTTTCAAAGGCAGTTTGTAGAATCCATTTGCACAGACCCATTTAGTGGAGGCCAGATAAGGACATACCACTATTGTATCTGAGCGCCTCACAATCTAATGTATTTATCCTTGCAGGGCAGGACTGTCATCTCTATTGCACAGATGGGGGAACTGAGGCCCAGAGAGACTAAGTGACTTGTCCAAGAGCACACAAGAAGTCTGTGGCAGAGCAGGGACTTAACACCGCCCCCCCCCCCCCCAGTCCCAGGCTAGTGTTCTAGCCACCAGACCATCCTTCCTCAGTTCTAATTCAAGCACAAAGATGTGGTAGCTGGTTGCCAGTGCGCGCACACAATCACAGCTAGCACTAGCTGACTCCTATGCAGGCAGTCTCAGCAGAGGCAAAAGCAGTGACTGGATCATGAGACTGAACTCCCCTCCCCTCTTAACTGCAGCAGGGGTGAGACAGATTGACAGCTTGTACTGCCAGGGACCACACTGCCTTGTCCTGTGGAAAAGGGGCTTCTGTCCCAGGGCTGTCAGCCCAAGACTTGCCACCAGCACCGACTGCAGACTGGAAAGTCAGTATGTTGGAGCAGAGGTATTGTGTTTACTAGGTCTCACGTCTGAAAGCTCCGAGCCAAGTGCTGGTAAGCCTCTCTGGAGACAGCCTCTCCCTAAAGCCTCTTGTATGGAGCTGCTTGTGCACTGGTATCCTACCCCATCTCAGAGGTGGGGTAAGGCATTCCCCTAGATCCACTGCCAATCTCTCAAGGGTGAGCGCCTCAATCAAGGAGTGCAGAGTGTTCTGAGGTCCCCAGGTAAAAGGTGCCAGAGCAGTAAAAGGGTTACTACTGAGACCATGTGAGGGGGTGGGAATAGAGCTGTAGAGAGGAGTGGACATGTGCCTTGCCCTTCCAGGAATGAAGAGGCTAGCTCAGTCCTGCTGCCTCTCTGGTTTCTGCCTTTCTTCGCAGAGGAGTGCAGTCAGGACGCCAGACATCCAGCTATTCAATCCAGCTCAGATTCACTCCAATTAGCCTGCTAAACATGAAGATCAGCCCTTCCGCAGCAGACAATGCTCAGACATTCTCTAGCTATTGCCTTTCTTCTTGGCACTACACACACAGCTGCAACAAGAAAGGAACCCTGGTGCCACAGAGCACCATTGTCCAGAGCCAGCCAGAGAACACTGAGCTATTCTGTAGGGAGGAGGGAGAGCAGTGGAGCCAAGTATGGGAAGAACACAAGCTCAGATTGTGAATACCAAAGAGGGAGGCAGTGTGCGCTAGTGGTTGGGAGTCAGAACTCCTGGGTTCTCTCCCAGGCTCTCTCTCTAACTCAGAGTCACTACTCCTTTTGGTGCCTTAGTTTCCTCTGCATGATAGGGGTGAGAGGAGCATTTGCAAAGGGGTTTGAGATCCTTGGATGGTGCCGTATATCTTGCACCAAAGGCAGAGGCTGCCTACCACCTCCAAGGTCCAGCCTAAGTAGCAGAGATGCTTTCTGGATGATGCCTATGGAGGGTGGAGGAGATGGACAGGGGAAATCTCTGCAGGAGATAGCAGAGAGGGTTTCTCTCCCTCAGCTGAGAGATGTCCACTTGCCCTTTAACACGGTCCACAGTCCGAAGGGATTCTCAGCTGCTCCTGGATTTCCAGGGAGCAACAATAGCCCGGAATGCCTTTTCTATCCCTTCCTGGCAAGGAGTTTGTCACCTTACGTGCAGGGCCTCTTGCTCAGAGCACATTACATCTGAGTTCCAGAGATTACACTGACTTTCCAGGTGCAATTCAAGCTATTTGTGTTTCTGAAGCCCTAGAGAGCTGGATACTGGCTGGCTGAGTTCACCTCTCCTTATGCCCCACCCCAGCTTCTGGGATCAGCTGGAATGTCCCGAGTGCCCAGATCTGTATGCCAGGCAAGGCGCTGGGAGCACATTCTCAGGAGGGAGTGGCTTCCTCCACTTGTCTGACAGAGCTTGTCATGACCAATGTTCCCTCTAATTTTTGACAGGCCATGTGCACAAAAAATTGCTTCTGTGCAAATTGTTGTGCTTCTGTGCAAATTTTTGTGCGTGCGGTGTTTCGCCGTGTGCGCGGGGTTTAGGATCTGTGTGCGTGCGCACATGTGCACAGCTTAGAGGGAACAGTGGTCATGACCTTCAGGACATATCACAAGGCTTGTCTAATCATACTGGTGTTTGCCTGAGGGGACTGGAGCCCTTGGTGGCTTCAGGGCTGTTGCTCTAGGCAGACACATTGCCAGTTTAGCTAGGTGATATTCCTAAAAGCTGTGATCAGTGCATTTTACAAATAAAATTCTAAACAATTAAGCAGAAAGGGGTCCCATCAAACTCTCCTGCATCCCCTCTTAACAGAAGCCAGTCAGAAACCCTACACCCTGCCCTACCTCAGAAATAGAACTGTCACGTGTGTGCAGCCCTTCAATTTGCTGGCAAGTATAACATTACCCCGTCTCTGGTCAACGTAACAGATCTGCCAGTCACATGCTCTTAGACCAACCCAGCCAGGGTACCTACGTTGAACCTTTACAAAGGGGTTGCTCCACCACAGCTGCTCTCACAAAGGATTGAAAGCTACTGGGCACCAACAAGAGGCGTACAAATTTCCCTAAAAGCCAACAGACTGTCATTTTCATTTGGGTTAACAGAGCAGGCAAGTTTCTCTCTGCACCAGAAAACACACACCAAACCATTTTACTGCTCCACTTTCCCCAGCACCCAGAGAAATCCAATGCAACACAGGAAGGCTTAGTTACTACATAGGGATTTGTGTTGCTTCATGCAATTTAACTGGACTGTCCCTGTCTTGTGCTGCATATTCCCATGAACAACCTTTCTGCTGCTTTTCCTTCTTCCCCCTCCACTGTAAGCCACTGGTGCGATCCTCACTTGTGAAGAGCTTCACAAATAGGAGAAAGGATCAACTTGTAACAAAGGCACAGGACTGGGAATCAGAGGACCTTTATTTTATTCTCAGTTCTGCCACAGGCTTCCCTACGAGCCCTTGCCAAATCACAACCATTGTGCCTCAGTTTCTCCATAGGTAAAATGGAGCTAATAATACTGACCCCTCTCAGGCGGAGAGAGATCATTCAGGAAGAAGCAGTTTCTCTTCTCACAGAAGAAGACCTAGAACAATTATCTGTTATTGCAAAGGGAAAGTGGCCTATGAAGACTGAAGAATAGGTATTTTGTCTCTATTGCACTGGTACCAAGCACTTTGTATTGATCATTCCCTGCACTGGGGAGCATATAAAAGGCATGTTGGAACATCTTTCCCAATACAGACACAAAACCCAGCACACGATGCAAACTAATACTGAGCAGAATTTTTGTTGACAGCTTGTAAAACAGTCACATTGCGTTTAATTGCAAATTTCACAGGAGAGCAATTTTGTTTTAAAATGAGTAATAAAATTAGGAGAATTATGTAAAGAGCAGAATTAAATGCAATCCCGAGAAATCTGCATCAGGTATTATTCTAGGACTAGAAGCATAAAATAAAGGATCTAACTGAAGTATTTATTCATTCATTCAGCGGAGGGCAACAAAAATGATTAGGGGGCTGGAGCACATGACTTATGAGGAGAGGCCGAGGGAACTGGGATTGTTTAGCCTGCAGAAGAGAAGCATGAGGGGGGATTTGATAGCTGCTTTCAACTACCTGAAAGGGGGTTCCAAAGAGGCTGGATCTAGACTGTTCTCAGTGGTAGAAGATGACAGAACAAGGAGTAATGGTCTCAAGTTGCAGAGAGGGAGGTTTAGGTTGGATATTAGGAAAAACTTTTTCACTAGTAGGGTGGTGAAGCACTGGAATGGGTTACCTAGGGAGGTGGTGGAATCTCCTTCCTTCGAGGTTTTTAAGGTCAGGCTTGACAAAGCCCTGGCTGGGATGATTTAGTTGGGGTTGGTCCTGCTTTGAGCAGGGGGTTGGACTAGATGACCTCCTGAGGTCCCTTCCAACCCTGAGATTCTATGATTCTATGATTTTACACTAGATATGAAACGCTTGCTGAAATATTAAACACTGAGGTTCTTCTCATGTGAGGGGAGCATATGAACTGTGTAACAGTACCTTAGTGTATGGTATAACTGGCTCCATGCTGCCCACGTCACTTTTCAGCATGGCAGCTCAGAACTGTCACCATGAGACTTCATCTTCAAAGCAACTTGGCTGTTGATACAGGGCAAGTCCTGTTTCCTCCGTCAGAGGAGCTTTCACACTTCTAAGCCACAGAAGTTACACCTATAATAGCTCATTATGGAACAGACCATTTTCCACAGAAAGAAACTTTAAGAAAGTCACCTGAAGTCTAAAAGCTCTCATCGTCCCTTCAGAGAAGGGCAGCTGAGCACAGGAGACCCAATCAAACCAAACAGGAAGTTCTTTGCAATGTTACATTATAGGGGACACTGCAGTTAACGGAAGCTGCAAATCCAAATTTAGGGTATGCATATAATGCAATCAGAGGTGTGACTGCAGCACATATAGACATACCTGAGCTAGCTTTGATTTAGCCTAGCTCCAATTACAATAGCTGAGAAGCCATGGCAGCATGGGCTAGCCGTTCAAGAACATACCTAGGGTCCTGGGCTGGCTTGTACAGCCTTGTGCTGCCACGGCTTCACAGATATTATTATTCAAGCTAGCTAGATCAAAGCTAGCGCATGTCTACACATGCTGCAGTCACACCTCTCATTACAGCATAGACATATCCTAAGGGCTTGTCTACCCTGAAAAGTTACACTGGCAAAGCTATGTCTCAGGGGTGTGAAAAATCCACACCCGAGACACATAGTTAAGCCGACACAACCCCTGGGGTAGACAGCGCTAAGTGGATGGAAGAATTCTTCCGTTGACCTAGCTACCACCTCTCGGGGAGGGGATTACCTATAGCAATGGGAAACCCTGCCCCATTGTTGCAGTAAGCATTTTAAAGTGTAGCCATAGCCTTAGTTGTTTTATGCCACTGGCTGGGGAAGGCTGGTAACAAAATTAAGCCCTTTAAAGACTGATATTTTTAAGCCTAACATTTTTGGCAATAAAAAGGGGGATTTTGAAAACCTAACATGCATAGAAACACCTGAGATTTTTTTAAATGCCAGATGTTCTTTTCCTTTGGACCTTCCTCTGCAGTGCTGGAAACCTCCAGTACAGGAGAACTATGAAATAAAACTGATTAAAAATAAAAGCAGAACTGAACTCTGGAGATGGACTGTGATATAAAAAACAAAGAGCAAAAATATTGCTGTCATTTTTCAAGAGCACCTTACATTAGTAAAATTGGAAACATTATTTAATCCTTTACCATAGCTGTCTTACTATAGTTCTTTAGAAAATGTACCTTTAAAAACCAATCTGCAATGCTCTTAGACAGTACCAGTATCTGTGATCAGTCACAGGGGATCTGTGCAGACTCAAGTACAAATACATTCAAAAATGCACTGTTTGAAAAAGTCTGCCCCTCCTTTGCTTACTTGCAGAGCCCTAGCTCAGGTTCATGGATTTACTCAGCAACAGGAGACAATGCCCCTAACACAGTGCAGCAGAGATGGCTGCCCTAGGTGGATGCGATGTCAGCAGCTGTGATAAGGCAAATGTAGAAGGGTTGAATTCAGGATTCAGAATGCAATCCAATTACCTTTGACGTCAAGGGCAGCTGGATTGGGTCCATGGTAGATAAATGGTAAAAGGAGAACTGATTTTCAAATATTGGGTTTTAAAGAGTCTCAATGTGAAGACAAACCAATTTTAAGAAGGTAAATTTAGCTCTACAATTGGCACCTGACATGCTGCCAATTTGAGCTTTTACTGTCGGGGAAGGCCCACACATGCAACTAGGGAAACTGACTCTATAAGGGGAAAACGTGAATGACTTTTTAACAGCGTTATCACAGTGCACAAAGTAGACAGATTCAGAAGACAAACAAATATTTTCCTCAATTTTCTTCCCAGTGCTAGTAACTTATGTCTTAGACTAGTAGGCAAAATATTACAGCGAAAAGTGATCTTAAGTTGAAGGCATTCTTGAAAAAGTATCTATTCATGAAGTCTACACAGATCTTCTGCTACTGATTTGAGATCTTGACCAACTTTGCTAATTTAAAGCTTTTTAATTGATGGCCAACAAAGGAAATATAGGGAAACTAAATATCTTAAGTGTTATTAACAGTCATGACTGTCCATTACTTTCCTAAAACAGGGCATCAGTATTTTTCCTTTTAAAAAAATAAATAAATAAAAAAACCCCCGCAAAGGAACCCACCAAAATTTAGTGGGCAGGAATGCACATCCAATTCAATTTTTCTTGCAAATGACTGGTTGGGTGAAAACAGACTGGTTAAGTACAAGTAAAACGCAAGAGTCTAAAATTTTATATTAGTGAAGAGCCTTGGCTAGCAGTACTAAAACTTTACTGTAAATCTGCCAAATCATTCATTTTTTGGAATCTCACTAACCAAATTTGCTTTATCCCAAATCTACACAATAGTGGGAGATTGGTCAATAGATCCAGTAGGGCTGGTAAAAAAAAATTCTGTTGAAAATTTTTGGAAAAGAATTTGTTCTGTTTTCTGCAGAAAAATTTATTTATTTTTTAATCAAAAAATCCAAACACCCTAAAAACCCCTAAAATATTTTTATTTGGATATGCTCTCAGTGCCTCGTGGGAGTCGTAGTTTGGTTGCTCCTTGTCCCCATTCTCCTCTTTGGGCCAGACTCTCTGGTCAGACTACATCTCCCATGATGTACCATGGCCAAGGACAAAACAACTCCTAACACCACGAAGGGACACCATAATTAAGGCTGCGATTTAGTCACAAAGGTCACGGAATCTGTGACTTCCAGAGACCTCCGTGACTTCAGCCAGCGCTGGCTGGGAGCTGCAGGGTCCTCTGCCACCTGTGGAGGCAGGGAGCTATGGGGTACCTCCACTGCCTCAGTTGGGAGGGGGGGGCCCTGCTGCTCCCAGCTGCCGCTCCAGGTGGCACAGGGGACCCCCCGCTGCTCCCAGACAGCAGGGAGAAATCCCAGAGTTCCTGCTGGCTGCTGGTGCCAGGGGGAACCCCCGCAGCTCACAGCCCCCACAGGTGGTGGGGGCTCCTGGAGCTCCCAACCCCGCACAGCTGCCCAGGCTCCTCCTTTTGTCATGGATATTTTTAGTAAGTTATGGACAGGTCACGGGCTTCTGTGAATTTTTCATTATTGCCTGTGACCTGTGACTTTTATTAAAAGTATTGGTGATAAAATCTTAGCCTTAGCCATAATGCACCATGATAGATGTAGTCCAACTAGAGAGCCTGGCCCATGTAGGATAATGGGAGCGTGAGCCACCTCAGCTACAAATCCCATAAAACACTATAGCAGCATTTTGGAGTCAAAATATTTCAGTTTTTCGCTGAACTTAGGTACGATAGCTTTTGCTAGGAAAAAAAAAATCAAAGTTTTCCACCAAAAAACCCCCTCATTTTCTGATCAGCTCTAAAATCTAGTTTGTTCTCTAATTACTCAGCAGTAGATCAAAGTGGATCATGATTTTATATTATCGGGGTGTTTCTCTTAATCACATGGAGTACCAGTCAGTACAATCCAATGCAAATAATAGTCAATATTGTATTGTTCTATAAGCAAATATTACATTACCTTTTCATTTAAAACAGTCTGCTTTATCTTAAGCACACATATTCAGTTTCTGGCTACACCCGATTCATATGTTACTGATTAACTCCATGGAGAAATGGCTTTATCAAAGTATTCAGAACCTTTCCCCTGCTTCAACACTAGAACTGGTGTTATGACGCTAATATTAAAAATTGGTATGGTCGTACCCAAATCTACACAGATTACAATCCAGTAACACACTCAAGCTTTTGACAAGCTGTACCTACCAAATATCTTGGAACTAACAGCACATAGCGTCAGGGCATAGGTACTTATCTGTCCTCTAAAGGTAACCTACAGAGACTAATCAAATCCCCATGGAGCTCCCACAGGTCAGTTCTAAGCCACTGAGGTCAGGCTCTTGCTCAGATACTTTGGAAGAGGCAGTTTAGGGTAAGTGATAAAGCAAGATATAAAAATAAACCCCTAGTTTATTAAATCTATCATATTTTGATTAAGTCACAGAAGCCCCAAATCTTTGGGGAGGAGCAGTGGACTCATTAAGGTGTGTATCTGAAGAGAACAGTTACAGTTAACTCTCACAGATCTTGGGAGACAGACCAGTCCTCGCTTACAGACAGTACCCCAACCTGAAGCAAATACTCACCAGCAACCACACACCACACAAAAAACACACTATCCCAGGAACCTATCCTTGCAACAAAGCCCGATGCCAACTCTGTCCACACATCTATTCAAGTGACACAATCATAGGACCTAATAACATCAGCCACACCATCAGGGGCTCATTCACCTGCACATCTACCAATGTGATATATGCCATCATGTGCCAGCAATGCCCCTCTGCCATGTACATTGGCCAAACTGGACAGTCTCTACGCAAAAGAATAAACGGACACAAATCTGACATCAAGAATCATCACATTCAAAAGCCAGTAGGTGAACACTTCAACCTCTCTAATCACTCAATGAAAGACTTTAAAGTGGCTATTTTGCAACAAATAAACTTCAAAAACAGGCTCCAACGAGAAACTGCTGAATTGGAATTAATATCCAAACTAGATACCATTACCTTAGGCTTGAATATTGACTGTTGGTGGCTCGGTCATTACGTTAATTGAATTTATTTCCCCTCCTTAAAAAACTCTTAACACCTTTGTGTCAACTGTCTGTAATGTAATGGGCCATGTTGATTATCACTTCAAAAGTTTCTACTGATAACAGTGCCTTTCAATTAATTAACCTTTTCATGTTTCTCTGAATGTATAAATATCTGATTACTGTATGTTCCATTCCATGCATCCGATGAAGTGGGTTCTTAACCCATGAAAGCTTATGCTGAAATACATTTGTTAGTCTCTAAGGTGCCACAGGTATTTTTCTTGTTTTCTAGTTACAGTTAAGTGGCTCTCTCTCCTCTACAAATATGCAATCCCAATGGGATTCCCACCCGTGGGCACTAAATTGGTTCATGGATATCTGAAAAGAAAATATCTGAGACAAAAGGCAGTGCAAGGATCTTGAGAAGGTTATAGACAAGAGCTGAGAGGCTTCAAACTTCTGGAGGTGGGCTCAGGTACTACAGTGACAAGCTCAGTGTAAAAACATTATGAAAGATGGGCTTCATCAGGATGGGTACACAGAGGGAAAGTTGACCAGAAAAATGGCTAATGTCACTGCCTTTGGAGGAAATTAAAATGTGTGCATTGTAATTACTACTATAAAGTACTTGGAACTACAGAGAATCAGCAACAAGGGCTGGAAGTTCACTCACTCTAAACTGAAATTGCTGCCATCAAGAAAGTGATTTTCCAGGGGAGTAATCTGAGGTCAGAGCTATCAACTGACTCAAAAGCCAGGAGTTCAGCTGACCTAGAATAATATTACCCCACCATAAAAAAAGAGCTCCGGAGAAACCAGATGGTGAACATTTCCAACTGGAAACACCTTCCAGATTTATTTTAGAGGAACCTGCCCTTCAACTCAGGCCAACAGGTGAAAATGGCTATCAAGCAGTGTTGTGGGGAACATGCCACTTTCACCTTATCAACAGATAGCAACCTTTACCATTTTCAGTGATTGAAAGCCAGCATGCCTCTTCATTTCCACTCTTGCAAGAAGAATGCTGACAGGGAGGGGAAGCCCAGACTAGGATGTAGGTGCCCTACTTCTGTGTGATCAGATGCAGCTAGACCTGAAACCTGATGGGATCAGATAAATTCACCCAAACATGGGCAACAGTCCTCTCCCATACTGCCAGCAGGGGGCTATTCAGGGCAAACATGGTCTCATCTTAGCTTGGCCAGGACCTTTGCTATAAGATATTGGTGGAAGGTGTGTAAGCTTTGCAGAAGTTGTCTGTTGGCAGCAAGGTCTCTTCCTGGCTTGTGCAGGATACAAACAGGTTGTTTGTTCAGAGGTTTCTGAACAATTCTACCTTTGGTGGACCACCCCACCCAATCAAGCCCCTGAAGCAACTATGCAAGATGGTCCACTATCAAGGGATTCAGACTAGCCCATCTGTGATCATGCTCCTGCTAGATAGGTGGTCACTAAGAACATCTCATGGGATATACCCAATCCCACACGTGCAGGACTTTCTGACAGGAGGTATAATGTCCCTTCCTGCTGGTTTATGGAGTACATGGTGACTCAAGTGTCCATTTGAATCACAGCCACCAGCTGGGAAACTTACTTTCTGGGGATTTAAGCTTTCATTTTATGGTCCTTACAGGTCACAAGATATTGGACCTTTAAAAGGCCACTGTTCTTTCACTCGAACATTGCTTTCTGACACTGGGCAGGACTACACACCTATCAAAGATTCTAGATTGATCTGTTCAACATTACATGCCCTAGATATATCCCTGCAGAACACAGGCTCTGGTGAGGCAGAACACAGGTTGTCAAGTTCAATTCTCTGTATTTGTGGTACTCAATGCAATGTGTTGGGGTGAATTAGGAGATGTAAAACCCAAGTGACTAAGGGACTGGGAAGAATTTGCTTTTGAAGGTTACAATCTAAACACTAGGGTTGTCGATTAATCGCAGTTAACTCACGCGATTAACTCAAAAAAATTAATCGCAATTAATCACCGTTTTAATCACACTGTTAAACAATAGAATACCAACTGAAATTTATTAAATTTTGGATATTTTTCTACATTTTCAAATATATTGATTTCAATTACAACACAGAATACAAAATATATAGTGCTCACTTTATATTATTTATTACAAATGATAAACAAATAGTATTTTTAAATTCACCTCATAGAAGTACTGTAATGCAATCTCTTTATCGTGAAAGTGCAACATACAAATGTACATTTTTTTGTTAGTTACATAACTGCACTGAAAATCAAAACAACGTAAAACTTCAGAGCTTACAAGTCCATTCAGTCCTACTTCTTGTTCAGCCAATCACGAAGACAAACAAGTTTGTTTACATTTACGGGAGATGATAATGCCCATTTCTTATTTACAATATCACCTGAAAGTGAGAACAAGCATTCGCATGGCACTTTTGTAGCTGGCATTGCAAGGTATTTACGTTCCAGATATGCTAAATATTCATATGCCCCTTCACACTTTGGCCATCATTCCGGAGGACATGCTTCCATGCGGATGACGCTCGTTTAAAAAAAAAAAAAAGCGTTAATTACATCTGAGACTGAACTCCTTGGGGGAGAATTGTAGGTCTCCTGCTCTGCATTTTACCCGCATTCTGCCATATATTTCATGTTATAGCAGTCTCAGATGATGACCCAGCATGTTGTTCATTTTTAATAACACTTTCACTGCAGATTTGACAAAATGCAAAGAAGATACCAATGTGAGATTTCTAAAGATAGCTACAGCACTTGACCCAAGGTTTAAGAATCTGAAGTGCCTTCCAAAATCTGAGGGAGACAAGGTGTGGAGCATGCTTTCAGAAGCCTTAAAAGAGCAACACTCAGATGCGGAAACTACAGAACTCGAACCACCAAAAAAGAAAATCAACCTTCTGCTGGTGGCACCTGACTCATGATGATGAAAATGAACATGCGTCCGTCTGCTCTGCTTTGGATCATTATCGAGCAGAACCTATCATCAGCATGGACACGTCCTCTGGAATGATGGTTGAAGCCTGAAGGGACATATGAATCTTTAGTGCATCTGGCACGTAAGTATCTTGCGACGCTGGCTACAACAGTGCCATGTGAATGCCTGTTCTCACTTTCAGGTGACATTGTAAACAAGAGCAGGCAGCACTGTCTCCTGCACATGTAAACAAACTTGTTCATCTGAGCGATTGGCTGAACAAGAAGTAGGACTGAGTGGACTTGCAGGCTCTAAAGTTTTACATTGTTTTATTTTTGAATGCAGTTTTTTTGTGCATAAGTCTATATTTGTAAGTTGAACTTTCATGATAGATTGCACTACAGTACTTGTATTAAGTAAATTGAAAAATACTATTTTTTATTTTTACAGTGCAAATATTTATAATAAAAATAAATATAAAGTGAGCACTGTACACTTTGTATTGTGTTGAAATTGAAATAGATATTTGAAAATGTGAAAAACATCCAAAATATTTAAATAAATGGTATTCTATTATTAACAGTGTGATTATTTTTTCTAATCACTTGACAGCCCTACTAAACACACATTACTTGGCTAGACAATAACATGAGATTGTGCACAGTCTTAAGAATGCAAAGGGTGTAGACATCAAGGTAGGAGAGGAATTTATAGAGTGCTTCAAAGGGATGATATCAACAAAAGGCAAAGGTATGACAAGATTTAATGGCTGGAAGTTGAAGCTAGAAAAATTAAGACTGGAAATAAGGTGTACATATTTAACAGTGAGATTAATTAACCATTGGAACAATTTACCATGGGTTCGGTTGGGATTCTCCATCATCAGAAATTTTTAAACCAAGATTGAATTTTTTTCCCCCAAAACATCTGCTCTACTTCAAACAGGAGTTAATTCAGGGAAGTCCTATGGGCTGTGTTATACTGGAGGTCAGACTAGACGATCACAATGGCCTTTTGGCCTTGGAATCTATGAACAAAAGGAAGATTTAATCTGAGTATGACAATGAAAAACTGAATTGTTTCATCTGTGCCAATGGTTTTCAACAACTTCACTATTCCTATACAAAATTAATCTCTACTAAAAACTGAATTATCTATGGCACTTTGGAAACGGAAAGGATGACATCCATCTCAAGCCAGCAGGAACTTGTTAGTATATTAATGATACCCTATTAGGAAGATGTTATTGGGATTCTTTAGAAATACAAAGAAAACTCCACTGAAAAACATACATGATTCTTGTATATCCGTCTTGGATAATAAAGGGTTTCTTTTTATATGAACTCAAGACAGATGGGGTTTTGCCACTCTATAAAGGGATAAGAAGAGAGTGCAAAGGCTGAAGACAGCCTGCCCTCTCCAGCAGATAATATGCACAGTATGGACAACAGATTGGGTCCTAGCCTCAAGCCCTCTTTACACTGGTCTCGAAACCATACTTACATATAGTTTCAGCTAAACCAGTTTCAAACCCTATTTGTCCAACCAGCATGGCTGGGGACAGAGTGTGAATAGTCATGTTTTAAGGCTGTGGATATTATTTTTAAGAACTATTTCTTATATAGTTTAGCCACATTCACAGAAGTCGGCCAGGCCATGTCAGAAACCAGATTTGCCAGATCTTGTTTAAACGCAACTGTGTTTCTGAACCATTCTGGACAGTGCTTGAGCAGTGAACAGCAAGGAGAAAAGGCTGCTGTGTTCCAGTGCAAGCACAGGCACATTACATTACAGCCCCTTACACTGAATGATGGTAAGCCTCAACCCACAAGTGCTCTGGGCAATGTGGATCTGGAATGGGCATGTCTAAAGTGGTGGGATTAAGAAGAATCCTCGCCACAGAAGTGTGGCAGTTAGCTACTTTTGGCCCCTCCTAGGCTTCTTTTCCAGTTATTCAGCTGGAGTAGCGTTACACCCCAGCAGCAGCACTTTCACGAATGTCACATTCCCCTGTGCTCCCATCTCACTCAACACTTCTTACCTCATGGTTACATACATACATACCCAAACACTGCGCCTGTAGTGTGCAAGACCAGGCCCAAAATCCCCTGCAAGCCCGCTCTGACACATTAGACACACTTGTCAAAGCCAGCTGGAAATAAACTGACTATTTTTAAGGGAAAGGGAAAGTCCCAAGCCACGCAGAGCACACAATGTATGAACCCAATTTTTAAATGTGTACATTCAATCACGTGCCTAATTTACAAGCTCTTACCATGACTGCCTGGATAATTTATGTATTTGTGCATGCAAATGGCCAGTGAAAAGCATAGCCAACTAGTTTCACTCACAAAAACTCCATTCCCCATAGGCCCCTAAACTAGTGGTCAGCAACCTGTCGATTGCGATCAACTGGTCGATCCCAGATGATCTCTCAGTCGATCGCGATCTCCAGCAGCACAGTGTGGCGGCCGCTATGGCAGACTCCCTGCATACCTTGGCCCCACACCACTCCCGGTAGCAGCCAGCATGGCCCCGGGGGGCAGGGGTCTCCCTCCACTCACTGCTCCTGCCTGCAAGCACCGCCCCCAGAGCTCCCATTGGCCGGGAGAGCTGCAGAGATGGTGCTTGCAGAGTAGGGAAGCACGTGGCGCCACGTGCCCCCAGGGGCACGTTTGCCCCTTCCGGGAGCAGTGTGGGGCCGGGGTAGGCAGAGATCCTGCCTTAGCCTCGCTGCGCCCGCCGCTGACCGGGAACCACCGGAGGTAAGTGCTGCCAGAAGAGAGGACGCACACTAACCCTCAGCCCTGAGCCCCCTCCTAGAGACAGCACCCCGAACCTCCTCCTGCACCCCGAACCTTCTCCAGCACCCCCCCCCCCAGAGCCAGCACCCTGTACCCCCTCCTGCACCCCAACACTCGGTCCCAGCCCAGAGCCCCCTCCTGCATCCAAACTCCCTCCTAGAGCTTGCACCCCTCACCTCTTCCTGCACCCCAACCCCTTGCCCCAGGCTCAGCCCAGAGTTCCCACACATACTGCGAACCCCTCGGCCCCAGCCCAGAGCCCGCACCCCTCCCCCCAAACCTCCTACCGTAGCCTGGTGAAAGTGAGTGAGGGTGGAGAATGAGAGACGGAGAGAGGGGGGGATGGAGTGAGCAGGGCGGGGCAGATCCTGGGTGGCCCTTAGATTCAAAAAGTGATCTTGGGCGCAAAAAGGTTGGAGACCGCTGTCCTAAACTATCAGTCATTACTGACTTGTGAAGGAGAAGGGAACCATCTCCCATTATCCATGCCAAGGCTGGTAGCATTACCTCCCTACTCTCTTTTGTGGCTTCAGGATCTTACCCAGCACTACAGGAAAACCTTACATTCCAGGCAAACTGAAAAACTTTTCTGATTACCTAAAAAGTGCTGTAACTTCCATAGGGAGCTGAAGACCTCAATGTATTTAAAAAACGAGAGCAACGTGAAAAAGAAAGCATGTGCAAGACTGCAGAGCAAGTGTTCTCTGTAGGTACCTCCTGCACTAGTTGGGACCCCCAACAAGGACAGTGTCACTCTGCGATTCACCCCTCCAATAGGTCTACCCTCCAACCTCCAAGCACTAGTCTGTTCCAATCCCAAACAGCTGATAAATACAAAGGATCATCTTATGGGTAAGGCACACTACTGGGAAGTCAATGGCAGAGTTCTTTCCCAAGCGCAGCTGCAGACTCATTGCGTCACTTTCCTCTGCATGCTTCAGTTTCCTCGTGTGCAGAATACTTCCCTATCTCAAAGGGGCTGTAGGAAGCTATATTAATAGGTTTACTGAGATCCTTGGATAGCACATGCTATTAAAGTTCAAAGTATGTCATTTTAGCTTAAACATTAGCTGCAGACTCATTGCGTCACTTTCCTCTGCATGCTTCAGTTTCCTCGTGTGCAGAATACTTCCCTATCTCAAAAGGGCTGTAGGAAGCTATATTAATAGGTTTACTGAGATCCTTGGATAGCACATGCTATTAAAGTTCAAAGTATGTCATTTTAGCTTAAACATTTTCCCCCAGGAAAACTTCAACAACCAATTCTATTGATATGGGCCTGATTTTCAGAAGAGCAGAACATCCAAAACTTCTGTTGAAGTCAATAGCCGCTGCAGGTGTTCAGCACCTCTGAAAAGCAGCCTTCTATCAAACCACAGAGTAAAACATTAAACGTTGCTTTAAATCGCACTGTAAATAAGGGTCTCAAACAGGAATGCACCATCTCATAAGATGGAAGAAGTCAGTTTTCTCAGAGGAAAGAATTGGAAATCAGAGCATTTAAAAAGTTATTTTAAGAGAAATATTTATTAAATCTTGATCCGTTTCAAACTGCCTGGGCTTACTGCTGAGATGCAGCCAACTTCTTGGAGAGCCAACAACTCCAATGCACTGAAAAGACACGCTGAAGCAGTGACATAATTCCCAAAACCTTTGACAATCCTCTTTGTGGTAACTATTTCTTTACCATCATTTGCATGTAGTAAGCAGTCAATGAGAATTACTAACTGGAGTTCCTTTAAATGTTAAAGACGGGCCTTCTTCAGCCATGCAACCACTAAAACTTTAAGCAATATGACTGTCTCTAATTAAGAAGCTTTTCAGTATTTCCTGATAAGAGCCACGTGTTATTTTAGAAGGTTTACATAATAATGCACATGCTATCTGAGACAGTGCCTCTTGAGGGACTATTAAAGACAGCGTACGCATAGGAGAAGGGGGCAAAGTCCAGTTGTTTCCAGCATTGAGATGAAGTGAACAGCTGCTCACAATGTAGTTTTGTTGGTTTGATTAGTAGTTTAGTTCTGGTGAAAAGTACTCAATTATCAGCTCTGGATACTTCAATCTTTTATCTACAGAACAAGATCAACATGGATAGTAAGCTTCTCTCACAACAGTGGGCCTCATCTCTGAGCAGGACAGATCACACTGGCCAATGATATTAAAAGGTTTTGGTTTGTAACTATGGAAAACTAACCCCCCAGCTAGATTAACACACACTGGAGGTTAGGAAGGTAGAGAATAGATGGCATTTAACTACGATAAATACGAGAAAGTATATTTGTTTATTTTTGCCAAAGGGCTGATTGTCTCTGGAGTTGCACGATCCTGAAAGTCTGATATGAAGGAGTAGTTAAAGCAAATAAGATGCTAAGGGACATTGAAAAAGTGATAAAATATAGTGCAGAAGATGGGACCTATTGAAAAATGCTAGTTTGGAGTACAGAGTCCGATTTCAGTTGCCACAATCTAAAAGAAGATATAGCAGAGATCAAAGAGGTTCATAAAAGGGCAACAAACATGATTAGCAGGGTGATGGGTTTTACATAAAGAGGTTCAGAAGACTTGATTATTTAGTCTGGAAAGGAAACGAGAGTGGGTAAAATTATTAAACTGAATCAGTCCTCTTTTCATCCTGTCCCATAATAAGAAAAAAAAGAGAGCACCCGACGAAATGAAAAGGCAGGCCATTTAGATCCAATACAATCTCTACTGACTGTGAATATATAATATAGCCACACATCATGTGATCAATGTTCAAATTGCGTAGTGCAAGGCTGCACTCACTCCTGCAACTGGCCAGACAAATGCAATCACTGACATTCAAAGGAGGGCAGGATCAGTTCAGGACTAGTATTTGTAGATATTCAGGCTAAGATAAGGGTAATCAAAGCTCTGATTTTAGTGTATAAGGAAGGAAATCCACCCTTCAGGTACAGCATTGCATACGTGGCTAAGTTCATTATGGAGCTTTATTTGCTTTCTTCTGAAGTTTCGGCCACTGGCGGACACTGATTCTTCTACTCTGGTATGCTATGGTCTGATCCAGTATGTCCCTATGTACTGACAGAGGCAAGTTACTGAAGCAGATCAAATTGCCAATATCAGCTAGTTTTTTCTAAACTATCATGGCACTTTGTACTTTGGCTAGTCCTGCTCATTTTTTTGAAGGAGGCCAAAACTGATATATTTACATTTCAACTGTTATTTATTGGTAGTAATGACCAGATGTCTGCTAACTAATCAGTGGAGGGACTTCTCTTTTTTTTCCTGTACTCCCATTAACTCTCTGTGAGCTATTCATAAGAAAAAGGGGAGGATTGTGGAGTAGGAGGGAGAAAATTTCAGGAAATGTTTTCCTCCGGAAGAGTTACCCTGTGGCTCAAGGAGCCACACTACACATTGCTTATGTTCTGCACCAGGCAGCCATTCTAAATTTGGTACAGCATCTCATACAGCCACACTGATATAGCTAAGTCTTTCTATTTTTAACTATCCAAAGTGTCTCATGATCTTACAGTAGCTAGTGGCATAGTTTCCTTATAAATACAAAAGGAAACCTGCAGTGCTCATGGAATTCACCACCATGGAAAATCCTTGAGACAGACAGTCTAGGGGGATTTAGAAGGGGGACAAGATATAGATGTGAACAAGGGTAAGAGAAGCTGCTACAGTGAGCTAGGAAGTTAGATCAGATATCCCAGAGGATAACATGCTTCAGGGTAAAAGCTGATCAGTTGTGAAGGTTAAGAAGAAAAAATATTTTCCTCTAACAAGTAGCAGCTGTTGAAATTAAATTATGGGTACTTGTGGGATGGGCAAGGTCTATGGAAGAATTTTTTCAGAGCAACAAAGTTTTGGCCCTAGTGATTTTCATCAGCAAACAGTTCTCTAACCCCACGCATTACCTCACCTTTTAAGGTTCACATTTCATCCCTGTCTTGTCAACATTACTAAGGATTCCCAACTGGTTCCCATAAAATGTCATTGGCATTCTTACATGTTGAAAGACAACTTTCTGCTTTCCAACACAATTCTTAAATATCCCCATCAGAACATGAGTCAATTACAGGGATGCAATGTCTGAGAGATTGTGCAGGATTACAATTGTCTGAATTTCTATCCATAGCAAGTGTGAATCTTGCTCTGCTGATCACGGGCATGACCAACAACACTTGCGTTTGTTATTCTTGCTATTCATTTTTCTTACATATATACCAGAAGTGATTCTACTTAAAGCTGATGTAGGTGGGTGAGGGAGGGATAGCTCGGTGGTTTGAGCACTGGCCTGCTAAACCCAGGGTTGTGAGTTCAATCCTTGAGGGGGCCATTTGGGGATCTGGGGCAAAAATTGGAGATTGGTCCTGCTTTGAGCAGGGGGTTGGACTAGATGACCTCCTAAGGTCCCTTCCAACCCTGATATTCTATGATTCTATTTGGAGGGCTCGTATTAAAAGACTTCTTAGTGATGTAATGGTTTTCCATTCTTACTAACCATTCAATAGCATAGGAGATAAGACTAGTTTGGATGAGGCATTGTTTATTTTCCTATTCCCTAAGCCAGTAGTTTCACTTCCACAAGTCACAGTCATGCAGAGTGCAAGCAGAAGTTTTGTCTAATACTAAGATAAAACCTTCCTAGTTGTCAGGCTACTTCTATTACTATCCTGCAGGCAGGTCATGAGACCTGGCTAAATGAATTTGATTTACAAAATGATGTTGTCTTTAAATATTGCTTGACTGCCAATTCCTGAAATACCATATTCTCTGAAAGGCAGATCATCTTTACCATAACACATGACTGTCACAACATCCCTCAGTAATATGGCAGATAAAAAAAAATATTATACATACAGTATACATTGTGAAATAGTCTGTCTAGTGCTTTGGAATTCCCCCCTCACTAGCAGAGGGGGAGAAAGGATTTGAACAGGGGTCTCCCACCTCCAGGAGAAGGCTAAGGTAGTAATCTGATGTGGGGCTGCCTCAGTCTCTCCCATGGAAGCTGTTCCACCACATATAAATCATTGAAGACTGATTGGGCTAGAGAGACAGAGAGAGAGAGAGAGAGAGAGAGAGAGAATGACTCTGTAGTCCAGTGGTTAGGGCACCCACCTGGGAAGTGGAGACCCCAGGTCCAGTCCTCCTGCTCAAATCACTCAATTATCCCCAATGGAAAACAGAAAGGGGGAGAGGATAAGATTTATTTCACTAGAGCTAGTCAGGAGAAGGGGGAGCTTTTGAAAGATTTATTTTAAAATGAAACTAAAATGCTTTCAAAAGGATGATAAACCAATCTACAAACTGTGTAGGAGGTGTAACTTCTCTTGGTGCATGTGTTTAACCTCATCACCATTAACCGAAATTACACACTTGCTGAAGGGTGACTATCCTGAAATGTGCAACAATGTGAGAGAAATGGCTGCTCTTTCACGCTTGACTGCACTGCAAAGAGTTTTCTACACTATATGCAAACTGCTGCTTCCAGTGACAGGGAAAGGGATGATTCAACATGCAGGCCCTTATGGGTCACTTTAATCCCACTTCCTCCTTCCGTGAACCTAATCCTTAAATTCTCTCCTGTCCTCCTCATAGAGGAATCTGGGGGTGTTACTTGTACACTGCTTTAGTCACTTCCTTTGATCATTTGTTCCTTATATGTGTAACCTTTGGCCAGATGTACACTAGGAAATGTACAGAAAAGTTTCCCCACCAGTTGTATCTCCAGTTAAAACTGCTGGAAGTCACAGGGCAGAAGCTGAACCTGTTTTCATCAGCCTTGACTAAAATGGTAGTATAAGCAAGTCTGATCAAAATGGTGTCACAGACTGGCCTGGTCATCAGAGCCTTGTCTACACTAAGGCTACATCCACACTGCCCGCCCGATTCGGCGGGTAGCGATCGATGTTCTGGGATCAATTTATTGTGTCTCCTGTAGACGCGATAAATCGATCCCAGAAGCGCTCCCCGTCGACTCCGGAACTCCAGCTCGGCACGAGGAGTAAGCGGAGTCGACGGGGGAGCCTGCCTGCACCGCGTGGACCTGAGGTAAGTAGTTTGTAATTCGATCTAAAATACTTCGACTTCAGCTACGCTATTCACGTAGCAGAAGTTGTGTATCTTAGATCGATCCCGCCCCCTAGTGTGGACCAGCCCTAGGGCTCCCTAGGGTTTAATACTGGATCAGCAGAACTGCAGTTAGAACCAGTGGAAAAGATTCTGTAAGTTTCCATGCCCAAAGACTTTGTCTATGCTACGTATATACTGCAGCTGGGAGCATGGTCCCTAGCTCAACAGATAAGTGCTAGCTCTGCTTGAGCTAGCGCGCTAAAAATACCTGTGTAACTGGGAGTAGCACTAGTAGCGGCTCCAGCTGGCCACCTGAGCACAAAGCCGCCTGGACCCCCTGGGTATGTACTCGGGTGACTAGCCCAAACCACTACCCGTGCTACCCTGGCTACACTGCTATTTTTAGCATGCTAGCTTGAGTGGAGCTAGCATGCACATGTCCACTTGTGCTGGGAAGCACATGCCATTCTGTAGTATAGACATCTCTTTCGAGCTGGTGGTCTTGTCACAAGGGACAGCAGCGAGTCAGGATGCACTGAACAAAACAGGTAGCATAAAGGGGGACAGAGATGAAGCAGTTCTGTAAAGAGGGGGAATTTGTTACATCAGCATACACAAAGTTACTGAGAATCCAGCCCTCTGAAGGTGCTGAGTGATCCAAGTGCTATTGATTCCTTACTCCTCTCTCCCTTTGATAGTTCTGAATCTCTCCCCACCCTCAGATCACCTTGAATTTGCCTCCTCTCCTCTGGGATAGAGCCATTTCAGCCATCCTCCTTCCGTTGCTCTTTGCTGCACTCTTTGTGGCAGCAACTGCCTTCTCCTTGTACTGTGGCCAGCTTTGAACCCAGAACTGCAGTTGGGATCCAACAAGAACCCTCTATGCTCATACAGAACAGGGGTTGTTGCAAACAGTTTGCAGTATGTGGACAATTACATTATTGGCCATTTATCTCAGTAAAATTGTAGGCCTCACTAATGAGAAAATTCATCCACTAATACACATAGGCATAGAGCTACTTACAGCAGCATCTCTAGGATAAAGCAATGCAAGCAGTAACATGACTTACTTCTATTTGATCCCAAAGACAGGAATGGCAATCTGAATAACAGTAGGAGACACAAACAGCGCTAGAGTGAAGCTACACAACAATTTCACAACAGCTCTCAGTGACACGGGTCACTCTGTGTTCCAGGACAGAGCTAAGCACATCAATATTTACTTCAATACCTGGGACCTGTAGCACATGCACATCCTTTGGATTCAGCAGGCTCTCTAGCATCTACAACGTAAGGTTTTTCAGGAAATTTTGAGCTTGGATACCTTGTCAGCAGGTCTGAGTTATTACATAGCACGCAAACTGTGCTAAGTGTGGCACCAGTCCTCTTCCATGATTTAAATTTACAAGCTAAATGATGCTCCTGGTTTCACTAGCTTATCCATTAACTCCCATTCACTTGCCATGTTTCCCCACTGTTTGCTCCACAGAAATTAGACTGATATTTCCATCTTCTTGTGGCAAACGAGCAGACACCATTTCCCTTAAGAGAGTCTTCTGTTTTCTTGACCCTTCCCATCACTGCAGAAGCACAAAACTGCCCCCCCACCCCCGCCCGACCATGCCACGTTGTGATCCTACAGCTGGAAAACCTCAAGCTCAATGTCTGGTTTCAGCCCAATCTTTCCATCCTACTTAGCACTTGAGGATTGGCGGTCTCAAATCTTGCTTGTTCTAACCTGCAGTTTTTAAAAGCTGTTTCATGGAACCATATCTGAATCTCCAAAAGATTTTACCAGTTGACCTAGATCAGCCTGTCATGCAGGTAGCAGAGGAGGATTTCCTTTTTTGATAAGGGACCTGTTAACACATTCACACCCTGGGAAAAGCTGAAGGAGTAGAGGAGACATTTCCAAGTCCCAGAAGAGCCTTTCCAGGAGGAAGCAGCAGAGCACACAGTGCTGAACTTGCCTGTGTATGGTACAAGCATGTACATACTTTATTTACCTCTATTTTAATGGAACATCATGGCATTTAACTTTCTAGTCAATGATTAGACAGTTGAGCTTTGTCCTAGATGCTGTGGCACTCATGTTTGTCCTTGTATCTCTTTCCCCTTCCTTCATTAAGCGTTTCAGGTCTGTATCCTTTATCTGTGCCTCCACCTTCGGGAGTCTGTCTTCCTTCCTTCTTCTCCCCTTTCTCAACCCACTTCCCCCCACCGCTCTATTCGTCTTGCCCACTTCCTTTTCTTCCTGCATTGGATTCTCCCCTCCCCCTCTTTTTATTTCTCCCTATTTCCCTTCAGTCTCTCCCCCTTCACTCAACTCCTCCATCAATGCAAGCCCTGCTCTTCTTTCCCACCCTCCCTTCTAGTAGCGGGTCATCCTCACCTTCAGCCCTCAGCGCTTTACATGTTACTGTGGCTGTAGAGAGTATATAAAGAGGAAATGGAGCATCCAAGAGAAGAATTTCCAACTTCCCACACAAGCAAAAATGCTGCACTCCTGGAATTCAGCTCTCTGGTTTCTTCATCTTCAAGCATTTCAATACAGAATTTACTCCTGAGGGCATTCTGCACCAAAAAATTAAAAATTCTGCGCACAATATTTTAAAATTCTGCAAAATTTGATTTATCAAATAAATGTGGAGGCTCCAGCATGGCATTGGGGAGCACAGGCCACTGGCTACACAGAGGTGGGAGATCACTGTACAGCTCCCTCTCGGGACATGGACTCGGCGGTGAGGCTGCACCCAACCCTGACACAGCACAAGGACAGGGCCTGCCCCAGAAACACCCTAGGGCCCTGCCCCTCCATGCCAGGTGCGCCAGCAGGCTCAGCAAGGCAGGATCTAAGTGTGGAGGGGCATAATGTGG
This sequence comes from Chelydra serpentina, assembly GCA_037349315.1. Taxonomy (NCBI): domain Eukaryota; kingdom Metazoa; phylum Chordata; order Testudines; family Chelydridae; genus Chelydra; species Chelydra serpentina. The sequence continues at coordinate 35,112,682 of JBAIAC010000035.1, read as the reverse complement.
GTGGGATCCAGATGTGGGTTGAGAGGGTTCTGTGTGGGGCAATCTGGGTGCAGGTGGCTCAGTGGGGGATCTAGATGCTGGGGGAGTGGGACTCGGTGGCGGGGAGAAATACGGGTGACTTGTCGGGGTGGTCCAGGCACAGGGGGACTGGGGCCCATCGGGGAGGGGTGTGTTTCTGAGTGCGGTGGGTGAGGCTCAGTGGGAGGGTCTGGGTATGAGGGGGTCTGGATACAAGGGGGTTGGGCAGATAGGGGATCAGCTCCCTGTACAGGGAACCCTCCCCTTGCAGCTGAGGAGCGATGGGTGCAGGAAGCAGGAAGGTGGGGGTTGCAGAGCTTCTAGCAGCTGGGAGAGAAATCTCAGGGTGGATATGACATGGCCCCAGATGCTGTGCAGGGGAAGAGCAAGTCCCGTCCTCCCCAGCCCAGCCGGGACTAGCAGCTGAGACTGGCAGAGGGTAGAAGCCACCAGCCGGGTCTTCCCCAGTCCCGCCCACTGCCCCATAGTGATATACCTCTCTGCCAGCTGGGCATCGGAAACATACTGCTGGGGAGAGTTGCATAACTGTTCTTGTTGCTTCCCCATCAAAGTCATTTTTCTGCAGGGAAGCAAAGAAATCTGCAGTGGACATAAATTCTGCGCATGCGCAGTGGTGCAGAATTCCCACAGGCGTGAATTATTGGAAAAATATCACTATATGACTGCCCAAGAAAATTAAAGGCCTAGAAACTGATCCAAAGCAACATGGAGGAGTACACTAGGGCTGAAATTTTCAAAGCTGTGAGGGATTTTACATGCATAACTCCCATTCATTTCAATAGAACTGTGCATCTAAATCTTCTAAGAGGCTTTAAAAGTCTCAGCCTAGGGCTGGATGGCTGTTAACTGAGGAAAAATGAAAAAAGGTCGAACGGAGGCTAAAACTCAGCAGAAAATGGCTGTGAAAATGGCTTAGTGTAAGCAGTCCCCTCAGGAGCCCCCATCAAGGCTGTTCAGGGACATGCCACATGTCTCTAGTCAGAAAATGAGCCATTAACAGAAGCTATAACAGCAAAAACAAGCTGAACCTGAAAAACGAGAGCTGCCACTGGAGCTGAAATCAGAACCAGCAGCTTCCCTCCAGCAGGTCTCCTGCTTCATCTGGCCCTGTTAGCATGGACACTGGGCAGACAGTCTTCCTGAAGGCCAGAGGATAGCGATCCCCCTCACTCCAGGATGAACAGAGTCATTCATTTCAAACACACAAGGCATATTAACACATAATTAACTTGCAAAACAGAGCATGCAACAATATAATGCTATTAGGGCACCATGCTGCTTAGCGTACCTGTGTTTTTAGGTCCATCTGCGTACATTGGTCCAGGAGGTGGAGGCGCATTCTGCCACCCGTACTGTGGATAGCCTTGATAACCCGGCTGACCTGGTTGATATGGCCCAGCAGGCCCTGGTGGGTAGCCAGGGTATGGGCTGGGGCCTGGAGGACCACCTGGTTGTTGTGTATATGGTGGGTATGGGGCAGTCGGGCCTGGGCCTGGATATGGTGGAGGGTTTTCGTAATTCATGTGGGATGCAAATTTTTTCCTAAAGGGTGGAAAAAAGCAAAGACATTATTCTGCTTTCGACTGTCGAGTTTCTTACAAGCAGGGTGCAAATTCCAATTCAGATAGTGATGGTGCTTTCCCCTTCTGTCTAGTGCCTTCCAGGGACCTTGTAATCATTTACAGAGGTTAAGGAGTATGCTTCACAAAAGCCCTGTCAGGGGGGAAAGTATTAACTCCACCCAATCATCAAGGAAACAAAGGCACAAAATGTTAAATTACTTCCTTAAGGTCACACCATGAGTCTGGGGAGAGCTGGGAATGAACTCAGATTTACCAATACCATGCTTTGGGCCACAAAATCATCCTTACAGAAATTTCATCTGCTTGTACGGTAATCAGAGAAGTTCCACTCATGTTATTAAATAATCACAACACAACCATTTAACATTACTACTTTGCACTTTATCAACTTTTCTTCTAAGATGCCCAAAGTACTTCCCATTGCTTAGTGTTAATAAGCCTCATAGCATGTATGGGGCAGAGAATGGATATAAAGGGATCACTTTACATCCCTCTTAAATGCAGCCATTTCTGGGGAGGAACACAGCAAAACTACATGTTCACTCCTACTGTGAATACCCTTTCCTCAGTGAAGCTATAGAGGAACAGAAGTAGGAGAATAATTTGTTGTTGGGATTTGGCCATACTGCTGCATTTAAAACACACCCACTCTTTCAAAACACACTATTGGATCATTAATGACCGCAAACAATCCCACCTTGGTTTTTAGGTCACATGCAAAAGCATCATTAAAGAGGGCTGAAAGTTCATAAACTGTATCTAATTTGTTTATTACACAGCAGTCACTGAGGGACTGATCGTTTCCTGATTACCATGACCAAGATGTTTCCAAGATTAGGCTTCCACTAGTGAAGAGTTCACAGCAGTGTTTGTACTTAAAACACAATGACTCATTATGCTAGTGCAGGGGTCTCAAACTTGAATCACCAGGAGGGCCACATGAGGACTCGTACGTTGGCCTGAAGGCTGCATCACCTGTCCCCCACTTCACCCCCGCCCATGGGGTGCGGCAGGGGCTCAAGGCAGGGCGTTGGGGTGCAGGAGGGAGTTCGGGGTGCAGCAGGGGGCTCAGGACAGGGTGCGGAAGGGAGTGCGACATGTGGCAGGGAGTTGGGGTGCGGGGTGCAGAAGGGGTTTGGATTCCGGCCCGGCACCGCTTACCTGGAGCGGCTCCGGGGTGGCAGGGGTGCACACCGGGGCCAGGGTAGGATCCCTGCCTGCCCCTGCCGCTCCGGGAAGAGGCGGGCACTGCATCCCTACAGCCCTGGCGGGAGGGGGAGCAGAGTTCCCTGTGCTGCTCTTGCCTACGTGGTTCCCCGTTCCCGGCCAATGAGAGCTTCAGGGGAGGTAACCACAGGCAACAGCAGCTCACAGAGCTCTCTGCTCCCCCTCCCCCTGGGGCTGCAGGGACGCAGTGTGTGTCCGCGGCTTCCCGGAGCAGCGCGGGGCCCTCAGCACCATGGGGTTGGCAAATCTACGGGCCGGATCCAAAGCCCTGAGGGGCCAGATCCGGCCCGGGGCCGTAGTTTGCCCACCCCTGCCCTGGAGATAGGCTGGGAACAGGGCACGCTGGGGGGGGGGGGCAGGGAAGAACCCCACAGGCCGCATGTTTGAGACCCCTGTGCTAGTGCATATGGATCAGAAAGTGAAATTAGTCTATTGTCATCTTCCAAAGTGATGGACGTGCAAAAAGGCAATAGCAGAAATGAAGTTAAGAGTTTTGAAAATTCCTTCAGTTTCAGAACTCTAAGAAGTGTTCTTAGCAGTGTGCATTAAAAAACAACCACAAGTTCCTAAAGTGATTTTTACCCTGACACTGCCCCTATAACAGGATAGAGAGAACTTCACCACTCTCATTCCAGATGTCCCCCCCTTCCCAAACTCCCCTGGCTCCTAGCATTCCTCTAGAACTGTATGATTCCATCAATTGAAAATTGCTGCTGTTGGCACCACAGGGCAGCAGCAGTGTGATTGGACTACTGACGGATAATAAATCTCCAGGATTCTCCACCTATGGCCCTGGAAAGGAGGATGGATAAGAGAAAATGAAGTTGTATGCTCAGTATTCAGCACCAAATTTCACTGACTCGTAGAGTTGAGGCTACAAGAGACCATTAGATTATCTAGTCTGGTGACTCGTATATCACAACCATAGAATTTCACCTACTTATTTGACTCCATTGAAAGCACAATAACTTGTGCTAGACTAAAGCAAAGAACTGACTCCCCCGAGCTCCTACAGCAGGTAACATGGCATAGCCACAAATAGAACTCCGATCTCCTGAGTGCTAGGCCAGTGCCCTACCCATGGGAACAAGAGGCCTCATCTATACACCATACTGATCAAAACGAGAAAGTCTTTCAATCCATGTATCATAAAAAACATTCAGACTGTGTTTGGAATTTCTCAGACAGTAACAGAGCTTGCAGGTTACATTTAAAGACCGCTGCAATAATATTTACCAAAGAAAAATAAGCTGTATCCAAAGTAATTTGACAAACCAATCAATGGGGAACCAGCTCCTGCTAGAACCGCATCCAGGAGGAAAGACCATAAATACTTTGTTTTCTTGATTCGTTGCTTAATTGTTGCGAGCCGGACATAGCAAACCAGAAACAACCAGTGTTGTTTACATCAACTGTATTTCATCACCCCAGAGAAAGAATGTGTGCCTCATTTCCCAAGGCTTGGTCCCTGGGTCCTCTGCTTATTTACAGGTTACTCTTACCTGGGTATCAGTCACTATGATGTTAGTTTCCATACATGTTCTGATAGGGTCCCAGCTTACATTGCTTAATTCCTCTGCAGCACTGACTCTCAAAGACCATAAAAACCAAGATGATTACAGCACTAATGTGAATATTACTAACCCAAAGCAATTCCAGAAAGGTACTGGGATTAAAATCCCTCCTACAACAGCACTGAAAAGTCTTTGACTCTCAGTGGGCTGAAAGGACTGGGAAAGCCAGACTGCAGTAGTTGATTGTTACATCTGAGAATTCGTTCCAACACTCGTTTTGCCATGTAGGCCACAAACATTCAGATTCTGGCTCTGCTAAAGGCAATTTTGGGTCATTCTTGTCCTATCCACCCTGAGATGGGTATTTCTTCATGGCAGTGCATCAAACTGATTTTATGAGCCTATTATTTGGGCAGTATATCTGGCTTTTTTTTAAAGCCTGCCACTGAGGCAAACCAGCTTTTAAAAGCACCTGCTCCAAATGAGCCATTAAATGACCAGTAATAAACAGCAATTTGACTCAGGTTTTATCAGTGCTATTTTACTATAATCTCTTTTCTGCCGAGTTAATGGTTATGGGGTATTTTGCAGAGAAATGCAGCAAAATGGAGAGAATAAACTGTTTGTTTCTAAGCTAGGCCCCAGTCTTTAAATCATGATAGCATACCTGTGTGCCCATGCAGAGTCCCCACTGGCTTCAGTAGGCTCCATGAGGCACAGGTTACATATGCGGGTATCTCCAATTGCAGACCCTAGCCCATACATGCTAAGTGTCCTGCTTTCCTTTGGATATCCCCACTATTTTCTTCCTTTCATTTTTTGTGTCTACATTTCTTGCACTGAAAAGCTATTCCAACAAGTGTGAGCTGCACCCCTCATTACATTCTCCCTCCTTCTCTGCTGTCAGGGACTGACCATCCTTTGCCCATTCCTCTCTCCCTTCTCCTCCTCCTCCCAGTCTGCATAACAGAGTTCATTACTTTGGTCCCAGTCCTATGAACAGTTGCACATGTAATTTTGCACACTTGAGTAGTCCCATTTACTCACCTGCATAGGTGTTTGCAGAATTGGCGCCTTAATTAACTAAGCGGGTACTTTTCAATAACAGATGCCCTCCTCGAAACATACTTTCCTTCGAGAACCTAACTATTAGAAATCTCAAGCCTTGACCTGTCAGGGTAGGCACAATAAGTTGTCACCTCATTCTGACCAATCATTTCATTCCAGCTGAAACCAGAACTAGCTACAAGATTATAAATTAAGTAACTACATGATTTTAACTTCATACATACAAATCATTTGTGTTTCCCATCTAGTACCTTCTGAATTTGTTTTTATACAAAGACAAAGAAAAGACAATTTCCACTGCTTGCATCTGATGAAGTGGGTATTCACCCACGAAAGCTTATGCTCCAATACCTCTGTTAGTCTATAAGGTGCCACAGGACCCTTTGTCGCTTCTAAAGAAATGCATGGGTTTTTTGTTGTGACCTTGCTTTTTGCTGTATTCCTGAAATGGTTCCCTTTCAAAAGATTCACTAAAGCATTATGTGGTCCTACTTCTAAAATTTGTTTATTAAATTTTGCTGGGTTTGATATACAAAAGGGACACGAAGCTTAGGCACCGAATTTAGGTTGTAGGGAAAAGATTTTGCAGAATCTATTCATATAATTTTCATACTTGCTTTTAAATTATACAAGAGTTGCTATTTCTACAAACATTGCACAAAAGTGCTAATGCATAAAACAAAGAAAAACAGAAAAATGAAATTGACTATTGGTCTATTTCATCATCTAAAGTTAAGAAAATGCAACATTTACAAATCATAAATGGGGACAATTAAATGAGATGTCTGTTTTCCTATTTTAATGACGTGGGGTGTCACCTGTGACATAAGGAAGCCTGGTTGTTTTTTTAAAATAAATTTGTGATTTTTAATCCATGCCCCTTTATATATTAAGTGCTCAGGGATTCTACTGTTGTGATAGCAACAATATATTTGTTCTGTCCATTTTCATAAGTAAACAGACTTCCCACAGCTGTTGTACCTCGTCTCATTTAACCATTAAATTCAGTAATGGAGCCAGTCTTACAGTTATGCCACCGATATGGTAGCACTGAGTCCCCTTTCATTGAGAGAGGAAGGAGGGGAAGATTTTTCTACCCAAAGAGAGGAGCAGGAGAGAAAGCTTCCTCTTCCCACACCCCCATCTTCTCTGAACGTTCAGCCAATACCACACTCGCCATGGTCTCTAAACTGCTCCCGGGCTCACAGCAGCTTGGATTTTTCCCCCCAGCAATTGCCTTTTTTATTTGGGATTTGCTGTAAACAGCAGAAACGTTACTCATGCACCTGAAGGGAATCGCCATAAAAATAAGTTCTTATTCCCTCTCCCCCAAGGAGGAGGAGGGAGACTCCAACATCTACTTCTCAGTGATACATAACGCACTTGAGAACACCTGGCTACCGATCACTAGCTACCATCACTGGGCTGCTTTGTTTATTAAGCATGGATCAGTTCCTCCTCCTTGGATTTTGAGTTCATTTGTTGGCAAGAGATTTTTTAAGAACAAAACTGGCCAAAGCCATGAAATCAGAACAGATATGCTTCTCTGTCAGGTTCCAATAATACAGTAGTACCTCAGAGTTATGAACACCAAAGTTACAAACTGACTAGTCAACCACACACCTCATTTGGAACTGCAAGTACATAATCAGGCAGCAGCATAGACGAAAAAGGCAAATACAGTACTGTGTTATACGTAAACTACTAAAAAAATAAAGGGAGCGTTTAAAAAAGATTTGAGAAGTTAAGGAAACTGTTTCTGTGCTTGTTTCATTTAAATTAAGATGGTTAAAAGTAGCATTTTTCTTCTGCATAGTAAAGTTTCAAAGCTGTATTAAGTCAGTGTTCAGTTGTAAATTTTGAACATTTTGTTCAGGGTTACGAACAACCTCCATTCCCAAGGTGTTTATAACTCTGAGGTTCTACTGTATATTCATTCTGGATGATATTTCTGTTCCACCTGCATCAAAACAGGGAGTTGCAACACTGATAAATAGGTTGAGAGGTTCTCTCCTTTAACTCCAATGCCCAGTCAAGCAAGCCTTCAAACCAAGCTGGGAAACAGTGTTTAAAGGCACCAGGATCCTACTACAGCAATGAGGTCTGATTTAGAATCTATGTTGACACACTGAACTAGCTAATCCATTTTAACACTGTTTGGCTAGGACACTATATTTGAACATGGTTTGGTCCCCGACATTGGCCAATCAAAGCATGACAAAAACTGGTTTATTTAGAACAGTGTTTCTTAACTCAGCTTGAGATCCAAGGTGGTCAAGATCAGGCACTTCACACTCTGTGTTGTAATGCTCATTGATACTTCCTACAGCCAAATCTCTTAGCAAATCACATTACAACAGTAGGTTGGCTGCAGCAAACCAGGGCTATCAAGAGCTGTGCGATATCAAAACTCTAGACTTCTGCATACTAGGATTGTACCCGAGAGCGTCTTCACTTGAAATTTTGGTCTGAGAGGAAGAAGGAAAATAAACAGACGATGGGGAAATAAGTGAAGGGAAGTGCAAGAGAGGAAGGAAAAGGAGAGAACGGGGAAGACTGGAGAAGGTGAGAAAAAGTGACTGTCATCTTCTGTTCAATTAAGAAGATTCACAAAGAAAACCCAGTGAAAGCAACCTCCTCATCCTGCCAGCAACACCTGCCAAGCAAACATTGAATTTTCCAGGGCAGCGTCTCCCCTGGGGATGCTCCTACAAAGCATGTTTCTGGCCTTGAGACTAGAAATCAGCACGAGTTAGTCCTCATACATAGGCAAGACTAGGTTGCCTCTGCCACCGCCAAAGTGAACATTAAAGAACATGAACATGAAAGAGCTATATACACATCTTTAATGTGGAAGATGCACAGCTACTAATCAAAGGCTTCACTCCCTCCTCCCATTCAATGAAGAAATGTTCACATCCCTCACCTGCACCCCAATATTACCCCTTTTACTAATTCTCTCTATTTAAAAGGGTGTCACTTGAGGTGCTGAAAGAGTCAGGATGAAAACTCAGATTGCATGGAGGACAGTAATAAGAAACATAGAATCATAGAATCATAGAATCATAGAATCTCAGGGTTGGAAGGGACCTCAGGAGGTCATCTAGTCCAACCCCCTGCTCAAAGCAGGACCAACCCCTAGATCATCCCAGCCAGGGCTTTGTCAACCCTGACCTTAAAAACCTCCAAGGAAGGAGACTCCACCACCTCCCTAGGTAACCCATTCCAGTGCTTCACCACCCTACTAGTGAAAAAGTTTTTCCTAATATCCAACCTAAACCTCCCCCTCTGCAACTTGAGACCATTACTCCTTGTTCTGTCATCTTCTACCACTGAGAACAGTCTAGATCCATCCTCTTTGGAACCCCCTTTTAGGTAGTTGAAAGCAGCTATCAAATCCCCCCTCACTCTTCTCTTCTGCAGGCTAAACAATCTCAGTTCCCTCAGCCTCTCCTCATAAGTCATGTGCTCCAGCCCCCTAATCATTTTTGTTGCCCTCCGTTGGACTCTTTCCAATTTATCCACATCCTTCTTGTAGTGTGGGGCCCAAAACTGGACACAGTACTCCAAATGAGGCCTCACCAGTGCCGAATAGAGGGGAATAATCACGTCCCTCGATCTGCTGGAAATGCCCCTACTTATACAGCCCAAAATGCCGTTAGCCTTCTTGGCAACAAGGGCACACTGTTGACTCATATTCAGCTTTTCGTCCACTGTAACCCCTAGGTCCTTTTCTGCAGAACTGCTGCCCAGCCATTCGGTCCCTAGTCTGTAGCAGTGCATGGGATTCTTCCGTCCTAAGTGCAGGACTCTGCACTTGTCCTTGTTGAACCTCATCAGATTTCTTTTGGCCCAATCCTCTAATTTGTCTAGGTCCCTCTGTATCCTATCCCTACCCTCCAGCGTATCAACCACTCCTCCCAGTTTAGTGTCATCTGCAAACTTGCTAAGGGTGCAGTCCACACCATCCTCCAGGTCGTTGATGAAGATATTGAACAAAACCGGCCCCAGCACCGACCCTTGGGGCACTCCACTTGATACCGGCTGCCAACTAGACATGGAGCCATTGATCACTACCCGTTGAGCACGACCATCCAGCCAGTTTTCTATCCACCTTACCGTCCATTCATCCAGCCCATACTTCTTTAACTTGCTGGCAAGAACGCTGTGCGAGACTGTATCAAAAGCTTTGCTAAAGTCAAGAAATAGCACATCCACTGCTTTCCCCTCATCCACAGAGCCAGTTATCTCATCATAGAAGGCAATTAGGTTAGTCAGGCATGACTTGCCCTTGGTGAATCCATGCTGACTGTTTCTGATCACTTTCCCCTCCTTTAAGTGGTTCAAAATTGATTCCTTGAGGACCTGTTCCATGATTTTTCCAGGGATTGAGGTGAGACTGACTGGCCTGTAGTTCCCCGGATCTTCCTTCTTCCTTTTTTTAAAGATGGGCACTACATTCGCTTTTTTCCAGTCATCCGGGACCTCCCCCGATTGCCATGATTTTTCAACGATAATGGCCAATGGCTCTGCAATCACATCGGCCAACTCCTTTAGCACCCTCGGATGCAGTGCATCCGGCCCCATGGACTTGTGTTCGTCCAGCTTTTCTAAATAGTCCCGAACTACTTCTTTCTCCACAGAGGGCTGGTCACCTCCTCCCCATACCGTGCTGCGGAGTGCAGCCATCTGGGAGCTGCCCTTGTCTGTGAAGACAGAGGCAAAAAAAGCATTGAGTACACTAGCTTTCTCCACATCCTCTGTCACAAGGTTCCCTCCCTCATTCAGCAAGGGGCCCCACACGTTCCTTGACTTTCTTCTTGTTGCTAACATACCTGAAGAAACCCTTCTTGTTACTCCTAACATCTCCAGCTAGCTGCAACTCCAAGTGTGATTTGGCCTTCCTAATTTCACTCCTGCATGCCTGAACAATACTTTTATACTCCTCCCTGGTCATTTGTCCAATCTTCCACTTCTTGTAAGCTGCTTTTTTGTGTTTAAGACGAGCAAGGATTTCACTGTTAAGCCAAGCTGGTCGCCTGCCATATTTACTTTTCTTTCTACACATCGGGATGGTTTGTTCCTGCAACCTCAATAAGGTTTCTTTAAAATACAGCCAGCTTTCCTCGACTCCTTTCCCCCTCATGTTATTCTCCCAGGGGACCTTGCCCATCAGTTCCCTGAGGGAGTCGAAGTCTGCTTTTCTGAAGTCCAGGCTCTGTATTCTACTGTTCTCCTTTCTTCCTTGTGTCAGGATCCTGAACTCGACCATCTCATGGTCACTGCCTCCCAGGTTCCCATCCACTATTGCTTCCTCTACTATTTCTTCCCTGTTTGTGAGCAGCAGGTCAAGAAGAGCTTTTCCCCTAGTTGGTTCCTCCAGCACTTGCACCAGGAAATTGTCCCCTACACTTTCCAAAAACTTCCTGGATTGTTAGTTCTATGGAAATGGAAGGGGAGAGGAGGAGATGATGGGTTTAAAGAGGTTCTATGTATCAGTAAAGAGGAGTAACCCAAGGGTGCACAGACTTTTCCCAGATAGAAATGTTGGCAGCTTGCTAGGAAGCTAGGGGCTACACCAAATCTGGATATAGCAGAGCAGACTGCAGCCACTGCACCACAGATAGGATGGTGCAGTCAGCAGGAGCTGCAGATCTCTATACCCAATGTTCCATATTGATTGAATTGGCCTTTGTACAGGACAAGATGGAGCAGTGCATTCTGAGATACGCAGGCCCTCTGAGCTGCAATTGGAGCATCCCAATGTAACTAAACAGCACTTTCCAACGCCTGTGGCGCCAGGAGATATTGGAAAACTACTGAGCTCTAATGGAAAGTGCACTTAGCATCAACAAATCCCAGCTCCTGGCAACAAGCCTAGAATCTAAATTATGTTTCAAATGGAGAGTCTCTCTCAATATCTGTATGAAAGTAACACACGGTCTGCTTTCTAAATGGCATTGTTTCTACATTTTCCCTTTTCGTAGCTACTTTCCATGCTGTGCACAGCAAATTATACAACTATACCAAGTGTTAGAATCAGAGGTGGATTAAGGATAAGTGAGGTGAAGGGCCACCATTTTGTACTCCTCAACCCCAACAGATGCTTCCCCCTAGGATTCCCGCACCCCATGCACACTCCAGAGAACCATTCCCAGCCTAGTACAGGAGGAAGACAACAGTCTGAATGCTTGATCCCCCCCCTTCCACCCTAGGCCAAGAGGCAGCTGTGGTTTGCTACTAACTGCTCTGTCTAGATTCTCCCCAACATGGTGTTTGGATTCCAACAAGTCCATCTTAATCCACCTCCAAGTAAAAATCAGAAAGTTCACGTTTTTGTGAAAAGATTTTTATGAAGCTCACTGAAATTTCAAGAATTCTAAGCCAGCCCCAATACTGTTGTTAGTGTGAGGTCACTTGCTCCTTACACATCTAACTTTTGTCTGGACCTGGTCCTTGAACCTGATCACACCTCAAGACATTAGTGAGAGGCAGTGGAGAACCTGTGCCTTCCTCACTGAATCTGCCCCTACAAGCATGCAGATTTGGTTGCCCCATTTCAAAAAAGATATATTGGAATTGGAAAAGGTTCAAAAAATGGCAACCAAAATGACTAGCGGTAAGGAATGGCTTCTGTATAAGGCGAGATTAATAAGATTGGGACTTTTCAGCTTGAAAAAGAGATGACTAAGGAGGAATATGATTGAGGTCTATAAAATCATGACTGGTGTGGAGAAAGTAAATAAGGAAGTGTTATTTACTCCTTCTCATAACACAAGAACTACGGGTCACCAAATGAAATTAATGGGCAGCAGATTTAAAACAAATAAAAGGAAGTAGTTCTTCATACAAGGCACAGTTAACCTGTAGAACTCTTTGACAGAGGATGCTGTGAAGGCCAAAAATATAACAGGGTTCAAAAAAGAACTAGATAAATTCATGGAGGATAGGTCAATCAATGACTATTAGCCAGGATGGGCAGGGATGGTGTCCCTAGCCTCTGTTTGCCAGAAGCCAGGAATGGGCAACAGAGAATACTTGATGATTATCTGTTTCTGTTCATTCCCTCTAAAGCACCTGGCTTTGGCCATGGTCGGAAGACAGGATACTGGGCTAGATGGACCTTCGGTCTGGCCCAGTATGGCCGTTCTTATGTTCATACCCAATGTGGGTCACCTAAATGTACCCTGACCTTCCTCCCCACCAACTCCATCGCATCTCAGCTGTTTCAACATCTCTAGTGATGCAAAATCTTACCACTAGATAGTTTATTTTATTGCCTTAGGAGGTGTTATGCTTAGCAATATATATTCCATTCCAGTCTATGGGTGGTCCCAGCTGGGCACTGTGATCCACAACTTTGTGCAGAATTAATTTTGGGATAGATGGGGGTGAGCTGCAATTCCCCTCCTCACCCAATATCATGTTTGAGGTGCATAACCTGGTCAGCCATAAAGTTTGAGCATCTGTCTCCTGTGTCCTTGGCACAGGGCCAATGTCCATGGCCCTGCTGGTGTACAGACGACCAGGTTTTATGGGGGATTTCATGATTGAGTCCTGACCTGGTGTCTGGTCTGCTGGTGATTACTGTCCTCTGATGGTAACATTCATGTGAGATTAGTCAGGTTGCATAGCATGGACCATGACATCCAGGAAGTGCTGGACTCGCTTGATTTTACCCAGAAAGTTGAAAGCTCCCATAGTGCTGCTTGTATACTAGACCCAATCTCTGCAGCTGGTCTGGATAGCTGAGATACTCAGGTCAGGGTCAACGCTCTTGACTGGTCCAGCCATCTCATCATATGTTTCAATGCAGTTGTGGTATAGCTCTTGCATCAGTGCTAAAGCTAGGATATTCTCACATCCGTGGAATCCTAAGGATTTCTATAGTCTTCTCACTGGTACCAAGGCATATACAGGCTCCCCTTCCAATAGGGGTGCTAGTCAGGTCACCAGCTATTAATGGTTGGTGGACCAACTCCTTGGCTTCTCATGGTACTCTGGTTGTGCCTAGTGGACAGAGTACACCATATTGTAATGGTGATCACTGGAAGTTGGAACAGCTGAGCCAGAGTGGAGAGGAGATGCATAAATTCCTAGGCTAACATACAGAAGGGCTATGACTGAGGCCAAGATATGTTGCTTGTGCTCAGCCAAAGTTACAAAGACCCACACAGCTGAACTCTTTCAGACAGCACATACTGACCCCAGACTGCCCCATATCCCAAAGGCAATTCCTCCAGTTGGCTCCAGCATCACTCTTGGAGGCAAGATACATTATGGCTTCAGGCTGGTCTCATCAGCCTTGTCAATTATGAAGGCTGTAAGCCTCCAGAGTCATCCACTGGTTGCGTTTGACTTTGTTTCCGATGTGGACGCCTATGATCTTCTGCAAGTCCTGGAGTGCATCACTCATGGCACTGAGCCTCGTCCATTTTGGTTGATGAAGGCATATGGAATAAGTGTGTTCTACTACTGACAGGTATTATCAATGCCTCACTTAGCAAATGGAGGGTGCTAGCCATTCCTGAACATGCAAAGGATCTGCTTCCTCCTGAAGAAGCCATCCCTTAATTCTGAAGTGTTTGCCAATGACTCTGCAGCCTCAGAACTCCTCATGACCTATTGAGGTCCCTTCCAGTCCTACACTTCTATGATTTTAGGAAAGTCAGTTGAGAAGGCAGAAATTACTGATATGCTCAACAGTTTCAACTCTTCCTTCCGTGTCAGGACTACACCTGTAAGGGCCATGAAAAATCTCCTGCTAGATTGGGGTCAGCTGGCCATTTTAGTCATGCTGGGCTTCTCAACAATTTTAGATACAATTGATAATGCATGGCTGCTTTGGTGATTAAAGAACTTTGCTAACATACATGGAACTGTCCAAAGATACCTAGGAGATAGGAGTGAGTTGATGATCAATTGTGTCTCATCACCAAATAATTGATATGCAGTGACCTTTAGGGATTGAACCTGTCTCCTATGTTGTCTAACAAATACACAAAGCCTCTTGGCAAGATCATTTCTCAAGAGAGGAAGAGTAGGACATGGAGACCCGGGAGAAGGGTCGGAATCTGGGAGGAGCATGGGGCGTTATAGCAGGAATAAGAGAGAACATAGGGGGAAATCAAATCAGTATCTTAGATGTCTGTATACCAAGGGTAGGCAACCTATGGCCCAGGTGCCAAAGGCGACATGCGAGCTGATTTTCAGTGGCACTCGCATTACCTGGGTCCTGGCCACTGGTCTGAGGAGCTTTCCATTTTAATTTAATTTTAAGTGAAGCTTTTTAAACATTTTAAAAACCTTATTTACTTTACATACAACAATAGTTTACTTATATATTAAAGACTTATAGAAAGAGACCTTCTAAAAGCGTTAAAATGTATTACTGGCACCTGAAACCTTAAATTAGAGTGAATAAATGAAGATTCGGCACACCATTTCTGAAAGGTTGCCGACCCCTGCTATACACTAATGTGAGAAGTATAGGGAACAAGCAAGAAGAACTTGAAATGCTCCTCGATAAACACAACTATGACATGGTTGGCATCACAGAGACTTAGTGGGATAATATGCATGACTGGAATATCGGTGTAGAAGGGTACAGCTTGCTCAGGAAGGACAGGAAGGGAAAAAAGGGAGGAGGTGTTGCCTTACATATTAAAAATGTATACATTTGGACCAAGGTTAAGATGGAAATAGGAAACAGACTTGTTGAAAAAAATCTCTGGGTAAGGATAAAAGGGGTAAAAACCAAGGGTGATGTCATGATAGGGGTCCACTACAGACCACCTAATCAGGAAGAAGAGGTGGATGAGACTTAAACTAACCAAATCATCCAAAGTATGGGACTTGGTGGTGATGGGAGACTTCAACTACCCAGACATCTGTTGGGAAAATAATACGGCAGGGGACAGATTATCCAAGTTCTTGGAATGTACTGGAGACAATTTTTTATTTCAGAAGGTGGAAAAAGCTACTAGGGGGGAGGGTATTCTAGGTCTGATTTTGATAAATAGGGAGGAACTGGTTGAGAATTTGAAAGTGGAAAGTAGCTTGGGTGTAAGTGATCATGAAATGGTAGAGTTCAAGATTCTAATTTCATGATTCTAAGGAATGGTAGGAGGGAAAATAGCACAATAAGATAATGGATTTCAAGAAGGCAGACTTTAGCAAACTCGGAGAATTGGCAGGTAAGATCCCATGGGAAGCAAGCGTAGGGGGAAAAGTTCCAGAGAGTTCTCAAAAAGAACAGGAGTACTTGTGGCACCTTAAAGACCAACAAATTTATTTGAGCATAAGCTTTTGTGGGCTACAGTCCACTTCATCAGATGCATAGAATGGAACATATAGTAAGAAGATATATATACACACATACAGAGAATCATGAAAAGATGGAATTTGCCATACCACCTCTAAGAGGCAAATTAATTAAGGACAGCTATTCTATTATCAGCAGGAGAAAAAAACTTTTGTAGTGATAATCAAGATGGCCCATTTCAGACAGACAGTTGACAAGAAAGTGTGAGGATACTTAAGATGGGGAAACAGATTCAATTTGTGTAATGACCCAGCCATTCCCAGTTTTTCAAAGAGACATTATTAAGGGCACAAGAACAAACTACCTCACTGCGTAGGAAAGATAGGAAGTACGGCAAGAGACCACCCTGGCTTAACCAGGAGATCTTCAATTCGCTGAAACTCAAAGAGTCCTACAAAAAATGGAAACTAAGTCAAATGACAAAGGATGAATATAAACAAATAACACTAGTATATAGGGACAAAATTAGAAAGGCCAAAGCACAAAATGAGATTAAACTAGCTAGAGACATAAAGGGTAACAAGAAAACATTCTACAAATATATTGGAAGCAAGAGGAAGACCAAGGATAGGGTAGGCCCGTTACTCAATGAGAGGCGGTGGGGAAACAATAACAGGAAATTGCAGAAGTGTTAAATGACTTCTTTGTTTCAATTTTCACCAAAAAGGTTAGCAGCGATTGGACATCAAACATAATGAATGCCTGTGAAAATGAGGTAGGATCAGAAGCTAAAATAGGGAAAGAACAAAAATCACTTAGACAAGTTAGATGTTTTCAAGTCACCAACGCCTGATGAAATCCATCCTAGAATACTCAAGGAGCTGACTGAGAAGATATCTGAGCCATTAGTTATTATCTTTGAAAATCATGGAAGATGGGACAGATTCCAAAAGACCAGAATAGGGCAAATATAGTGCCCATGTACAAATAAGGGAAATAAGGACCAGTCAGCTTAACTTCAGTACCTGGAAAGATAATGGAGCAAATAATCAATCAATTTGCAAACACTTAGAAGATAATATGGTGATAAGTAACAGTCAGAATGGATTTGTCAAGAACAAATCATGTCAAACCAACCTAATAGCTTTCTTTGACAGGATAGCAAGCCTTGTGGATGGGGGAGGGAAGTGGCATGTGTGGTATATCTCACTTGATCCTCTCAAACAAATTAGGGAAATACAATCTAGATGGAAAACGAAAATAAGGAAGAAAAACTTGTAGCACCTTAGAGACTAACAAATTTATTTCAGCATAAGCTTTCGTGGGTTAGTACCCACTTCATCGGATGCATGGAATGAAACATATAGTAGACAGATATTTATACAGTCAGAGAAACATGATAAGGTGGAGGTGCATAGACCAACCTTAAGAGGCTAATTAGTTGAGAGGAACCATAACAGCAGGGGAAGAAAAACCTTTGAAGTGATCAACAAGATGGTCACACAGGTGTGAATGAGGATCGTTAACTTAAGGGAAATAGATTCAATTAACGTAATGGCCGAGCCATTCCAAGTCCTTATTTAATCCGGAGGTAATGCAACCTAGTTTGCATATCAATTCAAGTTCAACAGTTTCTCTTTGAAGTCTGCTTTTGGAGTTAATCTGTCGCAACACTGCTACCCTCAAGTCTGTCACTGAGTGATTAGGGAGGTTGAAGTGTTCTCCTACTGGGTTTTGAATGGTATGATTCCTGATGTCAGATTTATGTCCATTTATTCTTTTGCGTAGAGACTGTCCGGTTTGGCCAATGTACATGGCAGAGGGGCATTGCTGGCACATGATGGCATATATCACATTGGTAGATGTGCAGGTGAATGAGCCCCTGATGGAGTGGCGGATGTGATTAGGCCCTGTGATGGTATCACTTGAATCGATATGTGGACAGAGTTGGCATCGGGCTTTGTTGTAAGGATAGGTTCCTGGGTTACTGTTTTGTTGTATGGTGTGTGTGGTTGCTGGTGAGTATTTGCTTCAGGTTGGGGGGCTGTCTGTAAGCAAGGATTGGTCTGTCCTCCAAGATCTGTGAGAGTGAGGGATCATCTTTTAGGATAGGTTGTAGATCTTTGATGATGCGCTGGAGAGGTTTTAGTTGGGGGCTAAAGGTGACGGCTAGTGGTGTTCTTATTTTCTTTTTTGGGCCTGTCTTGTAGTAGGTGACTCCTGGGTACTCTTTTTGGCCCTGTCAATCTGTTTTTTCACTTCAGCAGGTGGGTATTGTAGTTGTAAGAATGCTTGATAGAGATCTTGTAGGTGTTTGTCTCTGTCTGAGGGATTGGAGCAAATGCGGTTGTATCTTAGAGCTTGGCTGTAAACAGTGGATCGTGTGGTGTGTCCAGGATGGAAGCTGGAAGCATGTAGGTAAATATAGCGGTCAGTAGGTCACCTGTGTGACCATCTTGTTTATCACTTCAAAGGTTTTTCTTCCCCTGCTGTTATGGTTCCTCTCAACTAATTAGCCTCTTAAGGTTGGTCTATGCACCTCCACCTTATGTTTCTCTGACTGTATAAATATCTGTCTACTGTATGTTTCATTCCATGCATCCGATGAAGTGGGTACTAACCCACGAAAGCTTATGCTGAAATAAATTTGTTAGAAAAACTTGTAGCACCTTAGAGACTTTCTTATTTTCGTTTTGCTGACACAGACTAACACGGCTACTACACTGAAACCTAGATGGAGTTACTATTAGGTGAGCACATAGCTGGTTGGAAAATTGTTCTCAAAGAGTAGTTATGAGTGGTTTACAGTTAAGCTAGAAGGACATATTGAGTGGGGGTCCTATAGGGATCAGTTCTGGGTCCAGTTCTGTTCAATATCTTAATCAATGATTTTAGATAATGGCATACAGAGTACACTTGGTATCGTCTACAAACTTTCTAAGTGGAATGGGTTGCAAGTGCTTTGGAGGATAGGATTAAACTTCAAAATGATCTGGACAAACTGGAGAAATGGTCTGAAGTAAATAGGATGAAATTCAGTAAGGACAAATGCAAAGTACTCCACTTAGGAAGGAACAATCAGTGGCGCACACACAAAATGGGAAATGACTGCCTAGGAAGAAGCAGATTGAAAAAAATTGGGTTTGTTTAGTCTGGAAAATAGAAGACTGAGAAGGGACATGATAACAGTTTTCAAGTACATGAAAGGTTGTTACAAGGAGGAGGGGGGAAAATGTTCTCCTTAACCTCTGGGGATAGAACAAGAAGCAATGGGCTTTAAATTGCAGCAAGGGCAGTTAGGTTGGACACTAGGAAAAACTTCCTAACGGTCAGGGTGGAATAAATTGCCTCAGGAGGTTGTGGAATCTCCATCATTGGAGATTTTTAAGAGCAGGTTAGACAAACACTTGTCAGGGATAGTCTAGATAATACTTAGTACTGCCATGAGTTTAGGGGACTGGACTAGATGACCTCGAGGTCCCTTCCAGTCCTACAATTCTATGACCAGTAAGCTGCTGAGATATGACCAGCTCTTGCCCCACAGACCCTTCAAATTCAGTCTACTCTGGAGGAACACTGCTGAACAATAACAACTGAGCCACATCCAACAGCCATTTTACCCTGGGAAAGAAGAAATATTGCTGTTAGAGACTGTCTATATGAAGAGACTCACTCTTTCATGTCCCACTTGTAAAGGAGATTAATTTAGAGGCACCAACAAAGTTAAAAATTGAAGTGGCAGAGAACAACAATTCTATTTCATGAAACATTTTGAGGTTTTGAAAGTCATTTTTGTTCCTTAAAAGAATGAAACAGACTTTTCAGGAGTTTTCACTTAAGGGTGAAAACTATCACAGCTCCACTGAAGTCAAGCTCTACAGTTTTTAGGTACTTACACCACAACCCTGCAAAGGAGTGAAAGGCAGACCCCGCACTTGTGTGGAGCTCATTGAAGAATTGTGGCCTTATCATAATTTTGTTTGTTTCTGCAGAATCTTAGCTTTTGTGTTTTTAATGTTTAAAACTGTCTAGGATTTTTGTTTTAAATTACAATGAAAACAGTTTGGATTTTAATATTCACATGCAACCACAAACAGTGCATGAAAACCAAAATCTAAGACTGATATGAGTAAAACTGACTAGAACAGTCACACTGTTCAAGCTGATAAACAAACAGTTCCTAACATGGTGGCACATAAGTTAATTTAAAAATCCTTTAAAAAAATATAGGGAAATATGTTGCTTATTACTTAAATGACAGCCTGACAGCATCCCCGACAGAAAGCAGCAGTAATTGCCCATGTCAGTGAGTAACACTGAAGTTTTGCTGGGATGATTTAAGGGCACATACTGCCGTAGGTGTGCGATGGAATAGTCGCGACAGTAAATAGGATCAGCATATGACCCTAAGACAAACTGCACACAACTGAAGACATTTGTGCAAAAAATCTCTGTGTGTTTACTTTTCTCTCCATCTTCTCTTAAGACTCAAATTCCTCAAAGCAGAATTTTCTTGTCAGGCTGACCATTGGAATGGGGTTCCCTGCCCCTTCCTTCTGTTACCATTTCTTAATCTCTCCATACCCTATATACAGTTGCAACACGGTGCCTAATCTGCAGCCCAGAGGGAGGACACAAGATTTTCTGTTTAACATTTTCACAAGTCACATGGCACAGAAGTGCAGTTAAATCCACACTGACAACATTTGTATACTCTTAAGCCAACACAATTAATGACAAGGCCTGCAGCTTATTCCAATAAACACTCAGTAGATTCTTACATATGGTATGGAAATTGCCACAGTCTAGATCTGAGTTTGGGTCTCCCACTTTGCCATCTAATGTTGCATCATCTGAACCGATGGATAAGTGGTTAAGTACATGGCTAATGTCACACAGTACTATCTTTAGGATATACAACTACAGAAGAAATTAGAATACTGACTTTTAGTCAATTTAACATTTATAATCATACTAATCTTGACTGACCAGTGTCAGAGCTAATGAGCATATGACGCTAAGGGAAGGTCTATACTTACCCGCTGCTTCGGCGGCGAGCAATCGATCTTCTGGGATCGATTTATCGCGTCTTGGCTAGACGCGATAAATCGAACCAGGAAGTGCTCACCGTCGACGCCGGTAATCCTACTCCGCGAACGGAGTAGGCGGAGTCGACGGGGGAGCCTGCGCGCCACGTGTGGACCCCCGGTAAATACCTTTTCATTCGAACTAAGATACTTCGACTTCAGCTACGTTATTCACGTAGCTGAAGTTGCGTATCTTAGTTCGAATTGGGGGGTTAGTGTAGACCAGCCATAAGTCATAGCCCAAACGCTGACCCTAACAGTACAATTTATTTGAATCCAGTTTGACTGACTTACACTTTGTTATCTTACAGAAATTTCTTTTCCACTCACTGAACCATATAG
Organism: Chelydra serpentina; assembly: GCA_037349315.1. Lineage (NCBI taxonomy): Eukaryota > Metazoa > Chordata > Testudines > Chelydridae > Chelydra > Chelydra serpentina. The sequence continues at coordinate 35,091,558 of JBAIAC010000035.1, read as the reverse complement.
TGTCATTTTTTCATTTCCAAACATACATAAACATTGAAACAATATCTCATGTCTCATTAAGTGCCTATTTCCAATATCACTCTTGTTCAACGTAATGATTCCCAATATATGTTTAAGGCATACTGGCAAGTATATGGCCAGTTTAAACCGGGGTTTAACACAACAAAAAGATAGGTCAGATACAAACAATATAGGACAATCTGTTAAACTCAAAAATTCTATACAAAGACAAGTTATGCTCTACAAGAAGCATAAAATAAAAATTTTATTTTATCTGAATTTTAAGAAGTCTACAAACAGAAAACAAAAAATATTACCTCACCCACCTTCTCTCCAGCAGCAAACAAGACATTTAACTATTTACAATAGAGTTCTTATGCCTCTCTCTCATCAAATCTCTCTCTCTCTCTAAATTTTCAACAGAATAGTTTCAACACAATCATAAATAATGAATCAATTGCACTGGAATATAGGTTTACACATCGTCTAGGTAAGCAAGGTACTGTATAATTCAGAATGAAACACCCTTGGATACATTAACATTTTTGGGGGATATGTACGATTTTCAATGCCAGTTAAAACTCACAAACTAAAGAGACATACAAAATCAGTTGTTTAATACAGATGATCTTGTAATAAAGGTGAAGCTGAGGCATAATTCAATATAGATGTAGAGCGGGGTCGGGGGTTGGCCCCACTCCACGCATGCTGTGGCTCCACCCCGCTCCCAGAAGCAGTGGCATGTCCACTCTCCGGTTCCTATGTGTAGGGGCAGCAAGGGGGCTCTGCATGCTGCCCACGGCCGAAGCGCGGCCCCTGCAGCTCCCATTGGCCAAGAACTGCAGCCAATGGGCACTGCGGGGGCAGCGCCTGCGGATGGGGCAACGTGCAGAGCCGCCTGGCTGCACCTCCGCATAGGAGCTGGAGAGGGATATGCCGTCGCTTCCGGAAATTGCTTGAGGTAAGCGCAGCCGCAGCCTGCACCCCTGTCCCGCTCCCTGGCCCCAACCCTGATCACTCTCCCGCCCTCCAAATCCCTCAGTTCCAGCCAGGAGCACCCTTCTGTACCCCAACCCCTTATGCCCAGCCCCAGCACAGAGCCCAACCCCCCACCCCAGCCGGAGCCCTCACCCTCCCACCCCAACCCCCTGCCCCAGCCCAGAGCCTCTTCCTGCACCCTGAACTCATTTCCGGCCCTACCCCAGAGCCCGCAACCCAACCCCAGTTTTGTGAGCCTTCATGGCCCGCCATACAATTTCCATACCCAGATGTGGCCCTTGGGTCAAAAAGTTTGCCCACCCCTGACATATAAAAATGGATATTTGGGGTTTATCCAAATATGTCAGGGGTGGGCAAACTTTTTGGCCTGAGGTTCACATCTGGGTATGGAAATTGTATGGCGGGCCATGAAGGCTCACAAAACTGGAGGTTGGGGTGTGGGAGGGGGTGAGCGCTCTGGATGGGGGTGTGGGCTCTGGGGTGGGGCTGGAGATGAGGGGTTGGGGGTGCAGGAGGGTGCTCCGGGTGGGAGAGCAGGGCCGGTGCAAGGATATTTCACGCCCTAGGCGAAACTTCCACCTTGTGCCCTCCCTCCGCCCTGCAGCACCCCCCCTGCGGCAGCTCCCTGCCCCCCTCCACCCGGGGAACCCCCGCCTGCTGCAGCTCCCCTCCGCTCCGCCTCCTCCCCTGAGCACACAGGTGCCGCTCCACTTCTCCCACCTCCCAGGCTTGAGGCGCCAATCAGCTGTTTGGCGCGGCAAGCCTGGGAGGGGAGGAGAATTAGAGCGGGGGCGGCATGCTCAGGGGAGGACGTGGAGAGGAGGTGAGCTGAGGAGCGGTTCCCCTGCGGCCCCCCCCCCCCATTACTTGCTGAGGGCGGCCCTCCCCACACCTCCCTGCCCCAGCTCATCTCCACTCCACCTCCTCCCCTGAGTGCGCTTTTTGGTGCCCCCAACCACTTGGCGCCCTAGGTGGCCACCTAGTTCGCCTAGTGGTTGCACTGGCCTTGCGAGAGTGATCAGGGCTGGGGCAGGGAGAAGGGGCTAGGGAGGGGGGCAGGGGTGCAGACTCCAGCAGTGCTTACCTCAAGCAATTCCCGGAAGCAGCAGCATGTCCCTCTCCAGCTCCTATGCGGAGGCGCGGCCAGGCTGCTCTGCACGTTGCCCCATCCACAGGCGCTGCCCCTGCAGCTCCCATTGGCCTTGATTCCTGGCTAACGGGAGCTGCGGGGGCTGCACTTGGGCTGTGGGCAGCATGCAGAAGCCCCTTGCTGCCCCTACGCATAGGAGCCGGAGGGAGGACATGACACTGCTTCTGGGAGCCAGGTGGAGTCACAGAATGCGGAGTGCGGCCAACCCCCAACCCCGGCTGGAGCCCTGGAGCAGGGCAAGCCCTGGAACCTGCTCCACGACGGGAGCTTGAGGGCCAGATTAAAATGTCTAAGGAGCTGGATGCAGCCCTCGGGTCGTAGTTTGCCCACCCCTGTGCTAGCCTCTAACGTGGGGTATGATAAGAATATCTCTGTTAACTCAGACAATGCTAATGCGCCTATCACTGGTGTGCCTAAAATGCCCCACCGCCCTAATAATTCATTTGCATTGTGTCCATCATATATACAAATAATGCATTTGAGAAAAATGCTACTAACCCTGACAGAACATACCACAGCACAAAGCAAACAGCCCATAAATTCCATAGCAGTCTCTCTCCCCACAAGGAAAGCATAAACATTTTAAAGCAGCTTCATATAAACAACTAGGGCTAGCAGAGGGGACAGAAACATCATAGGATCTCTGGGACTAGTAACCAGTGCCAGCCCAGCCTTCCCTCATGGCTGCATTTATTTGATTAAGCCACCCCAACTAAGAAGTGTCTATGCTGGTCTCATATTGCCAGGATCCCAACGCCAGTGTCCTGAGGCTGCAAGATCCTGTTCTTGGAGCTATAAAGTTTCCCCTGATATTTAATCTAGATGTGCGTTGTTTTCGTTGCATCACTCCTCACAGGGGAAGTGACTCTCACAAGTCCTGAAAGCAGACCGTAAGCAGCCCCTCACCACAGGATTTGTCAAGAGCAAATCGTGTCAAACCAACCTAATAGCTGGGGAGAAGCCACCAGCATGATTTCCCAAAAGAAACCCACCCCATCCCAGGCACTCAGCCAGCAGCTCCCCCCCTGCGTCCCAGGGCTCCTTCACACACCAGCCTCTTTCACAGCCCAGGGCTCCCCCTGACCCACCCTTCCCCTCAGCCCAGGGCTCCCCCTGACCCACCCTTCCCCTCAGCCCAGGGCTCCCCCTGACCCACCCTTCCCCTCAGCCCAGGGCTCCTCCTGACCCATCCCACACCCTGCCCAGGGCTCCCCCAGACCCACCCTTCCCCTCAGCCCAGGGCTCCCCCAGACCCACCCTTCCCCTCAGCCCAGGGCTCCCCCAGACCCATCCCACACCCTGCCCAGGGCTCCCCCAGACCCACCCTTCCCCTCAGCCCAGGGCTCCCCCAGACCCACCCATCCCCTCAGCCCAGGGCTCCCCCAGACCCATCCCACACCCTGCCCAGGGCTCCCCCAGACCCACCCTTCCCCTCAGCCCAGGGCTCCCCCAGACCCACCCTTCCCCTCAGCCCAGGGCTCCCCCAGACCCACCCATCCCCTCAGCCCAGGGCTCCCCCAGACCCATCCCACACCCTGCCCAGGGCTCCCCCAGACCCACCCATCCCCTCAGCCCAGGGCTCCCCCAGACCCATCCCACACCCTGCCCAGGGCTCCCCCAGACCCACCCTTCCCCTCAGCCCAGGGCTCCCCCAGACCCACCCTTCCCCTCAGCCCAGGGCTCCCCCAGACCCACCCGTCCCCTCAGCCCAGGGCTCCCCCAGACCCACCGTTCCCCTCAGCCTAGGGCTCCCCCAGACCCACCCATCCCCTCAGCCCAGGGCTCCCCCAGACCCACCGTTCCCCTCAGCCTAGGGCTCCCCCAGACCCACCCATCCCCTCAGCCCAGGGCTCCCCCAGACCCACCGTTCCCCTCAGCCCAGGGCTCCCCCAGACCCACCCATCCCCTCAGCCCAGGGCTCCCCCAGACCCACCCATCCCCTCAGCCCAGGGCTCCCCCAGACCCATGCCACACCCTGCCCAGGGCTCCCCCAGACCCACCCTTCCCCTCAGCCCAGGGCTCCCCCAGACCCACCCTACCTCCTCCACTCCCCCTCAGGGAAGGGCTCCCTTAAACCCAACTCACCGCCTCAGTCGGGGCTCCCCTAGACCCACCTCCCTCCTCAACTCAGAGCTTCCCCAGACCCCCTCCGTTTCCACTCCGCCCGGGGCTCCCGCACTCCTCTACCCCTCCGCCCGGGGCTCCGCCAGCCCCGCGCCCTCGCCGCCTTGCGGTACCTGCGCACCCAGCAGCCCCGCTCCTCGCTCTCTCACTCGCCCTCTTGCCACCTGCCTCAGACGCCACTGCTGAGCTGACGTCACAAGGAGGTGGAGTCACCTGACTGCCTGGAAGCGGGTGGCGGAGGCGGAGGCGGCTGCGTCACAGCAAGAAATGGGAGCGAGGAGCGGCAGGGAGCGCGCTGGGCGCGTACGCGGCACGGGAGCGCGCGGGAATTGTCCCTTTCCCCTCGTGACCCCTCAGCGCTGGCGGCCTTAGGGGTCCTGTGCGCGCGTGGGACTCTCAGCGGTGCGAGGAGGGGAACGGGCACTCGTGCACACCTAGGCGGGGCTGGCGCACCCCCGTGCTCGCCCACGGCCGGTTACTTGCACACGGCTTGGCACAGGTCAAGCTAGGCCCAAAAGAGGGTGGCAAGCAACCCCGAATGTAGGGTGACCAGAGAGCAAAGGTGAAAAATGGGGGTGGGGAGTAATAGGCACCGATATAAGACAAAGCCCCAAATATTGGGACTGTCCCTATAAAACCAGGACGTCTGGTCGCACTGCCTGTATTTGGGCACGCAGCGCCCTCATAACGGGCAGCCGCCAGCCACGTTTGGGGGCACCAGGCTCAAGCATTGCATAGGTGGCAGTTTCTGTGGTGTGGCTTCTGCCTGCACGTTTGCATCAGGCTGTATAAGGTCCCTCGTGATGCCTGCCATCGTGGCTGACACACCAGGGATTGAACAGGGGAACCTCCAGAGCCAAAAGCCTGAACCAGGCTGGGGCTGTAGCAGACTCACATCCTCTGCCAATGGGTACATGTAACATAACCTCACCGTGGATTACAGGTGCACATACGTATTCTGTTTGTTGCACAAATACCTATCCCGTTGTGCACACATGCCTTTTTGTATGCACATTTTCCATTATTTGCTTGAACACTTACTTGCATGCAGCTATTTCTGTTAGTAGCACTTGGACATTTCCCGACCTGCTCATATGTGTTGCACACACATGTTCTTTTTGCACGAGAACACACAAACACACATTGCTATTCGCTTGCGGAAACTTAGAGTTTATTTCTCCAACATTTGGCCCCAAATCATACCCCCATTTATGTCCGCCCAAATTCCTCTTCAGGGCAGTACAGTTCTCACGTGTCCAGAAAATTTGCACCCAAATACATTGGAGCACTAATCTTGGCCAAGCAGCTTTCCTGATTTGTCCAGGTAAATAGGTCAAAGGTATGGATTGTAAGTCATTCAATGGAACAAAATACTTTTATGATTACATGTAATACACTAGCTTGGTCCACATGAGTATGACTCCTGATGGCTCACTCCAGTGTGAGGATAATAACCTGTACTTAGTGGGTGATAATGAAGTTATTTCTGTAGGTCAAGTGGTAGGAGGTTGTACTTGTATTGCTTAAAATCTTGATTCAATCCTCCTTAAGACTGTGGCAGTGTCTGTATGTATGTGGCTGCAGTTTGTGAGCAGATGTTGCTTGTGTAGGTGTGGAGAGCCCACTCCCAGAGGAACCAATGTTTTCTACTCTTGTTCTGTGAGGCAGATAGGAGGACACCCCCTCTTTCCCATAAACACCCAGAGGGCCCAGCCTAGTTATCCAAGCTGCGCACTGAGGAAAAAAATTGCCCTTTAAACAGAATGTTGCTCAAATGTTCGTGCATGTTTGGGAACAGGAGAAGCATTTAGCTGACACACAAAATGGAAGGGGTTTCATCTGGTTGGAATAACAAGGCAGAAGCCATTGGAACAGGGCTCAAACAGGTTTTACCATCCTGCTCTGGCGACAGGGCTATGATTTAATGCCAAAAACTAATTTAGATTTAACATGTAGCTGAGAGAAAGACTCTAAATTATAGCCCTTCCTTAGGACAGGGAGACAGACTTCCTTGGAACATGTGACAGACTGGGATGCTTGGAGACAGGAAGCCTTTAACTTTGGGGTCAAAGACACAGCATTATGACCCATCTAATAGAGTGTTCCCTTTTGGACCACCCCTTTTACTATGTGATTTTCTCTTTCTCTGACTCACCAATAAAATCAGCTTGTATTTACAAACCCTGCCTGGAACTGGGTTGTGGATCCTGTTCATTGGGCATATCACTGATGGACAACTACCAGAGAATCTACAGTCTGGCCTACACACAAAGTTGCACTGGTTTTTTTCGGGAAAAAGGAAAGCTATAAGAGTGCAACTTGCTCTGATAGACAAGCCTTAAGGCATGATTTTAAAATGATTTAGATAAAACACAGCAAGTTTGTGTAGGGATGCTGTTATATTGATTTAAACTTGGCTAATATGTGTTTAGCTTGCACCAGCAAGCTTGACCAACACAGTGAGTTTTAAACCCATGTAAGAGTGACCATACAGGATTTTGCACTGGTTTAATTTACATCGGGTTTTAAACCAATTTAAGTTATACCAGTAAAAACGAAACATTTCCATCAGAGAACAGTCAAAAGTGGGTAATGACTTGAGACATGGTCATGGGTACTGGGAGTTCCAATCTTCCTCCCTAAACAGTACTGAAAAGATGCTAGTGACAGTCAGTGAAGCATGGTGAGAGCCATGTTTACACCAGCATTTTACAATTTTAAGCCTTTCCTAAAGGCAGGCCTGCACAACATGCGGCCCGGGGGCCGAATGCGGCCCGCGTGGGCTCACTGTGCGGCACGCGGGGGGGGGGTGAGTAGGTGGGCTCACTGTGCAGCCCAAAATCTGGGACTGTGTCCGTTGGTCCTTTTTGCTGCTTGTCTCTGGGCTGGGGGTTGTCCCAATGCTGCAAAGAGGGTGTTCCCAAAGGAAGGTGCTTGCTTCTAACCCCCGAGGCCGTCAGTATGTCTGCTCTTCTCTAGTCAGCCCACTTGACAAGTTTGATTGTCCTTGGTCTGGTTCCCATCCCCTCTCCAAGGGTTGCAGCTGTCTGGAGGTGCCTGCCTTCCACGCCTTCCTCATTCACACTGTGACGGTGTTCCCCATAAAACTTTATGGGGAGATGCTTATAAATGTATATATGTAACTAGAATATGTTTTATGCTACATGTGCCATGTAACATATCTCTGTGAAAGTTATGACCTACTGAATTTATTCCTCCTGTTTGTATGCATGTATCATTGTTGTAGTTGAAGTTATGAATATCGGTTGTATTTCTTGAGAAAGGAATGTGCAGGTTAAGTGCCCAATCAAGAAGCACTTAACAGACAATAGAACTTAAAGTCACCAATCCACATCTGAACTTTGCCAGGAATGTGGCTGGTCTGGAACTGAGTTGTGCAGGTGACTGGTCCATGTGACCCCAACTCCATTTGGTAACTGGATGCTACACAGGGAGAGGGAGGGGTGTCCACCCAGAGGAGAAAATCTATTTAAACCCCGAGGAAACCCCTCCATTTTTGTCTTCAGCTGGCTAAAGGAAGAAGCTCTCCACCCCCCAAGGAGACCTGAAAGAGACTGAACAAAGCTACAAAGACATTAGGGGGGTGAGTGATTGCTGGACCCAGGCTAGAAGGAAGATAGCCTGTTTACTGGACCTAGTGAGGGGTTTATCTGTACACAGGGTGATTAGACATAGAACTGCGTGTTCTCTTTTATTTTATTCGGTAATTCACTTTGTTCTGTCTGTCACTACTTGAAATCACTTAAATCCTATTTTCTGTACTTATTAAAATCACTTTTTACTTATTAAGTTTCCTTGAGTACGAGTTGGTGCCTGGGGAAAGTGAACAGTTGTGCATATCTTTCTATCTTTGAAATAGAAGGTGAACTATTTATGAGTTTACCCTGTATAAGCTTTATACAGGGTAAAACGGATTTATTAAGGGTTTGGACCTCCTTGGAGTTGAGCAGCTGGGTGTCAAAGGCAAGAGCGCTTCCAGGGGCCTTACAGTGGTGAGTGGACTTGGTTCGGACCTGGGTCTGTGTTTGCAGCAGATCAGTGGAATCTGGCTCAAAACAGACAGGATTCGGGAGTCCCAAGCTGGAAAAGGCCTGGAAGCAGGGGCAGAAGTAGCCTTGGCACACCAGGTGGCAGCACCAAGCAGGTCTCTGTGGCCCCAACCCGTCACACACACCTCATTCATTCAACAGGGCAATTGAATACAAAGTGGGGGGAAGATCTTATTCTACTTCTAGCAAAAAGACATTTTTCTTTTACCTTAATTATACTACCTTAGGGGCCCGCTATAACATATTACCACGGTTCAATACAAAGTAATATAAAAGTTATACAAAAATGCATAATGCAGAGATTTATTTACAACTGCATTGATTGACTGTTGTGTGCAGTAATATAGTGACCCCTGGGGGGGTGAAGAGGGGTGTGATGGTCGGGCCGAGCAGGGAGGGGGCGGGTCCTATTTTACTGCTGTGATCTGGTCACCCTATGAGCGCTGTTTCTTTCCCCCTGTACAGGCTTCCACACCCCAGTGCTGGGGAAGGAGGGGTTGTTTCCGTGGGGCGGGCAGCGCTGGGGGAGGGGGTATTTCCACGGGGCCGGGGGGTTTCAGCCCTCAGCTGTTTTCTCTGGAGTAATATGGCCCTCGCCGCTTTACGAATTGTGCAGGCCTGCCTAAAGGGATGTTCAGCAGCTCCAGAATGGAGCCAATAGGGAATTGTTTCACTTCCGCTCAAGAACAAACACAGTGCAGTATCTGGACAAGATGTTAAGGGAAGGGGTCGCCGTCACCTTGTAATCTCGTCCATTTCAGAAAATACGTTAAAAGTCAAACATTCCAAAAATCACATCAGAACCATCAAAACAACAAGATTGGCTTTAAAACCATGTGATTTAAAAATAATAAAAGTCGGGTTCTTTTTATTTGTCTCCTGGTTTTGGTGTCTTTAAGGTTCACATTTTCAAGCTTTTTTCTGTAGCTATAAGGCCTAAGGCCCGGTGTGGTGGCGCACGCCTGTTATCCCAGTAGCTTAGGAGGCTGCAGTTGGTGGATCGCTCAGGAGTTCTAGGCTACTGTGCGCGATGTCAATCGGGTGTCTGATGCTACTGACAGCTTGGCCAGTAGGTAGTGGGAGAACTGGCTAGAACACATCTGACGTGTTGTGATCAGTGCTCTCTCTGTGAGGGCTGACAGACCAGAGGTGCAACCCAGAAGGTGAGTTGTGGGTGGGGAGCTGCCGGTGGGTGCTCAGCACCCACCAATTTTTCCCCATGTGTGCTCCAGCCCCAGAGCTCTCACAGAGTCGGCACCTATGGCCCTGGAACCTCTAGGCTTGCATGAGCCCCAGCACCTAATTGCTTGAGCCCCAGCACCTCTGTCATTACAGATTAAGGACTGAGTTGCAGGCTTTAAGATAACCCCCCAAATTGCAAGATTCTGATAACATCTCATGAGTTAGCAGCACTGGGTTCTACACGTACCTCTGAGTAGCTCTGCCCCTTTCTGTGGTTTTAAAATCGAAACTGATGGACTTTAGAGGAGAAATATTGAAACTGACTATAGGCAAAGTGCTTTCAAATGCACAAAATAAACTAGGTGTTATAGAGAACAATAGGGATAGTATGCTTAGGAGTTGAAACAACAGTAGGTAAGAACCTTCAGACAGAACTCTGCGGTCTCTGTACAGTTGCTGCTACTATGGCTGCCGTTCTACATAATTATTCCCCTCTGCTACATAAAGAAGCTTCTTCTGAACTCTTCTAGTACTCAGTTTTTGCCTCTCTGACCCTGCTTGTGCCTTTGCACCTGCTCTCTAGCCTTCCAACACATCATCTCTTGGGGCTGTTCCCATGTGTTTCAAAATAGTTAAAAGGGGTTTGAATGCACTTCTTTTGTTATTTTGGTGCAAGTCTGTGTGTCTGTCTAGCACTGAATCTCTCCTCATAGTTGTAGCCCCCAAGGACTCTGCCTTATCTTCTTCCCCATTTTAGTTCTTTTTCTCAATTCTTTCATATCCTTCCTCTAATACGGAGCCCAGACTGATGCTTAATAATTCAAGTGTGAGTCTAACCACTGAATCCCAGAAACTAGCAATGGAAAAGCTCTAGTATCATAGAATCTCAGGGTTGGAAGGGACCTTAGGAGGTCATCTAGTCCAACCCCCTGCTCAAAGCAGGACCAATCCCCAATTTTTGCCCCAGATCCCCAAATGGCCCCCTCAAGGATTGAACTCACAACCCTGGGTTTACCAGGCCAATGCTCAAACCACTGAGCTATCCCTCCCCCATGGTCATCTAGACCATTCTCACACACATTATGGCAGCCCTGTCTAATGGTTAGAGCATGGTGCTGGAAATCAGGACTCCTGGGTTCTAGGCCTGTCTGTCACTGACTTGCTTGATAATCTTGGACAAATCCTTGAAGCCTCTCTGTGTCTCAGTTTCCCCAGCTGAAAAAAGAGATAGTATCAGTGATATCTACTTCTGTGAAGAACTTTGAGATCTCTGGATGAAGTGTACTATTTGCTGCACGCAAAGTGCTAGCATGATAAAGGCCAATGAAGGATTGTTCTCCACAGAACAAGGGTTGAGAATGGTACATACCTGGACAGAGAGAGTTAATAATTTCTTCTGAGCTGTGTTCTTCACCCTTCTTCATACATCCCAGGGTTCTGGACAGTCTCTGAGCTGCTTGTTGGCACCAGGCTTTTGGTTAAGCCTCTGCCCTCTGTCTCCCCACTCAGATCATTTCCTTGATCAGTGGGTTTTCATCTATGGCTGTTTCAGCCATAATTCGCCCACCCCTCGCCCACCCGTGCTTATTACTTTACACGCATCTCCATTAAAAACACACAGCACCCTGATCAAGTAGGATTTATGCAGGGAGGACACTTGGCAGATAGTATCTGGACGCTATTATGTGGCGGGATTTGGAAACAATACATTAGCTAAAGGCAGGCTAGTGGTAAGCGCTAAAAAGTCTTTGATTGACTTGAATTACATTATGTAGATCAAGTGGTGGACCCATCTGGCTGTGGTCCACGACTCACCCCGTGGCTCAGGATATGATATTCAGAACCTCCATCTTAAGTAGTGACTAATAACTATTGATCAGGCTTTTTGTACAGTTTCACAAGGGCGGGAAACTCGGCTTCTGTTGGCTGTACGGTTGGGCCTATGGCGATGACAATAAGGGAGGAGACAACCGATGGAGTGATGACTCTGGGTCAGAGGTGGAATCAAACTATGCTATGGGCTAATGACCGAATAAGTCCTCCAGCACAAGGCCTCTCAGGTTAGATCATTTTCAAAATGGGAGAGTTGTTCAGGGTATAAAGTAAATGACAATAAATCAACAGGGTCAAGAAGCTTTCACAGCAATCAGGGGAATGGCAGAGCAACACAAATGAACTGAAATATTTATCTCCCCAAATCTGCAAGACATAAGGCTGGGATGACAGGCAGGTAAGGAGTGGGAACCAGGAATCCCAGCTTCTAATCCTCCTTTCTCTCTTGTACTTTCTAAATGACCATAGGCAAGTCCTTAATTGCTCTATGCCTCAGTTTCCCTGTCTGCAAAGAGGACTTAATGACACCCATCTCACAGAGAGAGGTGTGGATCTCAATTCAGTGATATTTGTAAAGGGCCTAAAGGAACTTAATGGCAGGTGCATTGGAAAGGACAATATCAACCCTACTATGAGCAGTGGAGATGTGAGACCTGCGCCGCGAAAGGCTTAGTGCTTTAGTGTGGACAAGACAACAGCCCTCTCTGCTCAGATGGAGTCACAAATGCCTTAGATTAACTCAACCCAGAATCCTGGGCAGGGGAGGATCCTGAAGGGAGCAGGCTCGGTAACAACATAGAGACAAAGATTCGCCCCATTCCTCCGCTGCATTGAATAAGATCCTAGTGAAGGAATCAGTGGAGGGTTGGCATGGGGATCACAGATTACAGAAAACTTCCCCACATTTAAACAGCAGTGGTCCATTGTAGATTCACCCATCAGTGCTAATCCATGGGCTCCGCCAGCCCTTATGGGACAGAGAGGGAGATTTCGGGGGGAGTACAAATGTCAGCTAGCTCTGAATGTGAATACAAATGAATTACATTCACTATACTAGAGTGCTTACTGTATGTATCTGCTTACTGTATGTTCTACTCCATGCGTCTGATGAAGTGGGTTCTAACTGAAATAAATTTGTTAGTCTCTAAGGTGCCACAAGTAATCCTGTTCTTTATACTAGAGATGGCGCTTTGCTTTGGAGACCAGTAGCACCTTCTAACCCAATGGTCTCCGAGCGCTGGATTCAGACCTGGAGCAAGCAAGTGCAGTTCCACTGTAGCGAATAGAATTTCACCCGCAAGGGCTGAAGAAAGCCTCGGGAGCCAGTTCCCTTTGCAGTTCCTCTGAGGGACAATAAATGGGGACAGTAACAAGGGAAAAATATAGGGGACGAAAGAAGCAGCAGGCCAGGATGCCCCTCTGACGAATCCCACCTGGGGGCTCTAGGATGGGAGTGTAAAAGGCTCTTATATACACTGATCTGGAACTAAATATCTGTAGAGCCCTGCATCTGTATTTGTATCTGCATCTGATCTGCGAGCCCCCCAAAAGATATAAAGAGGATATCTGCAGATTTTCAGGGCTCTAAATATCTGCTATTTGCTGTTCAACCCTTTTCCCTTTCCTCACTAGGCATGGCTCTCCCAGGCTTCCCAGCTCCACTCTTCACGCAGCAGGACAGATGAGCAGTCACACTTTACCTCCCTTCTTCTTTCTCATTTACTCCACTTCCATGTCAGTGTCTTACCCACTAGGAAGTGGAACTCTCCTGGACCAGCCCAGATGGTTTCCCAGCCATGTCCAGTTTCCTTCCTGAGCCCATCGATGAATGGTTCTTTGGCACCTGCTCCTTCCACACTCCAGTTCATTGACAATGAGCATTGCAGGGAGCTGTGTTGTTTTTCCAGCTCTCCCACTCCAGCCATTTTCCCTGTCCTTGTGCCTACACTGCCCTCTTGTGGGGTGTTTTTGGTTCATATTCCTGGCCTTGTTTTACACTGGTTTCTCTCTCAGCGACAATTCCCGAGGGTCTAGCTGAGTCACTGACTGTGGTAGCTGCAATGGGCCTACAGGCCTGTGTTGTAGAGACAGCAGAGAACTAGGATTCCACCTGCAAGCAGATATTTAGCTGAACAAACCCCTGTCTCCCACCCACATTTTCTATCTGAATCTTACTTTGGTGTGAGTGAATGAGAGGCGGGCTGAAGGAAGAGAATAGACACTCAGGAAGGATCTTTCTACTGGTGGGAGGAAGGCTGTACTGTGTGATAATATTGTAGTGCCCTGACCATGCTACTGGCAGATCGTGATTTGGTCTGGTTTGTGGAGCTGTTGTAACCAGGTTAAAGACTGGCGCTGAATTCAGAGCTGACAGTGCTTGAGGCAACGGCTTCTGCTGCACTGATGATGGGAGGCGCAGAATGGCAGCTGAGGGGATGGGTCCCACAGAAAGCAGAGTCACACTGGAGAGGTGGCAGGGCTGGCAGCTCGGCAGAGGAAGGTATGGTTTCAAGGAAAGGGGGCATGGCCAGTTATGACGTGTTCCTAGCTCAGGTTAGCTGGAGCAAGAAGATGATACAGCCAGATTCTGATCTCATTTATACCGCTGCAAATCTAAAGCAACTCAATCAGTTTCAATGGAGTTACACGAGATTTACACCAGAGTAACTGAAAGAATTGGCCCAAATCTGGGTCCATCTGCTTTATGAAAGCATAACAGGTTACTGTGACGTTATTGACATGAACTGTGATCGTATAGATCATTGTTGCAACCATGGTCCTATAGTTGCACCAAATCTTGTACAAAGGAGGTCGAGTAAGGTGTCTATGGAAAGGTTGTATTTGCTGGTTATGATTATGCTGGCTGTATTATTTTTGTATTTGAAGTTATGAATATTGGCTCTGTACTTGTATATCAATGTGTTTGATTCTAAGTAGCCTCAGTGAAGCATTTGGTCAGCTTCTTGAGAAAAAAACTATTCTCAGTAAGTGCCCAATCAAGAAACACTTAACTGACGATGAACTTTGGGAGATACCAATCCACATCTGAGCTTTCCTGGGAACGATCAAACTTACATATAAACAATGGCATCGGCCTGCAGAAAGCTGAATCATTCCTAGACATGTGACTTGCCCAGGTGGCTACAAACTATCTTGTTGCTGTGACTTTGCACAGAAGAACAAAGGGGTTTCCACCCACAAGAGAGAGAATATAAAAGGCCCTGGAAGCCTCTCCATTTTGTCTTCATCTGGCTCAAGAGATGGCCTCTCCACCCCAAAGAGATGCCTGAAAAAAACTGGGACAAAGGACAGTAACTACGGGTGTGTGAGTGATTGCTGGACCCAGAGTAGGAAGGAGTCCAGTCTGTGAAAGAAGCTTATTGGAACATCTCTGGGGGTGAGATTTCATCTGTAATCAATTTCTTAATGTATTCTTAATGCATAGACTTGCATGTTTTGTTTTATTTTGCTTGGTAACTTACTTTGTTCTGTCTGTTATTACTTGGAACCACTTAAATCCAACTTTTTATACTTAATAAAATAACTTTTTGCTTATTAATTAAGCCAGAGTAAGTAATTATACCTGGGGGAGCAAACAGCTGTGCATATCTCTCTATCAGTGTTATAGAGGGCGGACAATTTATGAGTTTACCCTGGATAAGCTTTATACAGAGTAAAACGGGGTCACAGAGACCCCCTTGGGACTGTAACCTGATGTGCTGAGACTACCTCTGAGCCTGTTTTCTCTGCCAGTTTGGGCCTCCAGAACCCTGTCTTGTTGAGCCAGATACACTAATCTGCTCCAACACAGACCCAGGGTCTGACCCACGCCCCCAAAGCTGCAGACTTAACTGAAAACGACTTAGCAAGTGCTCCTGTCTCTAACACCCAGACACACATCTCCCATCTCTCTAGGGCTCGTCTTCAGTTCCACAATCCACTTCGGGAACACGAGCTCCAGGGCTGCTCCCCGGAGTCTGGCCCTTGTTCCAGGCCCCATTCCAGGTGGTAGCTCCCCTCCAGTAGCTATTTTCCTCCTTTGCTTCCCCAGGCCTCTCTTATCTACAGCCAGGGACCTGCTTTTAGCCACATGACGCATCTGTCACGTGACATCACTCATTACTACTCATTCCCCCCACCTGGAGAGATGAGTTAAATTTGTCCCTGGTGGGCTTGGACCCACCTCCCCTTACAGGGCCCAAGCACCCTGTGACAGGAAGTATAAGGACCAGCAAAGCCCTTGGGCTTGTTCCCAGCAGTGACAATATTCCACACGCCCCAATCAGCCACGGTGGCAAAACCATAAAAGCATTTCAGAGCCAAGTGGCTGGACTGGCATGGCCGTGTTTCCAAATGCAAACGTTAGCCTTGCTGGGCATGGCATACGTTCAGAACTGTGTCACAACATCAATGGGGCAGGAGGTACATGGTTAGAAAAATATGTTGCCATTTGCAAACAGTCTCTGAACTCATTAATCTTCATTATCTCCTGGTACCTTTTCCCCATGTGAAATCACCATGTTCTTGAATAACCCAGCGAGTATAGACTACAGGCTTAAGTATGGAGAGGCACTCAAACTCCAGTTGTAAAAGACTTAAGCATGTGCTTAACTTAAAGCTCCCAGAATCATAGAATAATAGAAATGGGCTGGAAGAGACCTCAAGAGGCCATCTAGTCCCTCTCCCTGCGCTGAGGCAAGACCAAGTAAACCTCATAGACTTTAAGGTCAGAAGGGACCATTATGATCATCTAGTCTGACCTCCTGCACAATGCAGGCTGAACCTAGACCACCCCTGACAGGTGTTTGTCCAACCTGTTCTTAAAAACCTCCAGGGATGGGGATTCCACAACCTCCCTTGGTAAGCTGTCCCAGTGTTTAACTATCTTATGCTTTGTACTCAGCACATGCTTATATCCCATTGGGTACATCTTCTATACCATTGATTTGGAGACTGGGCAGACACACACCACTAGCTCTAATTGAGCTAGCAGCATGGCCGCGATGGCATGGGCAGTTGTTCGGGCTAGCTGCCTAGGTTATTGTGTGGGATTGTACTCGGGTTAGGGTTGCCAGCTTGGTAATATTTTAAAACTGGACACTCCAGCAGGAGTGCCAGAACCTCCCCCGCCCCGCCTCTTCCCCACAAGGCCCTGCCCCTGCCTTGCCTATTCCCCCAAAGTCCCACCCCTGCCCCACCTCTTCCCCCAAGCCTCCGCCCTGCCTCTTTCCCTGAGGCCCTGCCCCCATCCACTCCTCTTTCCCCCTGCCCACCCCGTCACTCACTGCTTTTCCCCTCCCATCCCCACCCGGATCAGGAGGGACTTACCTGCAGAGCCAGGGCTGAGAGCTGCAGCTGCCCGACGAAGGTAGGAGGTGGCCCCGGATGAGTAGGGGCTGGCACAGGTGATGACCCAGTGACTCCCCATCTCCCCTATTCGTAGTAACATGACTTTCGGTGTCCAGTCAGTGTGAACACTGTAAGGTCCCCCTTTTTACCGGATTTTCTGGTTGAAAACTGGGCACCTGGCCACCCTAACTTGGGTGTCTAGCCCCTCCTGCTGCTGTGGCCACACTGCTAATTTCAGCACGCTGGCTCAGTCAGAGCTAGCTCATGTACGTCTACCCGAACTGGCAATGACCTCTCCCAGCTGTCGGGTAGACATACCCATTGACTTCAACATGCACGTTGAAGTGCTTTGGTGAACTGAAGGATCAGACACCACATTGTGGGCCATCTACAGAGATCGATAGATGGGATGTATGGGGCTAGATAGATACAGACCCATGCTGGGGAAAGGAAGTCTGTGCACAGCCCAAGCATTATGTCTCAGCACAGTGGGTAAAGCCTGTTGGGCCACAAGCCTTACCTGTGCTGTTCTGCTAATATGCTGCACACCCTGCAAGACCCATGCGCGGAGGCAGCCTTCCATCCACAGATCTCCCCTGTGTGGCGGAGCTTGTCGCTCTCCAGTGGGACTGGCTTGGCACAGCTCGGAAGATGGCACAGCAGCAGGCAGGACTCAAACGATGGAGCCTGAAGTGTGGAGCCCGCCGGGGTCTCTGGTTTTGCATCCGTGTGGTGCCTGTGCCAGTGACAGGCGTGAACAGCTGATTGGCTGGCTCGGAGATGTGCCGCATGCTGTAGACTGGCCGACAATGACCTTCTACAGGCAGCTGGATCCCTGGGTGCTTTGGAACATGGGGGCTAGGTAATCAGACTGGGGTCGTGACCCTGCTGCCCTTCCCAGTTTACTGCATGGGAACAGGGTTCTAGACAGATGCCGGCCAGAAGGGAGGGGAGTCCCAGTACGGCCACTGCTATAGAAAAAACAGATGATTCAGAACTGAGTTCCATTAAACTCATGATCAATCCTGTGAGCAGGCCGGCCAGAGAGAGGCTGCCGTGTTATTCTGGACCCTGTCTCCACTCAGTCAAAAACCCCTGCAAGAAGCCACTAGAGCAGATGTACAATATCCAGCTCACACATTTTACAAGTACTGGTTGTGCAACTGGGTGAAACCCTGGGACGAGAACTTCAGCCAATGCGCTGTGCACCATGCAGTCTCATGTGGAAATTACCCAAAAGCCCCTGCTCCCAGCATCGGTGCTTAGCACTACAAACACCCTGGTCCATCCCTGATTGGAAAGCTCCGTGTGTGGACACACCAGCACAGCTTGGCAATGCGGTGTGGACCCACTAACCTGTTGCAAAGAGAAGTGATGCAGCAAACCATGTCCTGCACGCCAGGTTCCTGCAAAGCTTCCTTGTTTCATGGAAAAGCACCCTGAATCCATAGCACCTAGGATTCTGCTTCCAGGGATGACTTGGACTTTGCCATCGGGGAGCTGTGGTGAACATTCCAGCCCCAACACACAGCTCTTTATGACATAAACAATGCAATGGGGAATTTCTAGGCTGGTGTGGAGGGAGGAGGCGGTGGGCAGCGGAAGGAGGATGGTTTGGCTCTGTGTGGAGACTGTCTCTGTCACCACTCCCCAAACTCTGCCATATCCTGGCCCCACTTCCTTAACCCACCTGCAGGCAATGCCTTCAGCTACCTGTGTTAGTGATTGATAAGATAGCATGGAACATTTCAACCCAAGGTTGCTAGTTCAAACCCAGCCCAGGTGAGTGTGAACAATGCCCTTATCAACCTGATGACTATTTAATAACTGATATGAAATCAGTTTGGGGCCTCAGCTCACTGACCAGGTGTCCACATCATGAAAAATACCATTACAATGGGCTTCGTTGTTGTCTATCTCTGCAGAGAGGCCAGACGCAGTGGTACAAATTAGGGAATGTGGGGGGAACACTCCCTTCCCCAAGGTTTTTGCATTTGCTCAAAGTATTATAGGCCCTCAGAGCTGAGGTGAGGGGGGGCATGGACTGACCGCTTTTAAGCAGTGGCCCTGTACTAGAGTGGCCCATATTGTTGCTCCGACCGCATGGTTGCAACACCGCTGCAATTTCACCCACCTGCTCCTCTGTGCAGATGTGATCTGGTGCACGGAGAGTTTGTACCTGTATGGCGGAGCCCCTCAGAACTTGACTCCTGGTGGTGCTGGCTCTTTCACTGTGTGGGTCAGACAGAGGGGAGATTCCCCAGCCAAGGGAGCCCTGATGTCGCAGGGCGGGAACGAGTGGGAACCAGAATTGGGTTCCTGCCAGCAGTAGGAGGAGGGGCAGGGACTGGAATTTCCTCACACACCCACCAAGAAATATCTGAATTGGTGCCACTGGCCAGAGGCTGAATGAGCCTGGACACTGACCTGAGCTGTCATTATAGATGTGATTCTGCTCATGTCAAGATTGGGGTAGCAAATGTGTTAGAGACATCTTACCCTTGTCTTGTTTTCAGTGGAATAATTTTAAAAGCAAATATTTTATTGTACTTTATAATAGTTTTAATTACAGTTTTGTATTTTTTGGGATGAAGGTTTGCAGAGTTACACATGTAATTGTGCATGCATTGGGAGCCTAATTTACACACACACTGACTATACTGGGGCATGCCGTTGCGTTAAATGCACATGCAAATGACCAGGAAGACATCTAGCAGGCCGGTTGCTTGTGTAGTTATTGCAATTCACATGTGCAATTGTGATAATGGTGTTTGCAGATCAAGTGTGGAAATGCATGCATAATTTTTGCATGCACAGTCCTGGAAATCTAGGTCTGTGTTTTGCACAACACCTTGACCACCAGGGGGTGTGGGGGAGAGGAGAACACTTTACAGATAAAACCCAATTCCATGGACCGCAAATAATCACACTTTGGGCACCGCTAAATTAAAGCGTTGAATAGATCAAATGTTAAATTCAAGAGGTACCTTCAAACCCAGGGAGGCAAAAGAGTGCTCCTTCTTGCTCTCTGGGAATTAATGGGGCTAGCAAGCATGGTTGGTTGGAAAAAGGAAGGTGGGGCATGGGAGCATATGCATCCTCTTTTTCTCTCTTGCACATAAAAAACAAAAAGGGAGTGACCATAGATTCTAAGGCCAGATGGGACCATTGTGATCAGGTAGTCTGACCTCCTGTATAACACAGCCAGAGAACTGCTCCCAAACAATTCCGAGAGCAGATTTTAGAAAACCATCCAATCATGGCTGGAAAATTGTTAGTGAGTGAGAATCCACCTCCCCCCCCTTAGTAAATTGTTCCAATGGTTAATTACATTCACTGTAAAAAATTTACCCATCTGAATTTGTCTAGCTTTAGCTTCCAGCTGTTGCATGGTGTTATACCTTTCGCTGCTAGATTGAAGAGCCCATGAGTAGAGGCACGAAGCTATGGGCTCACTACTGCTAAAATCTAAAACACGCTGGCTGGGACTCTGGGAGGGAGAAACATTGCTTGAAATCAAACATAAAACTGCTCTAGTTTCGACTGGGTGTAATGAAGAAACCGGCCACATGGCGGCAGTGCAGCCATCAGTTTGGCAGGAGAGTGCAAGGGGAGGCTCACACAGTGCTGTTTCAGGGGGGAATGAGCTGGCAGGGAAAAGGCAGCACCTACCCCGCTTGGGCCCCTGCCTGGTGATACCAGGCCAGGTCACAATGTGTCTGGCTATGGAGAGGGCACATTCGGTGCGACAGGATCATTCAGATCCAAGCAGTGACTCTGGGGTTTGACACGCAGGGGCCGGGTGACTCCCAGTTAACTGCCCCCGCCCCCCATTATAGGACACTGATCAGGGCAGCGTTACATGACCAAGCAATAGCCTCAGGAAGCCTTGGCGCGTGGGGGTGCAGTGACTGCTGGGGACTGGGCCAGCTGTGTCCCTTTGGCAGAGAGGGGCTCATGTCAGAGGTGAAGTCAACACTCACACTGCCTCTGCAGTTCCTTTTAGGGCGGGGGGTCTGTGTGTATGAACAATGCTCAGCGGCCTTTTCTCACCCAAAGGCAGCCAAGCTTTGTGCAGGGAGTTACCAAAATGGCCTGTAGGGAGAGACTGAGCTGTCTCTCCCCTGCAAAGTGGGGCTGGGGTGAAGGTGGGAGGCACTTGGAGGGGCAGGAGACGGTTGCTTTGGTGGGGAGTGGAGGAAGGGGTTTGACTGCGTGGAGGAGGGGTTCGGCGGATGTCTTTGTGGCTGGGGATCAGACTGGTTTCAGCAACTGGAATAACTTAGGGTATGTCTACACTGCACACTAAGTCCAGGCTCTGACTCAGGTTTGAGCAGAAGCCCCCCTTCCATCCACACACAAATCAATCTGGCTCGGTTCAGCAAGCATGCAAGACCTGGGTCCTAAGACCCTGCTAGGGGCTGGGTCAGAGCCCAAGTCCTGCTGCGACTCAGTTCCAAGCCCTGTCATTTTGCAGTGTGGATGCAGCTCAAGCTGCAGCCCTGAGTCAGACAGTCTGTGTAGTGCAGTACACACACATTAGCACGGCTGTGAAACCTAAGCCCAGCATCTGTAAACTCAGGTTTACAATGTGGTGTGGATGCTCAGGCATGGGCTTAGAACCACTGAGTCCACAGCCTGTGTCCACAGACCTGGATATATAATGCAGTGGAGATGTACCCTTAGAGTTTAAGTTATTTGGGGCAGGGTCCATGTCTGTACCTCACCTAGCACAGTGTGGCCCTGGCCTCTAGATGCTACCACAATACCAATGATAACTAATACTCAGAACAAGGCGGGGTGAGTTTAAAGGCATCTGAGGACTTTAAGACAAGAATCACGATGGCTTTCAGTGGGACATGTGCTCCTAACCCCCACCAGGCATTTTTATACCTCCCCGCCCCCAATGCAATGGGATGTTAAGGCTGAGACTGCAGGGGCGGATGGGTGGGAATTTTACTCCTAATTAGAGCTCTTCACTTAGAGCTCTGTAATGCGGAGGTTCCCTAGCTCTGGATCAAGGTCTGATCTCTGCGACCCAGAGAACCCCTGAGTAATTTCCATGAACTCAGCGGAGCAACTCCAGGATTGCACCAGAATCTCGCCCCCTGATGTTCTCTGTAGAAGGGGAAAGAGTAAGGGATACGTTCCTTCTTCTTTCCGATTTCTTCCCGCTTGGTGTGACAATGGCTGGGCCAGAGTCGAGTGACTGATTCAGCCTCTTTTGCTGCTGTCATGTCTGTACAGCCCAGTTCTGGTTCACTGTGGAATCTCCTGCCAGCCAAGTCCTTGATTCCCAGCTCGCACTGTCTGGAGGGCACCAATTACGCTGACCCGTCTTCTCTCCTTCTCTCCCTTCCAGACCAATTAGAATGTGCAGGTGTGAGGTTTTGCCATCAGCAACCCTGGTGGTTTATTCTTGAAACTCTTTGTGTTGCACTGGGAAATTAACCCATGAGGGAGGTGATCCTGGAGGCTACAGAGCCATCAAAGGCAGGAAATTCAGAGATCGGACTAATCCCTTCCCATCACCATCCTTTGTAACTGGAAAAAAAATCATACGTGACCATGTAATTAAAGACGGTACCACAAGTTATATGCACAAGCGGGCCAAATTAAGGCTGCACAGGCTACCTTAATTCAGGCATTTCCTAACTTCTGAGATCTTGACTTTGAAGTCTTAATAATGTTTTAAAACACAGTTTTGGGTGTGTGTATTTTCCTAGGGTTTTTTTTTAAATAGAAATCCCACTGTCATCAGCAGGGATGTCACCTTTAGATCCACTGCATGGACATCTGCCACTTGAGCTAACGAAGTAACTGATAGCAGTAGAAGGTTGTTAGCCTCTCTTTGAATTACAGGGGGATTGGACATTTTGCAGGTGGGTTTCACAGACCTTTGACAGCACAGGAATGGTGGGACTCAGGAATCTTGGACACAGACCTTTTGCCCCACCCTCCAACCTGTCCGGTCTCTTCCCCACCCCCGACTCCTCGTCCTGTTCTCCTCACCTTGCCATTTCCACTCCAAGCTCCTCATCCCAGTCTTCTTGCCTAGCAAGTCCTAGTCTCATCCCTCAGGACTCTTCAATGTCCTGCCATTCCCTTCCTGCCCAGACTTCTTGTCCCTAGTCTCCTTACCCAGCCAACCCCAGTGCCTTGTCTGATCTCTCTCTCCCCCTTGCTCCCTGGCCTCCATGTTCCAACTGGTTCCCAGTCTCCCTCTCTGGGCTCATCGGCCGATCTCACCCCTCCTCCTCCCAGTACCTTTGCCCAGCCAGTCTCAGGCTCTTCTCCCAGTTTATCACCCAATCTCAGTCTCACTTCTAGCCCACTGGCTTCTTGTCTTCCCCCTGCATTCCCCTCCCTAGCTCCCAGTCTCCCTGCCTGGCCAGTCCTAACCAGCCCATTTCCTTCTCCCCTCCAGTCCCAATCTCCCCCCACCAGGCTCCTTGTCCCCTCTGCATTTGACTCAGGGACCTTCCTTTTCCATGGTGCCTTGGTGTAGCACAGAGACATTGAGATCCCAGGGGGGACAAGTTCCCTGCTCTGAGTTCCAGTGTCCGGCCCCCACCTCAGCCCAGAACTGCAATTGTAGGGAAAGTCCAGCTCAGCCCAAGGCTGGAGCATGCCCAGTGCATATGGAACATTTGGGGAATTTAGCTACAAAGCTCTAGCATGTCCCCACTGAGCATGTGTGAACTGGGATATTTTTCAAAGGCTTATAACTGGGCCAAATTTGGGTGGATTTTCACAGGGCTGGCAAAAGGCACATCACTGACACAAAGGCCACCTCCCTGCCAAATGTCAGGTCCCGGCTCCAAAGCATGGGGGCACTAGAGTTTCTCAAAGAAACAGACACCATCCCTGTTTCACATGTACTGAACAACATATTTGTCACTAGCCTTGCTCTCGGAAACAGATGCATTCTTCCTTGCAGATGTACAGTACCCTCCTCCATCCATCCAACACGTGACCCCTGGTGCCACTGCATCATGGACTTATGGGTGAAATCTTGCCTAGCCACGGGGATGGTTTGTTGGTGTTTGTCCAACCTTCAGTGATGGGGATTCCACAGCCTCCTTAGGTAATCACTTCCTGGGCTTAACTATCCTTCGTTAGAAAGTTTTCCCTAATATCTAACCTGAATCTTCCTTGCTGCAGATTAAGCCCGTTACCTCTTGTCCTGCCTTCAGTGGCCCTGGAGAACAATCGATCAGCATCTTCTTTAGAACAGCCTTTTATATGTCTGAAGTCTGTTACCTTCAAATAATGACAGTGGCCTCCTGTGTACAGCACTCGGGCTTTCTGAGTGGAGCATGCTAGAGAAGAGCTAAGCATTCCTATTAACAAGGTGAGCGAGATAACTGAATGAGACCTCTGCACACACAGGGCGCAACGCAGAACATTTCAGTGCAAAGATCTTCTTTCCAGTCACTTACCTGGCTTCTTTCCAATGAGCAGCAATGCAACAGTCAGTGTCCCACCCCATGGCTGCTCCTGCCTCTCAGAGTTCTGTCCAGGACCTCCCCCAGAGAAAAGGATAAATAACAGCCAGTGTTCCCTCTAGCCTCCAATATGGGCAGATGAGAAAGAGCTGCCTGGGCTTCCTGATGTTGCATTGGCAATGCCATCTCCCTTCACCTGTATAAAGTAGAAAATATAACTATCCTCCCTCGCTCAGGTAGCTGATAAATCTCCCCCCAGGTAGAGCTGACTGAGGGGACCAAAACCAGGGCTGCTTCCAGCTGTGCTAGCTCTCAGAAGTGCCAGACTTAGGCTGGGGTCTCCTCCTGGAGCATGTTGCACGGGCTCGTGCAGTACATCTATGCTGCATTGTAAACTCAGGTCTGCAGGACCCGGGCTTGTGGACTGGGTGTTTCCAAGCCCCCGCTTGAGCATCCGCACTGCATTGTGAACCTCGGCTTACAGGTGCTGGACCCAGGATTCACAGCTGTGCTAACGCAGCCATGCTGTGCTGGGCAGACCTTCTGATTCGGGTTTGTGGCTTGAGCTGCGTCCACACTGCAAACTGACAGGGCTTGGACCTGGGTCACAGCGGGACTCTGGCTCTGACCCATCCCCCTAGCAAGGCCCTGAATGCTTGCTGAGCTGACTTAGGCGGATTTGTGTGTGGCTAGGAGGGAGGCTGGGCAGAGACCTGAGTCACAGCCCAGGCTCAGTAGATATACACTTCAAGGGACAGCTGCACTGCAAGTGAGAGGAGACAGGGTCACAGCCACAGCAGCAGGGCATGCCAGATCATGCGTGTCTCTGTACACGACTGGTGCTGGAAGTACACAACGGAGATCTGGCCTTTCTTGGGGCTTCCCCTGCTGTCATGCTTGGGATCCCTGAGTGCATTTCTTCCTAAGGGCCTCTAGCAGGACTCATTGTTCAGCTGCCAGTTTGGCTAGTACAAGGGTTTGAAGAAGGGGGTAGTGGAAAGCAGCAAGGAGAACAATGGGTTGGTGAGATCAAAGACTGCCTAGCTTTGATGGGCATGTTCCCTCGGGGCAGGTGGGCATGTCCCCTGGGGCTGTGGTGACTGCTGCATAGCCGGCACCAACTTTGCTTTGTAAATATAAAGGCCAAAAGCTTGCCAGCTTCATTCCTTGATGCCCATTAGGGTTCATGGCACAGTAGCAGAACTAATTCTGTCTTTGCTGTGTGTTTGATACCACACCAAGTTGTAACAGAATCAGATCAGAGTTAAATATGGGTCACACTGATCAGCAATGAGGGGTCCACAGCCCTTTCAATTATAAGACTGGGAGATGGTGCTGCCAGCAGACAGGGCTGGGAGCAGCCCACTCACACAGCACTGCCTCCTGCTGTCACTAAATGTCCCTTCTGGATTTGGCTGCAAGGGGAAGAAGGTGATACCAGCACCAATTGTTTGAGAGTTAAAGACGATTCTCCGGATGTAGTTGTCTCCTGTTTCATTTCCTGTGATGCAAAAAGGCTGAGCATGGCTGCACGGACTATACCACATCTTGGCCTGGACTGTGTCTCAGAAACATCCCCGAGAGGAGCAAAGTGAGCCCTGGTATCTTAAAAAGCTTTCCAGACCCATTCATCCCAGGAGATGCGATGCCCATTGAGTTTGTATACCAATATCTTAGTGTGATTGGGGGCCCTGTGGAATAATGGGGGGTCTAAAAAAGGGCTGATGAGCAACTTTCCTTGCTTCACCAGCAACTCAGTAAGTGACAATTTAAGTCTAATTAAAAGGTCCTTGGCACCAATTTGGTGGACAGGTAATTGAGCTTGTAAATTACACACTGGTGTAGGTAGGTGTAACTAACATACCAAGGGGCAGAATGTATTATGCAATGTGTGTAATTCACATCATGTCAGCATCTGAGATGAGCGGTGCAATGCATGGAATCATAGTGGCATGGGAAACAATATGCCCAGGATTCCTGACATTGCTTAGATCCACCTGCATTGCTCTAGCTGGGCCAAACGCTGTGGTCCATGGTCAAACAGAACTCCCAGGAAATCAGTGGGAGTCGGGAATTTGCCTTGTTTGGAAGTAGCTCCTGTGCACTTTTCAATCTTCTAATGGAAGGTGCTCTCTAAGGCAAAGGATTGATGGCTATTTGACACACTGCAATTCTACAAGGTGTCAGTCCATGAAGTTAGTGACTGATTAAAATAGAACAAACTAAAGGAAATATGTCTCCCGCAGCATGTAGTCATGCTATAGAACTCACCCTGATGGTGTTACTGGAGTTTAGTAGGGCTGGCTAGCTGGTGAGCAACAATAACACTGGTAGTTATATTACATGTTAGACATAGCTCATCAACTCTCATGCATCTGGGCCCAAAGTGATTACTGCAGGAGTCAGGAAGGAACTAACCCACTGGCCACATGCATCATGTTGAGGGTGGGGGTTGCCTTTCACAGAAGTATCACATATTTGCCACTGGTAAAGGCAGGATGTGGGACTAGAGAGACCAATGATCTAGTTGTGTTAAGTAAATTCTATGAATGCGCAGACTCCGGAACGATAAAAAAAATCCCCGCAGCCATGAATGGAAGATGAATCACAAACCGAAAACTCCCTATAGCCCCAAACACTCAAACTGACCCAGCTCTGGCTCAATTTGTGATTTAGGCAGCAGGGGGCGCGTGAGACTAAATGAAATCCAGTGAATGCACTTGCTATGCAAACAGCCAGTCCTCATGCTCTCTTCCCAACAAGAGAAAGAAAAGGTACTCGAAAGCAGGTGATGTAGCACGTCTGGGAAATTCGGTGAGAAACCTAAGTAAACATCCTACTCTTGTGAGGAGCAACTTCCTATTGTTAAGGTAGCAACATCTCAGTTATGCTCCACTGGGTTACGTCTGGGCCAGTGGAGGCAACTTGTGAATTGAAATATACATTCTTCCTCATTGCCCCTCCACCGTTGGGGCGAGGTAGGATCCTTTCGCTGAACTGTCACCTCGGAGCCAGGTCCCAGTCCACTTAAAGCGGCTCAAGCCACCGCTGTGACATGGCTAACCAGTGTGGCAGGTTTGCGAGGGGAAGGAGTGATTTTGAACCAGGCCTACAGTGGTAGAGAAAAGGGATCCAGAGCCTCTTCTCTGCTGTTTTCCATTTTCCATCGACTAGGGTCACAGTGGAAGGAAAAGCTGTAGAACTCATGATTTTTTAAAGTCAAACTTACAATAAATGAGCTGTACTAGAATAGCAGCAAGCCATGCTAGCAGGTGCAAAGACAGGCTAGTCTCCAGTGGTTACAATCACTCTGTCTTTGGGCTAGTACCTTACAAGGCAGTCCCAGCCTATTGCATGCCCTGTTGCAGTGGTAGCTTCGGCAGTCTGGTTATGACTCAGAGACAAAGTGAAGCCTCCACTGAACATACCTAACTTGATACGTGCTCATTTACATGTGCAGTCTGATTGATTAACTCTGCCGTAGTTGCCAACCCTGTGGAGACAGTCCGAGGGGGTGTATAGAAATAGACTTGTCACATACCAGTTTTAGCCAGCCCTTTGCTAGGCTTTTCTTTTGGCCTAGAGCAGTGATTTGCAGCCAGTGTGGCAAGAGAAAAAACATTAAAAATCAATATGTTGTAACAGACCCCAGTTGTGACCGGCACAATGGGCGATAGCAGGGCTCGAATCTGGGATCCACAGCACTAAAAGTACGAGTCACTTGAACTAATGGAGCAACTTTCTTGGCATCCAGTCCATAGCTGGCTTGTATCCTAGTTCAAACTAATGGCTAACGCAGAGGTTTTCAAACTGTGAGACGCACCCCCCCCCCCTCCAGGGACGTGGAGGAACTTTTTGGCAGAGGGGCAAATGGTGATGCCAGGCAGCTCGAGCCAGCTCCCATGGGGGGCTGGGAGGGAGCACCTCCTCCACCCCTGACTCACCTGGGTTGACCCTCACCTGGGTCAGGGTCAACATCTGCTGCAGCTGCACTGATTTCCACTCCCATCAGCCTCTGAGCCCAGCGCTAGCTCCACCCCCAGAGACCGTCACACATGCCTTCCCCTACCTGAAAACCCAAGGGGGGAGGGACAGAAGAGCTGGTATTGGTCCTGCCCTACCAGTGCAGCCTGGCTTCAAGGTAGAAGCAGTCCGCTGCGGAGGAAGCCTTGGCTGGGCCATTGGTCACTATCTGTGTATTTGAAACGTCCAGGTGTAGGTAATGTAATTAAAGCTGTGCTAAGGTCTCCACTAGGTTTCTGAACAGGCTATCAAGATACTTCTGCATGTGTCTATTTTTGTCTTGGTTGTGGGGGGGCGGGTGCAACCATAAATTGTAACTCAAAGTGGGGGCTCAGCTCAGAAAGTTTGAAAACTGCAGCACTTGAGGGAAACAGTCACATATTCTTAGCACGGACACTACGTACTCTCCCTATGTGATATGCTAGTGGGGACTCTGCTGTGCATTGGCGTCCAAGCCCCACCTGGGGTGTATACATACAGATGTGCGGAAACTAAATCCAGAACCTTTTAGCACCAAAAGTATAAGCCTGTAGCATGTGATTTATGGGATTCATTCCACTCAAGGTCAGTGAGTAGTCCAGTCATATCTTTACAAAAGCCAGCCAGTGGAAGAAAACATGATCGAATACACTAAACCAGTGTATTACATAGTCACAATGTATTACATAGTCACCCACATTTCCAAGTTGCTATAACAAAGTGTTAGCCATAAACTTATCATTTGTATTGCAGTAGACCCAGGTGCTGTCCAAACACCTCTCAACGGCAATAGCTAGCAAGCCAGAGCACAGGGGACTGAGCTAGAATCAGCCATTCTATTCAAAGAGACATTGTCACGTATTGTCATTGTAATTATTTATTGTGGTAGCACCTAGGAGCCCCAGTCCCATACCAGCACCCCACTGGGCCAGGTGCTGCACAAACACAGTCCCTGTCTCACAGAGGTTTAGGTCTAGGCCCAGATTTTTGGTGTTGTAGAAAAGGAATTTACACTAAATGATGCCAGAAATGCTCATTACTTATATAGCCCTTCAAAGGCCTCAGCACACGTCGGCTGCTTAATTCCGAAACCTAACAGAATGAAGAGAAATATTTTCATCGTTTGCAAAATGTCCTGAAAACCAACCCTTCTTTTCTGTCTGCATCGCTCTACAGAAGCTGACAGCTACGCTAGTGCATGGGACTCAGAAACGGACCGTGAATAGGAAGTGAAACTGATCAGTCTCATGTAAGTGAAGTACAAAAGTAACGTATGAGTGCACCAGGAGAAAAGTATGTTCATTTCTTTAAATTCCTTCCATTTTTACTAATCAGAGCTGTTATTAGCAACGTTTTTATTGTGGCCATTTCCCTTTAAGTCTGGGCTTTCCCTGTGCGAAGGCACTGATGAGTTATTAACGTATGTCTGTGTTCTTAAAAGAACATAACGTTTGCCATCCCCCCATCAGACGCCTCCAGATTGGTAACCCAGCTCCAGTAGTAGCCAGCACCTTTCTCCTTGGTACCCGTTGGCCACTGGAATGGTATTGATTTCGCTACGCAGGCATTCCCGGGTTACAGAGCCATAACTAGCTATTTTTGTGCCTGAGGCAAGAATATAAAATTGCGCCTCCCCCCCATATAATTTCATAGTAGTTACGGTACTCTGCCCCACTCGGACATTTAGAATTCTTCATACTATTCATAGTGCAGGGTCTTATTCAATGGACTGGAATAAAAATTAAAAATACATAAATAAATGTACCACCAACTAACACCTCCCGGGGGGGATGGGCTAGGCCGGGGGGGTACCACCAACTAATGCCTCCCAGGGGGATGGGCCAGGGGGTACCATCAACACGACAGGGCTGGATTAACTTTTTGTGGGCCCGGCGCCAAACATATTTGTGGGCCTCCATTGGGGAAATAGGGCATGTGATGTGGGGGCAGTCCACAGAGCAAGGGGCCGGTTGGGAACAATGAGGCGCAGTGCAGTGGGCGTGGTCTCACCCAGCCCAGCACAAGGGCACTGTTTACAAACCCACAACTGCTAGATGCAAACTGGCCTGCCCAGCCCTGCGATGCCAGCATGCCCCTTCCACACTGCCCCCCTGCCCAGTGCCCTGCCCTTATGCCCAGCACCCCCTCACCCAGAGACTTCCCCCACAGATCCCTCTGCCCAGCACCCCCTCGCCCAGAGACCTCCCCCACAGATCCCTATGCCCAGCGCCCCCTCGCCCAGAGACCTTCCCCACAGATCCCTATGCCCAGCGCCCCCTCGTCCAGAGACCTTCCCCACAGATCCCTATGCCCAGCGCCCCCTCGCCCAGAGACCTCCCCCACAGATCCCTATGCCCAGCACCCCCTCGCCCAAAGACCTCCCCCACAGATCCCTATGCCCAGCGCCCCCTCGCCCAGAGACCTTCCCCACAGATCCCTATGCCCAGCGCTCCCTCGTCCAGAGACCTTCCCCACAGATCCCTATGCCCAGCGCACCCTTGCCCAGAGACCTCCCCCACAGATCCTTATGCCCAATGCCCCCGTACCCACTATGCCCAGCACCCCCTGCCCAGAGACCCCCTCCTGCTGACCTCCCACCACAACTGCACGGCACCCTGCACACCATACCCCCTGCCCAGCTCCCCCACCCACAGATCCTCTACTGTCCAGCACCCCCTTCACAGTCCCACCGTCACAGCTGTAGAGCGCCCCATATTCCTGAGCGAATGCTGCATCAGATTCTGTGCATAATATTTTAAAATTCTGATTTTTTGATTTTTTTTTTACAATAAGTAAATGTGGAAGCTCCACCATGGCAGTGGGGAGCACAGGCCACTGGCTGCATGGAGGTGGGAGATCACCCTGCAGCCTCCCCCGGCCCCCTGGGACAGGGACTCGGCAATGAGGCTGAACCTGACCCTGGCACAGCACAAGGGCCAGGCCTGCCACAGAAACACCCTGGGGCTCTGCCCCTTTTGCGCCAGGTGCACCAGATGTGGGCAGGGAGGCTCAGCCTGGCAGCAGGATCCAAGTGCAGAGGGACTTAGTGTGGGGGTATCCAGATGGGGGTAAGACGGTTCTGTGGTTGGGGGGGGGTAAGAGGGTTCTGTGTGGGGCAGTCTGGGGGCAGGCAGCTCAGTGGGGGATTTGGATGCACAGGGAGGTTCCAGGGGCAGGGGCAATGGGAGTCTGCAGGGGGGACCAAGTGAAAGTGGTTGGAGCTCAGCAGGGGGTAGGGGGAGTTTGGATGCAGGGGAGGTGGGGTTCATTTGGGTGGGGGTCTAGGTGTAGGTGGTTGGGGCTCAGTGGGGCTTCTCAGGGTGAGAGTTTGATGGGCCTGCTTAACAGGGGAGCCCCAGCTGCTGCCAAGGGGATCCGCATGCTGGACCCCCCATTTCCCCTATCCCCTTCTCCTCCCCATCCCATGCCCCTTCATCTCCTCCCCATCCCACCCCACCTGCTTCTTTCCCCACTGCCTCTTCCCCTATCCTCTTCTCTTCCCCATCCCAGCACACAGAAGGGAGCCCAACCAGCACTAAAGTCCAGCAAGCTTCCTTTTTCAGCCCCGCTGTAACTCTGCTGCATTCACACACACACACACAGACTGCTGCTCGTTCTACCCCCTTCCCCCCACGGCCCGGGAGGGTGGGTAGGCGGGGGGGGGGGGGTGTGTGCATAAACCCACATCTCTGCGCAGCTCCAAGGGCTTTGTCAGCGGGGGCCCTGGGGGTGGGGGGGGGGCGCAGCAGCTGGAGACTGCGTGGCAGGGAGCTGCAGGGGATGCAGCAGGGGAAGCCCCGCTGCCGAGAACAAACGTAGGGAGGAGGCAGCACCCCTGAGGCGAGTGCCTCACTCGCCTCGCCCTCGTTAGGGCCCTGCCGGGTTAGCTGGAGGTACCCACAACCTTGCTCAGGTTTGCAATGTGTTTGTCAGACAGCCTCCTGGGTCTGATAGCAGGAGACAGATGGCTCATCACCCCCTGCAAAGGGATCCTGGAAAGGCAGCATTCTGGATATGCTGCATGAGTGGGGACTGTGTTGTGCCCGCGGGCAGAGCCTGACTGAGAGATTTCCATGATGTTCCAGATTCCCAGCTCCCTTAAAGGGCGATACCTGGCTAGACTGCATGAGAGATTGCTGCAATGGGCTGCATAGCGACAGCAGCAGTTACTCTTGGGCCTGCTTGTTTATCTGTTTCCAACAAACTCGGAGTCTGGGCCAGCATAAGCATGACAGCAGCAAACCTCCGGCTTCCCTTGGCTGCTGCCAGATCTCAGCAAAGAGACAGAGATGCCCATAATCTCTGGAAACCGCTAGGAATTACACAGTAAAACCAAATCTGGGAACAGGAGCTTTTGTGCAGTGCCCCAGGACTCAAACCTCAGTTAAGCCACTGTGAAAAGCCATGTTCTTGCGGATGCTTTGGCAACAACAGGATAAGGCAAATAAAATACATAAATAAAAGTCCAAGCAAGATATCTAAAGAGAGCCCCATTATGGGCTAGCCCATTGACTCTCAACCTTTCCAGACTGCTGTACCCCTTTCAAAAGTCTGGTTTGTCTTGTGTATCCCCAAGTTTCACCTCACTTAAAAACTACTTACTTACAAAATCAGACATAAAAATACAAAAGTGTCAGCTCACTACTACTGAAAAATAGCTGACTTTCTTCATTTTTACCATATAATTATAAAATAAATCCATTGGAATATAAATATTGTAATTACATGTCAGTGTATAGCAGGGGTCTCAAACTCAAATGACCACGAGGGCCGCATGAGGACTACCGCATTGGTCCAAGGGCCGCATCACAGACACCCACCCCGGGCCCCGCCCCCACTCCACCCCTTCCATGAGGCCCCGCCCCTGCCCTGCTTCTTCCCACCCCTTCCCTACCCCCATTCCAACCCCTTCCCCGAAGTCCTCACCCTAACTCTGCCACCTCCCTTCCCCCAGGGGTGCGGGGTGTGGCAGGGGGTCAGGGTGCAGGGTGTGGCAGGAGGCTCAGAGCAGAGAGTGCAGGAGGTGTGCGGGGGGCTCAGGGCAGGGAATTGGGGTGTGGGGTACAGGAGGGGTGAGGGGTGCAGCAAGGGGTTGGGATGTGGGGTACAGGAGGGGTGAGGGGTGTGGCAGGGGGTCAGGGTGCAGGGTGTGGCAGGGGGCTCAGGGCAGGGAGTTGGGGTGCAGTAGGGGTGTGGGCAGAGCCGTCCCTAGCTATTTTGGTGCCCTACTCAGCCCCCCCTGGGGGGGGGTGTAGGGGGCCCCAGGCCTCCACGGTGGGGGGCGGGGGTGGCTGGCCCCAGGCCTCCACAGGGGCTGTGGGGGGGTGGCTGGCCCCAGGCCGCACAGAAGAGCTCCACGGGCCGCGTGTTTGAGAACCCTGGTGTATAGTATATAGAGCAGTATAAACAACTCATTGTCTGTATGAAATTTTAGTTTGTACGGACTTCACTAGTGCTTTTTATGTAGCCTGTTGTAAAAGTAGGCAGCTATCTGGATGAGTTGATGTACCCCTTGGAAGACCTCCACATACCCCCAGGGGTACCTGTATCCATGGCTGAGAATAGGCCAATTGTAGCTCAGTGCTACAGACTGCAAACTCTAAGGATACCTTCCTAAATGCACCTTGGGAAGGAAAGAGCATCCCCGTCCATTCACTTCAGTACAGCCAAAGCCTGGCTGCAGGAGCAGGCTGTCTGTTGCCTGTGTGTATTGAAAAATCACAAGGCATTGGTACTTGACATTTCCTTTAAAAAACAACAACCTTAACTTTTCTGAAAGAAGTTTCAAGAGTGAGAGTGCAAATAGTGGCTGAGGCAGTTTGGAAGCTAGCACACTTCTCACTAACTGTCTCCAATTGCTCTCCAGCCCAGCTGCTACCTGCAAACTAATCAAACACAGGGGGTAGGATATAACAGTAGTTGCAACAGTCTGTCACATTTTACTGTGCACTTCTAGTTCAATAGTAGTTCGTGCCTACTAACAGGACCTCACATGGATTCTAGTTTAGCTCCTGTGCATATAAATGGAGAACCACGTAACTCTTGAATTGCTGGAGTACATCTGCAATGCTCCTGTCTGCTCCCTGTAAACAATTCTGCAAATCAAGTCTCCCAGGAAGTTTCCTATTTCTTTCTTAGTAAAATCCTCACCTGGGAAGTATTGTCTCTAACAGAACCTGTTTGTTGTATTGCATTGCCCAATGCTGCAAACAAATCC
Organism: Chelydra serpentina; assembly: GCA_037349315.1. Classification (NCBI taxonomy): domain Eukaryota; kingdom Metazoa; phylum Chordata; order Testudines; family Chelydridae; genus Chelydra; species Chelydra serpentina. Next base: position 35,057,184 of record JBAIAC010000035.1, on the reverse strand, counting down.
TCCGTAGCTGGGAGGGCAAAACCATTTCCTCACAAGTTTCTTTCACAGACGGTATTTCTAAAGTTTCAGGCTCTGGTAACACTTGAGCCTTTGCAGACAATAACCGATTTACAGGGCTCTTAGTCACGTTGGCCATGGCACCAAAACCTGCCATTTCCAGCTAATATTCCTTGGTCAGGATCAACCTTTCCTTTTCTACAGCCACCGCTTTCTACTGGTTTCTCTGGTTCCTCCTCCAGCTGCTTTGTTGCTTGGCGTGGAAAGCGAGGAGACGGCAGGTCTGAGACTAACAAAGCAACTGAGTTGGGCTTCTCACCCTGGGAATGGTTGTTGGAGGGATCCTGGGGTAGAACAACAACAAAGTGTGCTACCCAATGACTCAGTGTCACACCTGAGTAATTATGTTGATAATGTTTGGAGAAACGATTCAGGGTGGCAACAGACACTGATCTAGTGTGTTTAATAGCATGCTTTAAAATTCCTAAGCTCTCAGCCCAAGGGTCATTGTCCAATGCAGCTCTGGAAGGCTGTGTGCAAATCTGCTGCCGTGATTTTGCTTTTGAAAGCTATTAGCTTTGGCCATCTATGAATGACTGGGTGAAATTATGGCCTGTGGGATGCAGAAGGTAAGGCTAGATGATCATAATGGCCCTTCTGGCCTTAAAAATCTCCAGGTGAAATGCTGGCTTCACTGACATCAATGGCAAAGCTCCTTTTGACTTCAATGGAGACAAGATTTCACCCTATAGATCTGGGAATCTTGAGCAATAGGCATCAGTTACTGTGAGAAGCTGTACGTGGCTCGGACTCACCCCTGCAGCGCCTCCTGCTGGTTGTCTTGGGAATCAGCGTGTCCAGCTCCAGAGCACCCTCTGAAGGCCAGTGATCCACCTTACCACTCTGGCCCCATGTCCCTCCCAGGATCCAGTGCCCCTTTAACTGGGGTGCTGTTCCCTGGCAGTACCCCCACAGATCTGGGTCTCTCCTCCCTGGGGAACCCCAACCCACTATCCCCACCTCGCCTCAGTCGTAGGCTACTGCCAGTCACTAGCTAGCCCCCACGCCCTGGGGCAGACTGCAGTATAAGCCACTCATCACAGGCAAGGTTGGGTTGGACCTACTGCCTCGGCCTACCCGTTGGCTGCCCTCTGCAACTCCTGTACCCAGTTGGCCTAAGACCAGGCCACAACCTGGGGTTTTCCTAGGCCGGAGCTCCCCAGCTCCTCTGACCTTTCCCCAGCCCTGCTCCACTCTAGGTACCTGCTCAGGTCCCTGCAGCCAGGCCCATCTCCCTCTACAAGCAAAGGGAGACTTTGTCTGCTCTTGGCTCACTGCCCACTTATAAGGGCCAGCTGGGCCCTAATTAAACTGGCCACAGCTGTGGCTGCTTCTCCCAGTCAGCCTAGCTTTCAGCCTCAGCCCTGTCTTAGGGCTGTTTCAAGCCCCTCAGGGCAGAAGCGGGGTAGGCACCCCGCCACCGGCGCATTTATTTGTCTGTCTTTGCAAAAGCTGATATGGATTCTCTGCCCGGGTGTGTTAGCCCATTGCCAAGGGTGGTAGAACATAGTGGCAGGCACCTTACAGCAAGTGTGCTTAGCAATGCTGTGTGCCAATCAGTACCTGGCCACCCAAAGGAACTTCTGCTAAACGTTGGCTGAAGTCCTGGCCCCATGGAAACTGACCTCAACAGAGCCATGATTTCACCCATTGACCTGGCTGTCTATGTGGGCAGCCCATTAGGTCTGAGCAGAGCCCAGGGACTCCTCATAAGCAGATCAGATTGATGAAGCGGGATGTTGGCTTGCAACACTCTGTACTAAAGGGTCTTCTAGGAACACAGTTTGAATGTTAATGTCAGTAAGTTATTAAAGCCCTTTTCCCCTTTGTTTAGTGTGGACATTAATTCAGTCAGGACTCGAGGTGAAATCACTCCAGGACCTTGCCTCCCTCCCCTGTTCAAAAATACAGCCTGACCTCTCTCTCCTTGAACAAACTAATCAATGGGGGAAATCCCATGTGAGCTGCTCTGTGTGCAAGTCAATGCTTCATTCTCCTTGGAGTGAGGTTTCCCAGATGAACCAAACCCAGCCATGTTGATTGCTGTGCCTGGAGGCTTCCTGCTTGATCTTTCATGGGGGAGGAGGCCTGTGGTCCCATCCCGGGTCTTAGGAAATGTTGTTTCTAGACACACCTCTGCCACGGACCTGGTGTGCAATGTCACTTCCCCTCTGCACAAGGGATAATGACACCTGACTGCCTGTGAGGCGCTTTGAGATTGGTGGATGAAAAGGGCCAGGTGTTGTTACCGCAGAGCCTCTCCAACACAGTTTAGGGAATTAGTCAGAAATCCCTCACCTGTTCCAAACAGTACCCCATTATCATTGCTATGTATATAACTCCCGTTAGATAATGAAAAATCATCAGGCACCCTCCTGTAGTTCCCTGCTGAACAGCTTAATTGACTCAATCAGAGAGAGGCCAAAGAGTGAGAGCTCCATCAGCCACCTCGCTAGCTGAGAAGCCAGCACACTCGTCATCGTCAGCCATGGGGCTCTTCTACACAACTCCATCTCCGGACTAACCAAAGGCCCAGCTACGTCGGTTAGTTCAGCACGCCTGCCTCACTCTTCCCAAATGCTGAAGCCCCGCCAGCACCATGGAATTAACCCTTTACTCACCAGACTGAACACTGGGGAAAGCACTCATCTAAACACTGCTCCTCGTAAGCTCAGGGGGTGCTTTGTCCTGCCTCCAATCCAAAATATCCTTCTAACACCACAGGAGGCAAAGTCTCCCACGGAGCCGGCTGGAGGCCAGGAGCAGTAGAGGAGCAGGAAACCCGTCCATGGAAACAAGGGAAGGTGAAGAGGGACATTCAGCCTCCAAACTGGAGCAGGGAGTAGCAGACATTACAGATGAGGAGAGCCTGGGGAAGGGGTTGGCTGAAGGGGATTTTCCTTGGACATATGCATTGGATTTTGACCTGAGCATCCAAGAGCTGAAGCTAGACAAATTCAGACTAGAAATAAAGTGAGGGTAATTAACCATTGGCATTACCGAGGGATGTGATAGATTCTCCATCACTTAACATCTTTAAATCAAGACAGTATCTTTCTAAAAGTTATGCTATAGCTGCAACATAAGTTATGGTCTTAAGGCAAAAATTACTGTGTGAGGTTCTAGGGTCTGTGTTATACAGCAGGTCAGACAAGATGATCATAATGATCCTTTCTGGCCTTGAAAGCTATGTATCTATGATTAACATAAAACCTACAGCTCTTGCACTGTGGCATATGGGTGTGGCATGATTTCCCTTCCCCATTTAGTCTAGTTTGTAAAGTCTGGAATGAAGATTCCAGCCAGTTCCCGTTGTTGATGGCTCAGCACTTTGCAGGAACAGTTTGTTGGGAGGAAGTGCTCTTCATTGTATAGTAAAGAATAGGGAGTAAGAACTATGGACCTGAGCGATGTAACTGGCCATTTATTGTACATACATATATAAATGATTACTGCACAGATAAGAACACATTGTACCCAGATATTTTTGTTGTGCTTTGATTAGTGGTCTAATTTTTCACATGCAAAGCAAATACAGTGCATATAATTTTGGATTTGATCACTTACATGCCAGTTTATTGTGCACATACACTTACCACACTTGTAGAAACAAGACTGTACATGTAAAACGTTGATTATTGAACATGTAAAATAAAGTTCTGCTTAATTTTCATGCTTTGCATAGCACTGAGAATTCTAGTTTGAGAATATTTTGGATAGGTTATGGCCAAGATTTTAAAAAATAAGGCCTAAAGTTAAGATCCTAAATTCATATTTAGGCACCTAAATAAGTAGTTTGATTTTCAAAATCGCTGAACACTGAAAGCAGGCAATTTATTTCGGTGTTTAAATATGCACTAAAGAGGCCAACTTCAAGCACCCATGTTTCAAGAATTTAGCCTTGGTATCCATCGCACACATTTTTCTACATTTAAAAATAACGTAAACGTGTAGTGTTTAAATGTTGAAAACATTGTAAATAGGAATTAAAATGCAAACAGAAGCTTGCTACAAGTTTAAAAAAATAACACTCCACAAAGTAGTTACTGAAAGCCATTTCCAGGTTCTACAAAAAGCTCAGTTTTAACCAAGTGAATAGGAAAGAATTTCCAATTTACTGATCCTCTGAAAGGCTGTCCATCTATAAAACCATGATGTGTGAAATTATTAAATAGATATGAATGGACTGAAATTGCAACATACTGAGTGTCTTAAGTAGCTGTCCAGATAAGACACAGATCCAATCCAATAATCTTTGGTTTCCTTCTTAAGCTGCTAATGACCTCCTCTTTGGCTTGTGGGAGCAAAGCAATGGCAATTCTTGGAATGAGACTCTTCTCAGCACTCATGAAGAGGTCTGTCTTCTAAGGACATAGCCGTTGCTTCTTCATTCAGGCCCTGATCTGCAAAACACTAAAGCACATGCTTAACTTTACTACTGTGAACAATTCCATTGAAATCATGGGTCTATTTCCAGTAGTAAAGTTAGCGCGTGCATAAGTGTTTGAACTAGTGCTCGGCAAGATTTTTCAACCAAAACTCCCCCCACCCCAATGTTTTGTGAATTTGTGTCGGTTTCAGCAACTTGTTTGTGTTGGGGAAAAAATCCAAAAAAGTTTAAACATTTTGATTTTTTTATTTGGAACAACTTCATTTTGACATTTCGTTTGGGATCAAATTAAATATTTCATTTGACCTCCAAACAATTTTTTTCAACTTTTTGATATGCCAAATATTCACAAAAAACCCATCATTTTTGTTTTTTTCCCAAAACAATGTTTTTATTTTTCAGAATTTCTAGCCACCAGAAAAACCCATTATTTGCACAGGTCTAGTTTCAACCATTGGGGCCTCAAAGAGTTTCAGTTAAACAACAAGGGATGAAGTCTACAAACGTTTACGTTAACTATGAAAAGTGTGCCATCCCCAACATGTGGTGTCCAAATGCAGGAAGGCACCTGCTGCTAATGTAATTGCTCTGTACGGTACGTTTTGGCTGCCAAATAGGCACAAGATAAACATTTACAACCATTACGTTTGAATAGCTCAAGTGAGGTTCTAAGATGCTCAGACTCACAGATCTGGGCTAATGGCCAACGTGATCTCCAAAGCTGGATATGGCCTAGATTTGGCTGCCTTTAACTCCCAAGCAAATTCTTGTGGGATGTTGCTTGTCACACACAATACTTTGATTTCAGGAAGTGATCTTGGGTGTTTCAAGTTATTAATGATGACAAAGAAATATTTTTAGTTGCACTATATCTTTATCATTCCAGTAGCACTAGAATGCCCAAAGAGAGTTCTAGAATAGCACTAGAATAGCCCAAAGAGACTATTCTCACCCTATTTGGTTTCAAATAGTCAATCAAATTGAAGGGCTGGAACTAACATGAAGTTCTGAAATTGCTTCTGTTTGACCTGGTTGAAGGGACTCCATCCAGGTAAGTTAGACCCCACATCTGACCTTTTACCAAACTCAAATGTCAGTAGAATTGTTTCTGGTTTCAAAGCAAACAGCTTTTCCTGAAAGGAATGACTTTCCTCAGTAGGGTTGGCAATCTGTGCATTGCAGCATCCTGCTAAAATATATGAACCAGAAAGTCAACGTGTGTAGAAAAAAAAGTGAAAGTGACTCATCTATTTTTATTGTCCAGGCAGTGAGAAATGCATGAGGTAAATCAGCTGCATGCACATCAGTAAGGAAATTAGGGGTGAAATCCTAGCCCCACTATAGTCAATGGGAGTTTTGGCACTGAGTTCATTGGGGACCAGGATTCCCCCTAGATCTTTAAAATTCTTTTATCTACATAATAAGTTTCCAGGATTGTCACTCTGTCTGTGTGTCATTCTGAAGCCTAGAATGTCTATTGAGTCAACGTGAACTGACGGAAACAGCTACAAGCATGGTTGAGAGCTCTTTTTAAAAAAAGAATATCACCAGGTTCAGTCATCACTGGGATTCGTGATCTGTTACCATCCAATTTTTAAGTTCTCGGTCACAGGGCTGGCTTTAAGCCGATTCGTCCATGGGGGCCCTGCTCCATCCATGTCGGGTAGAATTCCGGCGGGGCTTGGAGAACTCCGGCGAGTTTTTTTGTTTGTTTGTTTGTTGCTAGACAAGTCCGGCAGGAGGTTTTTGGTCCCGATTTTTGGGTCCTTTAATCTGCTCACCCTAGAGTCGGGGCCCCGCTATAGTTCTTCGCGTGGGGCCCCGCACCCACTAAAGCTAGCCCTACTCGGTCATTTTGATTTTACGAATTACACCCGTGTGTTGTACAGCTAAGTAAGACATGTATCTCTCTTCCATGCATAAAGTCCTAGACCACTGTGGCAAACCCAGGACAAACAGCTACCAAGGGGGAGGTAGTAGCTAGTCCCAGGGGGTTAAAAGGCCTCTCCCTGACCACGGAGGGGAGATAACTACGGGGAAATAAGATGCAGCTGGGAAAGGGGTTGCTAGGGAGCTAATTAGGTCCAGCTGTCTGTAGCTGCTGGAGACCTTTTTAAACCCTCCCCTGTGGGAATGGAGGGGGGGGGGTGAGAGTTGTGTGAGAGGCAGGGAAGCTGCCTGTAGAACACCGAAGCCTTCCTGGGAGAAGGGCTGCATTTCCTCCCCAGAAGGGAAGGAAAACCAAACTGAAAGGACTGACCAGGGGAAGGTATAGCCAGACCCTGTGCTGCCAGTAAGGGCTTGCCCTGCCCCAGCCTGTCTCTCTAAGGCTAAGAGGAACTGAGTCTTCTGGGGAGAACAAGGCACTTTGCCACATGTGGTGTCAGGGGTGGGATTCTCTGTGAGTGAGGCTCTGTGGCAAGCCACCGCAAGGCAGGATAAATCTCGCAAAAAAACCCAAAACAACCCAACATGGAGGATGTAGTGAAGGCATTGATACAGGCCACTGCGGCTCAACAGGAGGCCACCAGGGTGCAGACGGCGGCCCAGCAAGAATCAGTACGAGTCCAGCAGAAGACGAACCAGCTACTGATGAAGCAGGCGGCCCAAGATCGAGCCACCCTGACTGAAGTAGTGAACCAGTTGAAAGCTCTGACGCACGGGCCCCAGGGGATCCGGCCGCTGCAGGCAAGCAACTATCTACAAAAGATGACGGTGGATGATGATATCGAGGCATACCTCCTCGCATTCGAGAGGACGGCACTACGGGAGGCCTGGCCCCAAGACCAGGGGGCCGGTATCCTGGCACCATTTCTGTGCGGGGAGGCCCAGAAGGCCTATTTCGACATGACCACAGAAGCAGCTATGGATTACCCCCAACTGAAGGTGGAAATCCTGGCAAGATCCGGCATGACGCCGGCCATAAGGGCCCAGCGTTTCCATGAGTGGAGATACTGGGGCAATAAAGCGCCAAGGTCCCAGCTATTTAACCTAATCCACCTCGCCCGGAAGTGGTTTCACCCCGAGACCCATGGGCCGGAGAAGATAGTGGAAATCCTCGTGTTGGACAGCTACATGAGGGGGTTGCCTCTGGACATACGAGGGTGGGTCCGCCAAAATGATCCCTCCTCCTATGATGAACTGGTTGCCCTGGTCGAGAGACACTTAGTGGCCCAGGAACTTTCTCGGACCACTGGGGAGGGAAAGCGCCAGATTCAGAGGCAAGTCTCTGCACCGAGGCCCCGGTTTGCCCTAGTGCCAGGCCAGACAAGGGAGGGGAGGAAGGAGGCGGAAGATCAGCCGGCGGTCCCAGAGAGGCTTGAGGACTGGGGAAGAAAGATGCGGGGGATAAAACCCAGCAGTCTGAAAGAGAGGGGGCTGCCCCGAGTGGGGTATCGGTGTTATGCCTGTGGCGAATTGGGGCATATCGTCGCCCAATGCCCAAACCTAGAAGAGCCCATGCAGTGCGACTTGGGAGATATAGGGGGACCGTGTGAACTAATAAGTCTCGTCGGGGTTGCGATGGGCCCCCACAGATACACTCGACCCGTGAAGATGAATGGTATAGAGACTACTGCATTAGTAGACTCGGGAAGTGCGATCATGTTGGTCTCGGAGAAGCTGGTCGGGCAGGACCAACTAACCCGGGCCAAGCGCTCAGGAATCTCCTGTGTGCACGGGGATATCAACTATTACCCGACCATCCCCGTAAAAATAGAAGTTCTCGGACACCCCATTAAGGTGACGGTGGGAGTAGTTCCGAAACTCCCCAACCCAGTCCTTATCGGACGAGATTTCCCGGGATTTGATAGCCTACTCCCTGGGGAGGAGGTAGTAGAAAATAATGACCCCGGGACCCCGGGGGTGGCCCCAACAGGTAGCCCCCCTCTGGCCTTCCATGAGTTTGCCCAGGATCTGTTCTCCCCACCGGGGAAGCCCCGGAAGACTCAGAGGGAACGGAGGAAGGATAAAAGAAGAGGGACGAAGATCCTGAGCCAGTACCGGAAGTCTACGCTTGTAGGGGAAACCAACAGTGGGTCTGAGCCAATGATTAATGACCATGTCACCGGACCGGATCCCCCAGGGGTTCTTCCCGAGGGGGAGATGGAGGTAGACCCCCTTGAGTTTGGACCAATGGGAACTACGCTCTGGAATTTTGGTCAGGATCAAGCCAATGATTCCATATACAACCATATTCGTAAGGAAGTAGTCGAGGTAAATGGGGTCCCCGTGGAGGGTAGAGTTAAGGGCCCAGGGCCATATTATGTAATTAAGAATGATCTGCTATACAGAGTAGTCCGGGTCCAGGAGCAGGTCGTAGAACAACTCTTGGTCCCACAGAAACATCAGAGGGGCGTGATGGATCTGGCCCACAGCCATCTGTTCGGGGGCCATCTAGGGATAGACAAGACCCTTGATCGGATCCTGCAGAGGTTTTTTTGGCCCGGCATCTATGCGGCGGTCCGGCGATATTGTACGTCCTGTCTGGAATGCCAGATACATGGGCCCCGACTGCACTTGAGGGCCCCTCTGATACCTCTGCCATTATAGAGACCCCATTCGAACGAATAGCTATGGACCTAGTAGGGCCATTGGAGAAGTCAGCCTGGGGCCATCAGTACATTCTGGTAGTATTGGATTATGCCACCCGATACCCCGAGGCCGTACCCCTACGGAACGCCATGTCCAAGACCATAGCCAAAGAGTTAGTCCAGATTTTTTCCAGAGTAGGGATACCGAAGGAGATCCTGACGGACCAAGGGACCCCCTTTGTGGCTAAACTAATGATGGACCTATGTGCATTGCTGCACATACGGTCCCTCAGGACGTCGGTCTATCACCCCCAGACCGATGGTCTCGTCGAACGTTTTAATAGAACTCTGAAGAGCATGTTACGGAAAGTGGTTAGTCGTGACGGGAAAGACTGGGACACCCTGCTTCCCTACTTGCTGTTTGCCGTACGGGAGGTGCCGCAGGCTTCCACTGGATTCTCCCCCTTTGAGCGGTTATATGGTCGCCACCCCAGGGGCATACTGGACCTGGCTAAAGAAGGCTGGGAAGAACAGCCAAACCCGGGGAGAAACGTCGTTGAACACGTGTTACGGATGAAAGACAGGATCGCCCAAGTTGCCCCCCTGGTGCGCGAACACATGGAGAAGGCCCAGGGGGCACAACAGACATACTACAACCATCAAGCAGCGACCCGGAAGTTCCAGGTGGGGGACCGGGTAATGGTGCTCATACCCACGGCGGAGAGCAAGCTTCTAGCCAGGTGGCAGGGGCCATACGAAATAATAGAAGCCGTAGGAGAGGTCGACTATAAGGTCCGACAGCCGGGCCGCCGGAAGCTGGAGCAGATCTACCATATAAATCTGCTGAAACCTTGGCAGGATAGAGAAGCTCCGGTGGTTGCGCTAGGCGCAACACCCCCTAAAAGCAACCACCCCGACCAGGTGGGGATCTCTCCAGAGCTGACCCCGGAACGACGATCAGAAGTGATCAGCCTGATCAGACGCAATCAGGATGTGTTCTCTGAAAAGCCAGGGACTATTGAGGTTCACCATCACATCCACACAGAGCCTGGAGTGAAGGTGAACGTCAAACCGTACCGGATCCCGGAGGCCAAAAGAGAAGAGATCAGGACTGAAGTCAGGAAGATGCTAACCCTAGGAGTCATCGAGGAGTCGCATAGCCAATGGTCAAGTCCCGTGGTCTTAGTGCCTAAACCGGACGGCAGTATGAGGTTCTGCAACGACTTCCGGAAGCTGAACGAGGTGTCACAATTTGATGCGTACCCCATCCCCTGGATAGATGAGCTAATCGACCGATTAGGAAAAGCACGATTTATGTCTACCCTGGACCTGACCAAGGGCTATTGGCAGATCCCCCTGGCCAAGGCCGACAAAGAAAAGACGGCCTTTGCGACTCCAGAAGGTCTATACCAATACACCGTCCTCCCCTTTGGATTGCATGGTGCTCCCGCTACTTTCCAAAGACTAATGGACAAACTGCTGCGACCACATGTCAAGTACGCGGCAGCCTATCTCGATGACGTCATTATATATAGCCCCGACTGGGAGACACACTTGGAGAAGGTGGAAGCGGTCCTGGACACCCTGAGGAAGGCAGGGCTAACTGCGAATCCCTCCAAATGTTCGATTGGGTTAGCTGAGGCTAAGTACCTCGGCTATATAGTGGGGAGGGGCGTGGTGAAGCCCCAACTCAACAAGTTGGAGGCTATACAGAAGTGGCCACGACCGCTCTGGAAAAAACAGGTCAGAGCATTCCTGGGACTAGTGGGGTACTATAGAAGGTTCATTCCCCACTTTGCCACCAGAGCAGGCCCATTGACGGACTTAACAAAAGCAAGGGGCCCAGACATAGTAAAATGGTCTACCGCAGCTGAAGGCGCTTTTGCAGATTTGAGGACGGCCCTCTGCACAGACCCTGTGCTAGTAGCCCCGGACTGGAGGAGGGAGTTTATCCTGCAAACTGACGCCTCTGAAGTAGGGCTGGGGGCGGTACTTTCTCAAATGGTCAGGGACGATGAACACCCCGTTCTCTTCCTCAGTAGGAAGCTCCTGCCTAGAGAACGGAAGTACGCCGTGGTGGAAAAAGAATGCCTGGCGGTAAAATAGGCCATAGAAAGCCTCTGCTACTATCTACTGGGGCGGAGATTTACCCTGGTCACGGACCATGCCCCTCTGCAATGGATGCACCAAAACAAAGACAAAAACGCGAGGGTGACAAGATGGTTCCTCTCGCTCCAACCCTTCCACTTCACAGTACGACATAGGTCAGGAATCCAACATGGCAATGCAGATGGCCTATGGAGAGTGCACTGCTGTCCGACCCAAGTAGCCCAACCCCGTAGTGTTGAGCGGGGGGTGGGGGGGATATGTGGCAACCCCAGGACAAACAGCTACCAAGGGGGAGGTAGTAACTAGTCCCAGGGGGTTAAAAGGCCTCTCCCTGACCACGGAGGGGAGATAACTATGGGGAAATAAGGTGCAGCTGGCAAAGGGGTTGCTAGGGAGCTAATTAGGTCCAGCTGTCTGTAGCTGCTGGACACCTTTTTAAACCCTCCCCTGTGGGAATGGAGGGGTGTGTGAGAGTTGTGTGAGAGGCAGGGAAGCTGCCTGTAGAACACCGAAGCCTTCCTGGGAGAAGGGCTGCATTTCCTCCCCAGAAGGGAAGGAAAACCAAACTGAAAGGACTGACCAGGGGAAGGTATAGCCAGACCCTGTGCTGCCAGTAAGGGTTTGCCCTGCCCCAGCCTGTCTCTCTAAGGCTAAGAGGAACTGAGTCTTCTGGGGAGAACAAGGTACTTTGCCACACCACTGTGATATAAAAGGTGACTCAACCAATCACCACCCTTACTCAACAGCTAATTTACATGCAGCAGTTTCATTGGTTGTATGAGGGAGACTGAACAAATAATGGATTACTTGGCCCAGTTGTCACACCTATGTGACATCACGAGGTTTCAGCTACTAGCTGTTATGAACTATGTTGTTACCAGCAAAACTGGTGATGATGTTTTATGTAATATGTGAATTTTAACCTGAGAGTTTCTACTCCACTCACAGGGCCAATATCAATAAAAGATTTACACGGAGTAGGCAGAAGGAAGATGCAAAGGTCCAGTTGATCCCACTAGATACACTGTGCTTCGATGTTCCTTCTTCTCCATAGAAGGGGTGTTCAGATGCCTCCATCCCACCACCCCCCACTCCAGCCTGCATGTTTCATCGCTAAATACTTTACAAACAAACTATAAATAGGATCTATTTCCCCTGCCACCTCTGTTCTGAAATGAAGAGCTGAATAACTGTAAGACTACATAACTGGGACAGGAAGTGAAGAAGAAGAATAACCCAGCCTACTGTAACTGCTGGGGGAAGTTAGGTAAACAGAAAACAATAATCCGAGATGGAATTTGGCCTGGTCAGCGGGATTAACACCTTAGGGTTTTTTGTGAACATGCTATAATCACAAGTGGTTAAGACCTTCCCTTTACGTCTCAGCTGAAAGGCAGCACATTGCCCTCAGATGCATCTGAAGAAATGGGTTTTTTACCCACGAAAGCTTATGCCCAAATAAATCTGTTAGTCTTTAAAGTGCCACCGGACTCCTTGTTGTTTTTGTGGATACAGCCTAACACGGCTACCCCCTGATACTTGAGTGCTGTACTGTGGCATTGGTTCATCCTAAATTATAGGAAAAAGCACCCCCTCCTGGATCGCCAAAGCCACTTCCCTTCTTGGAGGACTCCTATCCAAGTACTGGTTCCGCCTTGCCCTGCTTCAGTTTGTGAGCTCTGATGGGAAGCTTGCAGAAGGTGGCAGGGCTTAAGGTTAAACAAAAATTGAGTCAGCTTCAACTAAAAAGATAAATAGGAGCAGCTGAAGCAGAGAATGCTCCAGTACACTAAAAGGTATAGACCAACCTGAAAACAAAAGCTTTCTGTGGCAGGAGGAGAGAAAAAGCAGGTTTTAAGAGCAGGTTAGACAAACACCTGTCAGGAATGGTTTAGATAATACTTAGTCCTGCCATGAGTGCAGGGGACTGGACTAGATGACCTCTCGAGGTCCCTTCCAGTCCTATGATTCTATGAGTCTACAATTCTATGAAAAGCAACAAGATGCAATGTCGCAGTCTCATGTCTTCCTGCCTGTGGTGGGGCGGGTGCCCCACCCCCTTGCATGAGTGGGCTGCAGCAGGCCAGTGAGCCTGCGCAGACGGGGAGCCAATGCGAGGAGGGCTTATTGGGAGCCAATCAGGGCCCAGAGTGGAGACAGCCAATCAGGGCCAGGCTCAGCACTATAAAAAAGGCTGCTCAGCAGAACAGCAGGGAGTCTCTCTCAGGCTTTCAGAGGGGAAGGTCTGTCTCCTGTCTAGGAGACCAGCACCTGGGACAGCGCAGTGCTGGGCAGACTCAGGGGAGCATAAGAGACCTCCAGCCCGTAGGCTGCAGGCCCTGAATGGAAGGGCCTAGCTGGGTGCAAGAGGGGGCCAAAGGGGAAGCGGCCCAGGGAAGAGAGATGGACAAGGGGAGAGAAGGAGGGCAGGAACGCTGCCATCTGGGGGTCCCTGGGTTGGGACCCAGAGTAGAGGGTGGGCCTGGGTCCCCCCCCTTTCCCCTTAGTACAAGCGCCCAGCCATGGGATGTGGCGCTAACAGACTGCACCTGACCCTTGACAGAAGGGGTTAGACTTTGGGGTGTGGTGAGCCGCTGGGGCACTGAAAGGAACTGCTGATAACCCCCCCCCCCCCCCCCGGAAGGTTTGGTCCTGCTTTGAGCAGAGGGTTGGACTAGATGACCTCCTGAGGTCCCTTCCAACTCTGAGATTCTATGATTCTATTCTATGACTAGGGGGCACTACTGGAGGACAGTGTCCTGAAGAGGAAGCTGGGAGCAACGCGGGTCCGGATGCCAGCAAAGGAGTGGCGGATGGGACACTCCCGGCGGAGGGTACTCCAAGACTTCCGAGAGCTAATTCCCAGACTGACTGGCAGGGGGCGCCGCGGTGGTGAGTCGCAACCCCGTCACACTGCCACTCTAAGGATCTGGTAGTGAATTTTTACCAGAGCTTCTCTATTGCAGTAAAGGAAATGACTCTTTCAATGCAACATGTTTCTAGGGGGGCTTCTAGAAGGGGTAGATCAGAGGACAATAGTGTACAAAAATAGGGAGAGGAGGGAGGTCAGGATCAGACAGGAATGTGAAGGCAATATCACAAGAACTGGAGAGCTGTTCCCATATGTGGAGCCCTGGAATTTATGGGCTTTGCTGAGAATGCTGGGGAGCAGGGACACAATCACCTTTCGTTCAAAGGATGCTCGGGCAGATCCTCAAAGGTATTTAGGCACCTAACTGTCACTGATTCCAATGAGAGTTAAGTGCCTAAATACCTTTGCGGATCTGGGCCGAGGTGATTCTTGGGGTGACACTAGAAACCTCAAGAGCTAAAATTGGAGAGACCCAAAGACCTTAAGAGCATAAGAACAGCCATACTGGGTCAGACCAAAGGTCTATCTAGCCCAGTATCCTGTCTCCTGACAGTGGCCAATGCCAGGTGCCCCAGAGATAATGAACAGAACAGGTATCATCAAGTGATCAATACCCTGTTGCCCATTCCCAGCTTCTGGCAAATAGAGGGTAGGGACACCATCCCTGTGCATCCTGGCTAATAGCCATTGATGGAACTATCCTCCATTAATTTATCTAGTTCTTTTTTGAACCCTGTTATAGTCTTGGCTTTCATAACATCCTCTGGCAAAGAGTTCCACAGGTTGACTGTGCATTGTATGAAGAAATACTTCCTTTTGTTTGTTTTAAATCTGCTGCCTATTTTTATTTACTTTCTCCACACCAGTCATGATTTTATAGACCTCTATCATATACCCCCTTAGCCATCTCTTTCCAAGCTGAAAAGTCCCAATCTTATTAAATTCTCCTCATACGGAAGTCATTCCATACCCCTAATCATTTTTGTTGCCCTTTTCTGTACCTTTTCCAGTTCCAATATCTCTTGAGATGGGCAACCACATCTGCATGAAGTATTCAAGAAGTGGGCATACCATGGATTTATATAGAGGCAATATGATATTTTCAGTCTTCTTATCTATCCCTTTCTTAATGATTCCCAACATTCTGTCCGCTTTTTTGACTGCCGCTGCACATTGAGTAGATGTTTTCAGAGAAGTATCCACAGTGACTCCAAGATCTTTCTTGAGTGGTAACAGCTAATTTAGACCCTATCATTTAACACGGCTACCCCCGTGATACTTTATCAGCACTGAAATTCATCTGCCATTTTGTTGCCCAGTCATCCAGTTTTGTGAAATCCCTTTGTAGCTCTTTGCAGCCTGTTTTGGACTTAACTATCTTGAGTAGTTTTGTATCATCTGCAAATTTTTCTACCTCACTGTTTACCCTTTTTTCCAGATCATTTATGAATAAGTTGAATAGTACTGGTCCCAGTTCAGACCCCTGGGGGCCACCACTATTTACCTCTCTCCACTCTGAAAACTGACCATTTATTCCTACCCTTTGTTTCTTATATTTTAACCAGTTACTGATCCATAAGAGGATCTTCCCTCTCTTATCCCATGACAGCTTACTTTGCTTAACAGTCCTTGGTGAGGGACCTTGTCAAAGGCTTTCTGAAAGTCTAAGTACACTATATCCACTGGATCCTCCTTGTCCACATGCTTATTGACCCCCTCTAAGAATTCTAGTAGATTGGTGAGGCATGATTTCCCTTTACAAAAACCATGTTGACTCTTCCCCAACAAATTATGTTCATCTATGTGTCTGATAATTCTGTTCTTTACTATAGTTTCAACTAGTTCACCTGGTACTGAAATCAGGCTTACTAGTCTGTAATTGCCGGGATCACCTCTGGAGCCCTTTTTTAAAAATTGGTGTCACATTAGGTATCCTCCAGTCATTTGGTACAGAATCATAGAATCATAGAATCTCAGGGTTGGAAGGGACCTCAGGAGGTCATCTAGTCCAACCCCCTGCTCAAAGCAGGACCAACCCCAACTAGATCATCCCAGCCAGGGCTTTGTCAACCCTGACCTTCAAAACCTCTAAGGAAGGAGATTCCACCACCTCCCTAGGTAACCCATTCCAGTGCTTCACCACCCTACTAGTGAAAACGTTTTTCCTAATATCCAACCTAAACCTCCCCCTCTGCAACTTGAGACCATTACTCCTTGTTCTGTCATCTTCTACCACTGAGAACAGTCTAGATCCATCCTCTTTGGAACCCCCTTTCAGGTAGTTGAAAGCAGCTATCAAATCCCCCCTCACTCTTCTCTTCTGCAGGCTAAACAATCCCAGTTCCCTCAGCCTCTCCTCATAAGTCATGTGCTCCAGCCCCCTAATCAGAAGCTGATTTAAATGATAGGTTAGAAAACAACAGTGCTTCTGACTCTTTTTATAGTACCAGGGTAAAGAGGTGGTTAGAAGAAGGGCTGTGAGGGGTATTAATAAAGGGACAGACAATCAAACTAGCAAATTCCATGTTTTATCCAGACCATTCTAGGAATCAGACTGAAACCCCCTACACTAGGGGATCTTTTCTAGCTTTTGCAGGGCTGTCTCTAAATCCTTCAGTGCTTTGTCTAATCCACTTATAAAAAGAACGTAAACAATGAGACTTTCAGCTATTCCCTAGTCCAGGGGTAGGCAACCTATGGCATGGGTGCTAAAGGTGGCACGTGAGCTGATTTTCAGTGGCACTCACACTGCCCAGGTCCTGGCCACCGGTCTGGGGGGCTCTGCATTTTAATTTAATTTTAAATGAAGCTTCTTAAAAACCTTATTTACTTTACATACAAAAATATTTTAGTTATATATTATAGACTTGTAGAAAGAGACCTTCTAAAAATGTTAATGTATTACTGGCACGCGAAACCTTAAATTAGAGTGAATAAACGAAGACTCGGCACACCACTTCTGAAAGGTTGCCGACCCCTGCCTTAGTCTAATAGCACCAGGAAATGTTTTTGGACACAGCCTAAGTTTTCCTTCCTTCTGATTCATCCCATTGCTCCTAGTTATCACTGTCGCTGTGCTCAACAATTCCTCTATCTCTTTGGTGTTCATGCTCTTAAAATACTTGCAGACAATTATAGTTTAACCAGTGAAAGGTCCATTACTGTGGTGGATAGGTCCATCAATGGCTATTAGTCAAGATGTTTACAGTGTGGTAGCCATGCTGGTTCCAGGATATTAGAGAGACCAGGTGGGTGTGGTCATAACTTTTATTGGACCAACTTCTCGAAAACTTGTCCCTTTCACCAACAGCTTACACAGAGCTCTTCTTCAGGTCTGGACAAGATTACTCAAGATGGTCAGGGATATAACCCCATGCTCATGGCGACCTGTAGCGGGGTGGCTACCCCACTTCTGCCCTGAGGGGCTTGAAACAGCTCTGGGAGAGGGCTGATTGGCAAAGCAGCCACAGCTGTGGCCAGTTTAATCGGGGCCCAGCTGGCCCTATAAAGGCTTTGAGCCAGGAGCAAAGAGACTGACTCTGCCTTCAGAGAGAGAAAGGCCTGGCTGCAAGGGGGAACCAAGGACCTAGTTGGGAGCAGGGCTGGGGAAAAGGCAGGGGAGCAGGGAGGCCCCAGGCTGGCAAGCCCCAGGCTGCAGGGCCTGGCATAGGGCCCCGAGAGGTACTGGGGTTCAGAGGCAGCCTGTGATGAGTGGCTAATACACTGCAGCCTGCCCCAGTGCATGGGGCTAAGTGGGGACTGGCAGTAGCCTATACTGAGGCAAGGTGGGGATAGTGGGTGAGGATCCCCCTGGGAGGGGAGACCCAGACAAAGGGGGAACTGCCAGGGGGGCAGAACCCCAGACAGAAGGGCACCGGGGTCCGGGAGGGACATGGGAGGGGGGGGGCAGCGGCAAATAGGACACTGGCTTGCACAGGGTGCTGCAGAGAGATTCCCCGGAGAGACCAGCAGGAGGCGCTGCAGGGGTTAGTCATCTCCCATTTACATGACCCTAAACCGCTGACTGCCAGAAGCCAGGAGGTGATAACTGGGGTGGGTCTCTCTAAAATTGCCCTGTTCTGTACACCTCCTTCAAGCACTGTTGGAAGACAGGATGCTGGGCTAGATGGACCATTGGTCTGACCCAATATGGCTGTTCTTATGTTCTTAAGTTTTACATAATCTAGGCTGATATTTTCAAAGGCGGCCCCACAATGTATGTCCCATCAGTATGGAGTTAAGTACCTAATAGTAAGCAGCCATGTGTGAGAATTGTGGCCTCAATTCTGCCCTAACGAGTGAAACCCTTCAGCCTCTTCTTTTAATTTTATTGCTCTTCTTTGACTCTCTTCTCCACCCATGTTGCCCCCATTATTCAATTAACTTCCTGCGATGTGCCCAGCCCAGGATGTCGGTCCCTGGGGATAGTAAGTGTGCGTGGAGCAGGATATGCAAGCCTGCATGGAGTGTGCAGAACCGGCTGGCACAGCCTCCACCCTAGGCATTGATAGCATGGGAATGGGTGAGGGACTCCTGGCCAACAAATGCACTGATGCAGGCCAGACAAAATTTAAGCCTGGTTCTTTCCCAGACTCTAAACCTGGTCCAACGTCCTCCGTGCCACATTAAGAGCCTGGCCCAATTATTCATAATCAGCCAGAACGGGGAGTTCTCTGGTCTGTGTGATACAGGTCAGACTAGCTGATCACAGGGTCCCTTCTGGACTTAGAACCTATGAATACATGAATAGTTTGTCCAGTTTAGAAAATGCACCAATCAGACACTAGGCACATGCACTATGGGCTTGTCTACACTTAAAATGCTGCACTGGAGTGCCCAGGAGTGGTGGAAGGTCTCTAAAAGTGTGTGTGTGGGGCCACCGGTACCAGAACCGGGGCCCTGGCCCTGACCTTTTCCCCCCCTGAGGCCTCATCCCCATACCTCCCTGAGGCCCCCACCCTTGCGCCACCCCCCTCTCCATGAGGCTCTGCCCTTGCATCACCCCTTTTCCCCCCAGGCTCCGCCTTTGCCCCTTCCCCCTCCCCCACGAGGCCCTGCCTCTTGCTTGTTCCTCTCCCTTCCCCCCCCCCCCCCCCATCACTTGCCCTTTTGGCTGGTAAAATGTGGGAGGACATAGCCCTAATAGCGCTTCTGTGAAGACACTACCTATGCCGACAGGAGGGGTTCTCCAATCAGCATAGGTAATCCACCTCCCCGGGACAATTCTCCCATCAACCTAGCGCTGTCTACACTGGGGTTAGGTCAGTTTAACAGCGTCACTCTGGGGTGTGGACTTTTCACACCCCTGAGTGATGTACTTATACTGATCTAATTTCCTCATGTAGACCAGGCCAAAGTTAACATGGCATTAATGTCCTAGCTCCAGTCCCACCAGAGACAGCCAGACTGGAGCTATCACTTCTCTGCTCTGTGACCCGAGCCCTCAAGCAGACAGCCCAAAGTCATGGGCCAGGTGATGGGGATTTTGCCAGCAAATCTCTTTGCAAGCTCATCCCTAACGTATTGTCTGCTATTGCTGAGATTGCCTTCAGCATTGCTACTTTCCAGCTCTCTCCCTCAAGTTGTAGCCTTAAAGTCTTCCTCCCCCCGATGTATTGGGGTGTGCTCTCCTTGGCTGTATTTCTAGCTTCGGTACATATCCAGCTGCCATCACCATAGTGTCTGAACAGCTCACACTCTTCAGTGTGTTTATTCCACAGCACCTCTGGGAGCAGGCAGTACTGGCATCCACATTGCACAGACAGGGAACTGGGGCCCAGAGAGACTTAGTGACTTACCTAAAGTCCCCTAAGAAGTCTACAGAAGGGGAGGGAATTGAACTGGGCTCTCCGAAGTACCAGCCTCACCATTGCACCAGCCTTCCTCCCTAAACATACGGAATAAGAGATCTTTTCTTTCCTGCCCCCCTGTCTAACCTCCCCGCCTGGGCTTGCCGTGCTCCCAGATTAACAGCATTTGTGAAGAATAATATGCCTGGTACACCTTCCATATCATTAACAAAGATCTTTAATAAAACTGGACCAAACAGAAAATCCCCTTGGTGGCCCTGTCTTGGGTCCACTCACTACTAGGGGCGCCTCCTTCTGGCCGCTCTGGGGATTAGCTCCTTCCAAGTGCTGTGCCCTCCTCTGACAGTTTATCCACCTGTCATCTTCTCTTACCCTGCACCTGCGACTCCTCTCGCTCCAGGAGCTGCAGCTTCCTCTTTGTGATTTAGCTATCTGGCCAGGTCAGTATGGTCCTCCCGGGGCATCAAAGTCTTTTGGGACAAACTGTCCCTGGCAGCCCGCTCCCTAGCCTGTGCAACTTCCCCAGTGGCTATTAAGTGAACCCAGGCCTGCCCCCTCTATGCCAGGCTCCAGCTCAGGGACCCTCTGATCAGCAGCCAAGGTCTGCACTATCCTGTACCTTGCTGCTTTTCCTACCTTTCTGGCTCCTGACAGGTTTGCCAGACCAAACTCCCTCCTCCCAGGGAGTAACTATGGACTTCCCTCTATAGTCCCAAACACACCTCCCTTCTCCCATGGGTGACTGCAGATGGTTTCCCTGCAGCCCCAAGCTGCTCTCAACTCCTGGTTTTATACAGCCCCCTCCTGTTCCCAGCCAGCTGAGCCTCATCTAGTTAAGCTGGGGTCCCTGGCTTCTCCAGGTGCAGCCTGGGCAGTTAATTAGCCCACCTAGGCACTTTAACCCCTTCAGGCCTTGTGTGGGATGAGCACCCCATCACAGACCCCCAGCAAAGAGTTCCCTGCAACTAAATATTGCCTCTCATTATCCCTTATGGCCCTTCTGTCTGGTTCACTCCCACTTGAAGAGTCTCACAGCCAAGTCTGACACTTTCTGTAATGAAACTGGAAGAGTCTGAGATTCTTTGGAGCCAACAGAGATAGGAGACTGCTACGGGGTGGGGCTTGAGGGGGTGGGAGAGCTGAGAGACAGTCTAGTTCTCCAACAGAGAGGGCACAGCACTGGGACTTAAAAGCTGGGCTCTATTTCCAGCTCTGACTCTGACCTACTGGATGACCTTGGGCAAGTCACTTCCTCTCTCTGTGCATCCTGTCCCCCTCCCACCCTGTATTTGCCTGGTCTATTTAGAGAGGCAGCTCTTCAAGACAGGAATTGCCTCTCACCACCTGTCTGTAGAGCAGCTACCACACTGGGGCTCTTTTTGGTCTTCTAAACACTACTGCAGTACAGTTAATTAATAACTAAGTAGCTACATGGCACCATTGACTATTGGGACTTTAGTCTGGTTAGTCATGGAGCTAATCACGCCATAAATCATTTCACAAGCTGCCTGCTTTATGGACAGCAAAACATAGGAAAATTCCTTGCACCAAATTCTTCCTTCAGTTACACCCATTTGCTCTCCCTCTTTTGTTGGGGAAGCAAACACATGGTCCATGAAGTCTGCAATGTTTGTATGCACATAGATCTTGATATGAACCAACGAATGGTGCACGGTGTCTGAATGCTGGTATTCAGTTTTGTATTCACTTTCCCTTGTAATTTTCAATATTCCTTTCCATTTCTTTCAATAAGCCTGCCATGGCTCATTTAATACCTGTTAATTGCCATGGAAGTTAATCCAAAACAGTGTTGCCTAGTGGATATAAATGTCTGCTTCACATTTCAGAAGGGACTGTGATGAATTAAAATCCTGTTACAGTTGAATTTATTGCATTTTCTGTTATTCCCCTCCCTCCGTCCCAGTCAACGTGATTATAAATTAATGTTTACTGTTTGGCTAAAGAAAGAAACTGATCCAAAATATAGTCTATGTAAATGAAATAAAATGTGAAGTTGAAAGAGAGAGAAAGTGGGTGAGGGGTGTCTCTGTAATAACCTGGGACCGACCCGGCTACAACACTGCATGCAACGTAAATTGAAAAAGGACAGTTAATCTGTAGAAAGATGTACTATCTACTGAAGACCCAACCAAGCAACCAACTCAGAATAAAATAGCTGTTGGAATGGGAAGCAAAGCAACTGGGGTTAATTTGTAATTAGCAAGCCCAAATGAGCTTTCAGCTGCGGAGTGAATGAGCGAATACTTTTAAGATTTTGTTAAAGAAGATAACAATGAAGTGGTAAATGAAAATACATTATGGAACCCTGCTAAATGCACTAAGAAGTCAGAGGCCTGGAACTGCATTGGCAGAGAGAAATAAAAACAAAACAAAAAACTCCCAATAAAGAAACTAGAGGGAAAGATTTAAGAGGGTGTTGTGGAGAAGTAATTGAAAGTGGGGAAAATCCTGAGAGACCGACACAATGAATTACCACTAGAGGGCAGTTAAACACCATTCTCATGGAACAAACAGTTTTCTAGCCAAACAGCTAGCAGTAGATTGTCTGACAATGCAAACTCAAGCCTGACTCATTGCTGGCACAACTATTAAAGAAAAGAGCTCAAAAGAAGTTGGAGAAATCATGCACAAATGGCAATTTACTAGCAAGATACAGAGGATTAAACACTTATTCCAGACTTTTCAGGAAGGTCTATACACCCCTGAATCAGAAGAGCTAGACAGAATAGATTTTCGTGAACAGATCTGCAGATAATGTCAGAAAAGATGATGCTTGGTACATAACATGTGAAGCCCAATAAGTCGTGTGGCCCAGAAGCTTCTGTACAAAGCTGAGCGAGGTGTCCTCGCCTGTTTGGAAGCAAATCAGTACTGAAGTCAGGCCACTTAACAGAGTCCATGTATTGTTTTAATTTCTCAGCACAGCATAATTGAGAAGGGTGGACTCCTGATATGTGGTGGTACATTGCAAAACACTGAAAGAAGGGCTGCATCTGTGAGCCATCTAAGCAAGGTGCAGGGAGAACAACAGGAAATTACTTACCTTGGAATTCTACTTCTCAGACCAGCTCACCTTGCAGGATTCTCATTCCTGGAGCAAGACAGTGGAACTTCCCAAGCATAATGGTGTTTGGCCCCTAGGGAAGCCAATTCTCTCCCCTCTGGGGGTGGCATGTTTCCCTGGATCTCCAGACACTGGATTTCTTAATATTCTAGTAAGTTCCTTCTTGATCACAGTCAGCAGTCGCTCTGCCTGTTGAAGAGCTGCTCAGACCCCAGGGGTTCTTCTGGCTTTGCCCTGCTTTGAGTCTTTGTGCAGACTCCTTCCTTTCCAGTCAGGGCTGAGGGTTTATTTTTCATGAGTTGTCTGTGTGCCTTGCTCTTCCCTGCCCATCAGCTTAACCGTGGTTTGGTGAAGCCCTTGGCACTTTGCCAGGTAAGGCCTTGGCCTGTTTTACCCTGAGAAGGTCTTTGCAATGGCATTTGAGTGCTTTGAGATGGTGGCTCTTGCCCTTTGGGGTCGTTGCCTGACTGTTTCTGGGCAGCGGAGGCCTTGCCTTGAAGCACTGTTATGTTTCAGTACGCCGGAGCTTTCCTCCAGGTTTCCACGCTTCGCCTCCACTCTCCAGCGCTTTGGAGAACGTCCCCAGCACATTGGGGCTATCGCTATGCAGCAAATGGCATTTTTCCAAGGAGCTGTCCTCTGATTCTGGCCTTGTTAACCTGAAACGTTAATATCTCTGAAAAGCTTTACAGTGTCCATTTCTTTGGGGCAAATTCCCTGGGTTTCAGCCACAGCCCACGAAGCACAGAGCCCCCTCCTTCCCCCCCCCCCCCCCCGGCTGGCACAGAGTGACTCCGAGCAGGGCCCCAGAAAACTCCTAACATGGCATGGGCTCCTAGCAGAAAGCGCTGAAGAGACACCCTGTGTTGAGTGCTCTCCAGTTGCTGATGCATGGAAGGCGCTTGGCAGAGAGCACTGAGGGGGCGGTTGTGGCTGTCTGTATTCCCAGCTCTGAGGGGAAAGCACTGATGGGAGACCAGGCACTCAATTCCATCACCCATCAATACACCTGAAGCACCCAGCACAAAACAGTGATGGCAGGAGTGCAAGGGGTGGGCCCAGACCCTCCCTTAGCCATAGACACTACAACGAATTCAGGTGAATGTTCTCGCCGAGCCACCATCTCTCCTTCCACAGTGGGCCTGAAACGGAAGAGGTGGACGAGGCAGCATGAGGAGACGTGGGCGGGCGGGCGGGGGGGCTCTGAGGTTCTGGGAAGTAGGGAGCCAGGTGCAGGGGGCCCCAGGGGCTGGAGCTCCAGGAGGAGTCTCTGTCCCTGCTCCAGCCAGTTGCTGACCGCTTCAATCGCTGCTGCTTTTCCTCGCCATGGACTGGCCCCAGGTGAGAGAGATGGGCTGGGACCTTTTCCCCCTCCCCTCTTCTTGCACTGGAGAGACTGGGACAGGCTGGGACCTCTCCCGCCTCCACTCCACTCCCTCTGGAGAAACTGGGACTGGCTGGGACCTCTGCCCCCCCCCCATACCTCCTATTGGACAGACTGGGACCTCTGCCCCTCCCACCAGAGAGATTGGGACTGGCTGGGACCTCTCCACCCCACCCCTCCCCTCCCTGCCCACCAGAGAGACTGGGACTATCTGGGACCTCACCTAGGGTGACCAGAACTGTTCCGATATTTAACTCTTTTCCCCATGTCCCGATCAGTGTATGATTGGGATGCCATTTGTCCCAATATTTAAGTAAGGAGGTGAGCGGGAGGGAAGTGCCGACTCCATGGGTGCTCTGGGGCTGGAGCACCCACGGGGAAAAATTAGCAGGTGCTCCGCACCCACGCTCCCCCCTCGTCGCCTCCTCCTCCCTGCCCCCATGCACTGCGTCCCTGCTCCTTCCAGCACTTCCCGCCATTTAACAACTGTTTGACGGTGCTTAGGACTTTCCCCAGAGGGAGTGGGAGGAGTGGGGACACAGTGTACTATGGGGAGGAGGCGGAGAAGAGGCTGGGCAGGGGTGGGGACTTGAGGGAAAGGGGTGGAATGGGGGAGGGGCATGGGTGGTGCAGGGGCAGGAAGAGGCAGGGGGGTGGGCGACCACCCACTGGGCAGAAGGGAAGTTGACGCCGTAGGCTGGCGAGCGGGGGGGGGTTAAGAGGCGAGTGGTGGGTGGGGGACTGAGGAGGGATCAAGCGGTGGGCTGGGAGATGAGGAAGGGCGCGGTGGGGGGCTAAGCGGGGAAGGGGCAGGACCTGGGGCAGAGTGGGGATGGAGCCTGGGAGGAGCGGGGGTGGACTGTGGGCGGGGCTGATGGCACCCCAATGTGTCCTGATATTTTACTGTTGTGATCTGGTCACCCTAACCTCACCCGCCCCCACTCTCCTCCCACCGGAGAGACTGGGACCAGCCAGGACCTCCCCTCCATTTCCCTCCCACAGGAGTCCTACAGCTGACAGGCTTCTCTGAGAGAAAGCTTGGGTATGGATTGGGCCAGCACACAGACACGCAGTTAAGAAAATACATATTTATCATGTATATCTAGGAAAGGAGGTTCTGCAATCCCTAGTGTGGCAAATTGCCGGCACTACAATGATGGGTCCCGCACTTTCTCTTCTTGTGGGGGGTTTCAGGGTGCCATTTCTTGCCCCTGAACTGGGGTAACAGCTATCCTACTAGTATCCCAGGGAAGGGGAGTGGAGAGGGAGGGACCCGGGCCCGCCCTCTACTCCGGGTCCCAGCCCAGGGGCCCTATGATAGCAGGTGAACCATTTGTACCAGTGATTCTTTCCTCTGGGCTACTTCCCTCTCCTGACCTTCAGCTTGTGGGGCTTCCTGCCTTCCCTCTGCACAAGCCAGGTGTCCCTTTACCTAGGATCTTGGTCGTCTTAGCCCACCGCAGCACTTCTCAAAACTCTCCTCCGCTTTCCTCCAAACTGCTCTCTGCTCCACCACCAAACCACTCTCCTTTAGTTCCTCCAAACTGCTCAAACTCCTCCTCACTCTGCTCCAACTCCTCCTCTGGCTGATTGAAGCAGGGGGATTTTATCAGGTGACTGGCTTCAGGTGCTCTAATTGGTTTCAGGTGCTTTTAATTAATCTACAGGGAATAAGGCTTCTCCTCATCCTAGATCACTCTCCTGCTGCCTTCTGGCCATGCTGTATCACACTAGGTATATTTAGCTATTGTGAAAATTATGGTGTTTCTTAGCATTTTATTTGTTGAATTTAGGAAAGCTTGACTTGTTTTATTATTGTATTTTAATGTCCATAAATATGTAACCCAAAATAGTGCTAAAGGGAACTCTTAGGATAAGACGGTTACTCACCTTTGTAACTGTTCTTCGAGATGTGTTGCTCATATCTATTCCAGTTAGGTGTGCGCGCGCCTTGTGCACCATCGTCAGAAGATTTTTACCCTAGCTTAGTTAGCACTCGCTTAGCATTTGTTAATAGTTTTAAGTACTTTTAAGTAGTTGTTAATAGTTGTGATAGTTCTTGTTAGACTCTTTAGTGTAAATACTAGGGGGGGGGGGGGAGAAGGGGCTTCTCCCCTTCCCTCCCTACCGGGACCAGGCTGATGCCTGGTTCTCCGGGATTCAAGCCTTTCTCAGCCTGCTTCAAGCCGATGCCTACAGGGGACCCCCACGACTCCTGTCTGAAGTGCCTGGGGGAAGCCCACTTGACAGATTAGCGCTGGATCTGCAAGGCTTTTAAGCCTAGAACAAAGAAGGAGCAGGACTTTCGTCTGAAGCAGCTCTTGTTAGAAGCAGCACTTAGCCTGATGTCGGCCCCGCACCGAGACCCGGCACCGATGGTACGCAGCGTGCCGGCGGCACCGGAGTGCCCAAGCACCAGTAAGGAGCCCCGGCACCGGACGACTCTGGCCCCGTTGCCAGCGAGGCGCTGCTCTCTGTCCCCAGGCCTGAGGAAACAGACCCCGGCACCGCCTCTGATGCCGTTGCAGCCGCAACCCGTACCGGACCGCTCGGCCAAGGCTCTGGCGCCGGCCCAGGCACAGTTGCCTCCAGTACCGCAAGGTCCGTCGAGTTCGGTGACCGTGAGCTCCCCGGTACACACCGAGGTCGAGCTGGCGCTGCCGTCCACATCGGACACTTTCTCTGCAGCTTACCGCTTACCGAACCGGCACCGCAACAGCCTTCGGTGCCGCTGGTGTGGATCGTCCCTTTGCGAGGGAAGCCCGCCATGATGTGTCCTCCATCGCACACTGGAGCCGGACGACGCCGATCCTGGTCTAGATCGAGGTCCCAGTCCCGCTCCAGGCGCAGGTCCCAGTCACGGCACCACTCGCAGTCCCGGCGCCGAGCCCCATCTCGGTGCCGTTCGACGTCGCGTGGATCGACTTCCAGGTACGGTCGACACCATTACGACTCCCGGCACCACTCTCGATCTCGGTGCCAGTCCCAGCGCAGGTCCCCGGAGAGCCGGTCCCATCGTCGATTGACCCAACGTTCCTCTTCGAGGTCCAGGTCGGGCTCTCGGCACTGAGACACTCGCCGGTACCGTTTGAGGTCCCAGTACCGCTCCCGCTCCCAGCGCTCATCTCCTTCAGCACGGTGCAGCATGGCACCACGTGCCAACCTGCAGGAGCGCTCCGCTCCACCCTGGCCGTCCCGCTCCGCTTCCAGGTCATCCCAAGCAGAGAGTGGATACCACATAGACCAGGGCCATGAGATGGAGGGACCTAGCCACTAGCAGGTGGACACACAGGACCCTTGCCAGGGACCTCAGCAGGGGCCCTTTTGGACACCATGGGCTTACCATCAGGCCCAAGGTGTCCCTTTCAGGGCCTCTCAATCAGCCCACTCAGAGCCCTGTGTACCAGAGGCCACAGTGTTCCGCCCTCCCCCAGAGGAGCCGGAGGCAACACCCCAACCACCTGCTGAGGCCCGAGACCCTAATGCCGGGGACCCTGAGCCGGGAGAGCTACCCCAGCATGACCTCCCCCAGGACCCATTAGTCCCCGGGTTGTCCTCCTCATCTTCCCCGGATGAGGCAGTGGCGGGAATGTCCTCCTGTGGCCCACCACCCATTGACCTCTGGGACCACCAGAAACTGCTCCGCAGACTGGCGCAGAACATGAACCTGCAGGTGGAGGAGGTGGTGGAGCTAGAGGATCCCGTAGTGGATATCCTGTTGGCTGATGCTCCCGCCAGTGTAGCCCTACCGTTTTGTACGGACAATCCAGACCAACGCCACTACAAGCTGGCAATCTCCAGCTTCAATTCCCCACACTGCCAGGGGCGTGGAGAGAAAATACATGGCGCCCTCAAAAAACTTTGAGTACTTATACACTATTAACAAATGCTAAGCGAGTGCTAACTAAGCTAGGGAGGTGGAGATCAGCTAAGCTGCACTCCACAGTTCCAACAACTGTCACAGGAGGTAAGAAGGAACTGAGAGGGCGCTGGGTCGGCTGGGGTATATATTCGGTGCTGCAATGGCACCACTCCAGGGGGCGCCAGCCGACCCACCGAGTGTTGCTAGGGTAAAAATCTTCCGATCGTGCACGCAGCGCGTGCACACCTAATTGGAATTGATATGAGCAAGCACTCGAAGAAGAACATCTATTTTGATCTTCTGCATAACACAGACCACAGAGTCTCAACCAGTAATTTCTGCATTAAACCCATCACTTCTCTTTGAGGTAAGGTATCAGTTTTAGAAAGATTCCGGTCAGTAGCGGCGCCATGGTTTTTGCTGCCCTAGGCGGCAGTGCTCCTTCGCCATAATCGGCGGCAGCTCCTGTGAAGCTGTGTTCTTGGTGGCATTTCAGCAGCCGCTTTTCTTGCTGCTGAATCGCCATCGGGAAACAAGTCGCTGCCAAAATGCCGCCGAGGGCGGTGAAATGCCGCTCCCTAAATCCTGCCGCCCTAGGCGACCGCCTAGGTTCACCTAGTGGAAGCGCCAGCCCTGATTCCCGTCCTGACATAAAGACTTCAAGTGATTGACAATCTACCATGCCCTAGGTAAGTTATTCCAGTTAATTACCCTCACTTTATTTCTAGTCTGCATTTGACTACCTTCAGTTTCCAAACATTGGATCTTTTTGTGTCCTTTTCTACTACATTGAAGAGCCATCTACTATCAGAAATCTCTTCTCCATGTAAGTACTTGTAGATTAGTGGTGTTCAACCTTTTTTAATTTGCAGACCCCTAAAAACTTTCAAATGGAGGTGTAGAAACCTTTGGAAATCTTAGACATACTCTGTGGACGTCGGGAACCGTGGACCACAGGTTGAAAACCACTGTTATAGACAATGTTCAAGACACCTCTTAAACCTCTCTTGGATAAACTAATTAGACTGAGCTTCCTATGGTTCTCATTATAAGCCATGTTTTCCAGACTTCAAATCTTTCTTGTGGTTTTTTTCTGAACACTTCCCAATTTTTCAGCCCTCTTTTTGAAGCATGGGCACCAGAACTGGACATAGTATTCCAGCAATAATCTCACCAATGCTGTACACACCTCCCTACTTCTCCATATTTTCCCCCCGATTAAAAATTGCATTTTTTAAAGATGAGGTAATTTTTGTGAAAAAAAATCTATTTTTGACCTTTTGGGGGATTTTGTCGAAAAAAATAAAACCTGGAATACTGAAAATTTGCCTCAAACTGAACATTTTTAGTTTAAAATTTTCAATGAATATCCCAAGCATTTCAAAGACATTTTGTCCAAAATGTCACAGGAAAAATAATTTCCCAGCAACATCTAGCAACAAAACAGCTTCCAGGGAATTCCGGGAGCTAGCCCTCACTACTGAAACTAATACAAGAAAAATGAAGGTAATTTGGAGACTGTGACTGTGGGTTTTATTAAACCCTCTAATAGAAAATAAATTTCTTTCTTCCTGTTGTGTACGTACCGGGCTGGGTGACAAGGCGTAATGATAATTTCCTGGTTAATAAGAGTTATACTGGTATTCAATAATTCATATGTATCTCACACACTGAGATTTTATTAAGTGCTGTCTCACGTTTTATTGCATATATAACATTACTTGTGGCATACTTAGCCAGAGTTGTTTTGTAACAAACCAGTAAACTTGGTTTTAATCAGTTGCCCCCAGCACCTGGTGTTGGCTATTTTATAAACAAAGAACGAGTCAGTAAGGAGGAAGGGAAGACTATTGTGACTGCTCTTGAAACACTGCTACTCAGATTGGAAGCTCTTTGGGGCAGAGGCCATCTGTACGGCACTTAGCGCAATGGGGGCCTGGTCCATGATTAGGGCTCCTCGCTGCTACAGTAATACAAATAACATCTGAGAATGACCGGGATTACAATCTCTAACTTTGAGACTATACGCTGGCCACCCAAGGGTTAATTTGATGACAGCCTCTCTCATTTTTAATTTCTCTTCTATGAAGCTATCAAACTCTGGTGTTGTGGCTGATTTGACCTATAGTGATCTCAAACCCTCCTAGGCAACCTTGGTGGCTTCAGTATTTATGATCCAGAACAAATGCTTACATGGCATCATTTATCAGTGCAAGTAACGTTTCCTTTCCTGTTGAGTTTAACATTAAAAATCCCTTGGCAATAACCCTCCCCCCCCTCCCCTGCCCCCAGCTGCATTGCAACAGACAAAAATGAAACTGGAGCTCTGGTGACGCAGTAGAAGTATGCTGTATGGGTAGGGCCAAAGGCTGTGGGTGCCATCACCAGTAGGCATAGTTTGACTTCTATACAGGAGGCGAGGCGCTCCAGTCAGGCCAACAGCACCATGTATGTGTGTGTGTGTGTGTGGGGGGGCAAATTCCACACCTGCCAGAGGCGTGCAGTTTGGGGGGCAATGCCCCCCAGAACCCTCCAAACTACACCCATACTCTGTTACACAGCCGCTCTGCTCTCAAAGCAGCAGCAGCAGAGTGAGTTATGGTCTCAAAAATCAGCTACACAGAGAAGGAAAAATTGGTGTGTTGCACAGGTGATTGCCATGGGGGGCGGGGGAGACCACACAGACTTGGAGCAAAGCTGTTAGTGTAACTGAGTGAATTACTGCAACAGGCAACCAAGTTATATTTCTACCAATTTGACCTATGTTGTATGAAGACAGAATTGTTGGTCTTTAGTGTAAAGATCTAGTTGATCTTCAGTAACCGTGATAACATGTATGGGCTAGAACAGTTCTTGGATATTTTGCACAGCTGAGCTTTGGGGTTTTTTAATGCAGTAGGTATTTGTGGCAGGCTGGGTATTTTGAAAGGCTGAGACCTGTCTCTTTCATGGGAGGGAAGGAGCATACAGTATGAACCTGACAATCCCAGACCTCTATTATTTGCAGTACTGAATGGGTACATGGGCGGAGATTGTGAAGCTTAATCAGCTTCTCAAGCAGCTGTTTGCAAAAGGTTTTGGCCATTGTCTTCTAATACTTCTGTGTTTGAAATGAAAAGAGACAGTCCCTTTACTAGCTATAGTAACTATTTCAGATGTTGGAGAAACTAGAGATCTTACTTTGTGAATGATACAAGATTAAAAAAAAAAAAGTCCGTTTAACCTTTTGCCCCCTTCCTGAAACTTAAAAAAAATATTTTTTTTTAGAAAGCAACTCTAGTTTTGGCATAATGCATTGACCAGGGACTTGGAAGCTCCCGGATTCTGTTTCTAGCTGTGCCCATAACTCACTGGGTGGTCTTGGACAAATAATTCAACCTCTCTCTGCCTCCGTTTCCCCACTGGTGAAATGGAGATACTTACTGAACTCTCAGAGATGTTGTGGGGATTTATTCCTGAAAAAAACAAAGGGCTTTGAAATTCTAAAGAGCTATACTACTGCCAAGTGTTTATTATTGTTTTGGTGTGAAATTTCTTATTGTTAAAAATGTTCTCCTGACCTTTCTTTTTACAGGTAAACTAGAAATGGCATGTTCCTCGCTCCTGTTTGCATGCTAATTAAGCTTATTTAAAATTTGGTTTTCAGAGGCAGTTTATCCCAGGCAATGTGACAAAGGTTGATGAAAAGGTTTACTGTTGTAGAAATTGTTGGAAAGGCTAATTCTCACCTATAGTAAACATAAATTGTAAAATCTTAAAATCAAAATACTTCGCTCCCAAGAATAAAAGATTGAATACCAAAAATAGATTCTCCTTCTGATCTGGTGGAATTATCAATAGGCTCATTAATATAAATCTACATGTTCACCATGCAGTTGTGGGTTGCCACAACATAGGAGCCTGTGCTTAACTGGGGGAAAAAACCCCACTCTATAAAGAGAATAATAGATACAATGGATTGGGAATGTACTATTGAGAGACTGGTGAGCATTAATGAATAGTTGAGCTGATTATTCCTTCATGTGGCAGTCATTTTCATGTCTGTAAAATATTTATCTACTACTATTTGGAAACAACTACTATTCTTCCTTAAAACAGGCCCTTCTTCCTAGCTGGTGCTACAACCCAGTGCGTCCTGGGGGACACAACTCTTAGCAGGGATGGTGCATAGAAAGTCTCATTGCTGTTGTGCCCACTGCTAGCCTTTTGCCCTCCTTCTCTCCATGGCCACACAACCACTGCTGTTTTACTTCATTATTGGTAGGCACTGGGAGGGAAGCCGCTGTTTTGTTTCATTAGCACATATCCGGTTGTGAAGGCACAGGCTTTTGCTCTAGTTTGTTGGGATGGACTGGGAGTGATTGCTCAACATGGCTTTTAAGTTAAGGCACCAGTTTTGTTTTCTAGTCTTGGTTTTCCCCTATGGGGTTGCAACATGGGCAAGGGTTAGCTTAGTCCTTCTTCCTCCCAGCCCCACCTAGAAAAGGTTGAATCAGTATTTAACATTCAAGGAAGAAATGGATTAGCCTCCCAAAGGAGGATGGGATTTGGAGTTGGGGGCATACACCATTTGTAAAGCATCATGCATCAGATCTATTCAAAGTTGGTCCACTAAAAGATGTTACCCACCTGCCTTGTGTGTCTCATCCTGGGACCAACACGACTAGACCCCCACTGCAATCTACTCAACTGTGAGGACTGGCCCTGAGAACAGCATTCCTCTGAGAGGGGGTAGCTTATAGTACACATGGGGTGCAGGCTGGTTAGGACTTTAGACACACAGTGAGTAGCTGTTTTACATGAGAGTAAGAACAGAAATAGCTAAAGGTAGCAGAGATCCTTACTGTTGTCTCTTAACCTCTGTGCCCACTTGCTAAAAACAGCCAGGACCTTCTGGCTTCAGTTAAATGTAATTAATAAAGTTGTGGCCCTTTGGCCATTTAAAACATAATAAAGTGGCTGTTGAAAGCTTTCAGAAGAGCTGATATTAACAGCGCAATTCAGCATCCACTTTAAATCAATGGAAAGACTCCAGTTGTCTTCAGTGAGTATTGGTTTGGGTTCTATGTGAGACAAGGGAAATGCATGAAGTACAGGGCACCATCTGAACAGTAGTATTGAAAATTTTGTATCCTGAGATTTAACTGCTGTCATGGTTTGTATCATCCCATTGATTGATTGTATAGCTTTCTGCGATATACATTTACACCAGATAAGATTATTTAATGACTATGAATGGGGAGCATAGAAAATATGATTGGAGAACTGATAAAGCATTTAAAACATAAGTTATTCTTTGAAATAGCTGGGGATATAATTGTGGCCATGGCAATTTATAGACTACAAAAGACAAAACTTGAGAAAATTTCCTCAAGATGTATGGCTGCATAAGGATAGCAGAATGAATACAACCGATTTCACTTTTCTTTGGGCTGTAGGCTAATTGTTTCAATAAGAGGTCAACAAGTTATTTTTATACAAAACCAGACAGATGAGATTCTGTAGAAGCTCCTCCCCTACCCCCCCCCCTTTTTGTTGCTGTCAGTTGAATTCATTGTTAGTGCTGGTTAACGACGAAAAACTGAGTTTTTGACAATTTTTTTCATAGTTTGTTTTTCTCAGATTTAGATTCTCTTTAAAAAAAAACCAACACCTGAAAGATAAAATATTTTGATTGAATATGCTTCCACAGTGCCTCATGTGAATTATAGCTTCAGTGCCTTATCTTCCCCTTCTTCACTATGGACTACATCTCCCATGATGCATCACCTATCCTCCCCCCAAGGGAAGACTATGAATCTCCCATGATGCACTAATCTGACCAGGGATCTCAGCCTATAGAAAAGAATGGGAGCATGAGACACTCAACCTACAATTCCCAGGAGGCAACCAGGTTGCATTTCCAAATTGAACTAAGTTTGGTATTTGGTAAGGTTGGAAATATTTTGGAGATGGTTGATAGGGACTTTCCAACCAGCTCTAATAAGTATGCTTGTACAGAGCCTTTTACTTGGTCATATACAGGACAGACTGAAATATTCAAAGAGTGAAAGAAACAGCAATTAGCATGCATCCCCACCCCCCTCAACTCTTAGTTACTACAAACCAAAATGGGAATATTCTACTGTGGCTTTTATTTGCCTCTGGAAAAGGCACTCATCAGTATAGAGGTTCCCAAAGTGTAGTCTGCAGAGAGCTGGATGGTCACAGGGTCTGGCTTCTCCTGGTTTTCATCTGCTGAACAGTATTAAAAGAAGCTAAAAACACTACAGTTTCCTAATATTACCTTTCCGTGTAATTGGCTGCTGTAGTTGCCGCAGGAATGCTCTGGGAAGTGCTCATGACTAAGGAGCACATTGGTCCACAAACTTTCTTTTTGGATGTTGTCCAATTTGTAAAGAAATATGGGATCTCACTCCCACCATACCCACGTTATTGAAGCCAAGAGGGAATGAAACAAGCATTTTAAATTGTACTCATGTCAAAGTTAAATCAACCACAAATCAGTACTATCCTTTTGGGGTTGGTAGCATATTAATATGGTGTTGCTTAGGTCCAACACTGACTTTCTTTACTCAAAGGTACATCTCATACAGCATCATTGGAGGATGCTTCTTATGTAGGTTAGTAAGATGAGACAAAGTATTGTCTGGGCACAGAGGCTTTCCCACTCCCATGAGGCCACCAATCTACTGCCTTAAAGAAAGGTGTAAACCTCCCATCGTGCCTCAAGCCATTTATGTAACAGGGTAAAGACCTTCCTGAGATCTGATTAATTGTAGCTTGTATAACCATGTCTAAAATCTATCTACATCATTAATTATAAAACACACATGCCTCACTCTGGCAAGTGACTCTGAGTGGGTGGGTGGAGGCTGAACAAGCTGGGAGTCATTAGGCTTCAAACAACCAAGAAGACTCAAAGTTTTGTTTATATCAACAAGACCACGAGGAAGCTTTAAAATGTTCATTGTGACGCTGCTGCAGCAGATCATCCTTTAAGAGAAATTCTGGAGCCTGAACAGATTCATAGTGCGTATCTCAATGGATTCAATCATATTTCATCCAAATAGAATCCAGTAGACTGGGATGCCCACTAGAAGCAGGTTTGTGTGTCTGCATTTACTGTGATATTGTGTGCTGCTCACTGAATTAAATTAGGCCTGAATAAAGACCGGGAGTGGATGGGTCATTACAAAAACTAATTTCCCCATACTGTTACTCACACCTTGTCAATTGTTTGAAATGGGCTACCCTCATTACCACTACAAAAGTGATTTTTCCTCCTTTGGTATTCTATTGTTAATTGAATTGTCTTATTAGACTAACCCCCCACTTGGTAAGGCAACTCCCATCTTTTCATGTACTATGTATATTGTGACAAAGTTCCTCCTCTACCCTGGTGGGTCCTGCGCTTATTGGCGGATTTTGCTTGCCTCAGAGATCTTCCCCTCTGGTAGAACCCACAGTCCAGGTTAACGCCTCCTGTGTCTGATCAGGAGTTGGGAGTTTTGGGGGGAACCCGGACCTGCCCTCTACTCCGGGTTCCAGCCCAGGGCCCTGTGGACTGCAGCTGTTTAGAGTGCCTCCTGGAACAACTGCATGACAGCTACAACTCCCTGGGCTACTTCCCCATGGACTCCTCCCAACACCTTCTTTATCCTCACCACAGGATCTTCCAGCAGTACGCCCTCTCACTCTCAGCTCCTAGTGCCTCTTGCTCCCAGCTCCTCACGCGCAACCTCCTTCCACAGCTCCTGACATCCCCCCCCCCCCCCCCCCACTAACTGGGAGGCTTTTAACTAGTTCCAGCCAGCCCTTGATTGATTGGGACACCTGAAGCCAATCCAGCCATCTCCACTGCTTTTTCTAGAAGGATCTTAATTGGCCCCAGGTGTCTTGATTAACCTGGAGTAACTGCCATTTGGTTAGCAAGGTATCAGGGATTTGTTTAGCCTGGGGCTAACATACTGGTTCCTCACCACTTTCCTATAGCCATCTGGCCTTGCCCCGTCACAATATATACCTGCTACTGTATTTTCCATTCCATGCATCTGATGAAGTGGGTTCTAGCCCACAAAAGCTTATGCCCAAATACATTTGTTAGTTTCTAAGGTGCCACAAGGACTCCTCGTTGTTTTTACTGAATATACTTACTTATATTTTATTACATTTAACAATTATTCAGTCACAGAGTCTACTAATGGTGGCAAGCCACAAAACAGATGCAAAGGCTATCAGTCAAAAATATTTCACTTTCTTGTTGCTTTATGGATAAACAAACCACAGATTTCATCACGAATCTGTGGTGATGGGCCAGGAGCCACTGGGACTAGTTCAATGAGGGGTCTGCCTAGTGCACACTGGGAGTTAAAGCGAATGACAGGAAATACTACAGAGCATGGGAGATCAAATGAGGCCATTTCAGTGATCTGCTTAGTTTTGGATGCCATATTTTAAAGAGATTGCTAAGGACTAGAGAATGGCAGTGAAGATAAACAGAATTATGGCGAGATTTAAGGAGGAACTCCCTAGTGGAAATTCCAGGTGAACATTTCCAAGTCATTTCTACTGACCGTTGATTGTCCAACAGAGCAATGGGTCTTAGTGGTCTCCTGGGCCTCCAATAGAAACCAACAGAGACCACTTGAAAGAGTCTAATGGAGCCTACTGGAATCTCCACAAAGAACTAACTGAAGTAAACTTTTGAA
This sequence comes from Chelydra serpentina, assembly GCA_037349315.1. NCBI lineage: Eukaryota > Metazoa > Chordata > Testudines > Chelydridae > Chelydra > Chelydra serpentina. The sequence goes on along the minus strand of JBAIAC010000035.1, from coordinate 35,020,372 downwards.
GGGTACACTAAACAGTCCCTCCTTTTATGCTCATTGTATGAGATGAGAGGTCACACAAGGTTAATGGCAGACAAAGTTACTGGCCTGTGCACACTAACCCATAGCCTTTTTGTAGCCCTGGCCAACAGTCATGTACGTCCAGGAACAAAGACCAGTCTTTTATTAGCTCATCTTTAAAACATGGTGATCAAAAATAAACTAGATCTTGGTCAAAAATAGATCAAGTGAAGCCACTTCAGTGCTGAGACTAGAAGGGAAATCTAGCAGAGAATTGGAGATGGTGGCAGTAGTGCTGGCAGACTGTCCTAAAAGCAAGTGGTATTGAAGAAAAATCAGAGTGAATTCTTCTCCGTTGTTATTTAGGAAATACATGCCCAGTGTATAGCTCCTTAAAACCAGGATTACTATGATTTTCCCCACCCAAAAACACGCACTGAAAAAAACCCCAAAAACTTCAGGAAGGTTTTATTACATTAAACAAGATACATATCATGTAACTCACTTTCTAAGCATATTTATTCCTCAATAATAAAAAGCCACATTGTCTAAAATAGGAAAGTTTGTCATCTTATACTTTTACTGCCAGTTCTACAATGTCTCAGTCTGCTCTCTAGTTTGGCTAACCACTTCGTAGTATCTTCCCTTAGTCAAAGTATAACAATATCTAACTTATTTGCTATTTCAGCATCTAACTTATTAAGAAGCTTTGGCCAAACCAATCTGAATATACTATAAGCATGCCTGATTGAACTGAAGTGTCAAGAGCACAGGCTTATTGTTAATTCACCTTCAGCTGCCCTGTCTTCCATGGTTATTTACATAATATTTTGTCATTTTGAGGGAAAACTGACAACCATCTTTGCAAATGTAAATTTGGGATAGAAAACTGTATCTTTAATTTTAAATGAGATAAGAAAGGGTCTTAAAAAACATGTTCTATCAGCCATGTTTCAGCCTTCTCTTCCTATTTTGGTTTCAACCTGTGCCCTTTGCATTTGGGATCAATCATGTTGGCTGAGTTATAAAAAGGTTTTACAGCGTCTCTGAATCATTTTGCCCGTGTGGTCCCAGTTCTTTATTGTCAAATAGATCAAGCCAAATGTCCATTGGTACTGCAACTGCAGTGCCATCGGTTTGTAATCTGTAAAGTCCCTTTAAAAAATCCTTTCGTGCTTTTGTAAGTTTATTTCCTTTCTGCAGAATTCTCATTTTGTAAAATGCCTGCTATGTTCCAATCAAAGTACTCCACTGGCTCTCTGCAAGTATCAATGGACTCATGGAAGTTGGCAACAAATGTGAAGAGTTCCACTGAGAGTCGTTTACAAGTCAGGAGTCAGCCCGCCTCTTTCAACCAACCACTTGTGAAGTTGTTTATGACTACAGAAGAATGTTTGAATTTCCACATTATGCTTTAGCATTGCATTAGATGTTACTTCTCTCTCAATAAAGTTCAGAAGTTTTGATTGATTGCATCTGAGAAGTTCTCTGAGCCTTCTCATTCCGTTCTCATTGTCTGAGAAAATAGCACAGAATCCTTTGTTATACTCCTCTATATTTTCGGATGGCATCTTTAGTACCTTGTCTTCAATACTCTGTAGCCTTCTTTCCGGTTGTAGAATCAATAGCATTAAGTGGAAAGGCATTTTTCTCTGGTGGGTGCTTGCAGCCATTATCAGGTTATTTCTCATGTTTGATAAACTTTTTTTACATTAAATGACAATGCTGAATCTTTATTTCTCCTTCTAATTTTCCTTTCTCCATTTGCAGCATCTACTAGTAAACCTTTCAGTTGAACTTTGTCTGAAGATATATCCAAAGTGAAGGGCTTCAAATTATTGCGGTTGCTTTTTGTATTACAGTGAAGGTGAACATGGGCGTGTGTGCCGGGTGTGCTAAAGAAGGAAAGAGCTCTGGGGGGGTGGGGCTGTGTGCTCCTGCGGGGCAGCGTGTCTGGCTCTGCGCTGAGCCAAACGCTGCTGGAACCGCATGGGTAGGGGAGCGTGGGGGTTGAATAAGGGGCAGGAGCAGTCAGGAGAGGACAGGGAGCAAACCCATGCTCCACAGTTTGGGGGCGTGGGGGGCTCTTACCTCGGGGGCAGCTCCCCCCTCCCCAGTGTCCCTGTAGCAGAGGCAGGGCTGCTCCACACGCTGCCTCCCTCCCAGGGCTGACCCGGTTCCCAGCCGATTGGCCAGGAATCTGACCAATGGGAGCTGTGGGGGGGCAGTGCCAGAGCTGCCTGACCACGCCTCCCCAGCAGGGAGGGGGAGGGAGCTGCAGACACAGAGAGAGAAGCAGGAATCTGTCACTATCAGACATGGGAGGGGGCAAACAGATGGAGCTGGGGGCAGGAGAAAGGAGCAGCAATGCCCCGGGGCTGGCATAGAATACACAGTACAGAGGGGGCTTCCTGGGGGGGAGGGGTATAGCAACACTCCCTTCCCCCACAGACCAGACCCGGGCTGCAGCTGGCTCTGTCCATCACCACCCCCCCAGAGACCCACACAACCCTCTGCCCCCCTGGAAGATTCCCACCAGCCCCTGTGCCCCCATCACCCATCTCCAGAGAGCCCCCCCTTTGTGCCTCCAGAGACAGCTCCCCTCCCCGCTGCCTCCCCTGCTCGCAAGCTCCCTATAATCTCCGCCTTTGCCTTCCCCCTCCCTGCCCCCCCCCGGCTCATTGGCCAGGAGGCTCCCAGACTGTTGGCCACCAAGGCCAATGGGAGCTGCACCTGAGGCAGGGGGCCTGCTTGCAGATGCAGACCTGCCCAGCTGTGCCTCCACAGCATGGGGAGGGGGGAGCCATAGGTGAGCAAACCCCGCTCATCATCATCACAGGCCCAGCAATTCTCTGGATATTTAATTTCACTGAGGCAAGTAATTTAATCTGCTCTCCCTTTCCAGACAGTTTGTGGCTTTTGTAAAAAAACTTAGTTTCTTTGCAAAGAAGTCCAGTTATAGTTTTTCACTTTAGAAGTATATTTTCTGGGTGTTCATAAGCTCATTTATTTTGTTAAGTCACTTGAATTGTACCTGTTTTTTTCCATTAGTCCAAAAACACACGGAAGATGTGCAGATTTTTATTTCTGTGAGCCAAACCACCCTATGTAGAGATGTAAATGTCAGAGAGCTAGAAAAGCTCGGCAAGGGTAAGGGTCCCTTCAGGAAATTGTCCTCGTCATTCATTCTGCTGGGCATTCTATTCTATTGTTCCCTCTCACAGTGATAGTGATCAGTGTCTCCACCCACAGGGGAGATGCAGAAGACTGGGCCAACCCTGTAGCCACTTTGCCTCTATCCTGGTTCTGTCTGCTCCCTCTACCAGCCCCTTTGGTCTCCCTGGAATTCCCCCTACCATTACTCCCTCTGGGTCGTCTTTGTCTGGTGCTTCTCATGAAGTAAAGTTGTCATTACAGGTAATGTAATCTCTGTAATGTATTTAATTTTGATGTATTTATTAAGTGTTAATTAATACACTATGGGAGTCCCCCTTCAGCCCTCTATATAAATTGATCCTCCTCTTTCCATGTTTTGCCCATAGGGTTTTCTGCAGCCCTAGGGCAACCAGCAATAACACCTGCACCTTTCCAATGGGGTGAAGGAAGGGGACCATGGGATCCCTATTTATGTGATTTGCAAGTGTTATCATTACTCAGGGTACCAAATGTGTTTAAATGATACAAGTGCCATGTAAAATCCCAAAGCAAGCTCATTTTCATTTCTCATATAATAATCTCATATACATGAAAATTGACTATCTTTGTATATGCCTGGTTATCACTACAGCAAAAATTTGGTTTTTTGTGTCTCATTTTTTAAGTTTGTATTTTTAAAGTAAAGTTTAGTTAATTTAAACAAAATTACGTTTAGTTAAGTTTTAGTTTCTTTATTTTTATTCATCAAACTAATGTCCTTTATGATTGAGTATTCAATAAATGTTTGCCTTTAAAAAATAAATAAAATTCCCTGGGTACACACCCTAATGAAATGTGCAGCGCATGCCTATGAAGGTGAAGTTGTTAGTGTAAAAGAAGACTGCAGCTTCCTTATCAAGTTCAAGTCTATGCCTTTCTATTGTTTCTATGGAATAATTACCATCTTGGGATGTCAAAGAAACAGAGTGCTCCTGAATGAACCTGATGTTGAAGAGTTGGAACTGGAACTTAAATTATTATCACGGCTATATTTTGATGACACTGATCAAAAATATCTTAACTGCAGGAGCAAACTCAATGGTCCCTATGAGTCTATAATGTTTAGCTCTCCCACCTCAGACAGTTTCATTCAATGGCACGTCTGATCTTTAAGAATCTGAAGAAAGCAATTTTCAGACCAGATGACATCCTCCTCAGCTGCACAGGCCACTGCAGAAAATTATTTTGACAAGCGGTCCTGTGACCAGAAAGCCACTGGGTTTCACAGATGGGGATATGTCTAAATAAGAGGCAGAATACTCCTCCCGTCAGGAGGTTCATACTGTTGGACGGTATCTACCCAAACCAACCACCACAAATGGAGACAAGCTTATGGTGGTTGTTTTTGGTGGAGATGCTTTATTTATAGAGCTGTCAAGCGATTAAAAAATGAATCATGATTAATCGCACTGTTAAACAATAGCATACCATTTATATAAATATTTTTGGATGTTTTCCACATTTTCAAATATATTGATTTCAATTAAAACACAGAATACAAAGTGTACAGTGCACACTTTATATTTATTTTTGTTATGAATATTTGCACTGTAAAAATAAATACTATTTTTCAATTCACATAATACAAGTACTGTTGTGCAATCTCTTTATCATGAACGTTGAACTTACATATGTAGAGAGTTATGTACAAAAATAATTGCATTCAAAAATAAAACAATGTAAAACTTTAGAGCCTACAAGTCCTACTTCTTGTTCAGCCAATTGCTCAGACAAACAAGTTTGTCTACATTTTCAGGAGATAATGCTGCCCGCTTCTTGTATACGTCACCTGAAAGTGAGAACAGACATTCGCATGGCACTGTTGTAGCTGGCGTTGCAAGATATTTAGGTGCCAGATGCGTTAAAGATTCAGATTTCCCTTCATGCTTCAACCACCATTCCAGAGGACATGCGTCCATGCTGATGATGAGTTCTGTTCGATAATGACCCAAAGCAGTGCAGACCATCACATGTTCATTTTCATCAGCTGAGTCAGATGTCACCAGCAGAAGGTTGATTTTCTTTTTTGGAGGTTTGGGTTCTGTAGTTTCCGCATTGGAGTGTTGCTCTTTTAAGACTTCTGAAAGCATGCTCCACGCCCCGTCCCTCTCAGATTTTAGAAGGCACTTCAGATTCTTAAATCTTGGCTCAAGTGCTGTAGCTATCTGTCATAACCATACAGCTAAGGGTAGCCTAGAATTCCTCCTTACCTGTAAGGGGTTAAGAAGCTCAAATAACCTGGCTGGCATCTGACCAAAAGGACCAATGGGGAAAGAAGATACTTTCAAATCTTGGGGGGGGGGGGGGGCGAGGCTTTGTGTGTTCTCTTGAGAAGCAGAGAAGCATCAGAAAACTCCATCGCCTATAAACCATCCTAAAAGTCTAAAAGAATCTTTTGCTACCCTGTAAAGTCTATTTTCCATCCTGATTTTACAGAGGTGATTTTTACCTTAAAAAAAAAAAAAAAAAATCCTCCTTTTAAGAACCTGATTTTTCCATTGTCCTAAGACCCAGGGGTTTGGGTCTGTGATCACTTTGTAATCAACTGGTTAGGATATTATTCTCAAGCCTCCCCAGGAAAGGGGATGTAAGGGATATTTTGAGGGAATAGGAACTCCAAGTTGTCCTTTCCCTGATTCTGTGTTAAATTACTTGGTGGTGGTAGCAGTACCCATCCAAGGACAAGGAAGGATTTGTGCCTTGGGGAAGTTTTAACTTAAGCTGGTAAAAATAAGCTTAGCGGGTCTTTCATGCGGGTCCCCACATCTGTGCCATAGAGTTCACAGTGGGGAGGGAACCCTTGACATGGTAGCAAAGCGGTGGGATCATTTTGAACCAGAAGCACAGAGGGTTTAAAAGGATTTTTTTCTCTCTCTCTCCTTTTGGCTGCTTGGAAAGCAGGGAGGTGTTTTTTTTTTAAAGCTGGGAGCACCTGGATTTTTTTTTGTTCTCTGCCTGAGGGCAGGGTAGTTAACCTCCTGCAGGGGAATTCACAAGTGTTTTTTTTTTCTTTCTAGCTCTCGGGTTAGGCTAGATTAAACACAGAAAAGCTAGGATGACTGACAGTGACATCCAAAAGAAATTAGAATTAGCCAGATTTGAAGCTGATGAGAGACAAAAGGAACATGATAGACGGATGGCCTTAAAGCGCTTGGAATAGGAAGCAGAAGAGTCTGCCCACAAGAGATTTATGGAGGAGAAAGAAAGAGAGAGGAAGCATGCACTGGAGTTAGAGATGGCAAGGGCTAAGCAGAATATACCAGACAACCCTAGCAATCCTTCTCCAGGTACCGCTTCCCATCCCAGGAAGTTCCCCACCTACAAGGCAGGCGATGATACCAAGTCCTTCTTAGAAAATTTCGAAAGGGCCTGCCTTGGGTACAGCATCTCTACAGACCAGTACATGGTAGAGCTCGGGCCGCAGCTCAGTGGACCCTTGGCAGAGGTGGCGACTGAAATGCCTAAGGAACACATTAACAGTTATGAACTTTTTTTTTAAGGTACATCCTAGATGGGAAGCCCACAACGGTAATCGAGGTGGAGGAGATTGGAGCCAAATGGGTGGAGGTGGCGGAAAAGAAAAAAACTAGTAGCAGTTGGAGCGGATATCAGAAGGGGCAACCTTATGCATACCATAAGAGAAAATGAGGAGTTCCTGGATAGACGTCACGATAGGCTATTGTTAGTTTTATATAACACTGATCTACAGCCAAAATGCTTCTGAAATAAATGTAGTCAAACTTTACTAATTCTGGGTCACGGAGAACGAAAATGATGCTTAAAATTGTTGATTGGCTCTAGTTTTCAAGACATGCTATTGGATCAGTATATAGGACCCTTGACTTGGGAATGGCGGAGGATAAGTGAGTTATAAAAGGAAGGGATCTCAATTTAAACCAGAAATGACTAAAATACATCTTTGACTGGATCTATGAATAAATCTATGACTGGGTTTGGACAGTACTTGCTTTTTAGGCAAAACAATGAATGATGCAATCTGAAGCTGGTATTGTATCATACATGATATGAATTGCATCATGTTATTCCTAGAAGTCATGGATGACGCAATCATAACAAAGCTTACATCACTCTGCTGAACAAATTGCCCTATATCAGCTCTAGAAATCATACAGTGTCATGCTCTCTTATTTGTCAGTGTTTGATTTTGCAAAGGGACACATTTCTGTTTAGCCAAAGTGAGCAGAGATGCCTCGTACTTGTGTGAACAGTGCAGATAACTTCTGCTATGTTTGTGGCGAAGTGACTTTTGCATCACAAAAGCGCAGTATAATCATTATGGTTAAGAAAGCCTATCACCTTTCTTTTGGCTGCAAAATTGGAGATCAGGACAAGAGGCGGGCCCCACACATATGCTGCAACACTTGTGCAACAAATCTTCGCCAGTGGTTGAACAGGAAAAGGAAATCTATGCCTTTTGCAGTGCCAATGATTTGGAGAGAGCCAACAGATCATACCAGCAATTGTTACTTCTGCATGGTGCCTCCAGTTGGGAAAGGTGTGTCAAAGAAGAAAGTGTGGACTGTGCATTATCCAAACATTCCATCAGCTATACGCCCTGTACCCCACGGAGAAGGACTGCCGGTTCCTGATGCACCAGAATCACTCTCACTTGAGTCAGACGAGGAAGAGGAAGAGGATGAAACTTCTGGTCCTGAACCATCAATGTCACAGGACCCACATTTTCTCCCATCCTCCTCCTCTGAACCACACCTCATAACACAAGGTGAACTGAATGACCTTGTCAGGGATTTGGAACTACCCAAGAGTAAGGCAGAGCTTTTGGGCTCCAGACTACAGCAGTGGAATCTCCTGGCAGGTGATGTTAGGGTTTCCATGTTCCGTGACCGTCAAAAGGATCTTGTCCCATTCTTCTTCATGGAAGGTGATCTTGTAGCCTGCAACAACATCGATGGTGTGATGGCAGCCCTCAACATCGTTCACGATCCAGATGAGTGGAGACTGTTCATTGATTCATCAAAGACGAGTCTTAAAGCTGTTTTACTGCAGAATGGCAATGTTTTGCCATCAATTCCAGTTGGTCATGCAGTTCATAGGTTTCCTTCATATGACAACATGAAATAACTTTTGAGGTGCATAAACTATGACCAACATCAGTGGCAGCTTTGTGGCGATTTGAAGGTTGTTGATCTCTTGCTTGGTCTGCAGACTGGATACACAAAGTACTGCTGTTTTCTCTGTGAATGGGATAGTTGTGCAAGAGATTCCCACTACATCAAGAAAGATTGGCCACTCCGACAGTCATTGGAGCCTGGGAGGAAAAGTGTTCAGCATCCACCACTTGTTGAATCAAGGAAGATTTTGTTACCACCCTTACACATCAAGCTGGGTCTGATGAAGAACTTTGTCAAGGCCATTGACAAAACACAAGCAGCTTTCAAGTACCTCCGTGGAAAATTTCCAAGGTTAAGTGAAGCTAAGATAAAGGAAGGTGTCTTTGTTGGTCCTCAGATTTGTGAACTTCTTCGAGATGATGCATTTGACCATGCACTGCGTGGCAAGGAAAAAAAGGCATGGAAAGCCTTCCAGTTAGTGGCAATAAATTTTCTCGGAAACAACAAGGCAGACAACTACAGGTTGTTGGTGGAAAACCTCCTCAAGGCATACAAAAGCCTTGGTTGCAACATCTCACTAAAGATACATTTTTTGCACTCTCCTCTAGATTTTTTTCCACCGAACTGCGGAGCAGTGAGCGACGAGCACGGCGAACTATTTCACCAGGACATTGCAACAATGGAGAAACGCTATCAGGGCAAATGGAGCCCATCAATGCTTGCAGACTATTGCTGGACAGTGACAAGAGATGCTCCATTTAATGAATACAAGAGACAAGCCAAGAAGCGCTGAGTAGACACTGAATAGGACTAAACTATGTAGATAATCATCAGAGGGGTAGCCGTGTTTGTTGCTTCTACAGATCCAGACTAAGGGTCCTGTGGCACCTTATAGACTAACAGAGGTATTGAAGCATAAGCTTTCGTGGGTGAATACCCACTTCTTCGGATGCATCCACTGCTTGCATCCAAAGAAGTGGGTATTCACCCACGAAAGCTTATGCTTCAATACCTCTGTTAGTCTATAAGGTGCCACAGGACCCTTTGTCGCTATGTACATAATAGTTTTTTGCCTTTTGTTTCATAATAAATTTTATTTATATAACCCCGTTGCTGATTTTTAAAGTGTTACATAAACAGGACAGGTGAAATAGTATCATGTAAAACAACCATAAACACATGTAAAGACCTAGGTTTACAATTTATGATTAAAACTCTACTATCTACACAATATACATAGACGTAAAATGTAAAAACTTAAATATCTTAGAAACAGTAGCCAATCAGTTGTTTTAATTGTCATATTTGAATTCAGCACATCAAAATACATACTAAATAGCACATTTTATCTCTGAAGCAGACGACTTCTCAAAAATTGTAGACCAGTGTAATCAGTAGTATCTCTAAAGGTGCATGTGTCTTATTGACTCTTTTTCCTCCTAGCGCTCCAGGAAGAAAATCACAGCCAATGTGGTACAGGCTGTCCAGCACCATCTGTGATTTGGGGGGCGTGTCATAACCATACAGCTAAGGGTAGCCTAGAATTCCTCCTTACCTGTAAGGGGTTAAGAAGCTCAAATAACCTGGTTGGCACCTGACCAAAAGGACCAATGGGGAAAGAAGATACTTTCAAATCTTGGAGGGGGGGGGAAGGGGGAGGCTTTGTTTGTGTGTTCTCTTGGGAAGCAGAGAAGCGTCAGGTCAGAAAACTCTTTCTCCTATAAACCATCTTAAAAGTCTCTCATATTACAAGAATTGTAAGTAAAAGCCAGGCAAGGCGTATTAGATTATCCTTTGGTTTTGCTTGTGAATTTTTCCTTTGCTGGAGGAAGGTTTATTCCTGTTTTTTGTAACTTTGAAACTAAGCCTAGAGGAAGTTCTACTGTGTTTTTGAATCTTTTGCTACCCTGTAAAGTTATTTTCCATCCTGATTTTACAGAGGTGATTTTTACCTTTAAAAAAAAAAAATTTAAAATCCTTCTTTTAAGAACCTGACTGATTTTTCCATTGTCCTAAGACCCAGGGATTTGGGTCTGTGATCACTTTGTAATCAACTGGTTAGGATATTATTCTCAAGCCTCCCCAGGAAAGGGGGTGTAAGGACTTGGGGGGATATTTTAGGGGAATAGGAACTCCAAGTGGTCCTTTCCCTGATTCTTAGTTGAATCACTTGGTGGTGGTAGCAGTACCCATCCAAGGACAAGGAAGGATTTGTGCCTTGGGGAAGTTATAACCTAAGCTGGTAAAAATAATCTTAGGGGGTCTTTCATGCAGGTCCCCAAATCTCACTTTGATACCTTCTTTGCGTTTTGTCAAATCTGCAGTGAAAGTGTTCTTAAAATGAACAACATGCTGTGTCATCATCTGAGGCTGCTATAACAGGAAATATATGGCAGAAACGGTAATATATGGTAAAACACAGAGCAGGAGACATACAATTCTCCCCCAAGGAGTTCAGTCACAAATTCAATTAACAAATTTTTTTAACAAGCGTCATCAGCATGGAAACATATCCTCTGGAATGGTAGCCAAAGCATGAAGGGGCATACAAATGTTTAGCATATCTGGCACGTAAATACTTTCCAATGCTGGCTACAAAAGTATCATGCAAAAGTCTGTTCTCACTTTCAGGTGACCCTGTAAATAAGAAGCAGGCAGCATTATCTCCCGTAAATGTAAACAAGCTTGTTTGTCTTAGCGATTGGCTGAACAAGAAGTAGGACTGAATGGCCTAGTAGGCTCTAAAGTTTTACATTGTTTTGTTTTTGAGTGCAGTTATGTAACCAACAAAAATCTACATTTGTAAGTTGCGCTTTCATGATAAAAAGATTGCACTACAATACTTGCATGAGGAGAATTGAAAAATACTATTTCTTTTATAATTTATACAGTGCAAATATTTGTAATAAAAATACTATAAAGTGAGCACTGTACACTGTATTCTATATTGTAATTTAAATCAATATATTTTAAAATGTAGAAAAACATCCAAAATATGTAATACATTTCAATTGGTATTCTATTTTTTAAGTGTGATTAAAAAAATTAAGTTTTAATCATGATTATTTGTATGAGTTAATCGCATGAGTTAACTGCGATTAATTGACAGCCCAATTTATTTGCATTTGATTTTCCAAACAAGGAAAATGAAAGAGTAGCCACAGGAGTCAATAGAGCCCAGCTGCCACATGTCTGGTTTACTACCTTTTATAACTGCAATCCATGTCAAATAACTGGGGCCAGACAAAAATAATTTTCCTAACAGCATTCCGATTAACCCATTATTACAACAGAGAATATGGTAGCTGAATTTTAAAAAGGTCTGGATAATATTATGACCAGCAATATCTGTAATTACTCATACTAAAAAATAACTTCTCAAATAGGATTCAGAGTGGCAGATATTTGCTGCAGGGGGTCAGGAAATGGTCTCTTGACATATACGCTACTGCACAATTTAGCCAAGTGCATTGTGAAAGTTTTAGCCTTCTTTTGAAGTGTTGCATATTGGCCATTGCTTGAAGCTGGATATCAATTTAATGAATCATTGGCCCAAACTCATATAGCACATTCAGTCTCTGTGTGTGATACATATGGTAGCATACTTTTGCACTATCTGAAACCTCAGCTTCACTTCAGCTTCCCCCAAATGAGAAAGGCAGTTACTGTGCGTTCAACCACTCACATCCACCCACCATTTTCATATGAGGAAAAGTTGCATACAAGCATGCTATACAGGAGAATGAGCAGGAAGCATAATTATCTGGAGTTGTAGCAGCAGAGTATGTGGAATCTTGTGACATCTAGGATTGCGCTGGAGAAAGACAGGGCTTTAGTTTTGGGTTTGAAATTGGCATGTGTAGCCTGGAGTCTTTAAAGACTGGTGAGAGCTGGGGTGTGCACAAGTGTGTGGGAGTGTGTGAAGACTTGAGTGAAGGTGCTGCACAGGTGAATGCAATGTTACCTAGCCTAACTCCTTCGGCTGGGAGTCAGAACAAGTCTCGTGCAATGGTGAGGTAGCATAAGGGGTTAACCTCAGCTTTTGCTCACCTCTAGTTGACTGACAGGATTCTTTTCTTGAATAAATTGTAAAAAATGCATTACCAAAAACCTGAAATTGTAAATAAGACAAGTTTTCTAAACCTAACATTTAATATTGAGAGCACTGAACCAAACATTGTGGCGTAACTAGCATTCTGTATCAAAAGCAGGCTGCAAAAGAGACATAGAAAGAGATTGCATTCTTTGTATTGTCAATGCTTGTAGGGTTAATAAGGAAAGAACTGATGGTAATACCTTGAGTATGGCACAGAGTGGCCAGATTCTGTACAAACTCTCTCAACAAAACTCAGTCCCAAGTTACAACAGCTCTGTTATTCCAGACCTGTCCCTTTACACTCTCCCCCCACAAATTCACACAATTCAACCTCCTACCAGTCTAGTCCCTGCTTCTCTTGAGCAGAGACCAGAAATCTTGTTGAACTATGGCCCGTTTCCATCATGTGACCAAGCAGGGTCTAGGATAAGACCAACACCATTTTCACATAAGACCCAAGATAGGGTTTGAACTGAAAACTCCAGAAATAAAAGACTAGCGCACCAATCCCTTTCGTTACCTAGCCTATTGGATTTCCTCCAACACTGAGAATGTCTTAACTTTCACAATTCCTAATACACTAACATTCTAAGTCATTCATCATCATTACTCATGGCTTCAATACTCATTAGAGAACAACAGTGGTTCTCAGTCTTTTCCATACCATGACCCCATGTTACAAAATAAAAATGTTTTAGGACCTATCTAAGGCATTAAGAAAGCGAGGAAGGTGGTGAACCCCTGCACTTGCCTGCAACCCTCAGGCTGAGAACCCATGACTTTGATCCATCTGAGGACACCTCTTGTGAGTTTCTCCAGCTTTTCTGCAATTGCCCAAAGAACAGCTATGTGCCACTTCAGGATGTGAGTGACTGCACTATCTTTTAGCCATCCCTCTCTCCAGTCAACAAGTGACTTTTCCTACAAAGTTTTAACAGAGAAAGAACATAAGGACCATTCCATTGGTCCTGTTTGAACTCACTCAGTGTCAGGCTTTATAATTCATTACCTTGACACATGATGTTTACTTGTAACAAGCCACTTTCAGCTGAAAGAAAATGCCAGGATTCACAAAGTGAAAACTGTGGCTGTGTAGTACCATTAGTTGGCGATATTTCAGCTATTAGCATACTGTTCCACTTCGGCATTATAATTTGTTTCGGATAGGAAAGAGAAATATCACGACGTAGATAACGTTGGAAAATGTTACACAGTAATCCTGTCAGAAATCTTGGGGAAACATATGTTTTCTGTCTTCCTCAGAACTTAATTTAAAACAAACGGATGCACTGGAAAAAAAACTGCTTCAGGAGATTTTAAAGAACAGCATGAGCTGAAAGACATTAGCCAAAAAATATTAATTTTCTGCATTAAAAATCAGCACTGATAAGAGCCATCTTAAATCAAATCATTTATTAAGTAATTACATGTAAACACTTTATATTTACTAGCAAATACAATGCTTGCTGTTCTTTTAAATAGATAAGTAATTCAAAAAAATAAGACTCTATTATTAATGACAACAGATTGATTAGAGATATCCATTCTACTGTACAGTGAGGAATTTGTTTTCTAGTGAAGTTAACATCTTGATTTTTCTTGTTTTGTTTTTTGACTTAAAGGACATAAAACATAAATTTGAGCAGCATCCCAATATGATATCAAAGCTGACTTTGGTCTATCAGCAAAGGCTAAACAAGTAATCACCCCCACTCTGGAATTTTAAAAATTGACTTGAGAAGCCAGATGGCAGGCCCTTCATAAACATCTTTCAAAAAATAAATGCCTTTTTGTCATAAAACAGAAAATATAGTCAAAATATAGTCACTTCTCTTCTGAATGGTAAAATGAGTATGATTTCATTATTTGCATTCTAGAGTTAACGGTTATCAACATACAATACAGATACACATACATATATCCACAGAGTTTCTGAAATGTGGCCTATCAACTAAAATATTTTGTTGTTCTGAGATTGTTTGGTGCCCAAGTACACTAAAAACAAAAGAATGATAGCTGCTTACATAGTCAAATGAAAAATAAACATCTTTATTTTTTGCCTACTTTATTTCAATTTTTAAATAAATGTGAAATAAGTCTGTACAAAGTATACTGTTACAGTATATATTTGTAAGTTAGCTAAAATGACTAAATATAACAACAACACTACAATAAGCAGCATATATTGGCACATCTCTAATAAAGATTAACTTGTAAACCCAAAAGTACCACCTGCCACAAAAACTTTTGAGATATTTTGGATCCTTTAAGGACAGTCATGTTGCAAATACATTAGCGATCAATCCTCCCTGGCCTCTGAAAGGAAAAAACACTTTACTTTTGATAATTCTGCAGAGAACATGAACATCTTAAAAGCAAATTGTTAAAGAGTTAAAATTAGGTTAAAAACAGATTAAAAATTAATTGAAAAAAAGAAAATGTCTTTAGAGAACCTTAGGTTAATAAAACAAAGAATTTTAGAAAATCTAATTTATTTTCTCCATCAATGCTGAGGGAGATAAAGAAAGTGATCACTGAGGACCTGATCCTGTTTCTGTGAAAGCTTTGCCACTGACTTTAAAGGGCATAGGCTTGAGCCTTTAATTTGGACAATGAAAAAGATTTCATGTTCTGCAACCAGTCAATTTCTAGTTGCTTTCTGGTTTACACACATTACCACAAAGCTGCAATCTTTGGGATGCAAACACTGCTAGGGGGAATGCATGCAGCCAAACAAACAAAAAATCTGTTTTCATTAGAATTTTTTTTTTTTAAAAAGAAAACATTTCTATTGAACTTGGCTTTTACAAATGCTTGTTTTTACAAAAACTTTAAAAGAGTTTTGATTTTTGATACATTAGATATTACAGAGATTCTTGTTCACTGAAAACTGGCTGATAAAAGCCATTTACATTCAAGTATTCTCAACTTTTAAAATGACAAGTTCCAAGTGCAGTTGTTTAGCTGCATTAGCTTTGAAAATCTGTAACTGTAATATTTCATTAAATTACCTTAGCACTGGGATTGAAGAGTATAAGTGTTACATTTCAAAGAAGAGAATCATCGCTATACTTTGTTCTCCCAGAAAAATGTATTTAAATCAATGTTAATTTTTTTTATTTAAGTTAATCTTACATAGAATATAATGCAATACTGACTGCAGCAGGAACCACAGAAGTGGTTAAATAAATCTGAACTCACACAGATTAAACTTTGTTAAATATTTGTAAATAAAATATTGACAGGATTATAAAATTACAATATTTACAGTAAGAAAAATCTAGAGTAATATATATCTTTAACAGGCTCTTTTCTCCAATTTGGGATTGCACAGGAATTATGAATATACGAAAGGTTCATAATAAAGCTGCTTTGCAATATAATTTTCCATTAGTGCTAAAGAGAATAATCTATCACTGCCTTCTAAAGCAAGGGACTTCTCAAGGTGGGATGGAGTATTTGAGTACCAAACTGGGAACAGAAGTCCTCCTTAAGCCGTCTGAAGATAATGTAGGACCAGTCTCAATTGCTCAGATTAAAGCTGCTGTACTACAGAACTGCCAGCAGTCAGAACCACATAGGCTGCAAAAGGGGAGGAAAGGTAGTTTTCAGCTCAGAAAGTGTACTTACAGCTGGAAGACTCCAGTCACTATGGACTCCAACAGGGTTGCAAGAGCTTTGATTTGTACTGAGAGCACGAAACCAACAAAGATAACAAAACACATCTAGGATAACATTTGTAAATTATGCTGCATCTCCTTAAAGGGACATTGTTCAGCTGAATAGCTATAGAAAATAGTCTTGCATTATGTATGCTGTAGATAATTAAAATTGAAAGAACTTTTAAAATCCTTTTTTTACTCTTTGCATTTCACCTGTTTTGGAGAATGAAATTTGGCTGGTCTGTTTAGTCAGCTTCATTTTCTATTCCTTGCTAGCTTCTGTCTCTTGCGTATGAGCACAATGCTGTTGTGTTTGGTTGCAAACATTACAAAGAGGTGTTTAAATACTTCCAAATCCTGTTTGGGGTTTTTAAGAATAAAATTGACTTTTGTCAAATGTATTTCTACTCATTTTTTTGGAAAATAACCAGAAAACCTAAATTTGTGGTCTAAACTACCCAACAATAGCCTTTTAAATTTTGAACATTTCACTATTTGACTCTTCTCTCAACTTCAAAGCATATTTTGGTGAACAGTTTAAATAAAGATCCTGTTCAAATTCTGTTTTTTCCCCTTTACCTATTGCAAGAGAGAACTTTCATTTTCTAGTGTATACTTTCAGATAAGTACTTTCTAAGACTAGGAATTAATATATTGGAACAGAACTACACACGATATTGTGAAATATCAGTCTCCTAATTATATATGTTTTCAGAGGATTTCTGTGAGTGCCCACCACCACAGTTTACCTAAGCACCTATAGTCTGAAAAGTAAGTTTCCAAAAAAGTTTGAAATTTTAAACAATAATTTGTAAATTCACACCTACATTACCGATAGATGTTCTCTAGGTCCCGTAAGTTCCCTTTTCGGTAGTGCAGAGGAGGAAAACTAGGAAGAAAACTTTGTACCTTTCAATTACCTGATAGATCACATAATTTATATTAAATGGGGGAGGATAGAGAGGAAATGACAACTGACCTTATAAACAAAGGTATGTTTAGGGCTTCTGATTTCAGGAATAAACCGATATTTACTGGTAAAAGTCTGCCAAAAAACAAAAACAAACACAGGATTACTGGTAAATATTGGTTTATATGGAGAAGAAAAAAAATGTGTCATTGTGTTCCTGATTTCCATAGGTTAAACTTCTATAGTTCTAAGGAATTTCACATTAGGGGCAGACGGAAGAAACATGCCCATGAAACAGGACAGTTTTAAATTGAATTGCTGACCACCCTCTACCCTGCCCCACTTCCAACAGAATATTTTTGGCAAATTAAGTGCCCCAAACCAGAAGCCTTATGTTGAAAGAAAAATAAGATCTAAGAAAAATCTAACAAACCCTGTATACCTCCTTCTGAATTTCTTCGCCCACCCCCCCTCCCCCCCCTTTCCAAACCACTGTAGTTAACTTAACACTCCTGGAAGATGCTTGATTGACAGACAGCCTAGGAGACTGATGCTCTTTTCAGAATTACTTGAAAGAAATTCATTTGTACATAGTATGGTATCTCATCATCCCAACAACCACTTGAATTTCAGCTTTTGGGATTTTGATTGTCATCCCACCACATGAGATATTATAATATACACAATATTTAATGTATTTGACTTTTAAATAAAGAATTTTCTTTTAAGTGGTTATAAACCCTTTCGTTTTAATTGCATGCTTATTTATTTCCAAAAATAAAGAGTTGGTCCACTCTGGACATGAAAAGAAGTGTTAAAAGTTTAACATCTAACCGAAGTACGAAGTACAAGAAATTCCAGAATTCTGTGGTTGATTCAAACCACAGAAACATACATGAGCCACAAACACATTTTTACATATACCATTATATCCTCAATAATATTTACAAACATAAGGTCAAGATGTCTAGAAACCCCCATGGAACAGAACTGTGTGTCATGGCTAAAAAGAAAGAACAGCTTTAAAATAACCTAAATACAAAGGGAAAACAAAACTTTACATAAAACTTTTGGACAAAAAGTCCTCATTTAACTTTTCTGGTAGTCAAAATTTAGGATTAAAGTTTATGACATCTTGAATACCAACTACATTTAACTTCCTAAACACAAACTTAACAGCTACAGTAAACCAGCTCACTAAGTGTGTGAATGGCATTCCAAATAGAGATTTATTTATTGTACCTTATAAGATACAAGAATGCAAGTGGCTGAAATACAAAATACCATGGCACTACAGAAGGGATTACACTCCACCAATACACCTGTTTACAAACTGGCCATTTTTGTTGATTACATATTTAAGTTGCAAGATGTATTAATCTTACTAGGTGTTACATACACATGCATGGGAGAACATATGCCATGACAAGAACTGCAGAGAACTTGGACCTTATAAAGTTTCAAGGCTACCTGCATACATGTAAGTCCATTAAGGACCATTACACAGAGGAAAGCCCAAGCAAACAAAGCTTTACTCAGAGATGTGTGCTGAAGCACAGTGGGTCTGCAGGAAGGAATCTTCTTCCAAACATACTCCAGCACACCTACGTACCCAACACCATGTTGTTATTTGATTGGGATGGAATTAGTACTTGCAGCCTGCTGATTCCCTCCCACACTGATTTTGGCCCTTAAATATTGACCCACTGGACATGCCTCCATCTTGCCCAATCCTCCCCCCCCCGCCCCCGATGCAGCATTAGGGGCAGAAAGTTGCTGCATACATGTCTGCCCCAGTACATGACATTCCCTCCTGAACAGATTCTCTACTTTTTGGCTTTCTAGCTCAGCAGAGTGAAATTTGGCCTTAAACCAGAACTGGAAAGGAAATATTTATACCCTTTATCTTTATGGTGGCTAAAGACGACCTGAAAGTTTTGTTTTTAAATGAAGGTTTATTTTCCTACCTATTTTTTATATTAACAGTTCAGATCTTGTCTACATTGTGTTTCCTGGAAGACTATGGGATGGTTAGGGACTGAGCAGATTTACGCTATCAGATATCTGGGAAATGAAATCGGATCAATTAAGGAATTACGTTTTGTTTTTTTTTTACTCAGACTACTTAAAACTTTTATTTAAGTTTAATCTATTTATGTCAGACATCTAACAGCTGAAAACCACCTGAAGAGGCAACATCCTTGGCCCTTATACCTACCTATCTAGGTATTTATATGGACCCGATAATGGTATTATCTGAGTGCCTCCCAAGTGTTTAAAAACAGAACAATATTTTTTCTCTACTGATCCCAGCCTTCATTTAAGAGCTGAGAGAGCCCCCAATCCACATACTTGGGTCCTCCTACAGAGACCCATAGTAAGTAAAACGGGGAAGACAAGACTTGACATTCCTCATATTTCCATGGTGAAAAACAAGCAGAAAAACATAACACATACAGCATTTTTTCTCTTCAAGTCTTTGACACTCACATTAAGCTCAACCCATGTGTAGACAAGTACAGAACTTCATTTATAGAGCCGCAACAATAACTGAAATGTATACTCTAACTACAGTCATTTAAAGGCAGATTGACTTAATACATCTGAAAAAAAAATTATACTACAAATTAAATGCCTGCTCTTAAAAATACCTCAACATAAAAATAGCCTTGCAGTTGTATAATTTGATGTACATCCTAGAAAAATAAGAATTACCACTATTACTACCCAGGTATGCAATCATCACACAAGAAGTCTTTTCTGACTTGTCTATATGCATTTCTCTATCTAATCCCAGATTAAAATGTAACAAATATGAAAACTTTAACTGTTAAAGGCCTAACCCTGCGGAGCCCTTTGGTCATCATGGGACTCCCACTGGGCTCTATGCACATATGCAGGATCAGAACCCACATCACTTTACAAACTCGATGATATACTTTAAACTACAAATATTGAGTATTAAATTGAAATTAATGCTTTGGGGGTAAAAATCTGTGGTTTTGGGGTTTTTTTAAACCAAAAATTCTTTCAATGGGTAACTGCCAACTCATCAAGAAGAAAAAAACAGCAAAGTCCTGGAGACCTTTTAAACTATGCTATTAAAAACAATGAAACTTTACTCTAAGTGTTTAATTCACTCTGATCTCATAACAGTGCTCAGAACCTGGAGTAAAATCCAAGCAATTAAAAATCAGGATCATGGGCTAAAACGTGGGGAGGATCCAAAATACGAGTTTTACATTAGATAATATATTATCGCTAAGTGCCTTATAACAAAATGTAGTTTACTTGTGGCCTAACAATCACAGACTGGAGTAACAAAGTAAATTGGAGATCAGACTAGTAGTCTTCCTAGTCCAGTACCCTGTCTGACAGAGGATTCTCCAGAGGGTGATGAGGGCGCATAGAGAGTGGCATAGTATTCCCAATTTCTATCCCATTCTTCATGCATCTTTTTTTTTTTTAAACCCAAGAATGTATCCGAGGTATTGCTAATTATTTCTTCCACTGTGCTTTTTTTTTTTTTGCGCATTTCTCAGCATTGAATTCCACCTGCCTTCATGCAGCCTATTCACCTAGCTTTGCCAGGCCCTTCTTAAGCTCCTCAGCCTTCTCTAGACTTGGGTAACCAAAATAACCTCGCTGTTCACCCTCTTTTCTAAATAATCAGTTAATATTAGGGCTGTCAATTAATCACAGTTAACTCACGCGATAAACTCAAAAAAATTAATCATGATTAAACAGTAGAATATCAATTGAAATTTATTAAATATTTTTGGATTTTTTCTATATTTTCAAATACATTGATTTTTATTACAACACAGAATACAAAGTGTACAGTACTCACCTTATATTTTTGATTACAAATATTTGCACTGTAAAAATGATAAAAGAAATAGTATTTTTCAATTCACCTCATACAAGTACTGTAATGCAATCTCTATTGTGAAAGCATAATTTACAAATGTAGATTTTTTTTTACATAACTGCATTCAAAAATAAAACAATGTAAAACTTTAGCGCCTACAAGTCCACTCAGTCCTACTGTTCAGCCAATCGCTAAGACAAGTTTGTTTACATTTACAGGAGATACTGCTGCCTGCTTCTTAAGTATATCACCTGAAAGTGAGAAAAGGCATTTGCATGGCACTTTTGTAGCCAGCGTTGCAAGGTATTTACATGCCAGATATGCTAAACATTCATGCTTTGGCCACCATTCCAGAGGACATGCTTCCATGCTGATAATGCTCATTAAAAATATAATGCGTTAATTAAATTTGTGACTGAACTCTTTGGGGGAGAATTGTATGTCTTCTGTTTTACCCACATTCTGCCAAAGTTATAGCAGTCTTCTTTTTAAGAACATTTTCACAGCAGATTTCACAAAACAAAAAGAAGGTACCAATGTGAGATTTCTAAAAATAGCTACAGCACTTGATCCAAGGTTTAAGAACTGAAGTGCCATCCAAAATCTGAGAGGGCCAAGGTGTGGAGCATGCTTTCAAAAGATTTAAAAGAGCAACACTTCGATGCGGAAACCACAGAACCTGAACCACCACCAAAAAAAAAATCAATTTTCTGCTGGAGACATTTGACTCAGATGATGAAAATGAATATGTGTCAGTCTGCTCTGCTTTGGATAGTTATTGAGCAGAACCCATCATCAGCATGGACGCATGTCCTCTGGAATGGTGGTTGAAGCATGAAGGGACATATGAATCTTTAGAGTATCTGGCACCTAAATATCTTGCGACGCCGGCTACAACAATGCCATGTGAACACCTGTTCTCACTTTCAGGTGACATTGTAAACAAGAAGCAGGCAGCATTATCTCCTGCAAACGTAAACAAACTTATTTGTCTGAGCGATTGGCTGAACAAGAAGTAGGACTGAGTGGACTTGTAGGCGCTAAAGTTTTACATTGTTTTATTTTTGAATGCAATTATTTTTTGTACATAACTACATATGCAAGTTCAATTTTCTTGATAAAGAGATTGCACTACAGTACTTGTATTAGATGAATTAAAAATACTATTTCTTTTGTTTTTTTACAGTGCAAATATTTTTAATCAAAAATAAATATAAAGTGAGCACTCTACACTTTGTATTGTGTTGTAATTGAAATCAATAGATTTGAAAATGTAGAAAACATCCAAAAATATTTAAATAAATGGTATTCTATTATTAACAGCATGATTAATTGAGATTAATTTTTTTAAATCGCTTGACAGCCCTAGTTAATATATTAAACACGGTTTCTAATATGAAACCTTGAGGCACCCACTTTTAACCTTTTTCCTATGATAAAAACTAACAGTACCTTCCTATTGTTTTCTCTTCCTTAGCCAGTTTCTCATCCTCCAGGACTGAGATTCTCTCCTGCACCATAATCTAGTTAGGGAGCCTGATATGGCTTCCTGATTTTTAAGCAGCTAAAAGTGAGAGCAGTCTAGGGCCTATACATACATCAGTAGAGATATGGCAAAACACAGCCACACCGCACTCCCGCTGTCAGCAGGAGGGGACAGCTGTTATACGAGCCAGCAACACCACTTTACACCAGTTGAGGACTCTCCCAGGCTGGGGGAATTCTCAGATGGCCACTTTGGGCCAAGACTCTGACCACTTTGTGCTGCTTGAGTGACACACAATGGCCAGAACGAGGAAGATAACCTACCCCCACCCCCGACATTACTTTACCTCTCACCCTATACTTATTTTCCTTAGTAGCATCTTGAGAGGAACTGTCAAAGGCTTTTAAAATATCCAAATACATTAGGTCAGCTAGTCCTACATTACCCACTATTTTGTCAACGCATTCAAAAAAATCCTAGTAGATTATTAGAGATTCAATTTTCCTTTGCAGATGCCATTTCAACTTGACTACCTGGCACTGAAGTAAGAGTCTTTGCTTTGTAATTCCCAGGCTCACCCTTAACATCGTTTTTTAAAAGAGGTACAATATTTACTACTGTTTAGTCCTCAAGTATACTGATCTTAATGAGACATTTATTTTAGTTAGCAACTCAGCCATTTCATTCCCAAGTTCCTTCAGAACTCTTGGTTGAGCTCTGATCTTGGTCATAACTGGGCTTTAATGTATTAGTTTGTTCCAGCAGCTCCTCTTTGGACACGTCAGTCTTTTCAGATAAGGAAGATGAGGTACTCTTAAAGAGTAGATCAAGTTCAGGTATCTCTCAAACTCTTCTGCGATGAAACTGATGCAGAGATGTCACTCAGCTTCTCTGCAATGTCCTTGACCTCCTTAGTTGCTCCTTTTACAGCCTCATACTTCAGTGAACCCAAATTCTCTCATAGCCTTCCTGCCTTTAACACACTTCAAAATTTCATTTGCTCTCAGCTCTTCAAAACCCCTCTTAACCCTAATTGCCATTTTACGTTACCTGCCATAGGTTTCTATCCACTTCATTCGGGTTGGGCTTCCATTTTCAAAAAAATACTTGTTTGACTCAGGTAACTCTTAGACCTTGCCTATTAACCATACTGACTTATGTCTTGACTCCCTGCTTTCTTTCAGCTTCAGGGCCATGCATACCTTCTTGGATGTTTATGAGATTTTGCGATACTTAGGTGCCCTCCTTGCTGATTTTATCCTCATCCCTTTTGATGTTAGGGTCTTTTTGACTAGCATCCTCATTTTCCTGAAATCTTCTTTTCCTAATTTTAGTATCACCTGATTGGTTTTAGGTATTATTTCTCCCTCTCCTGAGAATGTTGACCCTGTAATTATACCATGGTCACGATTACTTAATGGCTGAACTATAATTATTTCTTAAATCAATTCTTGTGTGTTATTTAGTCCTAAATCAAGAATCTTCCTTGAATAAACTGTTACAAGAAGCAGTCATTTAAGGTGTCAAGAAATTACTTCTCCAAATCGTGCTCTATTGTGAGACCTGACCAGATCACACATGGGTAGCTGAAGTCACCGCTTATTACAGTTTTATGAAGAATCAACTGCTTCTTTGCTCGCCTTCAACGATGAACAGTCAATAGTGTATTCCTGACAGTAATACATTTGTATCCTTACAACTTGGGATTTGTCTCTATGCAGATTCTAATGTACAATCCTCAACTCTAGTTCTCTCAGATTTGATGGAAATGTTTTAGATATAGTGCTACTCCACCATCTCTATTACTTAATCTGTCCCTCCTCTATTGTTTATAGCCAGGTAATACAGTATATCTGATTTTTATGATTCCACCAAGTTTCAGTAATGCCTATTATATCAAGGTCCTCTTCCATTGCCAGGCATCTATTTTTAAGCCTCTTGCACTGGTACAAAGACACTTACAGTTTTTATTTTTGGCTGTGTGCCTATTTCTTAGTTAACTCCTTAGTCTGACACCCTGTTCCTTTTCTAGACTGTATTTTTGCAATATCAACCTGCCTTTGCTCCATTTTCCACTGCAAATTCTCTCCTAGATGCAGAGATCCCTTTCTATTTCTGACAACCCAAGGAGATGCCCTAGTCCAATCCAACTGCTCCATTGCACCTGTCAGTTTTCCCTCAGCTCCTAGTTTAAATAATCTTCTCAAAACCTTATCAACGTTCTGTGCCACCAGTCTGGTTTCACTTGGGTTCAAGCAGATCCATTCTAGATAGGACATCCTTAACCTCCAAAGCTCCTCAGTGCCTAATGTATTTACCCTTCATACTCTTTGCGCCCTCTTCTCAGCTACCCATTAACTCTCTAAAGGGCTTCCCTGTCTAGCGGGCCCTGCATGTAGGAATGAAAGCATTTCAGAAAAAGGTACCACATAAATCCTAAACAAGCCTTTTTCCTAGTTATCTAAATATCTCCACATCCCGGATCATAATATGTAACATTGCCACAGGCTTCTCCCCAGCACTCATTAGAAGTTGACCTAGATCTCTCTGAGTTTTTTACCTTTGCACCTGTGAAACAAGTCAGCAAACAGTTCTCACAGTAACCCTATACTTGGCTATCCATATTTCTAATGGTCTAATCTTCTGCCACCACAATACATCAACAATTCACAACTATCCCCATCTTCTGAAGGGGCCTACGTTGGTGTGTGAAGAACAGTCACTCTCCTCTATCGAAAGGTACATCCTCAATTAAGGGTTTGTCCCTTCATTTTGCCCTGCTGCCCTCCAATCATAAGACAGGCTTCCTCAAGTGGAGGACTGATGAAGCCAATCCGGAGATAAAACCAATCTACAATATATATATATATATATATATATATAAAGACACACGCTCTCTTTGTATATAATTCCATCTCTCCCCTCCTCCAGTGCAGCGACTCTGGCCTCAAGATGCTGTACTGGGGTTCCGAGGACTACCAGGTGTTCCTTGCACTGCTTGTACAGATGTGCCATTTAGGCAAGCAGTCATTCTGTACCTGGTGCAGTAATCTAGGTAGTTGCCTTCAAATTAATCTGTGCTACCTCCATAATCAAACTACGAATTATGACTCTGTTACTGGATACTAAAGTTTTATCTTTCAGTTAGAAGCCGAGGTCTATTTGCTTTACTTTGGCCCACCAAGAGTTTGAGTCAGCACACAAGTTACTGTATAGCACTGCAAAACCCTGCAGAAACCAATTTCCCAGGACTTTCATTGCCTAATGCAGCATGGAAGCCCAACATATTTTTTGCTGAATCAAGCTCTTAATGCAGTATGATCAAAAGGCCTATCTGCAAACTGAACTACATATGCTAACCAAAAGAAAAACCATCATTACATACCATTTTAAAGAATTTAATTCACAAATGTTAATTGCAGAAAATAGCTCTTAGGCCATCTAGTCCATCACCCTGCAACACTGCCATGCAGTACTGAGAGACCTCTACAGAATCCACATCAGTTTTTTCTGTCTGATCTTGCCTTGAACAGATATGCCCCAGTGACAACAACTCCATCATCTAAGCCTGTAGGCAAATTATTTCATAAAAATATCCCTCCTATGAAAACCTGAATTCTCTCTCTCTCACACACACACAGAATATTTTTATATAGAATTGCACCTCTCCATTAAAAACAAAACATCCTGATAAACCAATGGCAAATTATGGGCTCTCCTACTCATCAGTTTATTGGAAGTTATAATGCTAACTCCCATAATCATAGAGTCAGGGAGTCTAAGGCCAGAAGGGACCACCAGATCTTCTAATCTGACCTCCTGCATATCACAGGCCCTCATGCGCCCTTCTTAATACAATCCATTATCAAAAATCTTGGCAACTTGCCCAGAAATTGAAATGTTAGCTCTGCTGGACCAATGCAGAAAGCAGGTTCCAAAGACATGAGCTGTTCTCTGAAGACACACTGCCTAGCATTCAGCCCCTCAGGATTGTAGCAGCGGACTGCCGAATTTGAGCACCTCTGCTATGGTATCATAGAAGGAAAAAGGCAGACAATGGTAGAACGGGTCCCAAACTTTGGTAGACCTCCTGCACACTAGAGTGGGGTTCACATGGACAACACATCTCAAAGAACCACAACTGTCTACCCGTGTGCTACTGAAAAATCAGAATTCTTGATCATTGCTGGTACCTAAGCATCCAGAAGCAGCTGGGGACCCAATAAACTCCTAAGATTGCAAACCTGGATCACAAAAGCCAGAGACGCCCTCCCAAATGAGAAAACTGAAATAGCCCCCAGTCAATTCTTCAAACCATTTACTCTTAGCCAACAAGAATTATCTTAGTCTTGTATGGGCTGACCCTCTGCCAGTTAGTCTTTATTCAAGCTCCAGTCTCAGCTAGGCATTGGGTAAATTTCATCCCATGTAATCTGGCACAGTGTCGTAAACACAGAACTAGGTTTTACACACCGCCTCCCATACTAACGACACTATAGCCCTTATTTCCTCACAAACCATGCTTAAAGCTCCCCACACACACTGAACAAAAGCACAGAATACAACTCTGTAGAATGCTTAGCACAGGTGACCAAGTACCCAGAGGACTGTGATATGGGATCTCTTGGAAAAAAGGAAACTGAGCCACTCAAGACAGACTCCATATACTCCTATTAGGGTCAAAACCTCTTCCTGGCCAAGTTAGCTAATTGCTCTATATAAATCAGCTAAAACATCTGATTATCTGCCACCAGGCAGCCAGCAACCAGCAAAACCCCCATGCATAGTCTCAGTATCACTTCCAGGACTAACCCAGACTGGTGTGGGTCAAGATGACCTGGGAATCCAGGTGTTGTTGCAGCTGTCTTTCTACAGACTTTTCCACAAAACAGAAAATTAAAAACAGAGTGATAAAATGAAGCGTTTGTCAGCATCAAGATTTTTGTTTTGAGCAAGAGCCTAATCATTTTCTTGAGAAGTGGGCACTTTAAAAGAAGTGTCACTAGCCAAGAGGGATATATATCTAAGTTACAAGTTCTAGCCTAAAGCTTCCTCAGCATTTCTGTGATCAACAGTAGAGGCAAATTAGCTTTTCTTCCCCTCCTACACAGCTTCAGAATAGGATTTCAAAAACTCTGCACCATAATCAGTCAGGCTTACATGGCTTCCATCATCAGCTCTAATTCCCTTCTCACTTCAGTGTCCTATGAGGAAAAAGTCAATGAAGAGGCTGTGCAGGGGCCTCCGTTACTTATAGCCAATGACAGAAGTGATGATGAGCCAACTGGCCATCAGAACAGTCAACCTGCTAAAGAGCAGGCTCAGCAGTATTTTCCCCAGACAGGCGCAATTAGCCTCTGAGGTTGGGCCAAAGAGGGTGGCCCTTCAGCCTGATGACAGCGGTGGGTGAGCAGACCAGAGTACAACATCCATGCCCGAAGGCCTCTAATCCAGGCTCAAAAACAAAATGCAGAGGGTGGCCAGGAATTAACATGGATACAGAAACTACCTACGACAGTCCCCTGATGGTCATAAGGAAATCCCAAGGCATCTGAGAAGAGACATCATCTACATGGAGAATGAAATCACCCCAATATAAGTAGAACTCTAATTACCTGTCCTCTGCATTAAACTTCTTAGGACCAAATTTTCCTCTCAGTTACAACCATACTGGCATCAGAGATGCAGAAAAACTTCACAGAGGAGAATCCAGCAATCTCCCTTTTGTGCTCTTATACATCAAGTACTTAGACTGCACATTAAATGTTAACTGATTTTTAAAGATATAGACTTGACGTGCTCCTAGTCTCTCAACACTTCACTCCACTTTTAGGTTTTACTGGTATTGCAGGTTGCAGAGTTTATACCTTGTTCCCAGTGAACTGTACAGCACTGGACTTCTGTGAGTGGGACTCTGTTTCCCCCCACTCACCATCTGGGACCTACTGTGTCACTACTGCTCACCTGCCAGTCTGCTGTGCAGGTTTTACACTACCATGGAACTTAGGGTATTAGACATGCCAGTCTCACAGAACAAATGAAGTGGAGGTAGTATGCACTAGCAAGCACAGTATTCATCTTTGACTGGTAAACTAATGTAATTGTCTGGGGACCCATTGTCTGACAAAGGTACTTCAAAAGAGCACATCAGGTACTATGCCACAGCAACTACTCATCCTCCTCCCTTCACCCAAAGGACTTCCTCTGCTCCTTCCCAAGGTAACACTTCTGGAAAATATTTCCAAGAACGGTTGCAGAACGTGGCTGCCTGCTTGGTAAGAGAACTGGTAACAGCCAGTCCCCTATGAGCTAACCTGGTTAATGATAAGACAAAAAGTTTGAGAGTTAACTGATGATGAATCTACCTCTTAATCTAGGCCTGAGGTGCTTGAACCCTCTCGCAGTTTTAGAGCATACATCTTCAAAGCCATCTAGCTCTCCTGGATCATTTTCTTCCCATCCTGAGGTTCTATCTAAAGCGGGCCTGGTCCTTCTCAGTTCCGGGACCACAATTATGGGCTCTCCCCTGAAGGAGGCCAGAGTCTACCTGGGACTATCTTCAAAGCAAAATTTCAATACAAAGCCTTTCTATTTGTGTTAGTACACCTTGTTCTCCTTTTTCATAACCTCTTCCAGTTCAAATCATTTTCTTTGCGCCAGTTTGCTGGTTAGAGCAACTCATTTTCCTGAGCCAGTGAATCCAGTTTTGGTTTGTTTCTTTTAGTTTCACACAATGTCCTAGATGTGTGGAAACCAACACTAGAAAATAAATCCCTGCTCTACCCTTCATTTCCCATATACTTCTCTAATCACATTAAGTGTCTTGAACTACCCAGTTAGCCAGCTGAGAGTTTGGTACTCAGCTCCTATATGCCATCTAGGGCTATTAAGATACACTACACTGAAACTCAACCTGTGACCCTGATAACCCTCACATGCTTTGTATTTCACAAATCATGGAATAAATTTCAAA
This sequence comes from Chelydra serpentina, assembly GCA_037349315.1. NCBI lineage: Eukaryota > Metazoa > Chordata > Testudines > Chelydridae > Chelydra > Chelydra serpentina. The sequence continues at coordinate 34,991,089 of JBAIAC010000035.1, read as the reverse complement.
CCACTATATAAGATGACTTTACATGGCCCTTATGGATGCCACTCCACCCTGTTCAGACAAATGACAGTTTTCACAGTAACTAATATACTTCAAAAGACAAAAGCAAAGGGAGATTAAACAAAAACAACACAAAGCAAACCAAAGACAACGATCTGGCATGAATGTGAGAGTGAGGAGATAGAGCAGCACTCGTTTGAGAAGACGTGCATAACCGATTCCTGGCCTCACCACTCCAACACACAAATTCCTTGCAGCCAAAATTTAGAGAAGCATTTTTCATTTGCATTCAGACCATTACTCTCAGTAATTCCAAACACACAAATGCCAAACATTTTAGGTCCAAAGTTTAGGTTTTGGCTAACAAAATTTCTAATGATGCTAGGTTTAGAGAAGTTCATTAAATTAAAATTCCATTAACTTTAATAAAATAAAATAAATATGCACCACCTCCCTGCCATGTTTGCAGCCCACACACAAAGCTTTTTGCACAATGGTACAGAACCAGAGTGTTAAACTTACTGAAACCAAAGTGAACCTACCCAGTGTAAAGTGACACCATTAATCTTGTTTCTCTCTCAAGTTATCTTTCATTTTACAAGCAACATGCAAAATTCCCACAGCTGAAAATTTGAGAAAAAAAATCTGATTAGTTTGTCCTTTTCGTCAAAACATCATTTTGACAGCACTGTGTGTGCAATCAGCTTCACTGTTACACTACCAAAATTTCACTATCATCAGTTTCTCCCATTTTTGTGGGGGGATGGTAAAGAGGAGTAGCTTTATGAAGCACACAGCGAATATTTTTAAAAAAAATAAAATGTGGTTGTTAAAGCACAAAAAATGGCAGGGGACTCAGAAGCAGAGGTAGAACCTACTTTAACCTTTTTTCAAACTGTCTAGATATCAAAACTGATCTTGACTTTTCAACTACCCAAACTGAGTTAACAGCAAAAAAGTAGACAGCTAACATGGGAGGTGAAAAGTGAAGGTAAAGTAAACCTGAAAATTTAAAAAAGCTAATGTATTAGGATAATAATGGATTTTTTTAAACAATGATTTTTAATTTAAAAAAAAATCTTGACAGTGTTCACTAGCAGAAAACTCTCCGGAATGAACTTCAGCAAATTCCTTTCTGAAAAGGACCATGAATTAGGAGTAGATTTCTGAATGAGCAATCTGATTTCTAACTAGCCGATCATACACGGATGCTCATTTTCTACAAACTGAGTTGGTAAAAAACAGAAAATTCAGCACTGCTAGTTATACTCTGAGTTTTTATGTTTTGTGTAAGTTCCCATAAAGTTTAAACCTGTTTTATCATTCTTGTACATCAATGTCAGCATATCCACCTCCATCCCCGACAGCTTTGGAAATAATAGAAACAAGTCAATTAGATTTGGTATATGCCCTGAAATGGAAAGTCTGGACTTAAAAAAAAAAAAAAAAAAAAAAAAAGTTAGCGCTTGTGAAAGATGCTGGATCCACTGAAGTCCTTGATCCAAAATGGTTCTCTTATTTTTTGCTTTAAAAGCTTTAAAAGTTTATCTTAGAGAAATTAAAATGGAGAGAGACCTTTGAGGAAGGGGGAAGAAAAATGTAAAGGAGCAAAAATATAACATGGTAACCTTGTAAGGCTTTGAGGAAATTAAGGGTTTTTTTTCTTCTTAAAGGCCAGAAAAAAATAATCCAAGGGTCAGTTTGAGAATTTACAGGTTCTAGATTACATAAAGGTGGAAGCATAATGCAAAGAAGCATAGTCAAGAACTTCAGATTTGAATGATAAGTTGTATGCGTTAGGCATTAGATAAAAATGCATATCTACCAAATCGTCACTGACAATAAAAGTCACTTGGATTTGAAAAATCACTTCAATTTATGTCAATATTTATTCCCCCCCCCCACTCCATTCCTCCCCAAATTCAGCTTACTTTTTTCTTGGGAGACCTATAGCACCACTGCATTAGAACGTACAAGAAATGAAAACAGTGAGTACAACTGATATAGATCCATTGACTTTTTATTACAAATTTACTTGATCACATGGCTTCAAAAAGTTTAAATCAATACCCTATTTTCTGTATGCTAGTACAAAGCAAAATCTATTTTACAAATTAAATACCTAAAATTTTGACAAAAATAAAGTTTTATGGAAAACAGTTATAAAAATCTTAAATCTCCTTTTATGAACGTAAGAGGTAACATTCCCTCCCCACCCCTGCAGTCGTTATACAATATTAATGTTAATCATTTTTAGAATAGGTAGGTATATTATATTTTGCTGTTAGCATACAAAAGTCATACTAATAGCTTTACTTGTATATACTCCAGTTAGTGAATGAATGCCATCTGATTGTAATATAATCAAACTATCTTTAATTGAATCCTAATTTACATGTAATAGTTTGCATAGTTTGAAAGGGATAACGGTTATACTACAGCTAATCATAAAAAGAGTGGTTACAGTGCTATTTTTAAAGGCAACAAAGTAATTGCTCCCAAATGAAGTTAGCAGTCTGCTCTAGGCAGGGGTTAAAATTACCAGCAGCTTTCTGCCTTGCCTGGTATGACTGTTACGTCTCACTAGCCATTCAAAGTGGACAGCCTCTCTCTTTAGAAAGTCTAAAAAGTTCTTAGTAAATTGCTAGTTTTGTACTACTTCTCAAAGAACGCTACACTGAGCAAATTTCAACCCCTGCAAGGGATACTCAAAAAAAGTGACACTGTCAAGTATTTTTTTAAAAATAAAAGGTTCAATTTTTAAAACTCTCCATTGTGTATGACGCCCTCTGAGAAGTTTGCAAATAACACCCACTCCTCACCCCTATACTGAATTTTTCTATTTGGTGACAACTGAATTTCCCCCTTCTCCCCCACCTCATTTCATAGGGTGCAAAAGCCAACTTGGCTTTACTCGTAAACTTCCTTGTTGTCATAGGCATCTTCAATGATTTCCACACAGCTCTGGTTTGTTAAGTTAGCTTTTGCTCCCCCTGTGGCTGGATGGCTGCCTCTTGCAGCACAAGCAGAACAATAAATAAGAGGCATGAATCAACAGTGGCTAATTTTTTTTATTTAATTTCTCAGAGACAGAGCAATTAATTTTTTTTAAAACAAAAAAATGAACTTAGAATCTCGAGGACATTCTCCATTAGATTATAACCGCTTTAAAGAGAGGTCATATTTTAATTATAAATTACTTGACAGTGTCCCTTTAACTTAAAAATAAACGAATGTCAGTATTGCAATGAATTTCAAGTTTTCTTGCAGTTAGTCATATAAAGTAGTTTTATCATGCTCTTGGACCTTTTCTACAAGACATTTAAAAGCATATCATCAAGGAAAATATAAGGCATATTTTTCAGGAATTAAATTTCTTGGCACATTTGAGCATACTGTCTTTTTAGAACAACACATATGGTCAAATATACCATTACCTTTATTCGTCTAACATTAAACAGGGTTTTCGAACTGTATTTTGTTTTAAATACTGAGATAAAGAACCTTGGTAAAGTACCGAGCACCTCAGGGGAAAAAATGAGATGCCAATAAAATTAAATAAAATCCTTTACAGTCATTTAGTCTTTCATCA